>OX393558.1:10400681-11000681 GCA_947650365.1 Chamaelirium japonicum
CGCTCGTGGTGATTACCCTGCTTCCCGCACACTTTTTTAGGACCCAACACCTTTATTTAATAAAAAATATTTTTTTTTCAAAATTAATTAATTATTAATTCAATTAAATAATTATCTATAAAATAATTTATGTAATTTATTTATTAAATAATTTATTTAATTTATTTATTATTTAAATGATGTCATATTTAAATTATTAAATCATTTGGATAATGTTATGTATATTTAGATTTATAAGGAGTATAATACGGGTATAATTTGCGTATAATACAGGGCATATATAGAGTACAATACGGGGCATATACAGAGTATAATACGAGTATTATACCACGTATAATACGACGTATGTACGGTGTATAATATGATATATTATACACGTACTTATACGAGACATTATACGGGATGAATATCGTATTTATATGAGGTATTCTACGTGAATTCCTACGAAGGAAATACATGTATGAATATTTCGTATTTTACAAGTATTCAAACCGTATAAATCATAAACACATATGGATGAAACATATATGGAAATTTCGGATCTAAGCTAAGGGTTTTAGGGGTTTTCATCTCAATATTTCAAAGTTTGACGAAAACGACTAGTTTATCGAGAGTACGAGATTCAGAGAAGTAAATCTCTCCGAATCGAATCTAGTAAAGCATGAGATTCAATGATAACATGCTAATAAAGAAGCCTATGGCATCATTTTAAATTTTTGAGCATGGGTCATAGCTCAAAAATGGAAGAACACTAGGTTAACATTTGCAAGTTTCTAAAGCATGGAAATTTCAGAGTTCAAACTCGAATTTCATGGAATAAATCAAGCTAAAAACCTATGAAACTATCATGGCATCCTAGATTACCCTATTGTAGCTTACCTTGTATAGATTAGGGGAGTTCTCAAATCGCTGCATGCCTCTAAATAACAACCATTCTCCTATGAAACGCTACGCGAGGAAGACAAAGTCGCAAGCGGGGGAGTTGAGAGAGACGAGAGAGAAGAAGCAAAGGAGAGAAGAGAGAGGGTTCGGGTATGGAAAAGTGCGTGGCCGGCTCCCCTCTCCCTTTACTCTTATATAGGGTCAGTCCTATGTATGATAAGCACTCATACAAGCTAGGGCCCGCCCCCTTCTTTTTCTCCACCTATTTCTCCCTTTATCACTCTCCTTTCCCTAGATTATAGGAGTGGTTTTGACTTGGTCAAATCTCTTAATTTATCTCTATGGCTGGCCCTATTAAGGGGGGAAACAAATCCCTAAAATCAAGGGGTCAACCTTGACTTGGTCTCCCACACATAGGGCAGGTCCCATACTAGTGATGTTTTTTTTTAGAGAGAGAGAAGGTGATGTTTGATACGACACTAGTGACTTTCAAAATGTCACTAGATAGATTTAAAATGTCACTAGTGAGATTCAAAAGCCAATGAGCAGCTACCAGCTAGGTAGGTTGGTGATGGGGTTGGATTTTTTTTTTTTTTGCAAGAAATAAGTGGGGTTCTATTTATGATGCCCCGGACCCAAACAAAAGGGAAGCATTACAACCATGGGCATCCTGGTTAACAGGAGAAGGAACAATCTTAAAAATCCACCGAGGCAAGGACAAGGAGTAAATAGCATCTCCCATTACAGAAATATATTCATGTAAGAGGCATGGCTTCTGCCTAGTTTTACTCTTGCCTTAAAGTAGGAGTGGCAACAGGTCGGACCTTAGCCCTACATATACCCATAAGCATTAAGGCCCGGTAGCATTTCTGTCCGACCCATACCCATTCGGGTATAAGAGGGTGTTAGAATTGGTGAGGTCTACAGCTCATAATACCTATAGTTTAGCTATGTATGGTTGATAGTATAGGAATGCATATTGGTACGTACCTTAGTACGTGTTCTGATTACAGAACAGAGAGCCATGGCTACATGGTAATCCACTTGAGTGGGAGACTCAAGGGATTAGTCCCATGTAACCTAAATACGCTCGCAGCTCTGATTAGGGTTGGTCGCCCTATCAGGATAAGCTGTTGGGATGACAGAGCGTGGGTGTCTCCACCACGGTCATTACCAGGCACAGTGTCTGTGGCCGAACGAAACCGGTCATAAACCCTGAGGAGCCATGTCTGGTGGACTAACCAGTTGTGTGGTGCTTTGGCGCACCAATATGTGAGGATCCGGATGCAGTGATCCAAAACCACGGTGTACTGGGTTACCCGGCTGGCGTTGCATCAGCGTGTCACTCCTGCAAGCTATCCACACCCCTAACGGGAGGTGCGTTCCTTGGTCTAACCTACGTCGTATTAAACCCTGGCCAGGTGGTCATCAGTTGGACTGGTGATGGATCCGGTTGCTCGGAAGAGTAATCGGAGGTACGATGTATGTGGTCAACCTGGAAGGAACCGAGTCATATGAGCACTCGAGTCTGACGGTATTCTCCACCGCTCGAGTTGCATCATGGCACCAGTGGAGGGACAGGGGGTTTACCATACTAAGTGGAGAGCAGGGGTATGAGGGAGAACATAGTAAGTCCGGGAGAATTGGAGTGCAGCCTGCGTCGCACTCTAGGTGGCTACGCAGGTTAACTCGGACTCAGAGGATCGATGGTACACTCGGGTAGTGTGTCGATCGAGTCTGAGTTGGAAGCCATGAACCCTGGTCCCTGAAGGTTCCACCTTATCGACATTATGTACGGTTCTTATACCATCTCCTCGAAACACAGAACGTAGTTAGAGAAAGTGAGAAGTCCAAGCATACGCTCCGTGAGTGCTTTGCACTAGTGCATGGTAGATGCGTAGCTACGTGTGTGCACTAAGGGGAAACCCTAGGTTAGTGCAGAGACGCATATAGCAATTCCTTGTCATAAGTGGACTTTGCCACATGGGTGCGATGCACCGGGACATGTTACGAGTTGACTAGTTGACTTCACTAGAAGCACCCTACGGGAACCTCAGAGAATAGTGAAATCACTGGTGCACTTCACTTATGTGTGTCTTGCAAAGTCTCGTATACAAGGAACGACCAACTAGTGACATAAGGGCGTTTTGGTCATACCATGCGTCACTATGTACTAGGGGGGCCGGCCCTTAGTGTTGAGAGACTGGTCAAGGCCGGCCCTATTAGTTTCAGGAGGTTGTTCCCTCCGATAAAAGGGCCGGTCATGAGGCGCAGAAAACGAGCTGGTTTTGACTGTTTTCGAAAACAAGGAAAAGATAGAGATAAAAGAAGAGATATATAGGGAGAGGTTTGAATCAGTCAATCCTATCCGCTAGGCTTATCCATAAGGATAAGGCCGACCCTATATAAGGCATAGGGAGAGAGGGGGGGACAAAATTATGAGGCCATGCAAGTCCTAGGGCCGACCCAAGCCATGGGGGAAACCCTAGCCACCCCCCTCTCCTCTCTTCGCATCTCCTCTCTCGTCTCTCTCTCCCTCGCTTGCGCCATTGGATGGCGACTCGTCTTCCTCGCGTGGTGTTTCGTAGAAGAAGAAGGCTCGTCATATGGAGGCACTCAGAGATCCATCGACGAGGTGCCGTGCATCGTGTGAGATCGGGTGAACTAGAAGGTGTCTCCCGCAACCTTTTGCTGTCCAGAATCTGCACAGAAAATCAATGTTGTTTCTATGATTTCGGGAGCTACGGAAGTCTAAACGACGTGAAACTTGTTGCAAAAGTTGCGTCTTGAAGTTGGCTACCTGTAGTCCAAATTTCAGTCCAATCGAAGTTCGGAGCAGAAAGTTATAGCTAACGAACCGAAGCTATATCAAGCAGATCCGAGCCCGTCTCCATCGACAAAGAAGAAATTTGCCGCGGTGAAAGAGTCCGCACGCAGGTATGATCTCTAACAAGTAGATCTAACTTATATAGAACATGCATGCATGCATGCTAGATTGTTCTTTTGTGTTAGATCGTCGTTAGGGGTTCGCGTAGTTGTCATGCTAGATTCATACACGCATATGTAGATCGTTTCAATGAAAATTTTGATATGTAACGCACATCACCTACGGTCCTCGGACCTTCACTTTGCTTCCGCTGCGGGCCTCTACCATGGATTTATTTCCAACAATTGGTATCAGAGCACGCTAGTGGTGTGCGTTTCATATTTTTTTATGAAACCGTCATGTCCGCACATGAATAGTATGTGCCGCCATCGGGGTTTTACGAGTAGATCATGTATAGTATATATTTTGTATGTTCTATGAATCGTTCTTGCAGGGCGCTGCTTCTAAAATTATTCTGGATATATGATTGCTTGCTACCGGGGGTCGGACCCCGTGTTAGCGATTTTATCTGGATATTTTTTCTTCTGTGTATGGATAGATTTTAGAGCCATAGTCGGGAAAGAGGTGAAGATTTACCACCCTTGATTCCCAGGCTTTTTGCTAGGTTTGTTTTCCTTTTCGTTCTAGGAAATTATGTACGAGCGAGCACTTGCTCGAAGCGTACTAGAGCTTTTTCGGTTACAGATTGAAGAGGAGGACCTACCGTTAAGATCCACCACCGGGAGGACTAGCAGAACCTTGGAGGACAATGGCGATCTGACGAAGCGAAAACGATGACGGCAAAGGACAAAAGCGTCAGGAGATCGTATACAGAGGCTTGCACCGGATCGAGGAGCCTTGCGAAGGAGACAGAGAGCTTGCGCTATGCCAGTCAGGTTCAGGGGTCGGACCTTGAACTTGATTCAGTTGTGTACTTGTTTCTTTCAGTAGTTCTTTATATTTCTGTAGAGAACCCCGATGCAATAATTTAATTATCAGTGTGTTAGATAGATGCCCTTTCCCCTCGGGTCCTAGCGACCTTATTAGGATAGGATTCCACTAGTGACGCCTATTATTTAATTGACACTTGATGATAGCATGAATTCCTCACATTTGGTTATGCCCCCATTAGGTCAACATAATACCTAGCAGGGAGGATATGATTTGCTGAGATGGGAGCGGTGGTGCAAAGTAAGAAGGAAGGACACTGTTGAGCGGTTAGTCCCACATCGGTAATGGGAGCGGAGATCATTGTCTTCAAATACACGCTGTGCTATCCTCTCTCTCCATAAGGGCGGCCTTTTGAAGCACTCTGGGTGTTGTCACATGGTATCAGAGCTGGGTTCGCTCCGAGAGCATCTCCCAAGTGGTCCCGCCGTACTAGCTGATGCCTCTCTCCACGTGCGGGTAGGTCCCAATTAAAACTCGCTTTATGTGCGGGCGGGTGTTGAGGGGTTAGTCTCACATTGGTAATGGCCAAGGTCATCATCATTATCATCCAAGTCTGAACCCATCAAGATCGGATCTATCATAGAAAGGATCGATAAGAATTTTCTGAAGGCCTATCATCTTGACAAGAATATTGCAAACCATCTTTAATAAGATAGATAAACTTGTGATTTCGAAAGCATTAAATCTCAACAAGAATCCAAGCCAACCAAAACTTGACTAAAGAGAGCCATCAAGAGCTTTCAAAAGTTGATGAAGCACACAGAGCTTGCACAATTACTGAAACATAAGAAGCATGAGATTTCCTTCTTTCCAATCACCATCTAATCGTGGAGGTACTTGCAACCCTCTTCAAATTTGCACCTCCCTTGACGATAGTACCGACATAGTTGCCGCTGCGGCTGATAATGTTGTCGATATTGCTTGTGATCCGCATAGAAATGCGGCCGAGCATGGGGTTGGTACCCATATTGTGGTTGTGGGCTCCTGCGAGGAGAATTCAAAGTTGAGAGTGGCTGCCTTTGATTGGAATAATGTGGTCCCAACCTTGGCTGTCGATATTGCTCGTTATCTGCATGGAAGTGTAGCAGGTCATGGGCTTGATACTCATTATTATGTGGCTTGAAGGCTCCAAGAATACTGTTGTTTGCTCTAAACCAACTGTCATGCGCCTTCGGAGCTTGAATTGAGGTGTTATGATGTTCGTAGACTCTCGGCCTATCAGATTTGATCGGTGAATGTTGTCGAAGCCCAAAATTTTGATGCTTGTGCTGAGTGCTCTCCTCTTTCAGAATATCCGATTTGATTAAACTTGTGTCATAATGTGGAAGTCCCTGATTACGCTGAATATTCTGGTGTTGATCGACATTCCGTTGGGGCTGCTCCACTTTTAGCTGGTTTCCCTTCTTGGATGGGATGCAATCACTCCTGTTTTCCTTCATCCTGTAAATAATTAGGATCGCAGTCACTTGCTTTGAAACTAGGAAGAGAGACTCTAATTTAATTTGTAACATTAATTTTAGGTTTTTTTTACCTTGCCCCCCAGTTAATTGGGGTATTTTAAACATACCCACTCTAACCTTAATTTTTGAGTGATACCCTTGTTGATCGTAAATCCTCATTGCCTCTGGCAATGAAGGTGGTTTCTGGGGATGAGATTCAAAAATTAAGACCATAGGGGGTATTTTCTAATTACACCAAATAACTGGAGGGCAAGGTTAAAAAACCCTTAATTATAAGAACATCTATAATGTTAAAAAAGCCATATTTTTATGCGATATCAACAGCGAAAATCAAATTGCTTCACGAGATTACTTTCGTTGTGTAGTTTTCGGTGCAGGGAGTGTATTAATTGATAAGTTTAACAAGAAGCTACATTTCTTTCGTTTCATTGAGTTGCAAGAATCGAGATGAACCTATGTTAAAGATTGAAAATCTTTAACTGCATTAAAAAAATATCAAATCACAAGATTGCTCTTTTTATCCATGCTTGGTTTGTGCATTGATCTAATCAGTACATGTCTCAGAATTGGATATAGATTCATATGATACCTTTTCATTCCACCCTTCTTCCTTGATTCTTTCTCTTGAATTCTATTCTCCCTTGAGCACCGCGCAAGAGAACCTCTTGTGTGCTTCTCTTGCAAAACTTTCCTCCTCACCTCTTCGTCCACCCATCTCTAAAGATTAAGAAACTAAATCAGCCTCTAAGCAAAAATCTAAGCACACACGTACCATTATGTAGCATATTCCACACTCAACATTACAAGCAAAGAGACTGAAAAGGTTTACCAATTTCTGCAAGTCTCACCTGCCTTATTGTCTGTAGCCTGTAAAGGTTCCTCCCCTTGATGAGAAGGGGATGAAGAGCAGGCAGTGGTTTCTCTCCTTTGCTCCAAAGTACCTCAATCTATCCATGCAGAAGTTACGATAACTGTTAGCCAGAACAAGTCTAAAGACCTTACAATCAGATAAGATGGCTTTTACTATCTTTTTTTTTTTTTGAGAAATAAAGGTAGGAAAATGAAATAGATGTGCTATTATTTTCTGACAAGAGCTTACTGTAAATGTGTGTTGTTGCTTGGCTGCACCATAGCTTTCCTTCACGATACGACCCACAACTGTCCTAGTACCGCACGGGGGGCCTGTGGCACTCCTAGAAGCTATATTATACCTGGGGTAATTGAAGCAAAGAATATAGTAGCAGAAAGATGACCGTGAGAAGCGTAAAAAGGAAGAGCTTAATGAAGCATGTCAGAGTATTAGCCTTTCATTGATGACCATGTATTTAAAGAGAGATTACATCTCATAAACATTTTGTTCAAACATCACCACATCTCCCGTGCATGCATCACCTACAAAAACCATGCCATTAAATAAAAAAGCTAAATGTGGCAGCTATGGTTAGAGAACATATACTACCCTCACATGAATCTAACAGTTGGTGTCTTAGCATACCAAGTTTCCATGTGAGCAAATACTTGAGGCCCGCATATACTTTAATGAGTTTATACTTTATACTTTATCTCATGAGCTAAAATAGAAAGTGTGCTGCTACCTTTGCAGCTCAACACAAAGCTAGATGTGGGGTATTTCCTCTCCACATCTCCATCTAGGACCCTGAAATGAAGTATTCAAGCACAATGAGATATTAGATTTTGCACCAAAAAAATAAGAAGGGATATTAGGTTCACTAATGTGTTCAGTTCACACTTGAAACCATCTACCAAGAAGGAGGTGCCATATCAATTAAAGAATGGACCAGATATATTGGATACAGAAGGGGGAAAAAATTGTGATTATCACTGCATACTCGAGATGCTCTCTAATGCGAGCAATTAGAATGTCTTTGTTGCCAGTGAGTCTCAACCCGTATTTCCTCAGGTAAACCTTGCATTGATCAACTTTTAGCTTCTCCAAATGACCTTCTGCTCCAATTCAAACATTTCGTTAGGACACTGTTTTTGTACATGGACATCCATTAATACACCAATTTCTTGATGTCTAAATAAATCATATGTGCTTATCACACTTGATCAATAGCATGTTCATAAGATTATATGGAAAACGCAGCGGCCGCAGCAGCAGCTGCAACAGCCCAGCTTTATCCCATCAAAATGGCGAAAGACTATTAAGGGAAATATTATGCCCTTAAATTCATTTTCGATTTACCATGATGACCATTGTTGTATAAAATAAATATTGTCTATGAATATCAGCTGAACACAGACAATATAGCAATATAAAGAACAAGTGAAATCAAGGAAATACTTCTTGTCCAAGGATTCTTGATTGGTATGTGGATTAAGGGTGCACATATATTCTATGCTAAGATAGGATAAAAAATATTCCATACATAAGGATTAGGGGGATATAATATATTCTATACACCCAACAGGTTAGTATGGGAGACATTGAGTGGTGAATCTGACTGACTGTTTTTGGGTTTGGATACATGAAACCTGACCAAATAGGTTACAAAATTAGATTTTGATGCAAGAGCACCTATAAGACACTTAAACTGCCTAAAAAGTGAGTTTAAGTACTTATTTGGAGGCCTGCTAGGTGTAGTTAAGAAGTTATTCCGAGTTGTTTTGGTAATTTTATAGGCTCTAGGTGTCGTCCTTTTTCATTTTTGTTTTGATTCTTCCAGATTTTACAAGATTTTTTTCATCACATAGTTTATTATCAAATAAAAGTTTGATAATTAAGTCATTATTGATTGTCATTTAGAAGATACAAATGTGTCTTCTCTCTTTTTTCCTCTTATTAGATGCTCACACGGTCACACCCCAAAACCCAGGTTGTAAGGGGAGGTCCACAGCGGGTATATTAAACGAGAGATGGGTGCCTCCCTCACCAATGTGGGACTATCCGTTAACACTCTCCCTCACGTGGAGCACGTGTGGCAAGGATCCTCCCACGTGGAGCACGGGTGGCAAGGCACGATCGGTGGGGAGCACCCGGAGCGGGATCAGGAGCAGGAGACGGTGAACCCAGCTCTGATACCATGTTAGATACCCTCACACCTCAAAACCCCGGTTGTAAGGGGAGGTCCACAGAGGGTATATAAAGCGGGTGATGGGTACCTCCCTCACTGATGTGGGACTATCCGTTAACACCTCTCTTTTGTCTGATGTGGATGGCACCTTGATATCCACATAATTGCTGGATCATTTCCTTACGGCAAATGATATCGGAGCATAGTAATCCTTGTGTCACATTGCCTAATGAAAGGTGGTACAGTTGATGATCATCAACTGACCTTGTTTCTGGTCACCTAATCAACTTCACAAAATACCTCGAGACACTTAAAAAACATGAGTCTTTGGGGTCATTGTTGCAACACTACATTGAATAGTTATTTCCTAGTTAAATTTGAGCCACCATCTTTCTCAAAAGTACCATTAGACCCTCTACATGCATCATCTTTTTCAAAAGTACCATTAGACCCTCTACATGCATAATCCTAGTAGATGCTACAAAAGTCTATGCAAACTCTACACTCTGAGCAGTTAGAACTTAGAAGCAGAGGCCCACTTTCCCACAAGTTTTTTCTTTTACTAACTTTCTAATCCAATCACCAGGTTTCCCTTAAGGTGTCGTGGGGGCAATTATAGTTTTTCCACATATGATCCTCAAGACACTCGCTCAGAGAAAAGCAAAAGAAAACACAAAAATAGAGAGATTACACAACGATTTACGTGGAAACCCCCCTAAAATTTAGAGGGAAAAACCACGAGGCGGATTCGAACAAATTTACTAGCGATCTCTGGGTACAAACTCTCAATTCTCCGCACCTTATTTTTCAAATAAAGTATTACAATACTCTCTCTCTCTCTCTCTCTTTCTCTCTCTCTCTTTCCCTTCTAGATCCAAATCTTATAAAAAAAGAACCAATCCCTTTCCAAGAATTCAATCATCCTTTTAGTAGCTTGGGAACTCCCTTTGATAGGCGTCACCAACCAATCTGTTAGATAATCATCATGATGATTGCGGTCCCTCCCTCTAACCTCAGATGAAGGAGCTGTAGCCTGTAGATACCCTCACGCCACAAAACACGGGTTGAAGGGGGAGGTCCACAAAGGGTATATGAAGACAACACCGCCTAGCCCCTCGCCGAGGTGGGACCAAACCCAACAATCCCCCCTCGCATGAGGCTAGGGCTGAACACCCACCAGCCCCCTTCTCGTGCACGGGCATAGGGGAAGAGGCAAACTTAGGGCACAACATGGCTACACCTTGGCCCAACTAGAGCCTATCTGGGCGGAACCCCACTATGATACCATTTGTAGATACCCTCACGCCCCAAAACCCGGGTCGTAAGGGGAGGTCCACTAGAGGGTATATGAAGACACTACCACCAAGCCCCTAGCCGATGTGGGACTAAACACCAACATGCGCAATCTTCTAACCGCCTAATGATGGTAAAGTTGTTACTCTCAGTAGTCCACAGGCTATCAAGGCATGCCACGTCAGATCCATTATGTTCCTTCTTTGAGGTTTTTGAGTACTCTGCAATAACCATTATCTTCTTCAATGAGTCTCGGGAAGCCGAACAAAATTTCCTTCAAAATGTTTAGCTTTATTTAGTACCACTTCTAGTATATAAGTCTTCCTGGACTTTTTTTTTTTAATATAAGGGAATAGCTCCGTCACTTATGAAGGTTTAGCTTTCTCTGAACATCTCAGTGTACAAGAAAATATCTTTCCATCACCTACGGTAAGTCTTGTCCCTTAGAGTAGAAACACTTCTGAGCTATTCTTCTTTCATAGAAGAATAGCTCCACTTCTTGCATAGACTTAGTTTTCGCAAAGTGATAGCTTTCCTGAGCTATTCTTTTATCTTTATTGAACCTCTCCCTTTCACTAAAATATGGTTCCATATTTTCCCCAACTATAAATGTCTCTCGAAGTAGTGACTCTTCTGAGTTGTTCTCCTTTCATAGAAGAATAGCTCCACCCTTTGAAAGACTTAATGTTTTTAGCTCTTACTCGGGGGTAGCAACTCTTCTTAGCCACTCTCTTTTCATAAAAAAATGACGCACTCCTTCGCTACACTAGCCATTCTTAGGTCTTAGCCTTCTACATTGCTCTATAAGAATGCTTAGCGCCCATGTGTCTTCATGTGATAGTGCCACATGTCCAACAACTTTTATGGATGTTTGCCTCGGAAGTAAGAAACATGTGTGTTTAGTACATTTTGATTCTCTAAGCATTTTCTTTCCTTCTAATAAACTATGCTATCTTGTCCTACATGATATTTATTTCATAACATACAATCCATTGCCCACCTTTAGTAAATTTGTTGTTAAATATTTCTCGATTCTTTATATTCCGCTATCAAACATCCATAACATTTTTGCCTTCTTACTCCCAAGGCAAACATCCATAATAACTAATCTATGCTGCATGGCCAAACTTGTTAAGTTTATCTCTTCAAACTCCCCTAGTCGTACCAGGAATCCATTACCATTGTCATGTTGCTCCTAAAGTGGGCGTCCATAACAACTGGCCAATGATGCATGGTCAATTGTTAGGCACGATATTGGTTTAAACAAAGTAGTGCCAAATTTACAAAACTCACGATTGAAGAAATTTTATCCTATAATTATGCTTGAAACAACAAATCATTTCTATATAAAAAACAATTGGCCCCGATGACGTAAATCAAATAATACCCACCCCTAGTATTCAACTTTGAAAGGACATGGATTATATGAGAGGGCCTCCCGCAATCTTTTTCCATTATGCCCCACTTCTCCCCTCTTCACACACGTGCATCACACATATCATAATTCATAAATACCAAAGGAAACATATAACTCTTACAAGCAATTCGATTAAATATAGAGGGGGGGGGGGGGGGATAGGTTCTTTCTAGAAATGGTCTTCACAATCAAGTAGATTGCCATAAACATCAACGCGAAAGTTAGTTATGGATAAAGATGAAAATTTATGTTCCGATCAATACTTATAAATGGTGAGTCTTTTTACCTTAAAATATATTGTTCGAGAGATTACTCAAATCATATGCATTTTAGGTGGAAGCAAGATAAAAACATAAAGAAACAAATAAACAACTAACAGCCTATTTAGTTTCATGCAATGGGGACGCAACGCGTGCAATTGGAACTCATAGCTTTTTATTGCGTGCTCCAACTACAAGTTTTTATTATAGGATTTTGTATAGGCGGGAGTTGGAACTGCTACAGTTTCTGGAAACTACAATGAACCAAACAGTGGGCAGCGCGTAGTGTTGGCACATGCGTTCCAACTCCTCCTAACCAAACAGGCTGTAAGGCTAAAGAGAAGATATGGGTTCTGTAGAAGGCTCCTGATTTGCTCAATAGATCAAAGTAATTACTTAGAGAAACTCCAACAGTCATTTATTCTTGGAGAAGCTCCATTTTGAAGAGTGTCCAACGTCCAACTGAACTCCAAAGAGGTCTCCATTTCATAGATTTTCCATTTTAATCTCTGAAATTGGAGATGGAAATGAAGGTCTTCAAATTACTGTTCACTTCCTAAGAACCCTATCTTGTAGAGTGTACAAGGTCCATCCAAACTCCAAATTACTCTTCACCAAAAAAAGATATTAACTTTTGAGTAAAATAAGCTAAAATTTTGTTTTTTGACGCCACCCGGTTCGAGTGGGTTGGCAAAATCAAGGAAAAAAAATAAAGGAGTGCCAATTCAAATGCACAAGGTAACAATGTGAGTTCTTTTGAGCAGGATCCACAGTGATCCAAATATATAGGAAAGGTGTGTATGAATCACATATATGAATATCAAGATAATTCTAGAGCCAATAAAAGCCAAATCCTTTTCATCTGAGCAGAAATTTCAGCATCTAACTAATGCCCTCAATCTCAGAAGAATAACTTAGTTCACAGTTCATCAAATCGAAATTTCTACCTTTTAGACCATCTTAAATCAGAACAAAAAAAAAACTGACCTCTGATCAACATCTCGACCGTATCGAAACACTTCCCATCCTTCTCGTCTAGCTCCGGGACCTTGAACCCCGTGAACTCCACCCTGCCGTCGCTCTCCAACCCATTATTCTTGGAAATCCTGCCCGGGTCTCGGGTTTCAACCTTCTCTTCTGGATCAGGAAATCGTTTCTAAATACAAGAGCATCAAGTACTCACCGGGGCCTGGACTTCTTGAGGGACATCCGCGAAAGCCTCCCTTGCGTTTCTTCAAGGATATCAAACGTCGGGTCCTCATCGGAATCATCCGAGAAGCCATAGATTGCAGATTCTCCATCTTCATCGTAGCCATCTTCTATCAGATTTTCTCTTTCTTGGGAAGATTTGAGCTCGCTGGTGGCCATCGGATTGCTCGGGATTTGATAGGTCTGCGTTTTGTGGTTCGGTTCTTGGTTCCTCCTTGGCCCTCGTCTGATATGGGGCATGTAGGAGAAAAAACGACCGTTAAAAGGGTGAAATTTGAAATTCAAAAGGCGATATCAACGCTTAAAGAATCGAGAATCTACGGGGAAACGGGATACGATTTTTCACATTTCTACGGGTGTTGCGATTTGCACCCACAAAATTACTAACACCCCCAATATCCTTAACACACCCCAGCCAGAATTTTATTTTCTACTATTGCCCCTCCTCCCCACTCCGATGGCCCTGCCAAAGCCCCGGTCCCATGCACCTCACCGTCGCCGCCTCCTCCTCTCCTTGTTCCTTAGCCCCCCCCCCCCCCCCCCCTTTCATCTCCATCCTTCTTTCCCTTCTCCCTCTTCCTCCTCCTTTGTGTGGACGTGTCAGTTGCTCCTGACCGGCATGGTGTGGTCTCATACCCCTTATCCGTCGGGAGCCCTGGTCCCATGCACCTCACCATCACACCACAATTCTGCAAGAATGAGAGAGAGAGAGAGAGAGAGAGAGAGAGAGAGAGAGAGAGAGAGAGAGAGAGAGAGAGAGAGAGGGGGGGCGAAGAGGAGGAGGAGAGGAGGGTGGACGCGGCGGTGACGGCAATCAGAGCGGGAAGGAGGCGGTGGTAAGGTCCATGGGATTGGTGGTGGAGGTGGCGGTGTGCATATCAATATACCTGGGATGCTTCGGAGACACACCCAATATTTCTTTAATTGTTAAGTTGGGGTGCTAGTAATTTGTGCTATACAAATAGCAACACTTTATCTATAACCACTCCTCTCAAGAGTTTGAGCTCGATTGGGTCTGTTTGGTTGGGAGGAGTTGCAACTCATGGGTTTTGGGCAAACCACATTGTTTGGTTGTCTGAGTTGCAATTATATGCAACAAAACAAACATGGTTTTTTAGGATGAGTTCCAACTTAGTTGAAAATTTTTCTTTTGTGGAGCAACTCATCCCAAAAGGCTGCATGTAGAAATTTATGCAATTGTAACTCCTCCGCCCACCATCGGCCACTAATGCCGCCACCATGTCAGTCACCACCCGCCACCGCCCACCACTAGTTGGCCACCGCCGCCAATGTCGCCTTGTCGGCCACCACCCGTCATCGCCACCATCAACCAACTGTCGACTACCGCTGCCTCGCCGACCAACGTCCTGTTGGGTTTAGTCCCACATTAGCTAGGGGTTAGGTGGTGGTGCCCTCTAGAGGACCTCCCCTTTAAGACCATGTTTTGGGGTGTGAGGGTATCTGTCTACAAATGGTATCAAAGGTAGGTTCCACCCATCCATTCCCGCATTGTGCACGAGGGGGGGGGGGGGGGGGGGGGGGGGGTACATCGGAGTCTATCTAGCCCAGGGCTGTCAGAGTCTGTCCAGCCCAACCCCACGTCCAAGCCTCGTTGGTGTTTCGCACGAGAGGGGGGCTATCGGAGTATGTCCAGCCCTAGCTTGGCCTCATGTGAAGAGAGGAATTGTTGGGTTTAGTCCTACATCGGTTAGGGGATGGGTGGTGGTGTCTTCACACAAGGCTAGGGCCGGACAGACTCTGACGCCCCCCCCCCCCTCTCTTGCGGGACGCAACAGGGATTGGATTGGACACTTCAACAACTGTGGGCTAGATAGACTCCAATATCTCATGCGCGACGCGGAAAGAGGCACAACCTTGCCCCTCCCGAAACAGGGCTGGATGGAACATTGCTCTAATACCATTTGTAGATACCCTCGCGCTCGAAAACCCGGGTCGTAAGGGGAGGTCCACTAGAGAGTATATAAAGACACCACCACACAGCCTCCTAGCTGATATGGGACTAAACCCAACACTCCAGCCGCCACCAACCACTGCCTCCAGTTTCGCTAGCCACCAACGCTCGGTCTCCCACAGCCGCTATCACAAAACAACCTAATAATGGAGTTGCAAACAACTCATGCATGTCCAAGTGCATGAATTGTAGTTCATGCTTTATGTTTTTCCAAGTACATAGGTTGTATATACCCCCAATGAGTTACAACTCCTCCCAACCTAGTTGTGGAGGAGCCGTTCCATGCACTCTCCCCAACTCATAGTTTGGGTTGGATGTCTTTCACCTTTTTGGGGTGAGTGCATTGGATGGCTCCCACACAACTAGTGACCTCCACTTAAGTGGAGATGAGTTCGACTCCAACGGTCTGTTCCGGCAAATCATATCTGACGGCTCAATGCGATAATAGATAATAAATATATTATGGTTGTCACGTGTGTTGCACGTGCCCCTGTTGGATGAAGATTTCTCGATCAGCATACCTCATGCAAATAATTTTCAAACCGTTATACAAATTACTAACTAATTTTCATAAGTCTTACTCGCAATATTTTCTCTCGTAAACATCTAAAACATATATTATCTCTAAAACATTTTGTACCTACTATATTCTCACTCCGTAACATTTTCTCACTCTAAAACAATTTCACTTTACACAATTCTCTCTATAATATTATTTCAAGAATATTTTCTCTCGACAACATAAGTTAAAAACTCTATTAGTCGTCCTATGCAATGTTTAAAAAGGCGAAAGACGTACCGAGACATTTTTCCTATGGAAAGGCAAGGCGTAAGCCTCAAGGCACACCGAGGCGTAAGGCTCGAATTTTTTCAAGACGTTTTGGTAAAAAAAAAGTTAAAAAAGAAAAAAAAATCATAATAAATACTATTATTTAATGTGTAATAATAATTGAACTAGATATGCATAATAAATCACAATGTGTTAGAAAATATCTTATATGACACGATTGAGGACTCCATCGAGCAATCTAACAATAAAATAGAAAGTCAAATTGCTCAAACACGCTTAATTCTTTAATATTCAAGATAATAATTAAAGTAGCAACTAACAATTAATAACAAACAATAAAATACGAATATAAAACTGACATTGTCAATATTAAAAAAAAAGAAATACATGATACAAATACATGAGAATGATAAAATACATAGAAAAAAACATAGAAAAACATAGTAGAAGATACAAGATCATGATCCATATCCCTCTAAACATGAAACAAATCTTTATCTCTCACAGTCTCACTTGTAGTTGGTAGACTATCCACAAAGAAGAAGAATATAACTTCAGAATCAAAATCGAAAAATAATTGAGCACTAGATCATGATTTTGGGTTTTTGGAGACAAGGGGGTTTCAAAACCTAAAGAGATCTAAAAGGGTTTATAAGGTTTCAATGGGTGAAAAAAGGGTCCATGTGGACGATTTACATATAAAACCCTTAGTGCCCTCCCACACCAAACATTGGTTTTAACCCCTCCCTGTCCTATGTTTCACGCCTAGTGCAAGAGGCGTACGTCTTGAGGCGCGCCTCGGACGAAGGTATACTACTGTTAATGCTAAAGCGTAGGCTTTTTATATGTGGCTGCTGAGGCGTGGTCCTCGAGGCAGCACAGGACCGCCTCACCTTGAGGCGGGCCTCGAGGCGTAAGCCTCAAACGCCTTTTTAAACATTGGTCCTATGTGCTTAACCGTAGTTGTTAGATACCCTCACGCCCCAAAACCTGGGCCGTAAGGGGAAGTCCACAGGGGGTATATTAAGCGGGTGATAGGTGCCTCCCTTACCGATGTGGGACTATTTGTCAACACTCTCCCTCACGCGGAGCATGCGTGGCAAGGATCCTCCCACGCGAATCATGCGTGA
Organism: Chamaelirium japonicum; assembly: GCA_947650365.1. Classification (NCBI taxonomy): domain Eukaryota; kingdom Viridiplantae; phylum Streptophyta; class Magnoliopsida; order Liliales; family Melanthiaceae; genus Chamaelirium; species Chamaelirium japonicum. The sequence goes on from OX393558.1 coordinate 10,417,950, forward strand.
CAAGGCACGATCGGTGGGGAGCACCCAGAGTGGGAGCAGAAGCAAGAGACGGGTTAGCTCTGATACCATGTTAGATACCCTCGCACCTCAAAACCCGGGTTATAAGGGAAGGTCCACAGTGGGTATATTAAGCTGGTGATGGGTGCCACCCTCACCGATGTGGGACTATCTGTTAACACTCCCCCTCACGCGAAGCATGCGTGGCAAGGATCCTCCCACGTGGAGCACGCATGGCAAGGCATGATCGGTGTGGAGCACCCGGAGCGGGAGCGGGAGCGGGAGCAGGAGCAGGAGCAAGAGACGGTGAACCCAACTCTGATACCATGTTAGATACCCTCATGCCTCAAAACCCGGGTTGTAAGAGGAGGTCCACAAGGGGTATATTAAGCAGGTGGTGGATACTTCCCTACCGATGTGGGATTATCCGTTAACACTCCCCCTCACGCAAAGCACGCGTGGCAATGATCCTCCCACACGGAGCACGCGTGGCAAGGCACGATCGGTGTGGAGCACCTGAAGCAAGAGCAGGAGCAGGAGCAGGAGACAGGCTAGCTCTGATACCATGTAAGATACCCTCAAACCCCAAAACCCGGGTCGTAAGAGGAGGTCCACAGGGGATATATTAAACGGGTGATAGGTGTTTCCCTCACCGATGTGGGATTATTTGTTAACAGTAGTAATATAAAGATAATAGATAGTATCTGTTATTGTACTCAATCGTCTGATGGAGTGAATCACACTTAGCCATCCAAGATGGTGAATTGCACTTGGACGTATGATACAGGCAATAACACTCGATCGTCTAATGCATGCAATTGAGCTCGATGCACGCCAAGCTGTTGGTGAGTAGCACTCAGTTATCCCATGCATGCATTCGTGCAAGCAATGATGTCGGGCAACAGAGATAGATAGTAGAGATGATTGGGTGGTGGGCAGGAGGCGGCAACGACGAACGGGTTGTAGCGTTCATCAGGCCGAAACTAGTGAGTATTGACCTATTATTGCATTCAGTCGTGTTGTGGTGAATCACACTCAGCCTTTGCATGTTGTTGATGTCATAGATGTAGCATCTATTATTGCATTCAGCCATCTGATATAAGAATCACACTCCGCCGTCCAATACAGAAAATAACACTACGTTGTACTATACACTCAATCGAGTATGATGCACATGAGAGATTGTAGAGAGAATGTTATAGGAAATTACATTTATTATAGAGTGTGTTGTAGAAAGAAAGCTAGAAATTGTTGAAGACTGAAAAAATTGTAGAGAGAATGATGTAAAACTTATAAAATATCTATTGTAGAGAGAGATAATGTTGTAGAGACTGGACATTATAGAGTGTTGTAAAGAGAAAACATTGCAAAGAGAGAAGTGTAGGGAGACTATACTATGTAGAAAATATTGTAAAGAGAGAATTTAGTAGAAAATACATGTTATGCCTTTTAAAGAGAGAAAAAATTTAGGGAGACTTAGTAATAACTCCTTTAAAGGGGATGCTTTTAAGTCTAAGTACTTTGAGATGCTGTGGACAAAATTATCCTCCACAGCATTTCAAATTTTTCTTTGGTTTGCCACCGAATCAGTGACCACCGCTTGCCCCTCTTCCCCCTCCGCCGGACCTAACCGAACCCCCCCCCCCCCCCTCAACCTAACTGAACCCCCGCGCACCAACCCCCCCCCTCCCGTGCTGGACCTAACCGAACCCCCCCAGGGCTCCCACCTAATCTAAAGACCATGGGATGAACCATAGACCTAGGGAGTTCAACCGAACCACCTTGTTGTCGCCGCCTCCTCTGCTACTTGCCGTTGCCGTCTCCGTCGCCGCTGGAGCTGCTCGCCGATGCCGCCGGAGTTGTCGGGGGTCGAGCGCGAGGTCGTCGGAGCTGCTCGGGAGAGTGGGGAGAAAACAGGGGTAGTTTTGGGTTAATCGTGAAAAAACAGAGACCTTAGGCTAAATGAAACATTTTGATGTCTTGTTCATGCGATGGATCTGTTGTCAAGGGACCTCTCACACATTAACCCAAAAAATTATCAGTGAGTGTTTTGAAAATCAATTAATGTTTTGTATTGTTGCTTAAAAATCATTTGCATGATGTACATACTTAAAAAAAAGTTGCCCAATAGCTGCGTGCAATGCCCATGCCGAACAACTAGCAGCGATCAAACGAACGTATTCTCTTTATGCAAGATGAAACAAACACACTTTTATCCTCTTTTTTTTTTTTTGATATTGAGGATGAGGCTATTACAGGATAACCTAGAAATCCTCCCGAACTAGGGCGGAAACATCATTGGGAATTATAGTCTCCCAGTAACCTTCACGACCCATCACTCGCGCCTCCATGACCAGCCAGTGAGCCACCGTGTTGACTGATCTTCTAACCCATCTGATCGTAACCTCCTGTAGTTGATCCCAATCCATCAGACAGTCTTGAAAAATGGGACTAATGTCCGGAGAACATCCTTTATCCAACAATAAAGCATCCCTTGCTCGCATAATATCTGTCAAAACAGCCACTCGCCTACATTGTCGATGTCTTAGCTCCCCAAAAGCTCCTCTCAAGGCCCATAGTTCTGCCTGTAGGGAATTTTTCACCAGACATCTGAATGACGTTGCCGCACAAACCATACCCTCTCTAGTAGCCAGCACCTACGTCCCGCTCGCTATCTCCGTTTGCTTCGAAAATGAACCATCCACCCAAATGATGAACTCTAGATCCAGTCCTCAGTCTTTGATCCTATTTCTCTCTACCGATTGCCAGACAAATTTATATCATACCTCCGTACATTTATGGGCCGCGATCGGGATCGACACCTTGTCTCTCTTAAACAGCTTTTCACACCTGATCTTCCACAATTGCCACATGGCTACTGCAATAATCGATCTCACTGAGGACTGGCCTCTCGGACTTTCTATCATGTTTGTTTCCCGGTTGGAGAAGAGCAGTTTCTGAAAAACGCAACCCCATAAGTTTCTACACCACCTTCCAGAATTGCACCGCCACCCTACACTCCCAAAATATATGATCAATATTTTATCCAAAGTTACTTTCATGGAGGATGTTGCCCTCGAGTAACAATTTGCACATTTTATAGAGGCCCTCGAGGACCTAGTTGTTATGGCTACATGCTAAAATATTTGGTTAGAGAGAAATGGGAGGATCTTCCAACAGACCGCATTGGCACACCCACAAGAGGAGACCTTTCAGACTTGGAGCAAGGTGCCTGTTGACAAATAGTTCCACATCGGTGAGGGAGGCACCTATCACCCGCTTAATATACCCCCTGTGGACCTCCCCTTACAACCCGGGTTTTGGGGCGTGAGGGTATCTAACATGGTACCAGAGCTAGCCCGTCTCTTGCTCCTGCTCCCGCTCCGGATGCTCCCCATCGATCGTGCTTTGCCACGCGTGCTCTGCATGGGAGGATACTTGCCACGCGTGCTCCGCGTGAGGGGGAGTGTTGACAAATAGTCCCACATCGGTGAGGGAGGCACCTATCACCCGCTTAATATACCCCCTGTGGACCTCCCCTTACAACCCGGGTTTTGGGGCATGAGGGTATCTAACAGTGTCCAAGGACAAGATAAAGGATCAGATTATGGTGGTTTGGAGACGATGTAATTTTCCTTTCAGTCTTTTCTTTTGCCATCTTGTAAATACAGCTTTTAGTTCTAATATACTGGTAGGGGTCTAGGCCAAACCCCCCCCCCCCCCCAATTCATTGAGGGAATTCTAAAAAAAAAAATATAAATATACAGCAACCTAAGAAAAATGAGTACATCACATTTGGCATTTGGTATCTAAGCAGACGTTTCTGCCATGGCCGATGGAACCAAAATCTCGAATTTGAAGGATGCAATTGCACAACTTAAGGACACTACAAAGGAATATATGTGGTTAAGGATTTTTTTTTGTTGTCTCGAACAAGATAGACCAAGGATCAAAATTAACTCGCCACTAAGGCAAGAGGGAGGCCCACCACTACCGAACAGTAGGAAATAAGTGGCACTTATTCAAACCCTTGACCAAGGCCACGGGCTGCTTATGTCAGACCATTTGCATGGTTGTTTACAATGTGAGCAGATCATGGTTTCTACAAGGAATTGATGCAAAAATAAGTTTTATAATATTTTTCAAAAATATCGTTTCAATGGCCCAAAGTGAGTCCTACGTCTTCGAAAACTCAGCCCCTGGATAGTCTGAATCCAATCCAATCCTATTCCATTTACTCCAAATCAAGTTATACCTTTCGAAGAACATCGGAGGGAATCAAAATCTTGATTCAAAGTTCGGATGATCTTCGAGCCAGCTTATCATAATGCTTTGATCTTCGGTTCTGATTTGGAATGTGAGAATGTTGTAGTAGACCTCGACCGAATCGAATAGCCTTAAACGAAGATCACCGTGGTGTGTTTGCACACACCTTTACCAACCAAAGAGGCACCATCATAGGTGGTAACTGTTGCGGATCGCTCTCGAAGATACCGGATGAACAATCTGATACCGTATCACTCCGACCATGTGGGTTGACAAAGATCAATCACACAAAACGATTCTCTGAAGAATCAATGCGGAATAAGCAAACCAACACACAATAGAGAAATAGCAATGCAAGAAGAAACACAATCACAAAGAGAGAGACGAGAAATTTATGTGGAAACCCTTGTCGAAAAAAACCACGGGCGAAGACGATCAGAAGATCCACTAGAATGAAGAACGAATCATACTTACAAGCAACACCCAACTCCAATGAGATGAATTTCCTTCGTCGAGAGCATCTCTTTCTTCAACAAACCCTCGTCAAAGCCTCTCTAAGCCTCTCTCAATATCTCTCTTCAATGACTAGAAAAAGCTCCCACATCCTCAAAAACCTAGACTCCTTTATATACCAAGAGAATAGGTTACACAAGCTTAATCCCGAGATTCCCCCAAAATAGCCAAATCGAGCAAGACTGGATCAAACCCATCTGATAGGCATAATCGTGCGCACGATCACCTGTAGGCTATGCTATCAAAGTCGGGACTAGTCGGCGACTAGTCCCCGACTAGTCCCTGGGCGGCATTTTGCCGACCGATTAATTTCGATTTCGTCATTGCTGGGCGGAATCCCGACTAGTCCCCGACTAGACCCGACTAGCCCGACTAGTCCCCGACTAACGACTGCCGACTAGTCCCCAGGCAGCATTCTACAAGCAAATTTTTTTTTTGAAAGGAGTGCGCAAGCAATTTTGTTTGGATTGTTTTACATTGGCTCAAAGTCTTGAGTCGCAAGACTCACAACTATGGCTCTTCCATGTAATCATCTGTTGAGCACCTGAGAATCTCAGATAAAAACATAGACAAATAATTAGTTTATTTGTTGATATCCATATAACCCTATAATCAAAATTGGGGTTGTTCACTGATTAAACATTATCAAACAAATATTATGATGAATTCTTAGTTCTGAGTCTTTTGACATGGGCATGAAGCCAATACAACTGTGTTATGTTAGACTGTTACTTATGTATTTTTACCCATGCTGTGAAGTGTGAATGTATGTATTGTTATTAACCTACTAATATCATATACTTATTGACATTTATGCTAGTTCATATATATCATATATGTTTAGGGAGGGGGGGAGGGGTTATAATAAGTTTTTGCCGACTAGTCCCGAATTAGTCCCGACTAGTCCTGACTAGTCCTAGCCGGCCCTTGGCCGACTAGGGCCGACTACCGACTTTGACTGCATAGCCTGTAGGCTTCCGTTGAAGGACTCATCGAAAATCTCGAGGGCCAAAGTCGTGCGCACGACTGTAGGGTCACGTGCACGACTGTGGGGGGACAGATGCTAGTCTTTTTTTAAGGGACGCGTCGACTTTCTCGGAGGTCTGGTCGTGTGCACGATTTGTTCTGGTCGTGCGCACGACTTCTGCAGTTGAGCCATACCTCAACAATAACAATCTTCCCCTTTCGTGAAGTTTTGTAACAAAACACCTTACAACACACGTAAGAAAAAACAACATTTTTTCCTTTCTCCAATTCAGAGCAATCTAACTTGCATGATATGCGACATCAAAGCTGTTCTTTTACATGCCACATGGGGCTGAGTGTGATTCATCGGTTGGGCTAGGTGTAATGGGCGGTTGTGATTGGAGCCAAAACTAAAAAATCACAATCGTTCTTTCTCATGCCATTTGGGGCTAAGCGTAATTCACCCGCTGGGCTGGGTGTGACGGAATGTTGTGATTCAGCTTTGGCTTTAACTTATCCGATCTTATAAGGTTATACATGCCTTCATGTAAACTAATACATTCGATGTGATCACTATGTTAATATTAGTTGATTGATTGCTTGAGATTTTTTTAATTTTTGGTAGAACAGAATAGGTGATCATTTACCCTTTGGACTCATCTTATCTAACAAAATTGCATCCGAGGCATTTGTAGCATCCGTGCAAAGCACCACTCGACATAGTTGATGCCGCTAGATCTCCTTGAAAGGCAGAAAGCGCCTTTAAGAGCCCATATTGCTTAAGATACTTATATTAGCTGATACACGGTCTAAATTAAATTCACAATAATCAGTCAAAAGAAAAATTATTGCATATGATATTTGTTAATATGCCACATATAGACATACCTCATAAAGACAACCATTTATACTATAATATACTAGTGTATGCCCATGCCTGTCTGCACTGTAGCGGACCGTCTTTGGCGGCAACACACCTGTCGGTACTGCAGCGGGCCGCCTTCGGCAGCAACACACCTGAACGCCTTTGACAACAAAACACTTTTGATGACAACACCAGCATTCATAGGAACACCCATTTCCTCACCCGTGCCGATTGGCATGAAGTGGGCGCCTTCGGCGCGACCAACTCCCCCTCCCCCTATAATTGATCAATCACAGCTGTCTCTGTTCGAACGGATTCCTCGAGATCAACCCGATGGTTTGGGGTGGCCGAAATTTCAGCATGATGGTTTATAGCCGTTGATACGAACAATGATCATGGGATGAACGGTCAGGTTTAGTGCAATTTAAATAGGCCGGGATTTTAGGGGTTTAGTGCTGTTTAAATGGGTTGGGATTTGAAACAAAGGAGAGATCGTTCGTTAATTTTAGAACGAATGGTTAGATCTATTCGGTTCATGTTTATCCAGTTGGCTTGTCCTAATTAGCGTTTTTTTCCGTTTTGTCTAGTCAGCACAAAACCGGCGTCCCTTATTATATAGATTAAAGCCCTTAGTCACACCGTGGTTCAGGGTCCGGCCATTGACACCTGTTAGTTCCGTCCCTTTGGACGGTTTCAGATTGTTGAGATCTACGGGCCATCGAGAGAACCCCAAGGGACTCCCATCATAAGGGTCAGGTGATCAAACGAGTGGGAACATGTGCCGTGGTTGGACCCCGACTATTTTAAGTCATTCGGTAATATATGGGAGAGGCGAGAGTGAGCATGTCCTTCGTGGCATCTCCCTCAAGATAACTGGATGCATGATATGTTTTTCTTTGATTTGTTTCTCTCTTGCACTCTGCATCTTGTAGCACAACTCGCCTGTCGATCCCCTCGGGCAGTTTCGTGGTCCGATGGCACCGGAGCTGCTAGAGGAGTGCTCGGCGGGTCAAGTGCGGCTCTAATGTCAAGGATTCATTTCATCGGACGGCCAAGATACCATTCGGCCCAAAGCCGGGTGACTTGTGAGTCAGAATACTAAGTGAAAAAAGATAAATTACATTGACCTCCCCTGAAGTTTGCCTAAATTGTATGAACCTCCATTGTAGTTCTAGTATTTACACCGGTCTTTCCTTTGCTTTAATTATTGGTAATTGATTCCCTCCGACGATAGTCGGCTTTTAGTATCTCACACCAAAAGTGCTGACATAAGTGATAAAATATTTAGAAAGCTACCAGTTACGTATCTCCAAGAAAACTACCATCTATAAAATCAGCGAGGAAATTATGTAATTTAAGCAAAACTCAGGAGTGGTCAGTGTAATTTACCAAAAAATCAATGACACCTATAATTTTTGATGTTCACATCAAAGGGACAAGCGTATAATATAATAAATATACTCTAAGTCGATCCAAGGGAGGGCCCGCAATGGTGATTTCTCAAGTGAGAAATTAAATACAATAAAAATTGAAATTATTTTTAAGGTCTTCGTCATAGGGACAAGCGTATAAGTTAGCACATCTCTCTCTCTCTCTCTCTCTCTCTCTCCCCGCGTATAAGTTAGCACATCTCTCTCTCTCTCCTAAAAAAAAAATTGCACTCCTATTCTGAAGACCATGCCTCTTTTCCGTCCCTTCTCGAGTTATCCAGATATGCAAAAGGAGGTGAGAAGGTACCCACTAGGCCTGGCAATTTCGGACCCCGACACGGCAGACCCAACACGACCTAACATGAAGTTAGCGGGTCTGGGTCTGGGCTAAACGGGTTCAGGTCATAAACGATAGACCCGTTTAATAAACGGGTCGGGTCTGGGTTTAGGGTCTGGACACGGTAGACCCGGGAAGACCCGTTTAAAATTCAACTGGTCGTGTCGGGTTGGGTCTACCCGCAATCCGATACTGTAATATATAGTATCAGCGGGTCTATCGGGTTAGGTCGGGTCGGGTTGAGTCGGATTGGGTCAGATCGGGTCAACTGAATAAACCTGTGTGGTAAACGGGTCTTATCGGGTCCACCCGTTTCTAAACGGGTCGGGTACGGGTTTAGGATCTAGACACTATTAGTTAAACGGGTCAGGTCCGGATCTAGGGGTTTTGGACACGACCCGAAACTAGACACGACACGAACCCGACCGGACAGAACCCATTGCCACCCCTAGTACCCACCAAGGGATAGGGGAGTTGGTAAGCTACTGATGATTTGTGAGGAGGTTGTGGTTTCAATTCCTTCCCCCCTTGAGTTATCTAGTTCTGCTCAAAATAAAATATCTTAAGAAGACAAAAATATCATTGATATTTTTAAACATAAAATATATTTAGTTCTGCTCAAAATAAAATATCTTAAGAAGACCAAAATATCATCGATATTTTTAAACATAAAATATATTTGTTGATTCAACGTAAGGGAAGCTGAGGGTATTGTTTCATTTCAACGTTGGTTCAACTCCAACTCTCTTAATATATATTAGAGTTGCACCCTCCCCTCCTCCTCTACCCCCCCCCCCCCCAAAAAAAAAAAAGGTTCAAAATTTTTTTTTTTTGGAAAGGATCAAGCGGTTAGCACATCACTTGTTAGTGCGTTGGCATAAGATAGACCGAGAATCGAAACTTGCCACATGAGTGAGAGAAATGCCTTGATTATTAATATGCTCACATGTTGGAAGGCTCGCAACTACGGCGAGATGGAGGCCCGCCACTACATAGCCAGAGGAAATATGTCATAGCACTTATTCGGTTGCTTACGATGTTTGCTAAATTGCCACATACAATTACCATACCTAATAATAAAACAATCGTCATTAATTATATAATGAATACTAGTTTTTTTTTAACCGACTGAGGGAACGGACCTTAATATGATTTCTCAAACGAGAAAAGAACTTAAAAAAATCAATACTACTTTTTGGGCTTTACTAGAGATATGCACACACTATACACATTGTTATCGCTTGCAGTGTCTCATCCTTGTTTGTCTTAATTTGTGAGTCAAATTAATATATGAGCGGTTACATGTAAACCCTTTACTGTTGAGTCATGGTAATACTTGCGCTCCTGAAGATTAGTCAAGTGTATCATAGCGGTTCAAGATCATCTTAAGGCTTAGCAGTCTATCTCACGTCTTTAGTTGCTCACCTGAGGGTCGTGCAATGAGTAGGGCTACTGGGGTAGAATATGATTTCTGAATCGCATTATTTTGCATGTCTTTTAATTGTTATCTTCTATCACGTTTTTTGAGAATTCGTTACATTTTTAATTATTCTTTATGCTCGGGCTAGTCGAGGCGTACTGTGTGCATTGGATTTAGGTTTACCCCTATATAATTTTATTGATTTTTCATGCATCGGTTTTATTGATCATACTTTTTTTATCGTGTTTTGCACTAATCAAATTTTCGTTTCGTTAGAGTCTAGGTCGAGAGCATCCAACACATAGATATTTTTTGAGTGTTCGAAGTCTACACTAGGCGTCCAAATAACTATTCGAACCCTTAGTGTTCTGGGTCCAAACAATTGTTCGGACTCCTAGATAAGGGGTGAGACTGAGTCTTAGCGGTTCGGACCATTTGGGATGCTTGGAAATAGGGGGTCCAAATAGTTTTTTGGACGGAAGACCCAGAAATCCCAGGTACAGGAGAAGCCGATTCGAACAACTGTTCAGACCGAAACAAGCCAGTCCGAACAGTTGTTTGGACGCCTAGCACCCAGTAAAGGCAAATTCAAGTTAAACATGTAATATTAACAGTTAGATCTTAATCCAATGGCTGGTTTTGTCCTGAGATTGATCAATGGAATAAATACTCAGTTTTTCTTTCGAGTTGGTGTGGATAATTAGAGAAGGCTGTTGGCTTGGGAATTTGGGGGAGAATTCTTTAAATATTCTTCTCCCCTTCCTCCTCTCTATAAGCCCTACCACCAAGGTAAGATCCTATTGGTTTGTGGGTTTTTTTTTCACTATGCATGCTTTGATTTTTTAATTAAAGTTTGGTATTTCTCTTATTGGAATATTAATTGAATGCCTTTTTAATTAGATGTAGTGTGTTAATATTCTATTAGTCCCACCTCGGTTATGGTAACGTAATGGTGTGCATTCTCTCTCTATATAAAGAGAGGTAGTCTTATGTAATGTTAATGAGTTTAATGAGATAATACAAGGAGTTTTTCTCCCCAAACCTATTCTCTCTCCCTCTCTCTTCGTAACATGGTATCAGAGCCAACCCTCTTGGCCTAGGGTTCAACGCTCTCCTCTCCGGCCTCGGCCTCCTCGGTCGTCGTCGACGACATCAAGGAGGCCAGGAACAGTAAAATTTAATTTTTTCCTGTTTCTCCTCTGTGCGAACGCCGATAGCAACTCCATGATCGGTGCCCTCATTGATGACACATGGAACCTCCGGCAACCCGTCTCCAGCAACCCATCGAGGCGTCGGTGACGTTCACGGTGATGGAGTCGGAGATGATGCGCCGGATGTTCACCGGCGAGCTCGGCCCGAACCGTGACTTCTTTGTCTACAGCCACCACTTCAACCCCACCGTCCTCAACCTCGGGCGTAGATGGACGCCATGGAGGGCATGGAGACCGCGTACTGCACCGCCAGCGGCATGTCCGCTATCACCTCGGTCCTCCTCCAGCTGTGTGAGGGGCCTCCCGCTGCCTGCTCTCCAACTTCCTCCCCCGGGCGGGTGGGATCCGAACCACGTTCGTGGATGCCAAGGACCTGGCGGAGGTCGCGCCAGCGATCCGGCCAGGGGAGACGCAAATGCTATACGTGGAGTCGATGTCCAACCCGACGCTGGCGGTGGCCGATGTGCCGCGGCTAAGCACGATGGTGTGCGAGAAGGGAGTGATGCTAGTGGTCGACAACACGTTCACGCCGATGGTGCTATCGCCGACGCGGTTGGGGGCCGACGTCGTCATCCACAGCATCTCCAAATACATCAGCAGGGGGGGTGATGTCATCGCAGGTGCGATCTGCTGGCTGGCGAGCATCGATCGTCCCTGCCGGCCTCGCCCTTGCTCACCAGCCGGCCTCGAGCTCCCACCGCGCTCGCTGTTCTCCGTACTGGCCTCGAGCTCACGCCGGCCACAACCCTTGCTGCCGTTCTCCATGCCGGCCACAGCCCACGCCGCCGTTCTTCGTGCCGGCCTCCTTCTCTCGCGCAGACCTCATCTCCAACCCCCCTCGCGCCGGTGCTCCGATTTCCTCTCCCGTCTCCGGATCTCTCGCTCTTTCCCGGTTTTCCCTCTCGTCTCTCTCTCGATTTCTCTCTCTTTCATTATCTCCTCTCTCTCTCTCCTAAAATCCAGATCATACCCTTTAAAATTGAATCATAGCCATCCCTTGCCCTCAATCTCTCTCTTTCCTTTTTTGGTTTGATCACAGGAGTCCAAACATCCAGCCACTTTCATAATCTGCTCGTCTCTCTCTCTCTCTTAAAACTGAATCACAGCCGTCTGGCAGTCCGTTGCCTACTCTTTTATTCCTTCACTCTCTCTGTAGCTGATCAGAGCCATCTGATTTGCATCAGACGACTCTACACCAGATCCGACCCAGTGATCCCTTTGTGCCCGTGACTGCGCCGTGCGGCCATGCTCTACACCTCTCTCTCTATATATAAATGATCACATCCATTCATCCTGCATCGGACGGCTGTGCTTTGCGACTTGCTGCATCCGACCCGGCACGGCCCTCGCCACCCGATCCGGCCCTTCTGTACCTAGCCGGCTCTTCGCATTTCCGCCTTGCGCTCTGATATGTTGCGCTCTCTCTGCGGCCCTGCGCTCGTGCTGCCGCTCCTCCTTCGGCTCCAGCCAGCACCCATCGGTCTTGCTGGCTACCGGAGCCCTAAGCCGTTTGATCTGGCTGCCTTGGCGTCCCACACCCGCCGTCCGCTGCACCTTGAGCTTTGTTAGCCCGCCTTGCACCTTATGCCCTTGCGCTTTTGATTCGCCTGCCCCATCGCCTCGCTCAGTGCCCTTGCGCCTTGGTATTTTTGCGCTCTGCGCCGGCCCTATCGATCCGCCTTGCACGCTTTGATCCTCTCTAGTTCCGGTCATACTTGTTTTGTGCTGGCTTTTTGATCCTCTCTAGTTCCGGTCACACTTGTTTTGTGCCGGCTTTTGGATTCTCTCTCGTTCCGGTCACACTTGTCTTGTGCTGGTTTCTTTTGATCCTCTCTAGTTCCGATCACACTTATTTTGTGCCGGCTTTTGGATCCTCTCTTGTTCCGGTCACATTTGTCTTGTGCCGGCTTTTAGATCATCTCTAGTTTCGGTCACACTTGTCTTATGCCAGCTTTTGGATCCTCTCTCGTTATGGTCACACTTGTCTTGTGCCAACTTTTAGATCCACTCTTGTTTCGGTCATACTTGTCTTGTGCCGGTCTTTTGGATCCTCTCTCGTTCCGGTCATTCTTACGCCAACTTTTGGATCATCTTCCTTTCCTTGGTCATGTGACCCTATCAGAGCTACGACTCTACTTTCTCTCCTTCTTCTTTGTCTGTAATGATTGAGATCTTCTAAGAGGTGTCAAGTACTTGCTTCGGCCGGGTGCTTGCCTCCTATGAGGTCTCACACATTCACACCTATTCTTAGCCGATCTCTCTTCTTTCGGCCTCCTTTATTAGCGGCTTCCATCACCGTCGGCTTCCTCCACTCTAATCCTTGGTGATCATTGCTAATTCTCCCGGTTGACCTGCTTATAGGTTGGCCGGGTTCCCCCGGTTGTCCTGCTTGCAGGTCAATCGGGTTTTCAGGACGACTTGCTTGCTGGTCGCCCTGGCATTATCTTTACTTTACAGGAAAAAAAAGGTTATTTGATATAATTTTTTCTTTTTTCTTTCTTTATCCTTCCTTTTATTAAGCAAACTGATGTCGGTTAATACCTTACATCAGTTTGACGGGGGGTATTAGATGTAGTGTGTTAGTATTCTATTAGTCCCACCTCGGTTGTGGTAATGTAATGGTGTGCGTTCTCTCTCTATATAAAGAAAGATAGTCTTATATAATGTTAATGAGTTTAATGAGATAATACACGGAGTTTTTCTCCCCAAACCTATTCTCTCTCCCTCTCTCTTCGTAACACTCTTATTGGAATATTAATTGACTGCCTTTGTTAAGGTTCCGATGGGTTGTTTTGGTTTCATTCTATCTTGTAAATCCCAAGTGTTGGGTTCTTTCATGCGAAATAGTAGAGGGATTGGTCTTGTACGTGTGAAATGGCAATAAAAACCCTAATTCTCCTTAGTAGGGCATCAGGGTTTACTGGCTTAATTACTTTGGGGGTGGGTGAAGTAGTCCCTTAAAGGGTGCTACCACCCACAATGGGATGCGGTTCACATTTGGGCACGTTCGAGCCTTGCGAGGGGTGAGCGTTGATCTCTTCGCATGAGCGAATCACGAAAGTCTGAGGTGTGGAGGGTGTATGTCTAGTAGGGCCCGTGTGTTCTTGTGTTTATGTTTGTAACCAAACCTTTGAAGCTTAGTTAAATGCTCTCACCATCCGGCGTGAAGACGGCAAGGTTTTTTTTCCTGCAAAGGGTTTCCTCATAAAAACATATGTGTGTGTTGTAGTTCATATTCTGAATGCAAACATTATATGATTATGTCCAACACTTTATAGAAACCCCTAAATTGATTATCTTTTGCAAGTGAGGGAGAGAGAGAACCACCCGCCATCTAATCACCATTTCATTAAAACCCCTAAATTGATTATCTTTTGCATAGTGTATATCGATCAGGGCAATCGTAGGAGATAATAATCTTGTAAAGAGCGTTGCTCTCCGGTCGCACCTCACCACAGGTCCCACCATGAGGGATCTACTCATGGTTAGGATAATTTCACACACGTGCGACAATAGCTACAATACAGACTTAAATCCTTGATATTTTTATGATATTTTTATGTCCAAGGTTACAAAGGGTTTTGCTCGGTTCTAGCCAGAAGCTCAATTCTTTTTAATTTATTTTAAGCTTTGTAGCAAAGAGACAAATGTGCAAGATAGTACATGTAAATCAATCAATCAATCTCTCCCTCTCTTGTTTCGTTTTTTTTTTTTGGTAGTCAAGTTACAACCTACTCGGTGTGGCGCTTCCGCTTGTTTGTGCGTCAACTTCCTTGGCCCATGTGGGCCCTTCACTTCGCTCGGTGTGTTGCTTCCGCTTGATGGTGTAGCGGCTTCCTGTGGGCCAGGTGGGACTTTCTCATGTGGTGACTCTTGGGTCTAAATAGGGCCCCACTATGTATATATAAAAAAAGTTAAAATCTATTGGTACAACTATATGATTACCAACCCCCTAGCTAGGACTCGAAACATACATTCGTAACTGTCTTTTTTCCTTTACTGGTACAACTGTTGAATACCAACCCCCAGCCAGGGTTTGAAACATATATTTGCAACCGTGTCTTTCCCTTGCTGATGTGGCCAATAGGCCATGCCGGCTCAAGTTGCACGGCGGTAGCGCGCATGGCATGTGGGATCCCAAATGAGGATCTGCGTCCAATGGGTGCACTTAACACCAACTGTGTTAGTAGTAGTAGTAGTAGTAGTAGTAGTAGTAGTATACATATATATATATATATATATATATATATATATATATATATATATATATATATATATATATATATATATATATATATATATATATAGGGAAATGAGTTCCTATGACATGTCATAGGGAGTACCCTATGACATATGGTGAGTTAGTAACCCTAGAATATTTAGAATGTTCTGAATTTTTATGAGGATGATCACCCTATCTTAGATAGGACCCCCGCAAAAAATCGGCTCATTCTAAAACTTCTAGAGGCATCAAATATGATTTTCAATTTAACGGTTAAAATGGATGGCCGATAAAGTTTCTAGCATTTGATGCCCAAAGAAGTTTTAGAATGCTTTGATTTTTTGTGGACATTCTATCTAAGGTAAGGTGATCACCCTAAAAAAAAATCAGCACATTCTAAACATTCTAGCATTACTAATTCACCATATGTTATAGGGTACGGTGCTTTCGTGCTGACTAGACAAAATGGCACCAAAAGCTGACTAGACAAAAAAATTACTAACTAGATATATAACATGGCACGACGCTTTCGTGCTGACTAGACAAAATGGCACCAAAAGCTGACTAGACAAAAAAATTACTGACTAGACAAAACGAAACAAGTTGACTAGATAAAAAAATAACTACGCATCATCACAACCATCCATACATAAAGGAATATAAGCTGCACTTGATGGCTCCTTTAGAAATTAAATAAATGCTCTATATAGAATATTAATTGCATTTAATTGCATGTATATAAGGTATTAATGGCTGGGTGTAAAGGACGATTATGTAAGGAGATTAATGGGGATGAGAGAGGATCACAAGGGGTGTTGCGAGATTTAGATGAGGAGAGAGGGAAGGAGTTTCGGTTACATGGCAAGAGAAAGAGAGAGATTTGAAGAGAGGGATGATAAAATAAGGAAAGAGAATCAATTAGAGAGAAAATATGAGAGATATGAGGGGGTGAGATCAGATGGTTTTGAATAACACGGACGGCTGCGATAAGGTTTTGATTAAATGGAAATAAAGGATAAAAAAGATAGGGGATAGTGGGGAGTTGTTATCAGGTTGGGCGGTTGGGATTTAAAAGAGAGAGACTTGGATAAGAGCATGCATGCATGGCTTCACATGGGTTGATGCGGCCATGGATGGCTATGATGTGTGCTGTAATGCTTGGGATGGGTTTTTGAGAGCTATGATTAGGTTTCAAGAGATAGAAAGAAAGGATGGAGTCATGTGTATGAGATGTGGACTTGTATGGGGTTGGATTTTTTGTTCACTACCTAGATCTCAAATGAGCCGGTAAGGATGGGTCGACGGCTAATAGCGAGTAAGTTCGTACGTGTATGACTTTGAGATTGGGTGAGATATCTACAGATATGGCAAAAAGATGGGGAGGAGAAAAAAGAACAGTGGACTTAGCAGTACGTTCTTCCTCCCCACATTTTTGCCATATCTGTAGACAGTCCCGGATTACGTACCAAAAAAATTACATAGGAATGATGAGGTGCGTTCGCACATGTAACGTGTGTGTGTGTGTGAGAGAGAGAGAGAGAGACATATGTGTAGGGGTGGCAATGGGTCGTGTTGGGTCGGTTTTACATATGGTACACCGTCGCGGTGCGGCGCGGTTTCGGTGTTGCGGTGCTGTTTCGGTTTTGCCCAAAACCGCATCAAAACCGCACCATTGCCATCCCTAGACGAAAGTGCTAGCTTCGTGCCAATCGGCACGAGCGAGAAAATGGGTGTCCCTATGAATGCCGTTGTCGTCGTCGAAAGTGTTTTGTTGCCAAAGACGTTCAAGTGTATTGCCACCGAAGACGGCCTGCTGCAGTGCCGACAGGGCGGCTCGCTACAGTGCCGACGGGCACATGCACTATCCTTTTAAAAAAACGGGTAGACCCGCTAAGACCCAATAAGATCCGTTTAAATATTTAATTTTTTATTTTTTTTAATTTTATCTTTCATTGCATCTTATCATCATGGGTGTCCTGATCACAGGCGTCTATTGAACCCATCTTCTACACTATAATTGGATATTGGGTAGATCATTGGAGTGCCAATCACATCCGTTTCTTTACCTGCCGATTCGGACCAAGTGTGATGCATGGGTCGGGTATGGATGCAACGGACGACTGTGATTTGGGGTATATATAAATGGTGTAGAATATTTGGATTCGGGGTTGGGGGGCCGAAGGCGGTCAAGTGTGTTGTCGTCGCATATGACGGTGGGGGAGGGGGTGGGGGTGGTGATGCCCGGGGGGTGTTTTGCTGCCGAATGCACCCCGCTACATTGTTGACAAGTGTGTTGCCGCCGAAGGCGGCCCGCTGCAGTGCCGACAGGCACGGGCATGCACTAGTATATATATATATATAGGGAATAGAGAACATGATCCTCCCAACCACCCAACACGCTAGTCCTCCCTTCAATTTGGGTGCCACATGGAACTTTTTAACCGGGGTTAAGGGTTGGTCAAGGTGGGTACATCCCTCCTAACAATGATCATGAAAAAAAATTTAGAAAAAAAAAATGCCAAGTGGCATTTTTTAATTAACCATAGCAATGGCTATTTGCACGCTACAGTTTACCGTTAAATTTGTCGACCGTTGATCGGGTTGTTTTAAGTTTTTTTTTAGAATTTTTTTATTAAAATCTTGATCTAAGTAGAGTTGATTGACCATCCATAAAAAAAAATATGGTTAAAAAGTGCCATGTGGCATCCAAATTGAAGGGAGGACTAGCGTGTTCGGTGGTCGGGAGGACCATGTTCTCTATTCCCATATATATATATATATATATATATATATATATATCAATAAAACTGTAATCTTATCAATTTTTTGAGCAATGCTATTCAACCAGACAAAAGGTTTACAAACTCTTTACATACCCCATCACAGCTATCTGGGTGCAACGGACGAGTATGATAGGATAGTCTGTAAAGTTTTT
This sequence comes from Chamaelirium japonicum, assembly GCA_947650365.1. NCBI lineage: Eukaryota > Viridiplantae > Streptophyta > Magnoliopsida > Liliales > Melanthiaceae > Chamaelirium > Chamaelirium japonicum. The sequence continues at coordinate 10,436,112 of OX393558.1, forward strand.
TGTCTGGTTGAATATTATGTTGACATTTTTTTTTTGTTTTTTTTTGGGGGGAATCGATGTTAGGTCCAAAAAACAGAGTGCTTATAACATTTAGTTCCATCTTAAGTTCCTATATACAGTAAGTCCACCGGTATGACTATTGCGTAATGCCTGATCCTCTGTTCATTGTTTTGATTGCAAATGATCTGATCTTAATCGTTTTGGATAACGATTTTTTTTAAAAATACCATAAATACCCATATATCCTCCCACATTAAATAATGATAGATGAAATATGACATATTTTTTTTACGGCAATAATGGCATGGGTTGCTATAGTGATTTCATTGTAGCTGCTACAGTGATTTTCACAGATGCTACAGTGAAATCACTGTAACTCGTGATTTCACTGTAGCTGCTATAGTGATTTTGCAGTAACCGCTATAGTAAAATCACTATAGTTGCTATAGCGAAATCATTATAGCAACCAATGATTTAATCGTGGATGCTAAAAAGATATTTGTATAGTAAAATCACTATAGCAAAGTACTTAATTTTATGCAAATAATACTCAGTTGTATTGAGTATTATTTTATATATTTGAGTACCATGTACGGGTTGCTACATAGATTTCATTACAGCTGTTACAGTGAAATTCATTGTGCCGGTTAAAAAGTTTTCCCTACAATGAATCATTATAGCAAAATACTCAATTTTATTTAGATAATACACAGTTTTTTGAGTATTATTGCGACTAAAATTGAGTACTATAGTGATTTTACTATAGCAAAGTAATTTTAGCAGTCACGAAAAAATCACTATAGCAGCTACAGTTTTCCCTGTAGGAAAAATACTCAAATATATGTCAATAATATTCAATTGAAATGAGTACTATTGTTACAAAATTAAATACTATTGCTATAATAACTTTATTGTAGCAACGTGATTTTTAACAGCAACAACGGAATCACTATAGTGCTACAGTGATTTCACTATAGGTGCAACAAACCAAATCACTATAGTGCTATAGTGATTTCACTGTTGATGTTACAGCAGAATCACGATAGCGTTATAGTGATTTCACTATAGCTGATACAGTGAAATCATTGTAGCTGCTATAGTGGCCCCACACTAGGTCTCAAAACTGTACGTTTCGTAAAGATCAGGTGGAGTTATATAGACAATGGTAGGTTGATAAATTCGGCAACTTAACCAAGGTTATTTTAGTCTTACATTAACCAAAAAAAACTATTGTAACTAATTTACTAAAATGTGGACCTAGACTTAGAGAAAAAGATTATCAGAATCTATCTTAAAATGAAGCCCTTTGTTGCGAAAAGCATTCTATTATTAACACAAGACCCCTATATATAGGCATAATCGGAGGTTGGGATAGAGACGGGGTAAATCTCTAAATCCCAATAATCCAGGGGTCTTTATCCGGTGGGCATCCATATCCAATGCAACCACCGTTTCATAACACTCCCCCTTGGATGACCACCATTTATCAATGATTGCCTCATTAAAACCTTTGATGGAAAAACCCAGTGGGAAAAATCCTATCAAAGGAAAAAGAGTACAATCTTAGTTCTTCAGGAACTAGTTCTTCAGGAACTATGGTGGGTGCGCATAATGCTGCCTCGTTAAAACCTTTGATGGGAAAACCCTGTGGGAAAAACCCTACCAAAGGAAAAAGAGTACAGCGCGCATAAATTTGCATCTTCAGGATGCCCTCCGCCTAACTATTACATTACCACTATTACATCTCTCCCCCTGATTATATCTCCTCCTTATTACATTATTACATCTCTCCCCCTGATTATATTACATCAATTTGTTTGGTGATTGAGCCGTCGCAGTCCGATGCCGTACACCATCTTCTGGAAAGTAGACTTGGGCAAAGCTTTGGTGAAAAGATCCGCAAGATTGTCGCTTGACCGTACTTGCTTGACTTCAATCTCCCTTTTCTTCTGAAGTTCGTGGGTGTAGAAAAACTTTGGTGAGATGTGCTTTGTTCGATCTCCCTTGATGAAGCCAGCTTGAATTTGAGCAATACATGCGGCATTATCTTCGTGAATAACTGTCGGCTCTTTGGTAACTGATGCCAACTGACAACTGCTTCTGATGTGATGCACAAGTGACCTCAACCATACGCATTCTCTACTTGCTTCATGCAGGGCTAATATTTCAGCATGGTTCGATGATGTAGCCACAAGTGTTTGTTTGGTCGATCTCCAAGAAATAGCTGCATTGTTATTCAAAAATACATACCCTGTTTGGGATCGACCCTTATGGGGGTCAGAGAGAAAACCTGAATCTGCATAACCAATCAAGTGAGGAGTACCACAAGAATAAAACAATCCCATATCAGTGGTTCCTCGCAAATATCTAAATATTTGCTTTATTCCATTCCAATGCCTAAGAGTTGGTTCTGAACTGTATCTAGCCAATAGATTAACAGAAAAACATATATCTGGTCTAGTACATTGAGCTAAATACAATAAAGCACCAATAGCACTTAAATACGGTTTTTCAGAACCAAGAATAATTTTATGTTCCTCTTTAGGTCTAAATGGATCTTTATGAATATCAAGAGGTCTAACAACCATGGGAGTGCTTAGTGGGTGACATTTATCCATATTAAATTTCTTTAACAAATTTTCAGTATATAAGGATTGATGTACTAGAATCCCACTAGAGTTACGCTCGATCTGCAGGCCGAGACAAAACTTAGTATCACCAAGTTCTTTCATTTCAAACTCCCTTTTTAGATAATCAGAAGTTTTCTTGAGCTCTTCAGGAGTCCCAATCAAGTTTATGTCATCCACATAAACTGCAATTATAGTAAAACCATTTTCTGATTTCTTTATGAAAACGCATGGGCATATGGGATCATTCTTATAACCTTCCCTAGACAAGTATTCACTAAGGCGATTGTACCACATCCTTCCGGATTGCTTCAGGCCGTACAATGCTCGTCTTAGTTTTATCGAGTGCGCACTCTTTGATGTTGCTTCAGGCAACTTGAATCCTTCTGGGACTTTTGATATTGCTTCAGGCAACTTGAATCCTTCTGGGATTTTCATATAAATATCTGTGTCTAGGTTCCCGTATAGGTATGCTGTTACGACATCCATTAGTCTCATCTCTAGTTTTTCAGAAACTGTGAGACTAATGAGATATCTAAATATAACTATATCCATAACAGGGGAATAGGTCTCTTCATAATCAATCCCGGGTTTCTGCAGGAATCCCTGGGCTACCAGCCTTGCCTTATATCTAGCGATTTCATTATTTTCATTTCTTTTTCTTACAAACACCCATTTGAACCCTACAGGGTTTACGTTATTTGGTGTTTGTACTATAGGTCCAAATACTCCACGTTTCTTGAGAGATTCAAGTTCAGCTTGAATAGCTTCTCTCCATTTTGGCCAATCAGTTCTATGTCGACATTCATAGATACTACGTGGTTCATTATCTTCATCATCGCCCTTTGTTATTTCAGTAGCTACTTTGTATGCAAATATGTCATCGATGACTATTTCCTTTCGGTCCCAAATTTCACCCCTCATATGGAATATTGAGCTCTCATTATTTGGTACCGGTACCTTGTCCATAATCACTGCAGGGATCTCTTCAGGAGTTTGAGAGAAATTTGGCCGTTGGGAAATATTTTCTTCTGGAAAAATATGGTCCATAATCTCTTCTGGAGCATTATGACCAGGTTCTTCTGGAACCTTAACTTCTTCTGGAGTTTTAGGGCATGATTTCTCATTCAACTTCCTCTTCCGGGGAACTGAATTTTTGGAACCTATAGGTCTGCTACGTTTCTGACGTGCAGTAGTTTCATTAGTGGGAGTTGGAATATTAATTCTTGCAGGTACATTCTTGGCTGGAACAAACGACTTAGTTACATTAGTTGCATCATTGAAGGCATCAGGTAATTGATTTGCGATATCTTGCAAATGCAAAATCCTTTTTACTTCTACCTCACATTGGGGAGATCTAGGATCTAGATGAGACATAGTGGAAGTATTCCACGATAATTCACGCTGTTCTTCAGGAACAGGTCGTTGCCTAGAAACTTCTTTATCTCCCCCTAACGGCGGGAAGACTGTCTCATCGAAATGACAATCTGCAAATCTAGCAGTAAATAGATCACCTGTTAAGGGTTCTAAGAATCTTATGATTGAAGGTGAGTCAAAACCGATATAAATCCCCAATCTACGTTGGGGACCCATCTTAGTTCTATTTGGAGGGGGAATAGGGACATGTACAGCACATCCAAACTTTCTAAGATGAGAAATATTAGGCTGAATACCTGACACAAGTTGTGCAGGAGAAAAATTATGGTATGAAGTAGGTCTGAGTCTAACAAGATTAGCAGCATGCAAGATAGCATGCCCCCATGCAGAAATTGGAAGTCTTGATTGTAATAGTAATGGTCTAGCTATTAATTGCAATCGCTTGATAAAAGCTTCAGCAAGGCCATTCTGGGTGTGGACATGGGGGACAGAATGTTCGACTTCTATTCCGATGGATGTGCAGAAGTCATTGAAGATTTTAGAAGAGAATTCAGCTGCATTATCCAATCGGATAGATTTGATAGGGTGATCAGGAAAACTAGCTCTAAGTTTGACAATTTGGGATAATAATCTAGCAAATGCTAAATTTCTAGTAGAGAGTAGGCTCACGTATGACCATCTAGTAGATGCATCTATTAGGACCATAAACTATCTAAATGGACCACTAGGAGGGTGTATAGGACCACAGATATCACCTTGAACCCTCTACAGGAAAGTAGGTGATTCTGTCTCTATTTTCTTAAAAGAAGGTCTAGTGATTAACTTCCCTTGGGAACAAGGGTCACAAAAATGGTCATTTGGAAAAGTCAAACTTCGATTGTTAAGAGGATGACCATAGGAATTGTAAATGATCTTTCTAAGCATACCGGACCCTGGGTGACCTAATCTATCATGCCAAAGGACCAAATCTTCAGGATTTGGGAACTTCTGGTTCAAGTGAGTGGCATAGGACTCCATAACCCCAATGTGGGTAAAGTATAACCCTAAAGATAGGGTCGAGCATTTTTCTAGTATGGAAATATGCTCTCCGTTCTTAGATGTGATGCAGAGGTATTCTAGATTGCCTTCATTTGTAGTTTCTAAATGATATCCATTTGCTCAGATGTCTTTGAAGCTCAGTAAATTTCTTCTGGAATTTTCTGAGTATAGAGCATCCTTAATTAGCAAATGAGTACCATTAGGTAAAAGTATATGGGCTCTTCCGGACCCTGTAACTATGTCAGTAGGGCCAGCCACTGTAGTAACCATACGTGAATTATATTCAACATTTGTAAAGAATTTTCTGTGTTTCAGTATGGTATGTGTTGTTGCACTATCTATCAGGCAAATCTCTTTGCAGTTGGTCATCATTCCTAAATGATAATTTGTGAGTCAATAAATACCATAAGAGAAGTATCAATGATAAAACTTACTAACACAATTTTTAAGTAAAATCACCAGAACGACAATATAAATTGATAATATCCAACAGAATATAAAAATTACTTAACAATGTCTGACAGAATAAAAACTACTGAATAATGTCTGACTGAAACTAAAACTACTTAGCAATGTTTGACAAAAAATAAAGACTACTTAGCAATGTTTGACAGGAAATAAAGACTACTTAGCAATGTCTGACGGAATAAATAAAAGAAAAACTAAAGTCTTCAGAGATCCCAAGATTCAGGGATTTAATGTGCCATCGTCTAGCTCATCAAAGTAGTCTGAACTGTCCAGGTACGATGTCTTCAGGGCATCGGTCTGTTTGTCGTAATCTTCAGGCCACTCATTGTTATCTTCATTCATATTTGTCTCTGCAGGGACCCCTGTACTTTTGTACTTATTCTTCTCATGTTTACTAGCACGGCAGTTTCTGGACCAGTGTCCTTCCTTTCCACATTCAAAACATGTGTCCCTCTTATCTTCAGGTTTAGAGGGATTATTCTTTTCTGGATTCTGAGGAGCAATCCACTTGTTTTTAAAGTGAGTGTCCTTCCTAGGACCATAATAATCATCTCTTTGAGGATGATTCTGACGTCCACCTCTTCCAGGGTGATTTCTACCTCTTCCAGGGTAGTTATTGCGCCCTCCTCTGCCGTGTCTTCCACCTCTCCTTCCTCTGCCTCTACCTCTGCCTCTACCTTGGTAGAAATCATTGGCGTTTGCTTCTGGCAATGCCAATGATCCAGTGGGTCTAGAATTGTGATTCTTTACCAGTAGGTTATTATGTTCTTCAGCGATCAGGAGAACCTCTATGAGTTCCGAGTACTTCTGGTACTTCATCCCCCTGTATTGCTGTTGTAAAATAATGTTATTTGGGTGGAAGGTAGAGAGTGTTTTATCGATCATCTGAGCATCATCTATTTTCTCCTCACAGAGCTTCAGCTTGCTGACGATGTTGAGTAACTTCGAGTTGAACTCAGCCACAGTCTTGAAGTCCTGGAACCTGAGGGAGATCCATTCGCTCTTTGCTGCAGGCAAAGTGATCATCTTCTGGTGATCGTAGCGTTCCTTGAGTGCCTTCCAGAGATCTGCTGGATCTACTATGTTCATATATTCATTTTTCAGATCTTCGTGTATGTGGTGCCTAAGGAAGATGAGGGCTTTAGCTTTTTCATCCGGTTTCAATCCATTCTTTTCTTCTAGAGCTTTCTCTAAGTTCTTCGCTTGTAGATGTAGCAAACTATCTACTCGCCAATTCAGAAAATTGCTTCCATTGACATTTAATGCATGGAAGTCTAATTTTGTAATGTTCGACATCTGAAGATTTAATGAATGTTAACATTAATTACTATGATTATCATCACATTAACATATAAAGGCATGTTGTAGAAAACAAGTGACATGCCATGTACAAAAAAAAACTTATTAATACTCAGTATTAATAGGATCCTTTTAGAAACCACTTGCCAAGGTAGAGCGGGTTCTATGGAACCGTCATGCGCCTTGCCAAGCTTTTCTAAAAAGGTACTAATTGCTTAAAATACAATTAATGCAGAGAATAACATATTATGCACATGGAACACAAGATAAATATAGAGTCTGTTACAATTAAGGACAATTCTGTCCTTATTTGTAAAACAGATATTGCAAATTGGTCCCTTAGGGGCTAAACAGTTAAATACATAAACAGTTTGTATGAAATAGTAAAATCTGACCGTACCGATGCTTCCGGAACGGTTCGGATACCCAAGATCCATATATGGATCGAACAATTTGGCTATAGATCAGTCTTACAAAAGAGTATTCAAATGAACGGTGTATATCAAAACGGGCAATCAAATATATGTAAGTGCATATAAGAATGGACGGGTCGGATGTGCATTAACACAGTCGGGTTTGTAAACGGGTGTGTAGTCGGGTTTGTAAACGGGTCTGCAGTCGGGTTTGTAAACCGGCCTGCAGTCGGGTTTGTAAACGGGCCTGCAGTCTGGTCGGGTTTGTAGTAAATACAGTCGGGTCTGATATAAAAAAAAAACAGTCGGGTCTGTATTTACACAATCGGGTCGGGTCTGTGCAAACACAGTTGAGTCGGGTCTGCATTAATACAGTCGGGTCGGGTCGGGTCTACTATATAACAGTCGGGTCGGGGTGTGAAATAGATATTGAACCCGGAGAAGATAAACACTGTTTATCTTCTCCGTTGGTCTCAGAAGATAAACCCTGTTTTTTTTTTTTATCTGCGCCGGCCTCAGCCGATCCTGTGCGTCGCCGGCCACCGCCGTTCGCTTGCGTCACCCGCAGCCTCAGCCGCTGCCATTTGCGTGCGTCACCCGCGTGCAGCCTCACCCGCATCCGCGAGGTCCGGCGAGCTGCACCTGTTGCAGCGGTAGGTCTTTTGACCGGCGGAGGCGCGCGCGAGTTCCGGCGGGTTTGTCACGGTCGCTCGACATCGGTGGAGGCGCGCGCGAGGTCCGGTGTGTTCGGGGTCTCGGCCAGAGAGGCCGATCGTCTCAGGGAAAAACGTAAGCACGGTCGGAGGAGGCTCCGACCGGTTACGAAAAAATGCGAGAGGGGGGGGTTTCTTCAGGCGTACCAGGTTGGCTGTTGCGATGGGCCAGAGTTGGAGAGGACAAGAAACGGAGACCGCACGGGACGAGGTCCGGAGTCAGGGAGAACGAGAGCCGGAGCCGGGTGAGAGAAGGTCTCTCTCTCTTCTTCTCTTCCTCTCTCTTTGCGATGGGGTCTGCCGAGGCGGGGTCGAGATCTGGAGCCGGGGAGAAGAGCCGAGGCTGGGTCGTGCCTTTCTCGTGCTGATAACGTGTTGCGAAAAGCATTCTATTATTAACACAAGACCCCTATATATAGGCATAATCGGAGGTTGGGATAGAGACGGGGTAAATCTCTAAATCCCAATAATCCAGGGGTCTTTATCCGGTGGGCATCCATATCCGATGCAACCACCGTTTCATAACACCCTTAAAAATAACTGTTTACGGTCTGATTTTTTTTTTTTTACCACAAAGCAATAGAAGCCACTCCTCCACCTCAGCCCCTAGCTTTACGTTTTTTTATTTTTCTGGTGGTTCCCCTTCCGTTGTTTTCTATTATCAGTACGCAAAACACTTGGCAATGGTTCATGCCGGCCCCTCCCAGATTCGGAAGAGCTCGTTGCATTCGACCTCAGATGGATGAAACCTTCCATTCCCTTCGTGGGTCTCGATCCCCTCGCGGAACCCACCCCTCCTCCTCCCCCTTGGTTTCCGTCCTCCCCTCCTGAGGCTCTCTGCTTCCCTCGTTTCTTCTCATTCACCAGCTCGTGCCTTCCGTCTCAAGACTCTTGAATCCCTTCCTGGGTTCTTCTCCCCTCTCCAAACCCATCAGAACCCACCTCTGCTTCTGTCTAAATCCTCAGCTCAGCTTCGGATCCTTCGCCCTTCCCCTGCTTCCATCCTCTGTTCTGGGTTCTCCGGGATTTGCGACATGGCGGCCTCTGCCGTGGCTTCCCCTCTCTGCACGTGGATCGTGGCGGCCTGCATGTCGGTCGCTTGCGATAAGGAGCGGGCGGTCAGGGCCCCGACCGCGTTCCCGAAGCGGCTGAGCGGTTGGGCGAGGAGGAGGAGGGACGTCCTCTGCAAGGGCAGCCTCAGCGGTGGGCAGGATTTGTCTAGGGGTCTGGTGTCGGCATTCTGCGGATCGGGGATCCAGGGACTGATCTCCTCCCTTGAGCCGTGCGCAGAGTTCTACAGTTCAACAAATGGGTCGTTCTTTTTTGGGGAGAATGGCTTCTCTCTGTTTGGGCCCTCGAAACTGGAGACTCCCCGAAGGCAGAGGAACACTGCCCGCCCTTCTGCTACCTCAGGTACTGAATTGCCCCTGCTAACATGTTCGTTTCATTAGGATTTCAGATTAAAATGTTCAGAATAATTATCCTGATGGATGTTATTGGTTTGGTCTTGCAACATTTGGTTTTAGCCTGTCTCTTTGTTTACAAAAAATGGGGTTAACATATGTGGACATGTTTACAAATTGTTTCATTTCTTGTTCTTATTATCTCACCCCTTCATGTTACTTTGTTTAGGGAAATCTGGATTTAGTAACCAAATTTGAGTTTTGACAGGTTGTTTAGTACGATTTGTCTCATTTTATTGAGACTTTGAGAGGTGGGAGGTCCACGTTTGAATTGGTGTCATGTCTTTCTTTTTGAGTGATCTTTGATTTCACAATGTTAGGATGGTTAGATCATTCTTTTGATTCCTATGCCTATGGATGCATGTGATGTTGGATTGTCCCGAATATATTATCTCAAGATCTTTGCCTTCACTGAACTTTGTATGAAACCAAATAAGAAGACAAGTGGGATTTTACGCCTTGATGAGGCACTGAAGTTCCGAGAGGTGAGAGGTGCTTCTGCTCCGTCCTTATGAGAGGGCTTAGAGCATCTCTAATGGAATCCTAGTTGGGAGGAGCTCCTAAGGATTGCGGGACCCACTTGGAGAGCCACCTCATCCAAATTTTCTAGTTGGGAGGAGCTCCTCTCTAACAGTCTCCCAAGTAGGAGTTGAAGTGCATGCGTGTCATCTATATAAGAGAACAGGGGCTGTTTTCTCCAAAAAAACACATGGGGTCCATACCTTCAAAGGCTCTGAAAGAGCTCTGGCGTATGCGGAGATGTTCGGAGCTCCAAAGCGGGTGGGTCCCAATTATCCTGCCACATATACCTTCATAGATGCGCTTGGAGTCCGTTGGAGTCTTGGAGATGTTGAATTGAAGAGATTCCTGAAGGGTTTGCACTTCGTCCTCGGTCGTTGGATTTGGATCCTGGAGAAACTTGGGAGTTGGGAGTCTCATTCGTTTACGCAGTCGGGTTGCTTGGAGTGCAAGCCAAGCAACCAACATTGGCCCTCTATAAATAGCATGGATATAAATACCGATCGCGGACAAAATATCGACCGGCCGAAAAAACGGTTCGAACCGGGCGGTACGAACCGGTATCGGTCCAGTGTTCTAAAAAGCAGTCTAGGCGGCCGCCTAGGCGCTAGGCAGCCCCCCACCGCCTCGCATAGGCCCTAGGCACTCCAGAAAAGCGGCCAAGCTCCCAGGCGGAGCTAGGCGGTGTAGGCGGGGCAAGGCGGCCGCCTAGGCGGTCTAGGCGGGCTGAGGCTGGCCAGGCGAGCCAGGCGGGCTGAGTCTGACCAGGCGGGCCAGGCGGGTTGAGGCTGGCCAGGCGAATCAGGCGGGCTGAGGCTGGCTAGGCGGACCATGTTTGCTTTTGTTCTTGTTAATCACTCAATCTTGAATTATGGTTATATACTTGTTCTTTAAAATAATGGTTTGGGATAATCTTGAACTTATATTAATTTTTAAACACATATATATATATATTATATAATATCAAAATAATAATTAAAATAATTAAAAAAAGGTAAAACGCCTAGGCGCTAGGCGGCCCCCCACCGCCCGACTAGCGCCTAGCGCTTTTTAGAACCTTGTATCGGTCTGAACCGGTCCATACCGGTGTGAATTGATTTTTGGTTTCAAAAAAATTTGAAAAAATAACCAAAAAATCCAGAATAATATAAAATACTGGTTTGTGATGTTTTTTTTCATTAGTAAACTAGTTATAGGTATGAACCGGTCTTTTTAAGTTATAAAGTCATTGTTTTCACTGTATGATTCTAAATTGTGGAATTTGATATAGTTATTAAATTGTATGTGTTAGATTAGCCTAGTATTAATATATTATGCTTAGGGATTATAAAACACAATTCATAACCATTGCACAAACATGAATTACACAACTAATACTAGTACATGAGTTATATTTTACAATTTCACATAATATGATAATAAAGTAATAAACACAAGTTCATAGTCCTAAAACTCCTAACATGTTTAGCAAATAAAATGCATATCCATAACTTACAAGAGTAGAGAATTATATATTTTTACCTACTTAGACTGAGTAGCTTAGTACCACATGGAACTTCGGGCAGGCTGCATTTCATCATCATCATCATCATTACCTCGTGGATGACCGGATGGCGGCAATGTCGGATATTGAAAGAAATCATACACAAATGACTGATATTGAGGCTCCCCGTATGAACTCCCAAATTGGGAGTTCGTACGGGGAGTCCCAATGCTACCCATCGAAGATTCTGGCTCCGGCTGAGGATAATATGGTGGTGGGTAGTGTGGTGGAGGATATCCATATCCATAATAAGGTTGTTGCCACTGTCCTCTGGTTTCTCTAACTCCACTATCATTTGCACCCCTAGTACCTCCATGTTCAACACCAACATTCCCACTATCTCCGAAATCCATACTATGTGAATCGAAGACACATGTGTTGTCTTCATAAGTGCTGCCGGTGTATACAGTATATGGTCGTGGAGACTGTGGAGAAAGAGGCGACCGAGATCCTAGAGAACTGCTACTACTGCTATGATGGCTGGACTCAGAATCAGACTAATGTGGTGCCTCCAGCTCAGGCTGAGTCTGGTGTCTACCTCTGTAAGATCTCATCCGGTCAGCAGCTCTGAGAGGCTCATTACTATCTAAGCCTGGTATATCTCGTATTAATGCTTCGTCACCATCTAACACTAGTAACTCCCCTTCTTCTATCCAAGGTGCCAACAGATCATTCTCCTCCGAAAATATATAGTCCAAATTAATTGGACATGAGTACTCTCTCTGCTCCTCCGCATCCAATCGTTTTCTAGTTCTCGTTCTAAGCCTTATATTATAATTGATTAAGACAAACTTTTCCAAATTCTTCATAGTTAGGCGATTGCTTGGCTTTGTGTGAATCAACGAGAATGTACTCCAACTACTCTCGGCCTAGGCCCCCCCGACAAATGTACCTCCTCGTCCCTCTCACGGGGTCGTGAGCTGAGGACACGACGTAAAGATCCGCTAAAGCCTTGTGATGATCTAATACCCTTGCCAGTGCTACCAGATGGTCTAGATCCACCGAATCCAGATGCGTCTCCATGCTCAAAAGTCGAACCTCTCATAGTTGCCTCTCGCTGTAACCTTCTCGCCTCCTCATCAGTTTGCAGAGTCTGCATAGAAGCTCTCATTGCTGCCTCCATCTGGGAATCATCATCATCATCCTCACTCCCCCAGATCTCATCTCTACATGCATCTAGCTCATGTATCCTGCTAGTTTCCTTCTGTACTTTCTTTTGTTTTCCAGAGTCAAGCAATGCTTGCATTTCTTTTTTAACCTCCTTGGGTACATTGGGACATGCAACTACTTGACCTTTTCTATGTGCCAAGTGCTCTTTCAGCCTCGTTAACCCTCCATTGAGCACATTTGCACAATACTTGCACTTAATCTTGTGCCTCAAACCCACAACTGCCTTCCCATGGGACCACACATGATTATACTCTCGCACCATTTTCCTGAAAAACATTCAAACATTCAAAAATCAAGTCATTTTACAATGTACATATATTTCACCATAATTATTTAGTTTGTTTTCAAAAAAAATGTTACAAAAACAAAAGAAAAATGAAAAAACATCCAAATTTGCATGAACCGATCATGCAAATTTGGAGATGATACTTTAAATCTTATAGATCTAACCTTTGATGGCATAGATCTGACCCATATCATCACAATTATTTGGTTTTTTTCAAAAAAAAAAGCAACAAAAAAAAATAAAAATGAAAAAAATCCAAATTTGCATGAACCGATCATGTAAATTTGGAGATTATACTTATAGATCTTTAGATCTAAGCTTTGATGGCATAGATCTAACCCATATCAATATTTTCACCACAATTATTTGGTTTATTTTTAAAAAAATGCAAAAAAAGAAAATAAAATTGAAAACCCCCCAAATTTGCATGAACCAATCATGCAAATTTGGAGATGATGCTTATAGATCTATAGATCTAAGCATTGATGGCATAGATCTAACCCATATCAACATTTTCACCACAATTATTTGGTTTATTTTTAAAAAAAATGCAAAAACAGAAAAGAAAATTGAAAAAAATCCAAATTTGCATGAACCGATCATGCAAATTTGGAGATTATGCTTATAGATCTATAGATCTAAGCTTTGATGGCATAGATCTAACACATATCAACATTTTCACCACAATTATTAGGTTTATTGTTAAAAAAAATACAAAAAAAGAAAAGAAAATTGAAAACCCTCCAAATTTGCATGAATCGATCATGCAAATTTGGAGATGATGCTTATAGATGTATAGATCTAAGCATTGATGGCATAGATCTAGCCCATTTTAACATTTTCACCACAAATATTTCATTTTTTTCAAAAAAAATGCAACAAAATAAAAGAAAAATAAAAAAATTTATGAAAACATACCTTCAAATTTGGTTTTGATCTTGCAAATCCGAGTTTTTGGCTTCAAATCTTGCAAATCGAGCTATTATGGAGGTTCACATCATGTGGGAATGAAGAAAGAAGCCCAAAAAATTGAAATCGAAATGAAAAAACCACCCAAAATGATACTTCATACCCGGTACCGGTTCGAATCGGTACTGGCCGGTATTTAGGCGATTTAACCACCGCGACCGGTATCGCCTGGATACCGGTGCGGTTCGGTCCGGTTCCTGGTTTGAACCGGCCGGTACGGTTCGTATCGGCCGATATTTTGATCCTTGATAAATAGAGGGGAGACTTCCATGGTGAAGATTGATCAATTGAAGATCGCATTGAAAATCTCTGGAGTGGGACGCTCGAAGGAAGATCGAAGTCCGGGGGGGGGGGGCAGGTTGCACCACAGCTCCCCCCTGGGCCCTTTGGCGGTTGGCATGAAGGCTGACGACATGTGCGATGGTGGAGGTGCCGATAGGCATCATTGGTGGAGACATCTACGGATGCTGATCAGAGGTGCCGATGAGCGCCATTGGTTCTTTAGAAAAAACAAAAGAAAACAAAAGAAGAAGAAAACAACTAGGGACACCCCCGCCCCCAACACACACACACACACACACACACACACCCACCCACGCACCCACCCCAAAGATGAGATGCTGATGGGTTCTTTAGAAAAAAAAACAAAAGAAGAAGAAAAAAACAACTAGGGACACCACTACTTATTCTCCAGTATGTAGCAGATCCAAAATTTTCATTGTTATAAATTCTATCAAAGTAATATCTAGCCAAACTCACTCACAATTTAGAAAGCAGCAGATGATGGGTTAATGTGGTTTACCGGGCTGCAGGTAAAGCCATGGCTGTAGCGGCCCCGACAAAGGAAGTTGCAAAGAAGGAGAGAACTCATACAAAACATAGAAGGGTGGTTGTGACCGGGATGGGCGTGGTGACTCCGCTTGGTCATGACCCAGATATATTCTACAATAATCTCCTTGATGGTGTCAGTGGCATTAGCGGAATAGAAACATTTGACTGTGCTGCTTATCCCACGGTAGGTTTCCCTCAGAGAACACTGCAAGTATGATGGCTTCACTCAAAGTTAGGTAGACCTATATTTCTTTATTGGTTAGTTGCATGAAGGTTTAGCAAGCAAGATTAAAAGAATCGTGTCTTTTTGTGTGCATGTATTTCACATGAGAATTTTGTGTAGAGAATTGCAGGAGAAATCAAATCTTTCTCAACAGATGGATGGGTGGCACCTAAATTATCTAAGAGGATGGACAAGTTCATGCTTTATATACTTACAGCTGGCAAGAAAGCATTGTCATATGGTGGAGTTACAGAAGGGATCATGAATCAATTAGACAAGTCAAGATGTGGAGTTCTAATCGGGTCTGCAATGGGTGGAATGAAGGTTTGCAAAATATTGATGAACAAAACAAATGTTTCTCTGTGCATTTGGCGACATAGTTTTATATTACTTTTACATGCATTCAAAATTTCATGCATGGATTGTGGGTACTATTTCACAGGTTTTCAATGATGCTATAGAGGCTTTGAGGGTCTCATACAAGAAGATGAACCCCTTTTGTGTACCCTTTGCAACTACAAATATGGGTTCTGCAATGCTTGCGATGGATCTGGTAATCAGAACATCCTGTTCTTGGAGTTGCACTGCTTTATTTTTCCTGTTGGTTTCCTGATACTTCTTTCCTTTTCTTTCTTATGGACCTTAGGGTTGGATGGGCCCGAATTATTCGATCTCAACTGCTTGTGCTACAAGCAACTTCTGTATTTTGAATGCAGCAAACCATATTATTAGAGGTGAAGCTGTAAGTTGCTCATTTTCTATCCTTCTGTTATCTATCAATAGAGAGTTTTGAAGCAATTTTGCCATTTAGTCCAAATTTCTTTTATTTAATTGATGAAAATTTTCTTATTATTCTAAATGAGTTAACCTTGCAGGACATGATGCTTTGCGGTGGCTCTGATGCAGCAATCATACCTATTGGTAATTATTTCTTACTTATTTATTCTCATAATCCTAGCCTTAGATATTGATGCACCTGATTTTATTTTATTCCCTTAGCTCTTTGAGGCATGGATATTCAAACACTGGCAATTGCAGGATTAGGAGGCTTTGTGGCATGCAGATCACTTTCCCAGAGAAACAGTGACCCAACAAGAGCTTCACGCCCTTGGGATATTGTATGTATAAAATTTCTAGTCTTAGGACATTGGTGAAAAGTTCAGTATTCCTGGTTATGAATGCCGGACTGTGGCTGGCATATGTGTTGATAACTCAAGGCTTATTCCTGAATCTGGGTTAAGATGTCAATAACAAAAGCCTCTATAAGCACAACCAGACTATAATGAGTTATTTCTCAACTGAAATAACAATTCATCAAAATCTTCGAATTTTAAGTTTCTGAATAAGGGAACAATGGTAACTAAATAATTTGGGAAAATCAAAATAAATTTGTTTTCTTAAATGCATATGGGTATATGCCTAACACTGGATTTGGGAGGACTTCTATTACCAATATAGTTCTTGTAGCATAGTCTGCAATTATTAACTTCAATGCATTTATCCACTGTATCTGTTTTATTTCATTGTGAACAATTTTATTATAGGGGCGTGATGGATTTGTTATGGGGGAAGGGGCTGGTGTGCTTTTGCTGGAAGAGCTTGAACATGCTAAGGTTCATCTATGTGCAGATTTTTTGTAAATACATTTAATTGAGAAGGTTATACATAGTCCGTGCTTTTTGTCAGTTCAAGGATCGCCTTTTCCTGATTCCTTCTCTCCCTTCGTTCAGCAAAGAGGAGCAAACATCTATGCTGAGTTCCTAGGTGGAAGTTTCACCTGTGATGCTTACCACATGACTGAGCCACACCCCGAAGGTAATGAACTTATTCATTCATGGCATATGTGGCTCCTTTTTTTCTGGTAAATAACATGACCTAATTCTTTTTAGTATGATGTAAATCAGGGATGGGTATTGCTCTTTGCATCGAGAAGGAATTATGTGCCACATTTTCTCTCTTAAACTCTGTCCTATTTTTTTTGCTATTCTGTAAATCAGGAATGGGCATTGCTCTTTGCATCGAGAAGGCATTATCAGAATCTGGAGTAGCTAGAGAGGATGTCAACTATGTAAATGCTCATGCAACTTCAACTCCCTCTGGTGATTTGAAGGAGTACCAAGCCCTTGTTCGCTGTTTCAGCCGCAATCCTGAGGTTTGACCAATACTTATATTTTAATGCTATGCCCTACTGAAGTAATTAACAAAGTTTTTTCAGCTCCGAGTGAACTCCACAAAATCCATGATCGGGCATCTACTTGGAGCTGCTGGTGCAGTGGAAGCTGTCGCAGCAATACAGGTACATAGATCTTACCTTTATTTGTCTGCTTGAATACCTCAAACTGACTTCGCAGTACATGGTCAGAGCATAATACTATTCCTGTTTGATAGTTTATGAACAATAACTTCTATATTTGGTTAGGAATCCCTGCCAATTTCATCAATTTTGGCAAGTTGTGCAGCAATACTTATGTATGGAAGAGTTGGGTTTAGTTTTTGTTCAGCTTTGATGGCTTCCAAATTGTTGCCATAAATTTTCTGCCACAATGGTTGTGGAAGAATTAGTAAAATGTAATAGGAAGATAAGGTTAGAAACATGAAAATCGAAAGAGCCGTTAAGGTGACATCAGCAAAGGATAACGTCATGGAATTGAGGTTATGTTGGATTGGTCATGTAAGATGAAGACATAAGAAGTTCCTTTGAGGAAGCATGTCCGGGTTGTAGGGGCAAAGGTGAGAGGTAGGACTAAGATTTAGAAGTGGCAAGAAAGGACAACTTAGTCTTGACTATGGTTTCACATCTTATCTTATTCATATACTAGCGTGAAACCCATGCCTGTCAACACTTTTCCGCTGCCGGACACCCTCGGGCCTCGACGTCGACACCCCCCTTCCGGTGAAACACCATTGCAACCGCGTCTGGTGGCAACCCCCTTCCCTTTAATAGGGACTGCTTCTTAAATTTGGACCCCTCTTTATGCCCCCTGTAAACGTGTTCCTGTTAGCACTGCCCCACCTTTGGTGGTCCGATGGCTTGTCGGGTGAGGAGGGGCTGGGGATGAGAGAGAGAGAGAGAGAGAGAGAGAGAGAGAGAGAGAGAGAGAGAGAGAGGTGATGAGGCGCTGGGGGTGAGGTGGAAAACAGAGGGAGAGAAAAGAGGTTGAAGGGGGACCATGGAAGGGAGAGGAGTAACGAGAGGAGAGAGAGGGAGGTGGGGAGGGGGTGGGGATGAGGTGGAAGAGAGAGAGAGGGGGGCACCACGAGAGAGAGAGAGAGAGAGAGAGAGCACGGGAAGGAGGGAGAGAGAGAGCAAGAGATTTTTTTTTCACCTACGCCATGTGCAAATGTCTTCCGTTTGAGAGGTTTTTAACAAATAGCCCCTCAAATGTTTTCATATATATATATATATAGGGTCAGGATCCCGTGCCTTAAAATTTTGCCTTCATTTTTTGCCTGCAAGGTTATTTGATGCCCTAAAGGATTTAGAATTTGCTGATTTTTCGTTGATGTAATCATCCCATTTTAGATAGAACATCCACAAAAACCAGCACATTCTAAAACTTATAGAGGCATCAAATATTACAAGCTTTATCCACCGTCCATTTTTATCCGTTTACTTTTATTATATATTTGATGCCCCTAGAAGTTTTAGAATGTGCTGATTTTTTGTGGGTTTTCTATCTAAAGTGGAATGTTACATCCACAAAAAATCAACACATTCTAAACACTTTAGGGCATCAAATTAAAATCGAAGGTAAAAAATGAAGGCAACAATTTAAGGCACATGATCCTGACCCATATATATATATATATATATAGAGAGAGAGAGAGAGAGAGAGGAAATGGGAAATGAGCTGCCAGTCCATTTTGACGAAAAAGACAGCCACCTATTTGAAGCCCTTAGGAGTTTTAGAATGTGCTGATTTTTTGTGAGCATAAGCACCTTATCGTAGATAGAACACCCACAAAAAATCAGCACATTCTAAGACTCTTAGGGGCTTCAAAAGTTAAGAGTTTTATCGAACGTCCGTTGTTACCGTTAATCTGAAATGTAACATTTGATGCCCCTAAAAGTTTTAGAATGTGCTGATTTTTTGTGGGTGTGCTATCTAAGGTAAGATGCATATGCTCACAAAAAATCAGCACATTCTAAGACTTCTAAGGGTGTCAAATGGGCGGCTGCCCATTTCGTCGAAATAGGCCGCCAGCCTATACCCCGTATCCTCTCTCTCTCTCTCTCTCTCTCTCTCTCTCTCTCTCTCTCTCTCTTTCTCTCTCTCTCTCTCTCTCTATATATATATATATATATATATATATATATATATATATATATATATAGTAGTGATACATTGCGACGGGTAATGTACGGGCTTAACGTGCGGCATCCCCTTCGGGGGTATTTTTGTATATTTTTTTTGGGGATTGATCACCCACCCTTGGATTGGACACAAAAAATTTCAGCCCGATCCAAGACCTGTAGGCCGTCCAAATGTGTTGATCAAAATGGCGATAAAAATGAACGACCGATAAAAGATCAACACATTTGAACGGCCTACAAGTCTTGGATCGGGCTGAAATTTTTTGTGTGTCCAATCCACGGGTGGGTGATCAATCCCCCCAAAAAAAATACCAAAAATATACCCCCGAAGGGGGTGGCCGCATGTTACCCGGCCGCAATGTATCACTACTATATATATATATGCAAAAATCCCCATGTCAAATGTTTCTTTTCTCCCTTAACTAGGTGAATCTCACTCATCGAACCCTCAGGATTAATCATGGTCGCTACTTATCCCCTTCTAGGATAGATCGGATGGGTGCCGAAAACTTAACCAAGGCATGTTGGCAAGCAATGAGCATGCCAAGAAACCTAAAGGGCTAGTTCATGGATACACATTTCAAGTTCATGCAGTCAGGGAGCAGCCCTCCAAAACTCCTCTAGACTAGGAAAGAACCTAGACAAAGAAGGTAGAAGGCAATATTTAATATATAGATTGCATTCATCTATGTGGCACTAATTATAAGCCAAAAACTTAAATGAAAAAATATTTCCATAATTTAATTATGGGTCCAAAAATGTCTCCCATTCGTTGTCCACTTGACTATACGGATGATGTCACGTGGGATCATAGATGCTTGACACGTAGTTGATTGAAAGTAGACTGAATGTAACACAAAGGAGATATCCATGGAAAAATATGTGGGCTCAACAACTTCAATTAGAAGCTCAGATGAAGACGTGCACGAGGAGCATGACTGATGACGCCTACACAGGTCCATCATGTGGTGCATCAGGGGTGACTATCATCAAGGTGCTCAAATGAGTGTTAGGGAATCGGCTAGCGACACCGATCCCATATGTTGTGGAACCCTTCAAGCCCTCAGGACGGTGCTAAAATGTTTGAGGTTCAGAGACCTATAGAGATCGCACACCACTGAGAATTCGATGTGCTAATACAATGGAAGCAAACAATACGGATTCACAGGCAATCAAGAAATTTGATTATCACTAACTAGGCAAACAATGCGGTGGTCACCGTTTGTCGGACCTCGCAACCCCTCTTCTTTCTCCTCTCACCGAAAGACACCCTCGAAGTAGAAAACACCCTCTCCCGAGAGATCCGGAGATATACCGGAGGATCCACCATGAGATGAGACCGCCAACCGAAGTCGAAGCCAAAATAGACGCGTTGAAGAACCCCGGATGAAGCCTTGGATAAACTTGAAGGAGAAACCGGAGACGAACCTCCACCCTCTCTTTCCTTCTCCCTTCATCCCTCTTCCTCTCTTCTTCTCTCTCTTGCTTCCTTCCTCTCTCCTCTCTCCTCTCTTTACAGTAAACCCTAGACCGGGTTCCCTCTCCCCGTCCTTCCATCTCTCTCTAAAACTCTAACACTAAGGCCTCATGCTTCCCTTTTTATAAGGGAAGCAAATGACAATAGCATACAAAAAAGTCCATAAAATGCCTCACCCGTGATATGCTCGCATTCGCCAGGTCAATTTCGCCCTAGCGAAATGGCCACCATACAAAATTTTTCCTAGGTGAAATTTTTCGGAGTTTTGTCGCTACTGTCTTTGTCGGATTAGCCCGGTCGAAGTTCTGCTACGTTCTGCTTTGGGTCTTTGGTTTTGATAGGCCACCTGGATTTCATCAACCTTAACCTTAACCTTTCAAGACTTAACACCCAGAAGACCTCTACCATCGCCATTGCTGCTGACTCGCCGCTACCTAAGAGAATATGTGATAATCCATTGCCTTCTTTATCGCCTCCTTGGTCACCCTACATCAGTTGTCTGATCATCTAGATCGATGATCAACTAAGTCCAATTTGGTTTTGGACTTGACCGGAATCCACTTCTTCACCGTCTTCCTCATGCCCCGGCTTGCTCCACCTACAGACCTGATTTCACCGAACCCTTTGCTGGAACTACCCTTGTTGCGACCTTGTACAAACCTCTATTGGAGACTCCCTTCAAGACTAAAGAAGCGCTATCCAAAACCTCTAGGATTCCACCTTAATCAGTGATCATGTACCCGAGAACATCTAATCTGGGAAGAGATCTAAAAAGAGAGATTAGATTGCTTCTCATCCCTGAAATATGACGAACGCCCATGAGTGTCCGAACTTACCATCCGACATTTTCAAGCAAATTTTTTGGTTCCCCTTGTCAGCATTCTGGAACCATCACCGATCGTCATCCTGTCTCACACCCTACATAACTATTGAACCATGCCCTATGTGAGCAAACGTGATGTGTGGCCCCGCTATCAAGAACTGAGTCTTAATCTGATTTCTTCCCATCAGTAGCCGCCAAGATAAATCCATCATCTTAAAACCTTGATGATGACACCTGATTAGCACTTCCTTCAGCCTTAACATCTCTATTGCCATCGGATGACCTAGAGCCCTTTCTGAAAACTGCTCCACCTTTCCACCTGCACTCACTTTTCAAGTGCCCGAGATTGCCACACTTCCAACACTCCACCTTCTTCTTCGTGATCCTTGCACTATGCTCCTCTCTTCTCGCTCTAACATGAAGTCCATGTCTAGATCTCTTCGCAGAAGCTCCAGAGCTTTTCCAGCGTGCTTCCTCACCTAACAAAGTACCTACAACATCATCAACTTTAACTTCTTCGAATCGGAAGAGTTGCTAACCGTCATTATGAGGCCAGCCCAACTGTCAGATAAACCTGACACGATCAGAAGAGCCCTGATCTCATCGTCGAAACTAATTCCGATGGATTTCAGTTGGCCTGTAATCCCATTGAAGATGTTAACATGCTCGCCTATACTTTCTCTACCCATCATCTTCATGTTGAACAACCTCTTCATCAAAAAGACCTTATTGGAGGCAGAGGGCTTCTCGTATATGTTGGCTAGTGCTTCCATCAAACCCGTGATGGTCTTCTCCTTGGAGATAGTGAAGGTCACTGTCGAAGTCAGAGAGAGACGAATCAACCCAAATGCCTTCCTATCGAGAATCTCCCAATCCTTCTCGAATATCCACTCCAGTTTGTCCGCCTTTCCGCCCAGAGGCAAAAAATATCATTTTGGTTGAGACAATCTTCAATTTGTATCTTCCATAATCGGAAGTTTGTGCCATTGAACAGTGCTGTCAAGGTGCGCGCCTAGGCGCATTTAGGTGACAAGGCGCTCCCGAAGGTTAAGCCGCAAGCCGCATAGGCGCATGTGCATAAGATGCATGCCTAGGCATGCCTAGGTGCAGTCAATAAGGCACGCCTTATGCCTTTTCTTTTTTTTTGGAGGGGTCAATGCTCCTTTACCTATTTGTTTTCTTTTGGTTTAGGATCATGATTTATTTGTCATATATCAATTATTTACTGTTATGTGATGATTGTTGCGGTCATTTGATCATTTCAGCTTCACGTGCTTAATTGTTCACTGACTGTTTGTGATAGACTTCAATCATATCTTCATTTGTTGGTCGTTATGGAATCTATCATTATTCATTGTTCATTATTATGTGACGAACTTCAGTCACTATATTCATGTTATATAATTTTCATCATACTAAGTTGCTACAAATTTTATCATAATTTGCATTATTGAATATTCAAATGAAAACAATATCTTAGGTAACTGTAGTAAAAAAAAAACACGGCGACGCCTAGGTGTCTAGGCGTACCTTAGGCCCCTTGTCTCGCCTTGCCGCCTTGACAACCTTGCCATTGAATTTCTTGATCCTTAACCTTTCTTCCACCATCACTCCGACCTCCTCGAAACCTCACACTGAAACAAGGTTCTGATACGAGTTTGTTAGGGAATCGACTCACTACACCAATCAGTTACGCTGTGGACCCTCAAGCCCTTAGGACGGTGCGCAAAGGTTTGAGGATCGGAGCCCTACATAGATCGCAAAGGTACAAGGCTTTTAGCTCCTCCCTTTGCGTTCCACCATTTTCCTCACTCGTTCCTTGTCTGACTTAGGCATCAAAGGGCTGGTATTCCATAGGGAGCCAGCCGTCTCTGACCTGGTTCTATCTTATAACCTCCCCGCAGCAACTCAACTATCGTCACTGAAGAAGGCGGCCGGGGCAATACTAGCAGCTCTCCCTCTGTTAGGTGGCATCTTCGACTAGCTAAAATCGATGCAGTTCTCCCCCCCCCCCCCCCCGACATTAATTAATACATTATTTGTAGGAAGCATAATGTCATGATTATATCCTTTACGCATGCATACTCATGCAAGCATACATGTACTTTCCTATCTGTTTGTGTTTGTCATTTCAAGCATGAGTGGTTCAGAAGTAGCCTGTGAAGCACGGGTACTTCGTTAGGGCTGTCGTATGGGTACATGTACGGCAAATCCCGTACTCAGTACATGTTTTGAATCTGGTACTGGTACCCAGATTTGGGTATGGCACTGGTACAGGTACCTAGATTTGGATACGGCGCCGGTATGGTACAAATAATTAGAAAAAAATTATAAAGTTAGGAAAAAAAATTCCAAAAAATAGAAATAAATAAATACAAATAAGATACAAATAATTTTAAATTTTTTGTTACTTTTTAATTATATAAAATTATAAAAAAATCATTGATATTATACTAAAATTATATATATATATATATATTTTTTTTTATAGGTACCCTACTGTACCCGTACCCTACTTTTTAAAGATTTTGCCGTATCGGTGTACCTGTATTGTACCCACACCGGTATCCGTACCTGTGCTTCATAGGTAGTAGCTATTGAAAATTTATTTTTTGGTCCTTTCTGACATTAATTAATACAATATTTGGAAGAAACATAATATCGTGATTATATCCTTTATGCATGCATATACTCATGCAAGTATATATGTACTTTCCACTCTGTTTGTGTTTGTCATTTCAAGCATGAATGGTACAGTAGTAGCTATTGAAAATTTATTTTTTGGCCCTTTTTTGATTAGTTTCATAGCATATAGAATGTTTTAAATTTTAAACCTCAATATTTCATTAACGTTTCACATTTAGTTAACAATTGTGATACGTTAGAATTTATAAATTGGCCCAGAGCAATTTGATTGAACACGAGTTGTCTAGGTCAGGAAAGAAGTCCCTTTAGTGTGACCGTCACTTATCCATTGATCTTGAGTTTTTTCCGAGTGGGTAATCATGACTGAAGATCTTGATTAGGAGATTCACAAGGAAAAGCTTACCTGTGCATGAAGCAAGAAGAACAAGCAATTGATTCTAGCCCATAAAGGAAGGCAAGTTTAAGCGACGACTCATAAGAAGGAAAATCCTGTAGGCAACTGGTTATCCAGGAGTCAGGAATAACATATCCGTCATGGCATCCAATGCAGCAGTAGTTTCATAGTTTCACATAATTAAGCAGCAATGAAATATGCAATTCACATTAAGAATACCACCTCTATCAACTAATGTATTCAAAAATATGAAAGATAATTTGATGGTAATAAGAACCTGCATAGGGCTATTAAAAAAAATCTTAAATATGTAATGCGGTGGGATTATATTTGGATAATTTTCAAATTATCGATTTTTTTTTCAAGACATTAATAAATCTCACAGAACTGAGTAATTACATAAATGCGTATTTCATAATTGCTAACTATTTATGAATTATTGCAGATACTTTGAATTGATGTACCTGTTAATTATCCTTTGTTTCCTTTTCTGGACTTTTCAACCTTGGACTCTTTCGATCAATTATCTCGAATGTCCTCTGATTTATGATTTTCCATCGCTGAATTAACCTCGGAACTCTTATTTAGTGATTTTGCTGAGCCATTGTGGCATTCACACCTTTTCCTATAGTTGGTCTAGGAAGCATATTACATTGTGTTTTATGTGTATTGGTTTTTGAGTAAATTACACTATAACCCCCCCCCCCCCCCCCTTCCACCCTTTGAGGTTTAGCCCAAAATTACTTTGACACCCTTGAGTATTTTTTTTGTTCCAAATCGGTCCCTATAGTTTTAAATGGTAGCACAATTCCGCATTTTGTCAACTACTAAATTTCCTCTTTTGGTATATTCTATCTAATCAAAATTGAAACGAAGGAGGCTAAAATGTAGTTTATTAACTGTCGGAAGGTTAAGATCTTGGGCTAAACTTCAGGGGGGCAAAGTGTAATTTACTCATGTTTTTATTGCCTTGTATACCTAGCATTCACAGCTAGCACATGAGGGCTCACACCACATTTGCCATGAATGCTAGAGAATTCTTACACTTTCTACACAAGATGGTTGTTTCTATTCGGTGTCATCACATTTTTCCGATCATTTCTTGGCCATGTTGTCAAATGCAGGCAATTCGAACAGGGTGGGTCCATCCAAATATCAATCTCGAAAACCCAGAGGAAACCATGGTATGCTCTCTCTAGCATTTGCTCCCTTCACTCGCATTGCATCTGAATTAGGTTTGAACCTTACACGGCGATGAATCCCAGGATTTGAAATTTCTGGTGGGCTCGAGAAAGGAAAGGTTGGATGTGAAGGTGGCGCTCTCTAACTCCTTCGGCTTCGGTGGCCACAACTCATCCATTCTGTTCGCCCCTTACAAATAACTACGGCGGTTTGGTAGTATCAGAAGACCTGTGTACCTTATTCCCTTCGTTGGCTTGCTAGATCCAATGGGAGAAAGTGAGCAAATGGTTCGTTCGGTGCGGGAAATACCGGGTCTGGAGAACCGTCGGTTCGGGTTCATGGCGATGCTTGGCCGTTGGATGTGCATCAGAAATGATAATGAGAAGTGATTAACATTGTAGCTTTTCTTGATCTATGCTTGAAAGGTTAAAAGGAGGACCACACTCTCAGCTGTGCCATGGAACTGCCCAACCTTTTTGGTTGTTTGGGTCAAGTATATGTCTCTGTATGCAGTTAAACTTTTGCTGAGCTGAAAGAGTGCTATTTGCTGCTCTCTTGAGTATGTTTCTCACCATTTCTTTTCTTTGGGGTGTGTTTGGTTGCTGGTAAAACATAGGGAAGGAAAAAAGAGAGGGTAAATTTCACATAAACCCCCTGTATTTTGATCGATAATTGCTTTCACCCCTCATGTTAAAAATCCTACAAATGCCCCTCTATAGTTCGAAAGAACAAAAATTACAAGGGGGCATTTGTATGGTTTTAAAATGAAGGGGGTTAAAATGATAATCGTGTTATGAGATTGGACTATGCGTGTGTGGCTGTCCACCATAGGATTCCCTCTTTAGAATTAGGCAGGGCTGGCAATGGGTCGGGTCGTGTTCGTGTCGTGTCCAAAACCCCTAAACCCGGACTCCGACCTGTTTAATTAATTATGTCTAAACCCTAAACCCGTACCCAACCCGTTTATAAATTGATAGACCCGCTATGACCTGTTTAAACATCTATTCTTTATTTTTTCTTAATTTTATAATTTGTTGCAACTATCCATCATGGGTGTCCTGATCACAGTCGTCTGTAGAATCCAATGCAGAATAGTGAATCACATAACTAGCTACGTTACAATGTGATCGGCTGCCGGGTAGACCCAACCCGATTCAACATGACCCATTGAATTTTAAATGGGTCAAACGGATTGGAGACAAAACCCAGACCTGACCCGTTTACTAATCGGGTTAGTCGTGTCACCTGTTTACGACCCGAACCTGTTTAACCCAAGCCCAAACCCGCTAATTTCGTATCGGGTCATGTCGGGTCTACCGTGTCGGGTCCAAAATTGCTAGCCCTAGAATTAGGGTTTCTCGTGATAACAAGGGTCCCAAGTCTTTTCGCACTATAAATAACTAGTGAATGCCCATGCCTTCGGTGCGATCCCGCCCCCCCCCCCCGAAGAGAGAGAGAGAGAGAGAGAGAGAGAGAGAGAGAGAGAGAGAGAGAGAGAGAGAGAGAGAGAGAGAGAGACACGAAGAGAGCGATGTTGGAAGAGAGAGAGAGAGGTAGTTGGAAGAGAGAGAAAATAGGAAAGAGACGGTTTCGGTTGAGAGAAGATCAGAGAGATAGAAGAAAAGCCCGAGAGAGAGAGAGAGAGAGAGAGAGAGAGAGAGAGAGAGAGAGAGTAGATTAGTTAGGTGTAGATCGGGTAAGAAAGAGTTTCTGGGGGGGATCGGGTGATTGATCTAGGATCGGAGAAGAGAGGGAGAGAGGAAAAAGGATGGCTGTGATTGGTTGGACAGGTAAGGAAGGAGAGAGATCGGGGGAGAGAATTAAGGAAGAGAAATAAAG
Source organism: Chamaelirium japonicum (assembly GCA_947650365.1). NCBI lineage: Eukaryota > Viridiplantae > Streptophyta > Magnoliopsida > Liliales > Melanthiaceae > Chamaelirium > Chamaelirium japonicum. The sequence continues at coordinate 10,463,727 of OX393558.1, forward strand.
AGAGAGACGGAGAGAGAGCTGTTAGAAGAGAGAGAGAGAGAGAGAGAGAGAGAGAGAGAGAGAGAGAGAGAGAGAGAGAGAGAGATCGTTGGAAGAGAGAAAGAGGGTGGTTAGAAAGAGACGAAGAGAGCGGTTGGAAGAGAGAGATGGTTGGAAGAGAGAGACGGAGAGAGAGAGAGAGAGTGGGGAAGAGAGAAAAGCAGAGAGATCGTGGAGAAGAGAGAGAGAGAGAGAGAGAGAGAGAGAGATCAGATGCATCCCATGCATATATCGATTAGATCGGATGGTTAACTTGTCTCTGCACAATCTTGGCCTAGTCTGCACAATCCGTCTTAACATGTTATCTATAATACATATTACAGTGCATTTATTTTATTTACAATCCTGCCACTATGACAGTTATTTCAGACTGTCCAGCTACATACACAAAGGTTGAGATAAAAATGAATATGTTGATATAAGGGTGAGTGCGATTCATTTGGGTAGGGGGGAACGGATGAGATTGAATTGAGTTAAGATGGAGGGGTGGATTGAGGAGAAGAACAAATAAATTAATGAAGAACCATAATATAAACAAATAAAACTCTATAATATTTTGGAGGGTTTTTATGTAAAAAATTTAGGACACATTCGGTATTAAACCTATTGTTTACGCGTTTTTACTACCAATGGTTAATTTTCTAGTGCTGCCACCTATGTGTGGCCCCCTCTCCCTCATAATTGCATAGCCCCTCTCTCTTCCCCCGATCTCTCTATCTCTTTCCCCGATTTCTATCTCCCCGTCTCTATCTCTTTCTTCCTTTGTCTCTCTCTCTCTGCATCTCTCTCTCCGTCTCTCTCTCTTTCCCTAATCTCTCTCTCACTGTCTCTTTCTCTTCCCCTGATCGCTCTCTCTGATCACAACCATCTTAGTCTCTCTCTCTCTCTCTCTCTCTCTTCCCCTGATCTCTCTCATTACAGCCGTCCGTTTAAGCCACATATGCATGGTCACCCCTCCCCCATAATTGCATAGCCCCTCTCTCTCTTCCCCCGATATCTCTCTCTTCATCTCTCTCTCTTGCCCCGATTTCTTTATCTATCTCCCCGTCTCTCTTCCTCCGTCTCTCTTCCTCCGTCTCTCTCTCTCTCCATCTCTCTCTCTTTCCCCGATCTCTCTCTCTCTCTCTCTCCATCTCTCTTTCCCCGATCTCTCTCTCTCTTGATCACAGCCGTCTCTGTCTCCCTCTCTCTCTCTCTCTCTCTCTCTCTCTCTCTCTCTCTCTCTCTCTCTTCCCCCAATCTCTCTAATCACAGTCGTTCGTTTAAGCCGCTCGACCCTAGCCATCACAGCCATCATCTCTTCCCCCGATCTCTCTTTCTCTCTCTCTCTCTCTTCCCCTGATATCTCTCTCTCTCTCTTCGTCTCTCTCTTCCCCCAATCTCTCTCTCTCTTCCCCCGATCTCTCTCTTTGGCTCTCTCTTCCTTCATCTCTCTTCTCCGTCTCTCTCTCTTCCCCCAATCTCTCTCTCTCTTGATCACAGTTGTCCGTTGAAGTCATCGCAGACCCGACCCGACCCATTGAAGCCATCGCAACCATCCGTTGAAGCCGTCACAGACCCGACCTGACCCATTGATTTAAATGTGTTTTAAATAGGTCAAGCGGGCCAAAGACAAAACCCGGACCCGATGTTGTGAAGGGCATTTTCATCCTTGTCCACAACATTTGTTTGTCATTTTCGTTGACCGGATCCTATATTGGGGACTGCTCACCAACTCCTCCTAAACCCTAATTCATTTCAAAGTTCCACCCAAAAGGCTGAATTTCAAAGAGCACCGAACCAGTAGCCACCACTGGTGAACTCTGGCGATAACCAGAGATTAACTTTGACGACCAACAATCGCCACTAGCAACCTCTGATGATAACCAGAGATTTACTTCGTCAACTGGTGATCGCCACTACCAACCTCTAGTGAACTCTGGTGGATGACGACCATTTTCAGCTGAGCGACTGATTGTCACCTCTGGCGATCATATCCGGCGACCGGCGATCACCTCCGGAGAACTCCGATGATCACCGATGGTGAATTCCAGCGACCACCTCTAGCGGCGGGATGCCGATAACCCTGTACCTCCGACAATAACCAGCGGTGAAAACCAACGACCACCTCCAGCGATAGCCAGAAGCAAACTTCAGTGATCGCTTTCTTTAGGGTGATGAGCAAGCACTTAGTTATCGTGAGCTTGAGGGTGAGTTTTAACTTCAAGCTTAACCTACCATAAAAAAAGTGCTCGACCTGGAGTTGAGCCCGCACCCATAATGAAGAGGTCACACAAAAGCTTCCCACCCATTAAGCAATGCGCCATGCGTATTCCACCTCCAACACAAAGCCTCGAGTCATCAAACCACCACCATCCCCACGCGCACGATCATCCCACGAAAGCCAAACCCCTTTCGCTCTCGCTCTCCTTGTTTCCTCTCCTCTTCTCCTTATAAACCACGTAGAGGTGCCACGCTTACCAAAGGCGTACTTAGCTGGACGTGACCAATGACAACAACATATTAGGTGTAGATCCACTCTTTTCTCCCTTTTGGTCAGTTTCTTTTGGGGATTGTACATCCTCTTTCCCCCTTTTCAATATTGGGATTTTCAGTGCTCTACCTGTGTTGGTTCCTTTCCAATCCGATAGTCCTTCCCATATCCAGCGCGATGCGGTGGTTCGATCCATCTCGATGTGGTGCCATTGTATAGGTCTGGTGGACCTTGCCTCGGTTCATGTGCGGCGACTCTTGGTCTTGAAGCGGATAAGGCTTGGCTCGGCGCATCCGGTGTGCGGTTTGGCTATCCCCTCCCGATTTCCTATAGATCTTCCTTGGGCTTGGTCCCTGCAGTCCCCTTGCCGATCATTCGATCGATGTGTTTTCCCACTGGTGTGACGGGGTCTGTGCTTGCTCCTCCGGGTGACCTCCACCTTGATGAAACCAAAAAAAACTACAGATTTGTTGGGATCTAATACCCTTACCACAGATGAGGGAAAGGTCTTTGTTTTTTTTTTTTTTTTTTTTGTATTCCAGACGGTGGTCAAGACATTAAAACCTCTATGTCCTCACACACAAGGGCCAACAAGACAACAGGGAACTCTTTCTCCCAATAGCCCTCTCTAACTCATTACAATGAGCCTCTTGGGCTAACCAGTGAGCTGCGCGATTCTCCGTCCGGCAGATCCATTGCACGGAGACTTCAGTGAGCTTATCCCACTCCAGCCTACAAGAGACCAGCAAAGGACTCAGACTCAAAGAGCACCCTTTGCCTAAGATTAATGCATCGTGGGCTAGAGTAGCGTCAGTAAACACCACCACTTTACTGTAGTGCCGCTTTACTAACTCCCCCAAAGCCCCTTTTATCGCCAAAATCTTAGCATGAAGTGGAGATTCAACCCTACACGGAAAAGCTACCGCCGCCTGAACTGTACCACGATAATCCGCCAATACCCAACCTCTAGTAGCCTTTTTCACCCCTAGTGCTAAAAGCACCATCAGCCCAAACAACATAATCAGTTACCCTCCCCCTATCAATGGGTTTCGATGTAAGTCGAGAAACCCTGAAAAATCGCTGGGTGAGGGACAAGCCCTCAGAGATCAACACAGAAAATGGGTGACGCTACATTCCAAAAACTATGTCACAGCGAGCCTTCCACCACACCCACAAGAACACCGCCACAATCTCACTAGGGACTGGGCCGTCCCACTCCCTTTCCTCTCTTGTCCCTGGTTTCAATAGGTCGATCTGGAGGACATCAATCCTTGTGATTTGCTGGACCTGTCACCAAAAAACCTGTGCCATACGACAATGCCAAAAGACATGCTCAATGTCCTCTTCCTGCACCCCACACCAAGGACAGCTACCAAAACCAAAACGAAGCCACTATCTTAATAGCTCCGCCGTGGGTAGGACCCCATGTAGCCATATTCGTTCTCCTCTCCACGTGGGGGATGCCTCCGCCACAACTCCTGCCATACCTTGTAAGGTCTGAAGCATTCGAGTATGTTTTGGCCAAAGGAAAGTATCTGTCGTACATAACCGTTGAACACGACACACAGTCGCACGCATTCATGACGAGGCCCTCCTCCCCTCCAAATGCATCCACGAGCCAATGGTCAATTGATATTTCTTCCTGACCCACTACACCCCAATCTGATTGCCAGAGATTACCTAAAGGAGGTTGGCAACCCCTTGCTGTATCTGCGCATGAACAAATCGCTGCACCTGGAGACCCCCACACCTTCTGTCACTCATAATCCGTTCCCAAGAAACCAGATGCATGTGGTGCCCCAAACTTGTATGTCCCCCAAAAATATCACTGGCTATCCGATCCATTCAATGCACCACAGTCAGTGGCAATGTGCCTGCAATCAGCAGATGCATAGGGATCAAGGAAAGGACTAACTGTATCAAAACCAATCTCCCCGTCTGCGATAACAATTTGGCTTTCCAACCCGCCATACGTGCCTCCATCCGGCTCAATACAAACTGGTAGTGTTTTGGAGGCATCCTACATCCATCAATAGGAACACCCAAATGAGTCCAGGGGTCGGTCTCCTCCTCCATCCGCAAGGCCTTAACCACTCTCCTTCGTACCAAGCCAGGTACACATCGAGAGAATTTAATGCTCGATTTATGCGGGTTGATACTTAGCCCAATACATTGGGCCACTCGAGCAAAAACTCCACGTAGTCCCCAAGCATCTAGCTCTGTGGCCCTTGCAAAAAACATGAAATCATCTGCATAGCGACAGTAGCAATCGGAATTGGGTTCTACAAAGTAACGAACCCATCCACATCCCCCGATAACAAGCTTTGATCCACCTCCCATTGTATAACCTGCACCACTAGAAGAAATAAATATGAGGATAACGGATCCCCTTGGCGCAGCCCACAAGACAGTTTAAACACCCTAGTTTCTTCACCATTAACCAGTAACCTCACCGTCGTCGATTGGACACACTGCATAACCCAATGACGCCATCTTGGGTGAAAACCCATCTTCTTAAGTATCAGCTCCAGTGCATCCCACTGAACCCTGTCATACGCTTTGTCAATATCCGCCTTAATAAGCCATTCCTGCCCGACTCCTGGGTGCCATATCCATGGATTGCAAAACCTCGTGAGCCAAGACCACATTATCTCTTAATGCCCCTAGACCGGTTTTAACAAGTCCGACCCGACTCGATTCAAGCCAGATCCGACCCGAACTAATTCAGGCCAAATCCGACCCGAACTAAATCAGACCAGATCTGACCCAAATCGTTTTCGGCCTGGTTCAGTGAACCAGAAAAAAAAAAACCTTTTGCGCCAATCAGTTTTCCTTATACACGGATAAGGACATACGAGCCATTCTGCAGTTCTTTTTCCTTTACAGAAAGGGCCTGGGACTAGACTGAAACTGTTTATTTCAGAGACAAGGACGCAACGATTATTTTGCAGTCACTTTCTTTTATAGAGATCTGGGACTGAACTGTAGTTTTTATTCACAGATAAGGACAACTCTGTCCTTATTTGTAACAGCCTTTATAATGTACATATGGTCTAATTTTAGCCCACTTTTGACGAGCCATGTGTCGTTTTGCTTCTGATTTCGAGCTCTTCAATTTGGTACATAATTATGGTGCAAATTATATATCATTGCATGCTTTTCTCAGCCGATTTATATGTCCTCATTCATATGTATATATATTGTTTAAATATTGAGTCGGTTGGCAATGCATATTTTTAGCATGCTTTGTGGGTCTTTCTATAAGGGTTTAGGATTTGACCAGTCAAACGATTCTTTTGAATATACACAATTGACATGGGTCAGCTAGTCTGCCCAAAGGTGGTCGTCCCATCGATATTGTATGTGTTCAATTTAATCGGTACTGTTGCACTCATCTGTTCGAATATCCATGTATTGCCCAAAGGTGTTTTGGGGACTTCTCACAGATTGAGTGGGGCAGGATAGCTTGAGTGTGAAGGGAAGAAAAGGATAACCCTTTGCCCAAAGGTGACGAAATGTCCGGATCGACTCTAATCACGTTAGGCTAGTTTTGTGCATGATGGTTGTCGTCAAATTGGGGGGCTAATAGCATATCGAATCTCTGCCCAAAGATGTGATTAAATGGTTGCACTTGTCTGTCCCGCAGAGTGGTCGATTAGAGCACAATCATATACTCTAACTATTTCGGCTTAACCCTTAGCCCGATTTAATATTAATTTAAAATTCAGACTTAATGTCATAGTATTGCATGATCAGTATAATTTGTACTCCATATTCAATCATATATCTTTTCTGATTTACACTTTCAGAAATGGAAGGAATTCTCCTTCAAAATTGCCCGATTAAAGTAGACACACTTAATGGATGTAATTATTCCTCCTAGAAGAATCAAATAGAGCTGCAGTTGGGCCTTATGGATTTTGGTTTCGTCCTCACTTCAGAAAGACCGCTTGCACTCACTGACAGCTCTTTAGATTCTGAAAATATTGCTTTTCAGAAATAAAAAAGGGTCAATCGGCTTTCGATGATAGTCATAAGGAATTCCATCATCGATACTGCCAATGATGGTATTCCAGACCCTAGTACTACTAAGGAGCTTATGGGATTACTCAAGAAACAGTTTTAGAGTTCCATCAAGTCTAGAGATTTTTCAGGCATTTGTTTATCTTGAATCTAATTTGATAGATATTCCTTCTATTACTTGGTGGGTTGATTATGATGCTTCAGTGCATGTTTCTAATTTCCTACAAGCATTCGTAAGTTAGAGGTAGGCCAGAACTGAGGATCAGTTATTCATGGGAACTCGGTGGCAGTCACAGTAGTAGCTATTGGCACCTGCATAATTATCTTAGATAGTGGTTATTGATAGATGCATCATGTGCCCCTTCTTTGTTTTGTATATCGGTTGACACCGGTGCATTTTAGCATGCCCGTGTTAGTACTCATTCTATTGGGAGGTCTTCTGATAGTTCCCATTCTGTTGGGAGAGGACATTCCGTCAGGAAGTCCACGAGAGCTTGCCCCTTGACTATCTTTTGTGGAACGAAGGTGATGTCGAACTCGAGGAGGAGCAATGCCCATTTGGCTAAACGTCCGGAGAGCACTGGTCTTGACATAATGTACTTGAGAGGGTCGACCTTCGAAATCAGCTTGATGACGTAAGCTAGCATATAGTGCCGCAGCTTCTTCGTAGCGAAGATGAGTGCCAGATAAACTTTCTCAATCAGGGACTAGTTTAGCTCTGCACCGACAAGGGTGTGACTCAAGTAGTAGCATACTGTCTCTTTGCCTAGCTCATTATCTTGAGCCAGGAGTGCTCCCGAGGATTGCTCTTGGACGCTAATATAGAGGATCAGTGGCTTTCCTTCAACTGGTGCTGATAGAACTGACGGCTTTAGTAGACAGTCCTTGATGCTTTAGAGGGCTTCCTGACAAGCTTTGTCCCACTTGAATGGCGCTCCTTTCTTCATGAGGCGACTGAAGGGGTGGTACTTTCCAGCTAGGTTGGCGATGAATCTTCTAATATACGCCAGATGCCCTTGGAGACCTCTGAGACCTTGCATCATCTGTGGTGCAGGCATATTGAGGATAGCATCAATTTTGGATAGATCTATCTCAATGCCTCTATGCCGCACGACAAAGCCGAGAAATTTGCCCGAGGAGACTCCGGACGCGTATTTGAGTAGGTTCATGCGAAGTTGGTACCTTCAAAGTCATTTGAAGATCAACTCGAGATCTTGAAGATGTGTTGACTTCTTCTTGGACTTTACAACGAGGTTGTCAACGTAGCACTCCACGTTTTGGTAAAGAATGTCGTCGAAGATTCTCTGCATGGCTCGTTGATAGGTGGCTGCTGCATTTTTCAAGCCGAAGGGCAAGACTTTGTAGCAGTAGATCCCCTTTGGTGTGCGGAATGTCGTGAGCTCCTCATCTTTGGGCGCCATCTGGATCTGGTTGTAGCCTGAAGATCTGTCCATGAAAGTTAGCACTTAGTGGTCTGTTGTCGCGTCCACCACTAGTTCTGTGATTGGCAACGGAAAATCATCCTTGGGGCATGCATTGTTCAAGTCTCTAAAGTCTACGCACACCCTGATTTGACCGTTCTTCTTCTTAACTGGAACAACGCTATAGATCCAAGTCGGGTACTTAACCTCTCGGATGAAGTCGACTTCGTTAAGCTTGTTTACTTCGCTTTCTATCTGGGGTACCAGTTCTGGCCTGTAGCATCTTTGTCCTTGCTTGATGGCGCTAGCTCCATGTTTGACGCTGAGCTGGTGTACTGTGATCTTAGGATCGAGACCTGGCATCTTTTTATAGGACCATGCGAAGATGTCTTTGTATTCTCGGAGCAGCTTGATAAATGTAGCTTCTTCTTCGGGAGTCAAGAGTGTGCTGATGAACGTAGGCCGAGGCTCCTTTTCTGTGCCCAAGTTAATTTCCTTCAAGTCGTCAACGGTGAACTGCCCCCCCCTTCTTCGAAGACTGGCGGGGTGTCTTGCAACTCGTCATCTGAAGTAGAAGAATCACCATTTGTAGTTTCAATAATGGATATATGATTGAAGACTACTATGTACCTTTCACAGAAGGCTTTATTCAGAAACCTTGTTGAGCACATCGACTTGGGTGGGTGGGTGGTAAACAAAACGACATTCCTATATGGCATCCCCAAACGGTCGAACACCGACTTCCTCTTTGCTTGTTTGATTGGTCCGAGTCTTTCAAACACGGATGTAGACTTGGAATTTGACCGGCTTAGACTACTTTTCTCTCACTTCTGGAGTATGGCCCGACATCGAGCTTGTCGCCGTCTTCTTTTAGCCGACTTGGTATTGGGACGAATGGGATAGTTGGAGCGTGCATCGGAGACTGACGATCCTTTATCAACTTCATCTATCATCTTCACCTCAATGTAGTTGGAGGTGAAGGTCTTCTTCGTTGCAATCTTGACGACCATCAGGGTTTGACTGGAGTTGATGCCTCGCCGATTTGGGAGAATTTGTTCGCCGATTTGAAAAAAATGAGCTTGAGTCTTGGTCATCCTATGCGGTGTCGTAGCTAGAGGAAGCGTACCCATATGCACGGCACTCTCTTTGTTGTAGCTAGCTTTGAACAGTAACTTGGCTGCGTTTTGCTCCTAACTCTTTTTTGGCTTGAATTCGAGTTGACTAGAGTCCAAGGAGCCAGTAGGTTTTGTCGGATTCAAAGCTGGCATCAGACCGGGTAGTGGCAACATCATTTCTTTCAAGGTGACGATGTTGGCCTCTGACAATGGTAGGATCGACTCTTGTGCTGAAGCGAGAGGTGGTCGTTCGTGTTTGCGAAGCCATTGAGGCATAAGGCGCAGGACTGGTGCAGCTTGGACCGGCAACGGAGTATGTTGTGTGGATTTTGGCTTGAAGCTGATGCACATCCTTTGTCTTGGCATTTGTGCTTCCTTGACTTCTAGTATCGTCTTGCTGGAAGGTTGCTCTGGATTTGTAGGTGGGGGTGTTTTGTCCTGCCTCATCTCTTTAGCTTTTTGGGTTCGAGGAGCTTTAGCTGGAAGGACTTCTACAACAAGGTCTTTTGCCTATTAAAACTTGGCATCAGCAAAGTGTGCTTCGGCCTCATTGAATGGCTTGTCATCAGCGACGATGCACTTCTCCATACCTTCCTCGTAGTACTTGAGGCACTGGTGCCAGGTGGACACCACGACACCGTTTTCGTGTAGCTATGGTCTTCCTAGCAAGAGACAATATAATGTATGGCAATTAATGACATGGAAGAAGACCATCGTGTCGAGCTGGCTGATGGAAAGCTTCAAACGAATGATCCCGATGGTGGATTGTCCGCCTTGGTTGAACCCTTGAATGACTAGCTGGCTTTGTGAGAGCTGGTCGGTAGTGATACCGAGATGCCATATTGTTTGGATGGACATGATGTTGACGGCAGAGCCACAGTCTAGCAGGATTCGATTTATCGACTTCTCCTTGATATACCTCGAGACGTAGACGGGCCGGTTGTGCAGTCGTGCTCCGAGTTGCAGATCTTTATCGGAGAAGGTTATTGCTGCGTCGCAGGAGGCAACGGTTCTGCCCTTCTTAACACCCTTCCTCTTTCTCTTGTAACTGTCTGGATCCGCCAAGGCCGCATCCATTGCTAGGTGAGCCTTCTTTGGGAGGTGCAATGCTTCTATGAGCGACAAGTGCAAAATTGCCTCATCATGGGAAGCAGTGCCCTCCTTGTCGAAGTCATCCCTCTCTTCGTCAGAGTTACTTTCTTCAGAAGACTCGATCTCGCCTTCCTCTCTCGATGCCTCGTGAACTTTGACCATGCAATAGGAGATTCTGAGGTACTGATCGGCTGGGAGGAAATGATCTGGAAAGAATTCTTGCAACGTTGCCGGTTCTGGAGGGCTTTGCTGGAGGAGATCATCTAGATTTACTGGCGGCACTTTGAACACCCTTCTTTCTGGAGCTTTGCTTTTCTTTTTGTAGGTTCTTCGTTCGGGGAGCTTTCTTGTCACCCGATCTAGCTTGTGATGTCTTGCCCGTCGTGGCCTTCACCTCCTAGGTAGCATGATCTATGCGTCTTCATCGGTGGATTCTTCCTCGCTAAGGTAAAGGTTTGGAGTGGAAACTGCAGGTTTTTTATCGACCGGAGAAGCTTGTTTTTCTAGAGGCTCTACTGGTTCATCTTCTGACCCCCAACCAGTGGGTTTGATCTCTTCCATTGAAATGGATAAAGGCTTGGAGTAGAGGACGTAGTAGTCGAACTTGCCCGAGGGCTGGACTAACAGACCGACTTCTGGTTTTCCTTGCTTGTACCTTTCTTGGAGGACACGTTGAGATTTGGCATCGCTCAGGAGAGGTGCTTGCTGTCGGGGCGATGGTGCTTCATTCTAGGCTAGCATAGGAGTACCCCGTCGTCACTTCGAGACCTTCGGTTGTGAAGCCAACTTCGTGATTGGCCTTTGATGATTGATGCACAACTTGGGCATTCCCTGTCATGCAGCAATGAGTACCGACAAGAAAGAACCAAAGGTGATTGATGTCATGTTTGCTATAGCGACATCACCGGAGTCGATCTTTATCTTCCCTTGCTTTGCGAGCGCCATGATTCTCTCTTTGAAGACGAAGCACTTCTCGATGGGATGACTAACCACCCAATAGTACTTGCAGAAGAGAGGGTCATCGACGTGATGCATTTGCTCGGGCCTCTTTGTTGGAGGAAGCTCGATCATCTTCTCCTGCAGCAACTGGTCAGACATGGAGGAGACTTCCGAGTCCGAAAGGGATACTCCTTTGCTTCGAGCTCCTCGAGAGTCATCCTTGGTTGCCTTTGAGACTAAGGCGACAGTATGGTGGCCCCTTTTTCTTGATCCAGCTTGCTACCGATCTTGAGTGGTTTGGAAGTTGAAACGACGTTGGCAACGTTGACTTGCTTTGTTTTTGATGCTGGTGGCTTGTCCTTCTTCTCTACTTTCAAGAAGTCTTTGGCCTTCGAGTCTCCACAATTTGCTATGCTGAGTTCCATGTCATGGGACCAAGTCATGAGTTCTTCGAAGAATCGAGGCTTGATCCCTTTGAGGATGTAGAGCAAGCCCCAGTATATGCCTTGGGTGTACATCTCGAAGGCCGAGTCTTCGGACAAGCGATCTCGTGAATTTAGCTCAAGGTTCCTCCAACGATCAATGTAGTCGATCACCGGCTCGTCCTTCCTTTGCTTGACGGTAGTAAGCTTGGTCATGCTAACAATACGTCAGGCGCTGTAGAAGCGGTTGAGGAACTCCCTCTCCATCTGGTCCCAATTGTCAATAAATCCTAGAAGGAGATCAACATATCAGTCAAATGCATTATCTTTGAGGGTGCGAATGAACTACTTTACCATCTAGTCGCCGTATGTGCCGGCATTATTGCAAGTTTTGATAAAGTGGGTGATATGTTGCCTTGGATTGCCCTTCCTGTCGAAGTGCTAGAACTTTGGTGGCTGGAATCTGGTAGGAAAACACAGCTGCTGGATCCTTGCAGTGTAAGGCTTCGAGTAGGTCACCATAATCGGAGGGAGACTGCTGCCGTGGGAGCGCATCATGTCAGCCACAAACGACTGTATCTGCTGGACAATCATCGATCGTTGCTGTCATCGACGGTTGTGTGGCCACCGAGACTGGTATTGGAGAGATGACCTCTGCTGTGACGAAAGCCAAAGAAAGTGCCGGAGTAGCCACTAGAACCATCGAGGCGATCTCTGCTGGAGTTGAATACGGCACTAGGGTGGCTACTAGAGAAGCAGGAGGTTGGTTGACTGCTATAGCATCCCTTGTGTTTAGCTTTTGTAGTAAAGCGTTGATGTGGTGGTCCTTCTCTTCCATCAATCGAATAATTTGCGCCATGTGCTCGCCCATTTGCATGACTTAGAACTGAAGAGCGGACAAGGGATGATGACGCAAAACATCTTGATGTTTTAGGCCTGTATCTTCATCGTCGGAGACGTAGTTACATCGACTCGATTCTGCTTGATGATAGACATTTGCCCCTACAGAGGAGGTGCAAAGTTCGTTGGAGAATCCAACTGGGCTCAGGGTTGGGGCTGGTTCTCCCTAAATTTTTGGACATGGCTTGTAGGACCGAGGCTCGTTTCTTCATGCACCAAGGCCTCGTCGGTGCTTTGGCGAGCATCTTCGGCAGTAGTTTCTGGTGTTAAGATGTCCACAAGAGTTCGAGTACACCAAGTGTAGACGCGCACTACCGAGGGAACGTCATCCTCTAAGCTTTCTGGATCACCATGTTGGAGTAGCGAAGACTCGGCGATAGGCAAAAGGCTTATTGGAGCAAACGTAGCGTCATTTGTCCCAGCCATGACGAACTTAAGGCAACTCCTTCAGACGTACGGATGAAAGGAGAGGAGGTCCCCCTGGGAGTGTCAGAAATCTGTATGCGCAAAAAAATATTTGGGTCATCTTTATTGCACAAAACAAGATTACAGAGGCCGGAACTCGGGGACTCAAGTGTGGTGAGCTAGGTGCGACGAAGATTTGATCAGGAGATTATAGGAGAGATTCTCTGGAGGGTCCCTTTGCTTCTCATCTCCACGTTACTTCGTTCGAGAGCTCTGAAGGGGTGCCTAGGACAGAGATCTTTACAGGGTGAGAGTTTCTTAAGATGTTAAGGAGTCTTTGTCAGTGCTTTTGTCCCTTTTGTGCTTCACGCTTTCTCGGCTAGGGGGTTTTTGGCTTCGCTCCTCGGTCTTTGCATCTCCCTTGGCTTTGGCTAGATCTCGGTGTCCTTGATCATCAGTTCGCGGCATTGATCGTGCTTTGGCTTCGGCTTTAGCTTTACTTTCAGCTTTGTATTTGCTTTGGCGTGGATCTGGCTTTTGCTTTGCTTTGGTGCTTGCGCTTGAACGTAAAAGGATAGAGGTTTGCGATGCTTTAGTTCTTTCGGACTTCGTGTCATATCGGCTAGAATATGTGGTGCTTTGCTCGTGACCGTCGTAGTTGCTTGACTTTGGCACTTGCGTTGCTTTGGCACAAGTTTTATCAATGCTTTTGCTTCGGCTTCTTGTGTTGGATTTTGCTTTGGCGTTGACTCGATCTTCTTCTCGAATGGCGATGGCTACGCCTTCACTTCTTATTTATTCTTCTGGCTTCCTCAACGGTTGTAGCATCGGCTTGACTTCTTATCTTCTCCGGGCTTCTTTAACATGATCGGAGTTGAAGACTTTGTTTTGAAGACGACGGGTGTAGCACCGCTTCGGATGTCCTTCTCCAAGCTTTCTACTTTGTGAATGGAGTAGATGTTGTTGAAGACGACGGGGCGATGCCACTTCGATCCTCTTCTCCAGGATTTTGGGCTTGACTAGAGTCGAAGACTTGATGAAGACGACGGGGTAGTGCCGCTTCGATCTTCTTCTCTGGGCTTTTGGGCTTGATCGAAGTCGAAGGCTTATTGAAGACGACTAGGTGATACCGCTTCGATCTTCTTCTACAGGCTTTTGGGCTTGATCGGAGTTGAAGTCTTGTTAAAGACGACGGGGTGGTGCTGCTTCGATCTTCTTCTCCGGCCTTTGCTTCTGGCATTGTAATGTCCGGCATTCCAGGGTGTTCCCACCCAAAGCAACTCAATTATTATAATATTATTTTAATATCTTTGATAGTGATGTTGCTGGTTATAATTGAGTGGGACCAGGAAATGGGTCCAGGGTCCGGGTCGCGAGGCGACAGCTCTTAGTGTGCAGGTGTTTCGATGCACATAAATCAACTTAAAATAAATATTTAATAAAGTCGCTATTTTGGGCGGGTCGATCAGACCCAGCGAGGTGTGTGTGTACTGGTAGGTCGTGGTGCGACACAGGTTTGTGTGCGAGTTGAGCTGACGAACTAAGAGATAGAAAAAAAAAACCTAAAACTAAAAACCCCAAAACCCGAACCCGACCTGGCCACCCAACCCATCCCAAACCCGACCCACTCTTTCTTTCCCTCTCTCTCTCTCTCTCTCTCTCTTTCTCTCTCTCTCTCTCTCTCTCTCTCTCTCTCTCTCTCTCTCTCTCTCTCAGCCGCTCACCCCTCACCCTCACCATCCCGACCCTATCTCTCCCCTGCTCTCCCCTTACCTTCCCCTCTACTGCGCTGCTCTCTCCTCACCCCTAATCCCTGAAATCCCGGCCCAGATCTCCCCATACAGGCCATCGGTCCTCCCTCTCTTTAAGAAACCCTAAACCGACCCCCTTCCCTCTTTCAGTCGACCCTCTCCCTCCCCTCCGATCTCTCTCTCTCTCTTCCCCTCCGATCCTTCTTCCCCTCGATCCCATCACAGCTGATCCCCCTCTCTCCGTCCCTATCTCTTACCCACCCCGCACCCTTTGCGATTCCCCTCTATCTTCCTGAAAATCCCGCAACCCTCCTTCCCTTAAAAAAAAAAAAGATCATAAACCTAACCCCGATCCCCCTCGATCTCCTCTCACCTCTCTCTTTCTCTCCTTCCCTCTCTCGGTCTCTCCATGATCTTGTGAGGCCGACACGGGAGGAGCCAGAGCCGGCGTCGGAGCAAGTGGAGGAGCAGTTGCCGGTGACGAGGATCCCCGATCAGGTCAGTCCCTCTCCTCCCCCTTCGTTTCTCTCTTTTTGGTTCTCCCAAGACCAGCAGTCGTCCCCTTTGGTCATCTTTTGCCAGGGCTGCCGGCCATGTGGCCGGTGACGAGCAGCCGACGGAGTCCGACCAAGCCATGTCAACCCCCTTTTAGTTTCTCTTTTTGAGTCGCAACTACCATTGCACCGAGCGCCAATGATTGGTGGCCAATCGACGGTCCGATCAACCCTATTGTGTTTAATCATAGTCAACAAACTCTTGTGTCATTGACTTCGATCCATCGGATCATGCGATTCTGTAGCAACCTTTTTGACGGTTGTGTAATTCCATTTTGGCTCCATAATCTCCATGGGTGAATCATTAGGCCCAAACCCTATGGTGCTCCTTCGATGTACCGATAGCATTTTTGAGGACAATATAATTTCTTATATGTTGATGTGGCTCCGATCGCACTCGACCAGGGAATCGATCCTCGTGACTACCCTAGACGCAACAACACTTGTTGGTTGTCGTCGCTGGTCGTGGGTATGACTCATGCCAATTGCCCCTATTTTATGTAAACCTTCATACCAATGTGAGCACGACAACGCACTGTCGAGCAGCCCTCGTACCCAGCTTGCCTACTTGTAAATAGAATAGAAAGGGCATAACATCGCTCGTCCTTCCAAGTTTAAATTCGGTGGGCTCAATGAATTATAATTGTACCTGTCAACCCGTATCCCCATACGCCCGAGGGCATCTCTGACGAATGACATGGCACCCCGAACCTTGGCTTGAATCTTTTATAGATGCTTTTATTTAAATTGATAGAGTAATAAAATGGATGCCTATAACATGTCAGTTCGTGACCGTGACGATCTCGCTGGATACGGTATGAAGGTCAACTGGTAGAAAGATCAATTGGACAATCAGAAGTATATGCATCATCTCAAGAAAACTAAGGCAAGTATTTACTTGCTCTGAGTTTATTTTCAACTTATGTTTTCGTACCATAATTTATGATTTTATAAATGATTTCTTGTATATCGTTTAATATAACCATGAGTCACATGATGATTAATATTAGGCTATGGTGACACGTTGGGTTTGACATCATTAAATTTGAATTATATGGCGTAATTGGCGTAATTCATAATACTATTGAGTAAAACCTATTTTGAGACCCGTACTTGTTAGATGATTGAAAATGACCAAATATTGTACTTCTACTATACGTGACATGTGGTTGGTACCATGATATTATTATTGGAAACCATTACAACGTGCCCCTAAACATATTATAATTAAGAGTTAAATAAAATATTGGATAGGAGTTGAAGAGCCAGTAGCTGAGTGGTAGTTCATAACATTTCTTTCTCTCAGATTATTTTTTATTAAGTGATATTATCACTCTCTTGATCTTATTCTATTAAATCTCATTTCAAAGACACCCTCGCACACACTCACCCCCTTAGAGCGGGGGTATATTTGCCAGTCAGTGGTTTGGACTGACCCCGTTTGGGGCACTACTCCTTCCACAAGTAGGCTCTTCTGCAGGTTCGGAGACTCAGGGGTAGCCGCAGCACGAGGCCAGCGACGGAATTAGGAGGGCGGTGAAGTTTTAGGTTTCAGTATGTCTTATAGTAGTCCCTTTTCTTCCTGGCATTGTAATCGAATTAGATTCGATAAAAATTATTTAGCTTAGTGTATGTTTTATGCCTGGAAATTATACAGCTGTATTCTTTTGGGTAGGCCTCTCCTCAAGGCCCCAAGCCTAGGGTAGCTCACTATGAAAATATAAGTTGAAAAGTGAACTAACTGACTAGCTCATTAGATAGGATATGTGAACCAGTGCCCGAGTGCTAAAGAGCGGGCGAGGCTACTCGGCTCGCCTTCAGAGGCTTGCGTCTCGTGCTCCCTTAAGAGGGACTTCTGTCAGTATGTGGGGCACCGGCAGGTCGCACATGCTGAGAGGATAGCCCGGTTGAGGGTCGAGTGTAATCATCTCTCTGTCAATAAAATTGTATCTCTATACTTTCCTTTTAAAAAAAAAATGTTTTTATAAAAAATATGTTCTAAAATATTTTTTTGATAGAGTAGCAGCCCTATGAGAAACCCTAATTGGAGTAGACAGTTGACCAAATCCTAAAACCCTTGATTTTTTCTCACGTTACACCCTAGGGATCGGTTCCAGATTTCTAGGGCGTGACAGCTGGTATCAGAGCCTAGGGATATGATTCTAGGGATTTAGATTGTAGGAGTCAAAGTTTAGGTCTGGAAGTAGTTTTCTAATGTAGATAGTGGTTTTGCTGATGGCAGGTACTAGAAGCGGCAACGGAGCGGGATCATCCTTTGAGCCTGACGGCATAATCAGGATGATAGAGATGCTCCAAGGGATGACCACCGTGGTCCAGCAACAGCAGGCTACTGTTAACCAGCAGCAGACGGTTGCTCAGCAGTAGGCCGAGCTAGCTCAAGCTGCCCTTGCCCAGGCCCAGGCTCCTCAGCAAGCCGACGGCGAGCGGTAAGGGAAATTACTGAAGGACTTTAAGGTGATGGGACCACCGAGCTTCAAGGGTGAGCCAGACCCCTTGGAGGCCGATCGATGGTTCCAGCAGGTTGAGAAGATACTTAACGCATTGGGCATCACCGACGATAGGAGAGTCACTTTCGCTTCATACCAGTTCGAGGCTGAGGCAGACTTCTGGTAGCAGACAGTCCAGCGTACCAGAGCTACAGATCAAGGAGTGATCACCTAGCAGGAGTTCGAGGAACTCTTTCGAAAGAAGTTCTTTCCAGTTACCGTGCAGTACCGGATGGAGATGGAGTTCTTAGCCCTTAACCAGGGGTCTCGTACTGTGGCACAGTATGAGGTCAAGTTTTTGGAGCTTTCTAGATATGCCATGTACCAAGTAGCAACTGATGCCCGAAAGGCCAGACATTTTGAGCATGGCCTAAAGTCGGAGATCAGAGGAAAACTTTCTGCATTCTTAGGTCAGACTTATGAAGAGGTGGTTAATCGAGCATTGAGTGTAGAGTGCGAAATAAAGAAATCTGGGAGATTCCTAGAAGGGCATCAGGAAGAGCACTGCAACAAGCGACAAAAGACTTTAACCAAATCTCAAGATGATATTGAAGGAGGAAAAGGTTAGGAGCAGCTATTATATCATAACTGCAGACGAGAGGGCCATGTTCGAAAGAAATGCCCGTTGAAGGGGGTATGCTACATCTGTGGCCAGAGTGGCCACAAAAAGAGAGAGTATCCTTTACGAACTTAATATAATAATCAATCATGTAGGTTTTCATTTGTATTTTAGAAATAATATTGTTGAGTTGAGTTTTTATCTAGCTATAGCAAGAGAATTTTATATTTGGTAGGTGTTAGACCTTTATGTGGTTGTGTGCATCGTGCATTTGAACGGGGTAACTTTGAGGAGTTATTTTGAGAGCAAATTATGGGATAGGATCCAAATGAGAATTTGGTGAGGCATTGTTCCTGCTTGGGACTTTGGCAGGTTAGGGTTGCATTGTCCAGAATTAGGACGTTGACAGTTGTACTGACTAGATAGTAGTGGCAACGATCGTTGGACCTAATGGTTTTTCATATAGGTAGGTGACCTTTGGATTTGAGAAATCATAGTAAGGGAATTACTTTTTCTTATATCACTGTAGGAGGGAAATTAGGATTTCTTGATTTCCATCGACCTTTAGTATTAGAGACTTAGCCGGTGTTTAGGATTCCTTGATTTCCGTTGACCTTTAGTACTAGAAACCTAGTCGGTGTTTTAGGATTGTCCTTTACTTTCTCCTTGCTAAATTTCTTCGATCCACATGAGTCTTTCTTGTTTAATGTTTATGGCATGAATGCTTTTTTAGAATGGATCCCTCTAGTAATGATGCAGACCCTTGAGAATAATGGTTTCAAAGAGTGCACCAGGAGGTGGAATGTGGTGGTTAGAATTCTTATGGTTAGCGGATTATGCAATGTCTCGATAGAGATTCTCGTAGTAAGATACGCACTGTTCCTTGGGAACTTTGGCGGTGGGTTATGACTGTCCGGTAGAGGACATAGTGTGGCTACGCACTTTCTCTTCGGAGGATTTGGCGGATACATACGCGCTGACTCTTCGGAGGCTTTGGCGGCTACGTACTTTCTCTTCGGATGATTTGGCGGATACATACGCACTGACTCTTCGGAGGCTTTGGCAGCTACGCACTTTCTCTTCGGAGGATTTGGCAGATACATACGCACTGACTCTTCGGAGGCTTTGGCGGCTACGCACTTTCTCTTCAGAGGATTTGGCGGATACATACGTACGCACTGACTCTTCGGAGGCTTTAGCGGCTACGCACTTTCTCTTCGGAGGATTTGGCGGATACATACGCACTGACTCTTCGGAGGCTTTGGCGGCTATGCACTTTCTCTTCGGAGGATTTGGCGGATACATACGCACTGACTCTTCGGATGTTTTGGCGGCTACGCACTGTCTCTTCAGAGGATTTGGCGGATACATACGCACTGACTCTTCGGAGGCTTTGGCGGCTACGCACTTTCTCTTCGGAGGATTTGGCGGATACATACGCACTGACTCTTCGGAGGCTTTGGCGGCTACGCACTTTCTCTTTGGAGGATTTGGCGGATACATACGCACTGACTCTTCGGAGGCTTTGGCGGCTACACACTTTCTCTTCGAAGGATTTGGCGGATACATACGCACTAACTCTTCGGAGGCTTTGAAAATTGGTTATACAGTTTCGGTTGAGACTCGCGAGAAAAAGTACACTGGTCAGATGGCAGTGACGTTAAGATAAAATTGCGATAATTGAGTACGAGAAGGATGTTAGTGATAATGTCAAGGGAATTTTCTATATTTATGAAATTTGGAAATGTTTTATCAGTTAGGATCTTAAGAGTAGTCTTTGTTTAGCCGTTTCACCTTGTCTTAATTCTAATTTCTTACCGGTTCTAGTAAACTTTTATCGCTTCAGTTTCTTCTGACTGACTTTCATTGGTATTCAGTAGGTTCAAGTTTGTGTTAGTCTTCTCCGTTGTCCTTGTTAGACTAAGTTGTTTTAACTGGGTCTTTTACCTTGATTTGTTTCGAGTTGTTCACAATTACCTCGGTTATTTTGTTCTCGCTTTTTCTTGTCTATCAGGTCTCTATCTGACTAACTCGATTCATTTAGGGTAAAGATTTAGTACCTTGTACTAGTTGACTATTAGGGTTCTAGTAGATAACTTCTTTAACTAAATCAGAGTTATTTTAGTCTAGGACTATGTAATGTGTATTATATCGTATCTTAGTTTTCGGCTCTCTTCTGTCAGTAGGTTAATTATTCTCTTATTTCATTGTTCTCTACTCGAGTAGTAAGTTTCCTTCTTTATCAGATTTGTGGACCATAGTGTACCCTTCAGAAGGTTTCCGAGTCATGCCATAATAGTATAGTTGGGAGTGCTGGTGTTATGAGTTTCAATGAGTATGGGTATTTTCGATTCAACGTTGTTCCTTCCTTACTCTTGTTGGTATGTAATATAGTTATGTTATCTCGGATTTAGTATTCTCTAAGCCTGATAGTAGTGTTAGCACGTGTCATAGAAGTGTTTGTTCTAGAGAGGAGCCTTATAGGATTTAAGTTTAGGCATTCTAGTTGAGTTATTTCTTTCGTCACGTTATTTAGGAATGTGTTTTTAAGCATATTGTTAGGATTGATGTGTTCTAAGCTTGTAAAACTTTATGTTTTGGTCTAATAAAGATTGATAGGTATTATTACATGAGATGCATATAGGTGCGTAACATAGTTACGTGTTCTTTAGAGAACAGAGAGCCATGGTTATATGGTAGTCCACTGAGTTGAAGACTAAGTGGATTGGTCCCGTATAACCTAAATATGTTCGCAGCTATGATCAGGTTGGTCGCCTCATCATGGTAAGCTGTTGGCGATGACAGTTCATGGGATGTCTTCACCATGGTCATCACCAGGCACAGTGTCTGTGGCTGAACGGAACTAACACGGTGTACAGATCAGTGAGCAGACACTGGTACACTAAGCCGTGTTTCTGCTTAGGGTAAAACGGTCCTAAACCCTGAGGAACCACGACTGATGGACTAACCAGTTGCGTGGTGCTTTGGCGCACCAATGTGTGAGGGTCCATATGCAGTGATCCAAAACCACGGTGTACTGGGTTACCCGGCTGGCGTTGCATTAGCGTGTCACTCCTGCAGGCCATCCACACCCCTGATGGGAGGTGCGTTCCTTGGTGTGACTTACACTGTACCAAACCCAGGCCTGGTGGTCATCAGTTTGACTGTTGACCGGGTTCGGTTACTCGACGGGGTAATCAGAGGTACGATGTATAGGTCAACCTGGAAGGAACCAAGTCATATGATCATTCGAGTCTGACGGTAGTCTTCACCGCTCGAAGTGAATCATGGCATCAAGTGGAGGGACAGCGTGTTTACCACTACTAAGCGGAGAGCAGGGGTATAATGGAGAACATAGTAAGTCTGGGTGAATTGGAGTGCAGCCTGCGTCGCACTCTGGGTGGCTACGCAGGTTAACTCGAGCTCAGAGGATCGATGGTACACTCGGGTAGTGTGTCGATCGAGCTTGAGTTGGAAGCCATGAACCCCGGTCCCTGATGGTTCCACCTTATCAACATTATGTACGGTTCTTGAACCGTCTCCTCGGAACACCACAAGCATGAGGAAGAAAGAAGTATACGCTCCATGTGTGCATGGCACTAGAGCACGGTAGATGCGTAACTACATACGAGTACTAAGGGTTGAGCCCGAGATTAGTGCAGAGTCGTATGTAGTAATCCCTAGCCATAAGTGAACTTCGCTGCATAGGTGCGATGCACCGGGGTATGTTGCGAGTTGACTAGTTGACTTTGCTAGAGGCACCCTCCGGTGGCCTCAATTAATAGTAGGTAACTAGTAAAGATCACTTAAGTAATGGCCGCTAGGCATTGCACGCTAGAAATGGTCAAAATGAGGCGTCGGGGCGTTTTGGTAAAAACCTCACTCTGCCGGACCTCACTGTTGGCCGACCTCACTGGTGTGACACCTTGCTAGGGCCGGCCCTATGATGTAGGGATAAGAATCCCTCATCTATAGGGCCGGCCATATGGATAGGGATGGGGCGATAAAAACGGTTAAGATCGAGCCCTAAAAAGTAAGAAAACGGATAAATACGCGGAGAGATAAAAAGGAGATAATGGAGAGATGAGATAAGGGGGTCATTATCCCCTTGGATCCTTATCCAAGGGGGGGTGGCCGGCCCTATAAAAGCACCTATGGGCGCCGGCCCCAGGTGATGCAAAAATCCGAACCCCCTCCTCTC
The DNA here is from genome assembly GCA_947650365.1 of Chamaelirium japonicum. Classification (NCBI taxonomy): domain Eukaryota; kingdom Viridiplantae; phylum Streptophyta; class Magnoliopsida; order Liliales; family Melanthiaceae; genus Chamaelirium; species Chamaelirium japonicum. Next base: position 10,486,128 of record OX393558.1, read on the forward strand.
TCTAATCTCTCTAGTTCTCTCCCTAATCTCTCTCCGTTTCCCGCTTGCTACTTCGTCTTCCTCGCGTGGAGTTCTGAAGAAGGAGAAGGGTCGTTCTTCGGAGGCACTCAGAGATCCGAGAGTGACGTTCCGTGCATCGTGTGAGATCGGGTGAACAAGAAGGTAACATCTCCATTCGTACCGTCGGCATCTTCGCGAACGATCTTCCGTCTCCATCGACAAAGAAGACAATTCTCTGCGGTTAAAAGATCCGTACGAAAGGTATGTGTAATCTAACATGTAGATCTAGCGAGCATTATGATTTGCATCCATGCTAGTTAATCATTACGCTAGATTGTCGTTAGGGGTTTTCGATTCTCGTTCATACACATGCACACATATGTAGATTAGTTTCCATGAAAAGTTAAATAGTGTAACGTGCACCATGAACGGTCTTTCGACCGCCAAATCGTTTCCGCTGCGAGCCTCTGACCCGGATTAGATTCCAACAATTGGTATCAGAGCCGCATTAGTGGTGTGCGTTTCACGTTTTTTCATAAAACTAACATGTGTGCGCATGATGAATGCGTGAGATCATCGGGGTTCTTACGCTTAGATCATGCATATGTAGAGATTGTGCTTGTTCTATTAATCATTCTTGCAGGGCGCCGCTATAAAAAATCTAGATCTATGATTTGTGCTTGCTACCGGGGGTCGGACCCCGAGATAGCAAATGTCTGGATTTACTTTCTATGTGTGGATTTGTAATTGAGCCGTAGATTGGGCGAGTGATGGGGGTTGACCATCCTCGATTTCCCATGGCTTTTTCCTAGGTGTGTTTTCTTTTCTTTCTAGGAAATTGTGTACGACCGAGCACTTGCTCGTAGCGTACTAGACTTTTTCGGTTACAGATCAAGAAGAAAGACGTGCCAAAGAAATCCACCATCGGGAGCGGAAGCGGAACCCTGGAGGATGAAGACGATCCGGCAAAGTGTTCGCGAGCGCGACGGAGGAGCCGGACCGAGGAACCTTGCGAAGAAAGCTAGAGGCCTGCGCTGTGCTAATTAGGTTCAGGGGTCGGACCCTGAACTTAATTCAGTTTTAATGGTTGCTTTCTTTAATTAGTTCTTTAAGCTTCATATCGAACCCCGATGAGATAATGTCATTATCAGTTTTCAGAGGGATGCCTTTCCCCTCCGGTCCAAGCGACTGTTTGAGGTTAGGATCCCGCTAGATGACGCCTATTATTTAGTTGACTTTTGATGTTAGTGGGATCCCATCACATATGGTTATGCCACCATTAGGAGAGCACCCGACTAGTCGGGTGTGCCTATTTGGCCAGCATCGAAATCAAAGATGAGATGGAGATCCATTGAACATCAATTGTCAAATCTATAAGCGAGGCGCCATGACTAGTGGGAGTCCTTTCCAGTGAGTCTGACTCTAGGATTAGCTCCAGAGCATTAGCGTGATAACCAATTTTGCAAAGCATCGATATTCTTGGAATATGTAATGTGACCCTTGAATGGAGAAATCCACTTGAGGCAGGGATTATGATATTCCGAGAGTGATTAATGCTAGGCGAAGGGCTTGAACGCTAGTGGGAGCATGGTGTGACCAGGGTCTAGTATTTAGGAGGTCGCTACCTTTGCATTTGCATAAATTCATACTCGCAAAATAACCCTCAGAATTATAAGGGATGCAAGAGAGGACTTTTATAAGATCCTCTGGCCTCCACGGCCAGTCGTTTTGTGTTTGGGTGGGGATGCATAACTTCACACCCCCTAGGGTGGGAGCTGTGTGTTTCCATGCCAAATTACTTAATGACCTCCCTACGGATATGGCGATTACGGGGCCAAGAGAGAAGGGCTTTTTCATCCTACCCTAGTGGGGGCCGCATGAACTCCCGTGTCGTAATTGCTTAGGCTCGTGGGTAAGCATCCTAGGTACACATGAGGTATTCGTTGCGAAGACAACGGTGATCACGTGGTACTGGCCGAAAGATAACCATGGTCCATCACAGCCCTTAGTTGGCAGATTTGGATAGGGTCAAGGAAAAGGCCCGTGTGAGCGGATTGACGCTGTATGATGCCCCCTAGGGCAGGTACAGTCGATTCCGAGATCTTACATACATGGTTAATTAATCCATGGTAATGACTTCGCTTGAGGGTAGCGTTGACATATGGATATAATTAGCTTGTTTTAAAAATCCATAAAATATGTTTTTATGCATACTCATTATTCAATCTTTATTTTCAGATGACTAAGTTAGACCCCCTGTCCGCTATCCTAAATGACCACAAACTTACCGGTCCCAACTATGAGGACTGGAAGCGCAACCTGTACCTGGTCCTAAGGATTGGTAAACATATGTCAGCCCTTAATGACCCTGAGCCAGATTTGCCAGGACCCAATGCCACAGAGGCACAGTTAAAGGCATTCACTGACTGGAAGGAATCTAATGAGATATGTAAATGCTATATAATAGCATCCTTGCAAACAACTCTGCAGAAGCAAGTCGAGGAGATGCCCGACGCTTCTGACATGATGTTGTATTTGAAGGAGATATTTGAAGGTCACAATTGCGTTACGCGATACCTTACCATCAAGAAACTCGTCGGCACTAAGATGTCCAATGGGACGCTGGTTCGGGAACACATGATGAAAATGTTTGGGTTCCAGAACGAACTAGCTATCATGGACATTGTGCTAGAAGGCGAGGTGATGACAGACATCTTCCTCTCGTCACTGTCTGGAGCCTTTGAAGGCTTTGTCACCAACTTTAATTTGAACAAGTTGGCTATGACAAATGCAGAGCTTCTGGGAGCTCTCCAGGCAGCTGAGGATGGCTTCAAGCAGAAGGGCGAAGCACTTCACGTGCAACGCAGATCCTTCAAGAAGCCTGGCAAACCTCAGGGCAAGAAATATAAAAAGAAACCTAAGTCACTGCCTGTGCAGGACTCTGCTGGAGCCTCTGGGTCTGGAGAATCAAAGAAACCAAGCACGAAGTGCTTCCGGTGTGGCCAGAAGGGTCATTGGAAGAAGGACTGCAAGAAGCCTCAGAATGCTGGTGAAGATAATCTACAACTCTTAGTTGTTGAATCATTTCTTTCAAGTAATAGTACTTTTGCTAATTGGATTGTGGATTCTGGATCCACTAACCATACCTGTAACTCTCTTCAGGGGTTTCGGGAAAGCAGAAGATTGCTTGATGGAGAGGTGACCTTTAGCATGGGAACTGAGGTCGTGGCTGCTGCTGAAGCTATTGGAGATGTTAATCTTAGTTTTTCGAATAATAAGACTTTGACACTTAGAGATGTCTTTTATGTACCGTCCTTGCGACGTAATTTAATTTCTGTTTCTTCTTTAGTTAATGAAGGTTATTCAGTTTATTTTGATGCTTCTGGTGTGTCGTTTAAACTGAATGGAACTTTTATAATAAGAGGAATGGTTCAGAATCATCTCAATGTTGTAAGTCCTAAATTTGAAAAAGATAACATAATAACTTCAGTATTTAATGTTAATTCATCTAAGCGTAAGAATCCTTCGGAAAATTTAACCCACCTGTGGCACTTACGACTTGGGCATATTGCCTTAGATAGGATCCATAGAATGGTGAAGGCCGGGCTTCTGGAAACAGATCCTACGGAGATCCTTCCCACCTGTGAATCCTGCCTGGAAGGCAAGATGACCAAGAGGTCCTTTAAAGGTAAAGGAGTAAGAGCCACTGAGGTATTAGAGTTAATCCATTCGGATGTCTGTGGACCCATGAACGTCAAGGCGATAGGAGGCCATGAGTATTTCATCACATTCATTGATGATTACTCAAGATATGGTTATATTTACCTGATGCATCGGAAGTCAGAATCCTTTGACATGTTCAAAGAGTTCAGGGCTGAAGTAGAAAAGCAGACATGTAAATATATAAAAACCCTTCGATCTGATCGAGGAGGTGAATACCTATCTGACGAGTTCCTAGGGTATTTGGTGGAGCATGGGATAAAATCCCAGTTAACTGCTCCAGGTACCCCACAACAGAATGGAGTTTCCGAGAGAAGGAATCGAACCTTGTTGGACATGGTTCGTAGCATGATGAGTTACGCCAGTTTACCAATGACCTTTTGGGGATATGCCCTACAAACAGCAGTTTATATTCTAAATCACGTTCCGTCTAAGTCAGTGCCTCAGACCCCTAGAGAACTGTGGTCAAAGCGAAAGCCATTGATACAGCATTTCAGAATATGGGAATGCCCTGCACATGTGCGAAGGGATAAGAGGGAAAAGATGGAATCTAAAACCAGAGTATGCTTATTTGTAGGGTATTCCAAGGAGACCAAAGGTGGTCTATTTTATGATCCTGAGGAAAAGAAGGTGATCGTTTCTACGAACGCCTATTTCCTAGAACAGGATTATATTGTGGACCACAAACCTACTAGTAAGGTAGTTCTGGATGAGCTACTGGGTACTAGATCAGAGAGCGCATCCAAAAGCATAGTGGGAGCTGACATTACAGATAATAATATACTAGATACTGTAGAACCTATTAATCCTGTAACACCACCACCACCTCGTCGCAGTGGGAGAAACATCAGAGCTCTTGATAGATACTATGGAGAAACCTTATTGGTTGATCCAGAGGGTCAGGAGGATGACCCACTGAGCTACGATGAGGTAGTGGGAGCTTCTGACAGCTCTGACTGGCAAAAGGCTATGGAGGCAGAAATTGAATCAATGTCCCATAACGCAGTCTGGACTCTTGTTACACCATCATCCAATATTAAACCTATTGGGTGTAAGTGGGTGTATAAGAAGAAGAGAGGATCCGATGGTACAATAGAGACTTATAAAGCTAGATTAGTTGCCAAGGGTTATACCCAGAGAGAAGGGATCGACTTTGACGAAACCTTCTCGCCGGTAGCTATGATAAAGTCTATTCGGATCCTCCTATCCATTGCAGCCCATTACAACTGGGAGATCTGGCAAATGGATGTCAAGACAGCATTCCTTAACGGAAATTTGGAAGAAGACATTTATATGATTCAGCCACCAGGCTTTGAGTCAGAGGGTCAGGAACATCTAGTTTGCAAGTTGCAGAAGTCCATTTATGGACTAAAGCAAGCATCTAGAAGTTGGAACATCCGTTTTGATCAGGCAATCCAGTCGTATAGATTTAATCAAAACGAGGATGAACCATGTGTATACAAGAGGACTGATAAGACCACAGTAGTATATTTGATACTTTACGTAGACGATATTCTACTCATTGGAAATGATGTAGGAACATTGTCAATGGTAAAGGTCTGGTTGTCAACACAGTTCGATATGAAAGACCTAGGTGAAGCGAGTTATGTTTTGGGGATCAAGGTAACACGTGATCGCCAGAACAGGATTCTCTCGCTGTCACAGGTCGCGTATATAGATAAGGTTATGGCTAGGTTTGACATGCAAGACACCAAGAAGGGTTTTGTGCCATTTAGACATGGCATAAAACTGTCTAAGGATCAATGTCCTAAGACACCTGAGGAGAGAGCAGAAATGCAGAAGATACCTTATGCCTCGGCATTGGGTAGTCTAATGTATGCTATGCATTGTACAAGGCCAGATATCTGTTTCACAGTAGGCATGATGGGTCGGTTTCAGTCGAATCCGGGTCCAGATCACTGGACAGCAGTGAAGTGTATACTCAAGTACCTTCGTAGAACAAGGGACTATGAGTTGGTTTACACTGGACAAGAATTGACGCCGATTGGATATACAGATTCTGACTTTATGTCAGATTTGGAATCCAGGAAATCGACATCAGGTTTTGTGTTTATGTTAGGGGGAGCAGCGGTTAGTTGGCAGAGTGTGAAGCAGAAATGCATCGCAGACTCTACCACAGAGGCTGAGTACGTTGCAGCGTGCGAGGCAGCCAAAGAGGCGGTATGGCTTAAGAAATTCCTTACGGATTTAGGGTGCGTACCAGAGGCCCAGTTACCTATTGTGCTTTACTGCGACAATAGTGGGACGGTAGCACAAGCTAAGGAGCCAAGACATCACCAAAAGGGGAAGCACATCGAGCGCAAGTTCCACTTGATTCGGCAGTTTCAAAAGCAAGGGCGAGTAGCGGTGACACAGATTGCATCTACAGATAATGTTGCTGATCCTTTCACAAAGGCAATACCTACCAAGGCATTCGAGCGACATATGGACGCGATGGGAGTCAAAACCGTTTTGCTTCGCTAGACCAAGTGGGAGATTGTTAGGATTGATGTGTTCTAAGCTTGTAAAACTTTATGTTTTGGTCTAATAAAGATTGATAGTTATTATTACATGAGATGCATATAGGTGCGTAACATAGTTACGTGTTCTTTAGAGAACAGAGAGCCATGGTTATATGGTAGTCCACTGAGTTGAAGACTAAGTGGATTGATCCCGTATAACCTAAATATGTTCGCAGCTATGATCAGGTTGGTCGCCTCATCATGGTAAGCTGTTGGCGATGACAGTTCATGGGATGTCTTCACCATGGTCATCACCAGGCACAGTGTCTGTGGCTGAACGGAACTAACACGATGTACAGATCAGTGAGCAGACACTGGTACACTAAGCCGTGTTTCTGCTTAGGGTAAAACGGTCCTAAACCCTGAGGAATCACGACTGATGGACTAACCAGTTGCGTGGTGCTTTGGCGCACCAATGTGTGAGGGTCCATATGCAGTGATCCAAAACCACGGTGTACTGGGTTACCCGGCTGGCGTTGCATTAGCGTGTCACTCCTGCAGGCCATCCACACCCCTGATGGGAGGTGCGTTCCTTGGTGTGACTTACACTGTACCAAACCCAGGCCTGGTGGTCATCAGTTTGACTGTTGACCGGGTTCGGTTACTCGACGGGGTAATCAGAGGTACGATGTATAGGTCAACCTGGAAGGAACCAAGTCATATGATCATTCGAGTCTGACGGTAGTCTTCACCGCTCGAAGTTAATCATGGTATCAAGTGGAGGGACAGTGTGTTTACCACTACTAAGCGGAGAGCAGGGGTATGATGGAGAACATAGTAAGTCTGGGTGAATTGGAGTGCAGCCTGCGTCGCACTCTGGGTGGCTACGCAGGTTAACTCGAGCTCAGAGGATCGATGGTACACTCGGGTAGTGTGTCGATCGAGCTTGAGTTGGAAGCCATGAACCCCGGTCCCTGATGGTTCCACCTTATCAACATTATGTACGGTTCTTGAACCGTCTCCTCGGAACACCATAAGCATGAGGAAGAAAGAAGTATACGCTCCATGTGTGCATGGCACTAGAGCACGGTAGATGCGTAACTACATACGAGTACTAAGGGTTGAGCCCGAGATTAGTGCAGAGTCGTATGTAGTAATCCTTAGCCATAAGTGAACTTCGCTGCATAGGTGCGATGCACCGGGGTATGTTGCGAGTTGACTAGTTGACTTTGCTAGAGGCACCCTCCGGTGGCCTCAGTTAATAGTAGGTAACTAGTAAAGATCACTTAAGTAATGGCCGCTAGGCATTGCACGCTAGAAATGGTCAAAATGAGGCGTCGGGCCGTTTTGGTAAAAACCTCACTCTGCCGGACCTCACTGTTGGCCGACCTCACTGGTGTGACACCTTGCTAGGGCCGGCCCTATGATGTAGGGATAAGAATCCCTCATCTATAGGGCCGGCCATATGGATAGGGATGGGGCGATAAAAACGGTTAAGATCGAGCCCTAAAAAGTGGGAAAACGGATAAATACGCGGAGAGATAAAAAGGAGATAATGGAGAGATGAGATAAGGGGGTCATTATCCCCTTGGATCCTTATCCAAGGGGGGGTGGCCGGCCCTATAAAAGCACCTATGGGCGCCGGCCCCAGGTGATGCAAAAATCCGAACCCCCTCCTCTCTCTAATCTCTCTAGTTCTCTCCCTAATCTCTCTCCGTTTCCCGCTTGCTACTTCGTCTTCCTCGCGTGGAGTTCTGAAGAAGGAGAAGGGTCGTTCTTCGGAGGCACTCAGAGATCTGAGAGCGACGTTCCGTGCATCGTGTGAGATCGGGTGAACAAGAAGGTAACATCTCCATTCGTACCGTCGGCATCTTCGCGAACGATCTTCCGTCTCCATCGACAAAGAAGACAATTCTCCGTGGTTAAAAGATCCGTACGAAAGGTATGTGTAATCTAACATGTAGATCTAGCGAGCATTATGATTTGCATCCATGCTAGTTAATCATTACGCTAGATTGCCGTTAAGGATTTTTGATTCTCGTTCATACACATGCACACATATGTAGATTAGTTTCCATAAAAAGTTAAATAGTGTAACGTGCACCATGAACGGTCTTTCGACCGCCAAATCGTTTCCGCTGCGAGCCTCTGACCCGGATTAGATTCCAACACATATGTGTATGGGCGCATATATGTAGTATGCATCCCTATGATTGTAGTATAGATACTAAAGGTATAAGATTATATATGGGTGTATGGGCGCCCCTATACATGAATATACTTTTTGGTATCAACACTGTCAGTTGAGTGCTGTTCGAGCTTCTGAATCTATGAATTTTGGTAGTAACCCTACCGTGGGGGACACCCCTCGGCAGAACTGATAAGGGGGATGCCCCTTATCTAGGCAGGGTTAATGATCAAAACTCATGATTTGGTTTAGTCCGTAATAATAAGAATAGAAATTGAAAGCCAAAACTTGTATTCGCGATGCGAGGATTTGGATGATCACTTCTATCCTAATAATTACGTGACTCGTTATTATAAGTTAGGTTAGTAGTCATACAAGTGACCCTTTTCCTTTTTGGTATGATTGGCGTAGTGGTTTAGCTTTTTATTATCGGTATTAGTAAGGATCTTCATGCCAGCCATAAGTCATATTTCATTATTCTTGTCTTTCTTCACTTCGGTAGAAAAGATTGATGGTTATGCATTCTTAGTTTTAGGGGTTAATTTTCAGGACGAAAATTCTATTAAGGTGTGTAGGATGTAATGACCGGCATTCCAGGGTGTTCCCACCCAAAGCAACCCAATTATTATAATACTACTTTAATATCTTTGATAGTGATGTTGCTGGTTGTAATTGAGTGGGATCAGGCAATGGGTCCAGGGTCTGAGTCGCGAGGCGACAGCTCTTAGTGTGCAGGTGTTTCGATGCACATAAATCAACTTAAAATAAATGTTTAATAAAGTCGTTATTTTGGGCGGGTCGATCAGACCTAGCGAGGTGTGTGTGTGCTGGCAGGTCATGGCGCGACGCGGGTTTGTGTGCGAGTTGAGCTGACGAACTAAGAGATAGAAAAAAAAAACCTAAAACTAAAAACCCCAAAACCCGAACCCGACCCGACCACCCAACCCATCCCAAACCCGACCCACTCTTTCTTTCCCTATTTCTCTTTCTCTCTCTCTCTCGCTCTCTCTCACAGCCGCTCACCCCTCACCCTCACCATCCCGACCCCATCTCTCCCCTGCTCTCCTCTTACCTTCCCCTCTACTGCGCTGCTCTCTCCTCACCCCCGATCCCTGAAATCCTGGCCCCGATCTCCCCGTACAGGTCGCCGGTCCTCCCTCTCTTTAAGAAACCTTAAACCGACCCCCTTTCCTCTTTCAGTCGACCCTCTCCCTCCCCTCCGATCTCTCTCTCTCTTCCCCTCCGATCCCTCTTCCCCTCGAGCCTATCACAGTTGATCCCCCTCTCTCCGTCCCTATCTCTTCCCCACCCCGCACCCCTTGCGATTCCCCTCTATCTTCCCGAAAATCCCGCAGCCCGCCTTTCCTTAAAAAAAAAAGATCCTAAACCTAACCCTGATCCCCCTCGATCTCCTCTCACTTCTCTTTCTCTCCTTCCCTTTCTCGGTCTCTCCATGATCTTGTGAGGCCGACACGGGAGGAGCCAGAGCCGGTGTCAGAGCAAGTGGAGGAGCTGTTGCCGGTGACGAGGATCCCCGATCAGGTAAGTCCCTCTCCTCCCCCTTTGTTTCTTTCTTTTTGGTTCTCCCAAGACCAGCAGTCGTCCCCTTTGGTCATCTTTTGCCAGGGCTGCCGGCTATGTGGCTGGTGACAGGCAGCCGACGGAGTCCGACCAAACCATATCAACCCCCTTTTAGTTTCCCTTTTTGAGTCGCAACTACCATTGCACCGAGCGCCAACGATTGGTGGCCAATCGACGGTCCGGTCAACCCTATTGTGTTTAATCATAGTCAACAAACTCTTGTGTCATTGACTTCGATCCATCGGATCATGCGATTCTATAGCAACCTTTTTGACGGTTGTGTAATTCCATTTTGGCTCCATAATCTCCGTGGGTGAATCAGTAGGCCCAAACCCTATGGTGCTCCTTCGATGTACCGATAGCATTTTTTAGTACAATATAATTTCTTATATGTTGATGTGGCTCCGACCGCACTCGGCCAGGGAATCGATCCTCGTGACTACCCTTGACGCAACAACACTTGTTGGTTGTCGTCGCTGGCTGTGGGTATGACTCATGCCAATTGCCCCTATTTTATGTAAACCTTCATACCAATGTGAGCACGACAACGCACTGTCGAGCAGCCCTCGTACCCAGCTTGCCTACTTGTAAATAGAATAGAAAGGGCATAATATCGCTCGTCCTTCCGAGTTTAAATTCGGTGGGCTCAATGAATTATAATTGTACCTGTCAACCCGTATCCCCATACACCCGAGGGCATCTCTGACGAATGACATGGCACCCCGAACCTTGGCTTGAACCTTTTATAGATGCTTTTATTTAACTTGATAGAGTAATAAAATGGATGCTTATAACATGTCAGTTCGTGACTGTGACGATCTCGCTGGATGCGGTATGAAGGTCAACTTGTAGAAAGATCAATTGGACAATCAGAAGTATACGCATACATCTCAAGAAAACTAAGGCAAGTATTTACTTGCTCTGAGGTTATTTTCAACTTATGTTTTCGTACCATAATTTATGATTTTATAAATGATTTCTTGTATATCGTTTAACATAACCATGAGTCACATGATGATTAATATTAGGCTATGGTGACACGTTGGGTTTGACATCGTTAAATTTGGATTATATGGCGTAATTGGCGTAACTCATAATACTATTGAATAAAACCTATTTTGAGACCCGTACTTGTTAGATGATTGAAAATGATCAAATATTGTACTTCTACTATATGTGACATGTGGTTGGTACCATGATATTATTATTGGAAACCATTACAACGTGCCCCTAAACATATTATAATTAAGAGTTAAATGCAATATTGGATGGGAGTTGAAGAGCCAGTAGCTGAGTGGTAGTTCATATATAACATTTCTTTCTCTCAGATTATTTCATATTAAGTGATATTATCTCTCTCTTGATCTTATTATATTAAATCTCATTCCAAAGACACCCTCGCACACACTCACCCCCTTAGAGCGGAGGTTTACTTGCCAGTCAGTGGTTTGGACTGACCCCGTTTAGGGCACTACTCCTTCCACGAGTAGGCTCTTCTGCAGGTTCGGAGACTCAGGGGTAGCCGCAGCACGAGACCAGCGGCGGAGTTAGGAGGGCGGTGAAGTTTTAGGTTTCAATATATCTTTTAGTAGTCCTTTTTCTTTCTGGCATTGTAATCGAATTAGATTCGATAAGAATTATTTAGCTTAGTGTATGTTTTATGTCTGGCAATGATACAACTGTATTCTTTTGGGTAGGCCTCTCCTCAAGGCCCCAAGCCTTGGGTAGCTCACTATGAAAATATAAGTTGAAAAGTGAACTAACTGACTAGCTCATTAGATAGGATATGTGAACCAATGCCCGAGTGCTAGAGAGCGGGCGAGGCTACTCGGCTCGCCTTCAGAGGCTTGAGTCTCGTGCTCCCTTAAGAGGGACTTCTGTCAGCATATGGGGCACCGGCAGGTCGCACATGCTGAGAGGATAGCCTGGTTGAGGGTCGAGTGTAATCATCTCTCTGTCGATAAAATTGTATCTCTATACTTTCCTTTTCAAAAAAAAAATGTTTTCATAAAAAGTATGTTTTAAAAAAAATTTAAAATAGAGTAGAAGCCCTGGGAGAAACCCTAATTGGAGTAGACAGTTGACCAAATCCTAAAACCCTTGATTTTTTCTCACCTCACACCCCAGGGATCGGTTCCAGATTTCTGAGGCGTGACAGGCATCTTCGGAGTTGAAGGTTTCTTCTTCTCTGAGCTTTCTCCTTCGTGCATGGAGTCGAAGGGTTGATCTTCTAGTGCAAGGGTCTTCACGTTGATGAGGACTTTCAGTAGACTAAGCCTGTCCCAAAGTGATAGACTTACCCGAGCCTCGTGAAGCCTTGGGTCGTTGAAGGTGTGCCTCCTTTGCAGAGCTTCCTTGTTTCTGACTTTGATGTTTTGAGTCTTCCCCCTCCCCCTCTATTTATAGGTGAAGGGGGGTGGGGAGAGATATGGGAAGGTTCATTTAAATTCCTTGATTATCTCTCCCATAACTATCCAAGATTCATTCCCTCATTTATAGAAGAATAAACCTTCATTTATTTTCCTTTTATGGCAGAGTAGTTATGGCCCAATCTTTTCTGAATTTTTATTTGAATCTTGCACATTAAATTGATGGCGACCTGGCTTCATTTCTTGTCCGTCGGATCGATAGATCGACATAGATCCGCTTTTGTGTAGACGTCTATGCAACCTCCCCCCCGCATAGCAGTTTTCTTTTCTTTTTCTTCCTTTTCTTTCTTTCTTTTCTTTTCTTTCCGTTTCTTTCTTTCTTTTATTTCTTCCTTGTTCGGCTGCTCCCTACCTATGGGTAGGGGGCACGATTTCCCAAAAGGGGGGCCGGGTGGGCCCTACTAGAGGATGGGCCCACCCAACCCCTCATTTGGCTCGGGTCGGGTCTGGTGGGCCCGAGCTCGTATCGGGTTTGCTCCCGGGTCGGTGCACTCGAGTCGGGTTTGGGTCTGATAAAATTTGTGTGTCTACATGCCCTTATAGTTTCCTTCTAAGAATTAGTGTTTCAGATTAATTATTTACCATAAACTATATTAGTGATCATCGTTCTTGACCAATTGTTATGGCAACTAACCATTCGAAGGTGTCGAATCTCAAGATCGATGTAGAGAAATTTGATAGGAAAACTAACTTCGTCGTATGGGAAGTTAGCGTCAGAGATCTGTTGATTCAATAAGGTCTCCACAAATCTCTATATGGTCTGAAGGCGAAGCCTGCAGATATATCGGCAGAAGATTGGGAAGAGTTTGATCTTCATGCATGTAGTATAATCCGATCTTTTTTTAGAAAAGGAGATTAAGTTTCTTGTCAAGTATGAAAGTTTTGCGGCGGCGATCTGGATGAAGCTAAAAAGCCGTTTCATGATAAAATCTTTTACAAGTCGGCTGTTCTTGAAGCAGTAGATTTATAAGTTTCACATGAAGGAAGGTACTTCTTGTTGTAGCTCATGTGTCTTTAGCGTGGATTTTCTGTATTAACATTAATAAAGATGACTTTGGTTATTGCTTTCATTAGAATACCACTATGGTATATGTTAATACACATATAATAAAGGACCCTAGGGAACACAGTAGGCCACTGAGGCCCATGGTGGATCTATGCTTGGGAGGCCCAGTGGACCAGAAATGTGAAGACCTAGAACTAGTTCACAGCTTAGGTGATGCTGGTCGCTTCACCGAGAACAAGCTATTGGTAGGTAGAGGATGTGGTGAAGTCTCCACCACGGGAACGTGGGATTCCCATTCACCTGACCAAGCACGATGATCGTGTTGAACATGAACCAAGACGATGCACAGTTCAGTGATTCAGATACTGGTGCATAAACCGTCTTACTAATATAGATAATATGTCCTTAACCCTGAGGGACCATGTACATTGGGCCAACCAGTTGTGTAGTGCTTTGATGTGCCAACGTGTGCGGACCTTCCATAGTCCAATACCACGGTACGTTGGGTTACCCGGCTAGCGCTTGAGTGACATGTAATCCCTACAGGTTATCCCACGTCCAGTGTTGGATGGGTGCGTTTTGATGAGTTAATCAATCCACACAGTTAACTGAGGCCTGGTGGTTGTCAGTATGACTGACGATGTTCTGGGTGCTAGGCATAGCACCAGAAGGTGTGTGGTGTTATAGATGACAAGTCATCAATTCCTAGTCAGATTATCGATCGGGATCTGACGGTGCTCCCCACTGCCTGAGTCGTATCATGGCACCAGTAATAGGAGGGACTAAGGATTATCGGAGTATAGTAGAGAACAGGGTTATGAGGGAGTAACATAAGTTTAGGATCACTAGATTTCAACTCGTGTCGCACTCTGGGTGGCTACGCGGGTTAATCGGATTAGGGCTGATTAACGGAACTTTCGGTGTGTCACCGGAACAGTTAATCAGGGATTCGGTTGGAGCTAGAGATCCCGAACCCTGAAGGTTCCACCCTGTCGTTGTGTATAGGAATTGTTCCCCGACCTGGTTGGATATGTTGGATGCAAAGTAGCGCGATGGAGCTCAAGCCCAGAGCCTAAGAACATAATTCGCATGTGTTACGGGCCGTAGGGGTATTTTCGTAAATACTGAAATATGGCTCAGAACATGTTGAATATGGATCTTAGAATGAGTGGAATAATTCCAGGAGCTCATAGGTGCTGACAGAACTCGATTCCGAGTAGCGCACCTCACTCAGTCTCTCTTTCAGTTTTTCACTTTTCGTGAAGGGCGTTTTCGTCCAGGCTTCACGATAGACACTTGGAATCCCTAAAAACTGACCCCCCCTCATCCTAATCTAATTAGGGCCAGCCCTAGCTTGTATATCGCACTAGGAGACCGGCCCTATATGTATAGAGGAGGGGAAGGGGCTGGCCTTTAGTGCCTTCCCTCTCCTAATAGCCGAACGTCCCCCTCTCCTCCTCTTTTGTGGTTTCGGCCAAGGAAGAAAGAGGAAGAAGAAGGAAGAAGAAGGAGGAAGGAAGGAGAAGGAAGAAAAGAGAAAGAGAAGGAGGAGGCCTACCGGCATGCCGTTGACTTCGTAACGAATTCTTACGTCGGCTCGTAATCCTTGCACTCAGAGACGGGATTTCGAGGATTCCTCAATTCGCAAAGGACAAGGTGCTATCCGACAGCTTCCCTTGCAATTCATGTGTGGTTCATCATCATTCCGTTCTCTCTGGATCATAGATCCAAAAGGTATGATGATTCTAAACACCTAACTAGATGCATGCATGTCTTCCATAGATCGTAGTATGCCTCTAGGGTGTCCGCGCATATGCTAAGATCATAGATTTGCATGTAGATTGTTTTATAGAATTAATTGTAATAAAACATACACTGTATGATCTTCGGATCTATCTTTTGCTTTCGCTGCGACTCTGATAAGCGGATCCAATTCTAACAATTGGTATCAGAGCACGTTTTGGTATATGTTTCATGCATGAATTCGTGAAAACATCATGTGAATATATGATGGCATATATTTTCTTCAGGGTTCGGCGTAGATCATGCTTATGGATTGTGCTATGTATCATCTTTTTGCAGGTGTTGTGCTGAATAATAATCTATAATTGCATACCTCCGGGGGTCGGACCCCGGATTTAATTTTGCATTGATTATTATTGTGCTTGTGATTTTCTAAGGCTCTAGATGGGCGAGGGTGGAGGTTGACCACCCTCGGTTCCCTGACCATGTTTCTAGGATTGTTTTCTTTTCTTTCTACCGAAATTATACACGAATGAGTACTTGCTCGGAGCGTGTTAGTTTTTCGGTGATAAGAAGAAGGAGATGATGCTACATCCACGGTTCGGGCAAGCGGTACCATAGCGTGCAAAGACCTAGCGAAAGCGTGCACGTTGGCGATAATGGGGATCATCGTCAGAGATCGTGCAGAACGGAAGAGCAGGATATCTTGGCTGTGCTATTCAAGTTCAGGGGTCGGACCTAGACTTGATTCAGTTTGGATGCTATTTCTGTTGATTCTCTTTTCTTATTGTTTAGAGAACCCCGATGATAATATGATTATCTATCTTGCTTGTGAGTTTGTCTCTAGATCAGGCTTAGGGTTAGTACTAAGCTTATGGATTCATCGGTGTCTCTATATGGTTCTAACACGTGCGAATCCAGTGGCTAGCTAAAAGAAAAGGTGGTAACCGCCCTCGTGGTAGTTCAGGTAGCCAAGTACTGTGCACCGAGATAGACGCAGTGTTAGATTTGTTTAGAGATAACTAATGTCTCCATAAGAAGTATGATAACCCTAGTGGGATGCCCTTTTCCCACGTGGTCCTAGCGACCAAGTTAGGTTAGGATTTAACTGTGTGATACCTGTTTCTAGATGATGTTTGATGGTAGTATAAATTCATCATGATTTGGTTATGCCACCATTAGGTTGAGGTCCGTGCGGAGGTTGTCGGATGTCCCTATTTTGCCAGCATCGAAACCTATAATGAGATGAGGTCTATTATGACATCAGGCATCAAATTGTGAACGAGGCATCATCGTAGTGGGAGTCCTTTCCACGTTGACCTTAGGCTAGGCTCCAGATTTTAGGATTATGGGCAAACTAGTGAAGTTTCGGGATCCTTGGAATCTATGTAATGTGATCCTTGCAAGAAAGGCAAAAGCTGAGTATTCGAGGTAGGGATCGATATTTTTTAAGGATACTAATGCTTTGCGGGAAGGTTTGTAATCCTAGTGGGAGCACAGTAGACCAGGGTCTAAGTCTAGGAGGTCATGACCTTTCTAGATATGCATAAAAACCTCATAAAGAAGGGATGTGTAAGAGGTTCCCTCCAAAGGGGAGCCCTTTGGCCTCCACAATCAACCGGCTAAGGGTCTGGGTGGGAGGTACGCAGTTCGATATTCCCACCGGGTGAGAGCTGTGTTTCCTTTCCATGCTGGTTCGCCTAGTGGTTTCCTTCGGGACATGGAGGATGTCGGTGGCAGTGGGTAATGGTTTTTTCCTGCACCGCGGGAGCCTATGAACCCCCCTGCCGACACCACCTAGATTTGTGGAAAGCATCCAAAAGCTTGTGTGAAGCCGCCGTTGCTGCGCATGCGGGTCACATAAAGCTGGCCAAAAGGAGACTGGGAGGTTTTTCAGTTTACCATGGGTAACTCTAATGAAGACTGGGTCGTAAAAACCCCATTGGCAGAAGCGGTTGCATGCTCTCACCGAGATGCTGTCTCCAATTCAAGGCTGATAGTCTCAGTGCTCGAGCCCAGGGAATTTAGATTCCTGGATGTCTCCACTTGAGGTAGTGAAGACATAGCAGCTGGAGTATGTTGGAATTGGATCCGCTTATCAGAGTCGCAGCGGAAGCAAAAGAAAGATCCGAAGATCATACGGTGTATGTTTCATTATAATTAATTTTACAAAACAATCTACATGCAAATCTATGATCTTAGCATATGTACGGACACCCTAGATGCATACTACGACCTACGGAAGACATGCATGCATCTAGTTAGGTGTTTAGAATCATTATACCTTTTTGGATCTATGATCCGGAGATGATGGAACGATGAAGAACCGCACTGGAATCGCAAGGGAAACTGTTGGATAGCACCTTGTCCTTTGCGAATTGAAGAATCCTCGAAATCCCGTCTCTGAGTGCAGGGATTACGAGCCGATGGAGGAATCCGTTGCGAAGACGATGGCGAGCCGTGAGATTTTCTCCTCCTCTTTCTCCTTTCTTCCTTCTCCTTCCTTCTTCTTCCTTCTCCCTTCTTCTTCCTCTCTTTTCCTTGGCCGAAACCACAAAGGGGGAGGACTAGGGGGTCGGATTTTTGGAGGAGAGGAAGTAGAACCATAGGGCCGGCCCCTCCCCCTCTCTAATACATATAGGGCCGGTCTCCCATGGCTCCAAGGAGGCTTGGGCCGGCCCCTAGGTGGATAAGGATAAGGGGGGGCGGTTTTTAGGGATTCCGGGTGTCTATCGTGAAGCCTGGACGAAAACGCCCTTCACGAAAAGCGGAAAACTGAAAGAGAGACTGAGTGAGGTGTGCTACTCGGAATCGAGTTCCGCCAGTGCCTATAAGCTCCTGGAATTATTACGCTCATTCTAAGATCCATATTCAATGTGTTCTGAACCATATTTTAGTATTTACCAAAATACCCCTATGGCCCGTAATACATGTGAATTAGGTTCTTTGGCTCCGGGCTTGCACTCCATCGTGCTATTTCGGATCCAACGTATCCAACTAGGTCGGGGAACAATTCTTATACGCAACGACAGGGTGGAACCTTCAGGGTTCGGGATCTCTAGCTGCAACCGGATCCCTGATTAACTATTCCGGTGACACACCGAAAGTTCCGTTAATCAGCCCTAATCCGATTAACCTGCGTAGCCACCCAGAGTGCGACGCGAGTTGAACTCTAGTAATCCTAAACTTATGTTACTCCCTCATAACCATGTTCTCTACTATACTCTGATAATCCTTAGTCCCTCCTATTACAAGTGTCATGATACGACTCAGGCGGTGGGGAGCACCGTCAGATCCCGATCGATCATCTGACTAGGGTTTGATGACTTGTCATCTATAACATCACACACCTTCCGGTGCTATGCCTAGCATCCGGAACATCGTCAGTCATACTGACAACCACCAGGCCTGGGTTAACTCTGTGGACAGATTGACTCATCAAAATGCACACATCCAATACTGGACAGCGGATAACTTGTAGGGATTACATGTCACTCAAGCGCCAGCCGGGTAACCCAACGTACCGTGGTATTGGACTATGAAAGGTCCGCACACGTTGGCACATCAAAGCACCACACAACTGGTTGGCCCAGTGTACATGGTCCCTCAGGGTTAAGGACGGACTATCTATAGTAATAAGACGGTTTCGGCACCAGTGTCTGAATCACTGAACTGTACACCATCTTGGTTCCTGTTTAACACGATCATCGTGCTTGGTCAGGTGAATGGGAATCCCATATTCCCGTGGTGGAGACTTCACCACATCCTCTACCTGCCAACAGCTTGTTCTCGATGAAGCGACCGGCATCACCTAAGCTGTGAACTAGTTCTAAGTCTACACAGAACTGGTCCACTGGGTCTCCCAAGCATGGATCCTCCATGCTCCTCAGTGGCCTACTGTGTTCCCTAGGGTTCTTTTATTATATGAGTATTATCATATACTAGAGTAGTATTCTAATTAAAGCAATAACCAAAGTCATCTTTATTAATGTTAATACAGAAATTCCACGCTAAGGACACACGAGCCACAACAGAGTAAACATTATCTATTTCTAAATTCCATGAAATAGATTATAGTAAACCCTAATTTTGCTTTGAACCATTGTTTACAGAAATCATGACCAAGCTCGACCCCCTTGCCTCCATCCTTAATGATAACAAACTTACGGGACCAAACTATGAGGACTGGTAGCGTAACCTGATGCTCGTCCTAAGGGTTGCCAAACACACAATTGCCCTAAGTACCCCTCAACCGGCCATGCCGGGACCAAGTGCAACTGAGGCCCAATTGAAGGAATAAAAAGACTGGCTAGATGCTGATGAGATGTGCAAGTGCTATATAGTGGCATCCTTGTAGACCGTCCTTTAGAAGCAAGTCGAAGACATTGCCTTTGCTTCAGACATGATGCTCTACCTATAGGAAATGTTCGAGGGTCGTAGTCGGGTAACTCGTTACCTGACCATCAAGAAATTGGTGTCCACGAAGATGGCAGAAGGGACTTTAGTTCGGGATCATATGCTGAAATTGTTTGGCTATATGAAAAAGCTTGGTTCCTTCGAAGTCATCTTGGATGTAGAGATCCAGACCGATATTTTTCTTGCGTCTCTGTCAAGAGCGTTTGAGAACTTCGTTACCAACTTTAACCTTAATCGGTTGGAGATGTCTAACGCAAAGCTCCTAGCGGTGCTCCAGGCGGCAGAGGATGGGATAAAGGCAGGAGCCCAATCCCTGAATATAGAGCGGAATTCTTCTCTGAAAGCCAAAGACAAGTTTCAGAAAAGAAAGTCTAAGAAGCCCGTGAAGATGGACCAGGTGCAGTTGCAGGTTTCTAAGCAGAATGGTGCGGCGCAGCCCAAAGGAAAATATTTTCGATGCGGCAAGAAGGGACACTGGAAGGGCGACTACCGTGCGGCTCCCAAGAAGACTGAGACTTGTATATCTCAAATCCACATAGTGGAATCCCTTGTAGCATCCAGTTGTTCTCCAATTTCATGGATTGTGGATTCTGGTTCCACTAACCATTCTTGCAATAATTTGCAGGGGTTCAAGGAGACAAAAAAACTGGGTGATTGAGAGATAATCCTGAGTATAGGAACTGAGGCCGTGGCAGAGGCTAAAGCAGTTGGAGATATTGTCTTGCAGTTCCTTGATGGAAGAAGTTTATTACTGAGAGACATACTTTATGTACCGTCCTTGAGACGAAACTTAATTTATGTTTCCTTACTGAATAATGAAGGTTTTTCGGTTTTATTTGATGCTTCTGGTGTGTCAATTAAATTGAATGGTTCCTTTGTTTGTAAGAGAAAGACACATAATGGTCTCTATGCAATTAACTCCAATTATAAGCAGGATAACATAACTAAAGCATGTGTGGCTAATTCATCTAAAAGGAAAAATCCCTCAGACAATCCAACACTCCTTTGGCATCTAAGGCTTGGACGCATAGCCTCAGACAGGATTCACAGGTTGGTTAAGGTAGCACTTTTAAGTCCAGATATTTCAGAAAGCCTACCGACGTATGAGTCTTGTCTGGAAGACAATATGACTAAACGATCTTTCCGAGCCAAAGGTAGCAGATCTAAGGAGGTATTAGAGTTGGTACACACTGATGTATATGGGCCCATAAGTGTCCGTGCCATAGGAGGCTTCGAGTATTTCATCACCTTCACGGATGATCACTCGACATTTGGATATATATACCTAATGCGGCGAAAGTCTGAATCCTTTGATAAGTTCAAGGAGTTCAGAGCTGAAGCAGAAAAGCAGACGGGTAAAAGTATCAAGTCTCTTCGATCGGATCGAGGAGGCGAATACCTATCGGATAAATTTATTGGGTACCTGCGTGAGCATGGGATCGTATCCCAGTTGACTACACTAGGGACACCACAACAAAACGATATATCTGAAAGAAGAAACCAAACTTTGTTAGACATGGTTTGGACTATGATGAGTTATGCAACATTGCCACCTAGTTTTTGGGGATATGTCCTAGAGACGGCAGCATATACTTTGAACTTTGTTACATCAAAGTCAATACCTCTAACTCCTTAGGAGCTGGGGTTGAAGCAAAAGTCAAGCCTACAGCACTTTAGGATTTGGGGTTGTCCAGCACATGTACGGAAGGACAAGCAAGATAAGATAGAGTCAAAGACTAAGGTATGTCTGTTTGTTGGGTATCCAAAAGGGACAAAGGGTGGTTTATTTTATGATCCTGGGGATAGAAAGGTTGTCGTCTCGACGAATGCCGTATTCCTGGATCAGGATTATTTAATAGACCATAAGCCCACCAATAAAGTAGTTCTTGAAGAATTGCTTGGTATTGATGGGAGTACGCAGACAGAAAATATAGTGGGAGCCGATACCACTAAGATAAACGATACTGTAGAATCGACTCCTATGGAACCACTGCAGGCTCGTCCAGTGGGAGGACCACAAGTGCTTCTAATAGATACATTGGAGAAGCCTTTATGGTAGATCCAGAGTTTTAGGAGGATGATCCTCTGAACTATGACGAAGCGATGGTATCCTCTGACCCTGCAGCATGGCAGGAAGCCATGGAGGCAGAACTGACATCGATGTCCCAAAACTCGGTCTAGACACTTGTAACACCACCTTACAACATTAAACCTGTTGGGTGTAAGTGGGTGTACAAAAGAAAAAGAGGTCCGGATGGTACCGTTGAGACTTACAAAGCTAGACTAGTCGCTAAGGGTTATACCCAGCGAGAAGGGATCGACTATGATGAAACCTTTTCGCCAGTGGCTATGCTTAAGTCTATCTGGATTCTCTTGTCCATTGCAGCCCATTATGATTGGGAGATCTGGCAAATTGATGTCAAGACTGTATTCCTTAACGGGGATTTGGAAGAAGACATCTATATGTCTCAGGCTCCAGGCTTTATCGCAAAAGGTCAGGAAAGTCTGGTGTGCAAGTTGCAAAGGTCCATTTATGGACTGAAGCAAGCATCCAGAAGTTGGAACATGTATTTTGATCAGGCTATCCAGTCTTATGGATTTGAGCAGAACGTGGATGAACCATGTGTTTATAAAAGGAGCGATAAGACTGCAGTAGTTTTTCTAGTACTTTACGTAGACGATATTCTGCTCATTGAAAACGATGTTGGAACATTGTCTACAGTAAAGGTGTGGTTATCCTCTTAATTTGACATGAAAGACCTGGGTGAAGCGAGTTATGTTCTAGGGATCAAGGTAACTCGAGATTGCCAGAATAAGACTCTCTCGCTGTCACAGTCAGCCTACATAGATACTATCTTGGTCAGGCTCAGTATGCATAACTCCAAGAAGGGACTGGTTCCATTCAGACATGGAATGAAGTTGTCCAAGGATCAGGGTCCTAAGACTCCTGAGGAGAGGGCAGAGATACAAAATATACCTTATGCTTCGGCTGTAGGGAGTCTGATGTATGCTATGTAGTGCACAAGACCAGATATATGCTATGCAGTAGCCATGATGGGTAGGTATCAGTCAAATCTGGGTCTAGGGCACTGGACTGCTGTGAAAAGTATACTCAAGTATCTCTATAGGACGAGAGATTATGAGTTAGTTTACTCTTCACAGGAACTGATACCGATTGGATATACGGATTCTGACTTTGCGTCAGATCCGAAATCTAGGAGATCGACGTCAAGGTTTGTGTTTTCATTAGAAGGAGGAGATGTCAGTTGGAGGAGCGTGAAGCAGGGATGCATCGCGGATTCGACGACAGAGACTGAGTACGTTGCGGTGTGCGAAGCAGCTAAGGAGGCGGTGTGGCTCAAGAAGTTCCTCACGGACTTAGGATGCGTACTGGGAGCTCAAGATCGTATTGTACTTTACTGTGACAATAGTGGAGCGGTAGCACAATCCAATGGGCCAAGATATCACCAGAAAAGCAAGCATATCAAGCGAAAATACTATATTATCCGGGACTTGCAGAAGCGAGGGGAGGTTGCAGTGACTCAGGTGGCGTCTGCAGATAACATGGCGGACCCTTTTACAAAGGTGTTACCGACCAAGGCTTTTGAGAAGCACGTGGATGCCATGAGAGTTAAGACTGTTGTTCCCCGCTAGGCCAAGTGGGAAATTGTTGTAGCTCGTGTGTCCTTAGCGTGGATTTTCTGTATTAACATTAATAAAGATGACTTTGGTTATTGCTTTTAATAGAATACTACTATGGTATATGTTAATACACATATAATAAAGGACCCTAGGGAACACAATAGGCCACTGAGGCGCATGGTGGATCCATGCTTGGGAGACCCAGTGGACCAGTTATGTATAGACCTAGAACTAGTTCGCAACTTAGGTGATGTTGGTCGCTTCACCGAGAACAAGCTATTGGCAGGTAGAGGATATGGTGAAGTCTCCACCACGGGAACGCGGGATTCCCATTCACCTGACTAAGCACGATAATCGTGTTGAACAGGAACCAAGACAGTGCATAGTTCAGTGATTCAGATACTGGTGCATAAACCGTCTTACTACTATAGATAATCTGTCATTAACCCTGAGGGACCATGTATATTGGGCCAACCAGTTGTGTGGTGCTTTGATGTGCTAACGTGTGCGGACCTTCCATAGTCCAATACCAGGGTACGTTGGGTTACCCGGCTGGCGCTTGAGTGACATGTAATCCCTACAGGTTATCCGACATCCAGTGTTGGATGGGTACATTTTGATGAGTCAATCTATCCACACAGTTAACCCAGGCCTGGTGGTTGTCAGTATGACTGACGATGTTCTGGGTGCTAGGCATAGCACCGTAAGGTATGTGGTGTTATAGATGACAAGTCATCAATTCCTAGTCAGATGATCGATCAGGATCTGATGGTGCTCCCTATCGCCCGAGTCATATCGTGGCACCAGTAATAGGAGGGACTAAGGATTATTGGAGTATAGTAGAGAACAAAGTTATGAGGGAGTAATATAAGTTTAGGATCACTAGAGTTCAACTCGCGTCGCCCTCTGGGTGGCTACGCAGGTTAATCGGATTAGGGCTGATTAACAGAACTTTCGGTGTGTCACCGGAACAGTTAATCAGGGATCCGGTTGGAGCTAGAGATCTTGAACCCTGAAGGTTCCACCCTATCGTTGCGTATAGGAATTGTTCCCCGACCTGGTTGGATACGTTGGATGCGAAGTAGCGCGATGGAGCGCAAGCCCAGAGCCTAAGGACCTAATTCGTATGTGTTAAAGGCCATAGGGGTATTTTGGTAAATACTGAAATATGGCTCAGAGCATGTTGAATATGGATCTTAGAATGAGCGGAATAATTCTAGGAGCTTATAGGCGCTGACGGAACTCGATTCCGAGTAGCGCACCTCACTCAATCTCTCTTTCAGTTTTTCACTTTTTGTGAAGGGCGTTTTCGTCCAGGCTTCAAGATAGACACTTGGAATCCCTAAAAACCGACCCCCCCTCATCCTAATCTAATTAGGGCCAGCCCTAGCTTGTGTATCGCACTAGGAGACCAGCCCTATATGTATAGAGGAGAGGGAGGGGCCGGCCTTTAGTGCCTCCCCTCTCCTAATACCCGAACCTCCCCCCTCTCCTCCTCTTTTGTGGTTTCGGCCAAGGAAGAAAGAGGAAGAAGAAGGAGGAAGGAAGAAGAAGGAAGAAGAGAGAAAGAAAATGAGGAGACCTACCGGCACGCCGTCGACTTCGCAACGAATTCCTCCGTCGGCTCGTAATCCTTGCACTCAGAGACGGAATTTCAAGGATTCCTCAATTCGCAAAGGACAAGGTGCTATCCGACAGCTTCCCTTGCGATTCACGTGCGGTTCATCATCATTCTGTTCTCTCCGGATCATAGATCCAAAAGGTATGATGATTCTAAACACCTAACTAGATGCATGCATGTCTTCCGTAGATCGTAGTATGCCTCTAAGGTGTCCGCACATATGCTAAGATCATAGATTTGTATATAGATTTTTTTGTAGAATTAATTGTAATGAAACATACACCATATGATCTTCGAATCTATCTTTTTCTTCCGCTGCAACTCTAATAAGCGGATCCAATTCCAACACTTCTATCTACCAGCACCTTAATGAATTCAATCGAATCACGTCTGAATTATTGAATCACGAAGTAGACATCAAAGAGAAAGACAAATCCTTTATCCTTCTCTCATCTCTACCAGAGTGCTTCGAGTATCTCATTACGATGATGCTCTACGGGAAGGACACCATTGAATTAGAGGAAGCCACATCGGCCCTCCTATCCAATGATGTCAGGAAGAAGCTCACGGTTTCAGAGTCACAGGGAGATGGTTCTGGCTTGTTTGTGGAGAGAGGAAGATCAGAGAATAAGGGTCTTTCCAAGGGGAAGTCTAAATCGAAGTCTAGATCAGGAAAAGACATGGAATGCTATTACTGTCACAATCGGGGTCATATCAAGTCTGACTATCCTAAGCTAAAGGCAAAGAGGAATTCGTCTGATAAGAGTGCACATTCTGAGGTGTCGTCTGACGAGGCTCATATAGCAGAGGACCTGTCAGATGATGCAGTTATATCGGTCACAGTTCGAGGGGATCTAAATAATAAGTGGATCCTAGATTCTGATTGCTCCTACCACATGTGTCCCAATCGGGATTGGTTCTCCTCTTATTAGGAGGTGAATGGTGGTTCAGTCTTGATGGGGAATGATTTCACATGCAAGACCATCAGGAAGGGAGAAATCAAAATCCGTATGCATAATGGTATTGTTAGAACTTTGATCGACAATCGGTATGTTCCAGATTTGAAGAAGAATCGTATCTCTTGGTACTCTTGATTCTTTGGGATGCAAGTTCACCGCTCAAGGTGGAGTTCTCAAGGTATCTCAAGGGATTATGACCGTTATGAAGGGTGACAAGATCGGGAGCCTCTGTATTCTTTCTGAGAGCACTGTAATAGGTACTGCGGCGGTCTCTACTTTGGGGGAAGATCGGGAGGCAGTCTCGTCACAATTGTGGCATAAGCATTTGGGCTATATGAGCGAGAGAGGCCTCTATGACTTAAGCAAGCGGGATTTGCTCTCAGGTGTGAAGAACGTCAAGCTTGACTTTTGCAAGTACTGTGTATTCGGGAAGCAACACCGGGTCAAGTTTGGTACGGTAGTTCATCGCACAAAGGGAACATTAGATTACGTCCATGCAGATGTCTAGGGTTCTTCCAGAGATGCTTCTATAGGAGGATCGAGGTTTTGTCTCTTTTATGGATGACTATTCCAGAAAGGTTTGGGTCTACATGTTGAAGACAAAAGATCAGGTGTTCGAGACATTTCAAAGATGGAAGACCTTGATGGAGAAACAAACTGGCAAGAAGTTAAAGCGTCTCCGCAGTGATAATGGGGGAGAATTTACATCAAAGGAATTCCAGCACTACTGTAAAGAGGAACGCATCGCCAGACACTTCACAGTCAGGGAGACCCCTTAGTAGAATAGCGCCATAGAGAGGATGAATCGGACTTTACTCAAGCAGCACGCTAAATGCTCTCTGGGTCTGGCTTGGGTAAAGAATTTTGAGCGAAGGCTGTGAGCACGGCATGCTACTTGGTGAACAAATCACCAGCTACGGTGATCGCTTTGAAGGTTCCGGAGGAGGTTTGGTCAGGCAAACCGGTGGATTACTCGATCTTGCGAGTGTTCGGATATCTGACTTATTATTATGTCAAAGATAGCAAGTTGGATCCGCGTGCGAAGAAGGGCACATACTTGGGGTAGGCTTTTGAAGTTAAGGGGTACAGGATTTGGTGCCCAGAATCGTGTAGTTTCATTACTAGCATAGATGTGACTTTCGATTAGACTCAGCTGCAGATTTCTAGTGGGCCGAGGTTAGAGATCGATCTTGAGGGCGAAAGTCACAGTGATCAGTTGTAAGTGGAGCTACATGCTTCTATAGTTTCTATAGAGGTAGAGCAGACTATTTCGACAGAGGTGACTACTCTAGAGAAGACAGTTCTAGTTCCAGTGCAGCAGTCTATTGCTGCCGGCAGGCAAAAGTGGACTATCAAAACTCTAGTCAGATACGGGTACGAGGAGTTAGTTACTTATGCACTAACCCTTGTTGATGGTGACAAGCAGACCACTTTTCGAGAGACAGTCCAGGACAGAAATTGCGTTGAATGGGGTACAGCCATGGGCGAAGAGATTGAGCCTCTTCATAAGAATCAAACTTTGGAGCTTGTTGCGAGACTCAAATGGCAGAAAGTGATCGGCTGCAAGTGGGTTTACAAAAAGAAAGGGAGGGCTCAAGGCGATATTCGGTACAAGGCGCGATTGGTAGCTAAGGGCTACTTACAGAAGAAAGGTGTCGACTACAACGAGGTATTTTCACCTGTTGTGAAGCATACCTTTATTCACCTTTTATTGGCTATGGTGGCGTTGTTTGATCTCGAGCTAGAGCAGATAGACGTGAAGACGACGTTCTTGCATGGCGAGTTGGAGGAGCTTATCTACATGCAGCAACCCGAAGGATTCGTGGTGGAAGAAAAGGAAGACCATGTTTGCAGATTAAGGAAGTCCTTGTATGGCCTCAAACAGTCACCGAAATAGTGGTACAAGAGATTCGACACATTCATCGGGAATCACGGGTACATCAGAAGCGAGTATGATCACTACGTCTACTTTCGGGCTTAGTTATAACAAAATCCGGGATGTGAGAAGTTTTCAAAACTCCATTTTACTGTAAAGTTTCTTCATTTGAAGTGCCTCAATGGTTGGAGTAATAGGTCATTTAATATGTTGGTAGAGTTGTTAAAAGAGGCTTTTCCCATGGGTGAGACAGTACCGAAATCATTCTACGAGGTGAAGAAGACAATTAAAAATCTCATGCTTGGTTATAACAATTGATGCATGCATGAACGATTGTATATTGTACTGGAAGGAGTATGAACGTGTGTGGTCATGCCACATATGCAGATCAACGAGATATAAAGAGACGGATGCTGAGTCTAGTACCAGTAGAAGGAAGAAAAATGTAATTGCAAAGGTTCTCCTATACTTCTCGCTTAGGGACAGGCTTCAGAGTTTGTTTATGTCATCGAAGACTACTGAGCACATGAGATGGCATGCACGAGAACATATAGATGACAGGGTTATGAGACATCCGGCTGTCTCTCTGACGTGGAAAGATTTTGATCAGACCTATCCTGAATTCTCATGTAAAGTTCGTAACATTAGGTTAGGGCTTGCTAGCAATGGCTTCAACCCCTTTAGGAATATGAGTGTGTCGTACAATATTTGGCCAGTTGTCCTAGTTCCATACAATTTGCCTCCCTGGATGTGCTTGAAGAAGCCATATACAATGCTATCCTTGCTCATTCCTAGACCCAGGTCACCTGGTAATGATATTGACATTTACTTACAGCCGTTTGATTGAGGAGTTGAACGAGTTGTGGGAAGTTGGGGCCGATACGTATAATGCCTCGTTGCGCCAGAATTGGCTGATACTACTATTAGTTGCTCCAACGGCTGGTGCTGATATCAGCCAATTAAATTGGCTGATACTATTATTAGATACTCTCACGCCCCAAAACCTGAGTCATAATAGGAGGTCCATCGAGGGTATATGAAGACACCACCACCCAGCCCCTAGTCGATGTGGGCCTAAACCCAACATGAACCTCCACCTCCTTTACCTCCGTCTCTTTCACCGACACCTCCTCCTCCTCCCCCACCTCCTCCATCGACACCTCCTTCTCCTCTACTTCCTCCTCCTCCTCTACCAAGGTCCGGTGGAAGGGGAGGAGGAGGTGCCGGTGGAGAAGGTAGGTTAGGAGGAGGAGAAGGTGGAATAGGAGGAGGAGGTGTCGGTGGAAGAGGAGGAGGACATGCCGATTGAGGAGAAGAAGGTGTCGGATGGGAATGAGCACCGATCTCTCTTTTCAGATAGGGCATTTTATCTTTTTGTCTACTCCACTAACAGAGTTGGGGGGACAACTCCGACAAGGGAGTGCAG
Source organism: Chamaelirium japonicum (assembly GCA_947650365.1). NCBI lineage: Eukaryota > Viridiplantae > Streptophyta > Magnoliopsida > Liliales > Melanthiaceae > Chamaelirium > Chamaelirium japonicum. The sequence goes on from OX393558.1 coordinate 10,515,197, forward strand.
TGTAAATACTGAAACCATAGGGAAGGTCCATGTAATTTAGGTAAACCTCAGGGGAGGTCCTTGTAATTTATCTTTTTTTTATTGGTTTACTTCATCATAATGGAGTATGGTCCAATCATTGAGCCAAGTATTGTTCATATGTTTATTGGGTACAACAATGCTATTCAACCCGAAGAGTTTAGTCCAAATGTTTAACTAGATGATGTCGCATCCAATCATAGTGTCTCTTTGTCTGCTGGTTGGTGCTGAGTGTGATTCACTAGTCAGATTATGGTCCAATCATTGATTGCCACATCAGTTGTTGGAGTCCGTTATTTTAATTATTGGAGCCACATATTGTTTATATATTAGTGCATGACCGTGCCTGTCGGCACTGCAGCGGGCCGCCTTCGACGGCAACACACCTGAACACCTTCGGCAAAAAAACACTTTTGACGATAACACCGACATTCGTAGGGGCACCCATTTCCTCGCCCGTGCCGATTCGCACGAAGCGGGCGCCTTCGGCACAACCAACTCCCCCCTATAATCGATCAATCACAGTTGTCTCTGTTCAAACGGATTCTTCGAGATCGACCCATTGGTTTGGGGCGGCCGAAATTTCAGCAGGTGGGTTTCTAGTCGTTGATGCGAACAACGATCATGGGATGAACGGTCAGGTTTAGTGTAGTTTAAATGGGCCGGGATTTTAGGGGTTTAGTGCAGTTTAAATGGGTTGGAATTTAAAACCAAGGGGAGGGAGTTGGTTGACGGGGAAATAGAGATCGTGCGTTGATTTTTGAACGAATGGTTAGATCTATTCGGTTCATTTTTGTCCAGTCAGTTTTTTTGTTCCATTTTTTCTAGTCAGCACAAATCCGACAACCCTTGTTATATAGATTATTGGGTTGAGCAATGTTATTCAACCCGAATGTTCAACCAGATGATGTGGCAATGTGGCATCCAATAACAATGCCCCTTTGTTTGCTGGTCAGTTCTGAGTGCAATTCACTGGTTAGGGCTGGGTTCAACTGACAACTGTGATCCTGACACATTATTCTAGTTGACTATTCGGGCTAAACATTTTTGGGACAATTAGTATTTTGCAGATTGAATGGGTTAAACATTCTTGTTCAAATAGTACTTTGCATAGTGCCACATAGCCATAGTTACCAAGTCGGAAAACGGAAAAAAAATGGCAAGGGAAAAAAATCGAAAAGATACGATGAAAACGGAAAAAACGGGAAAAAAACGTGAAAACATTGGAAAAAACAAAAAAAATCTTAGAAATTATACCAAGTATGTATATATGTCATTTTCCAACATTAAGTAATCAAAAGTTCAAAACGTACAGCATATGCGTTTATTAAGCACGAACAAAATAAAACCCGAACCCAATTTAAACCCGGACCAAACCTGACATGTTTTATTTGCGTTTTATATGCGCTTTTTCCGTTTTAAACGCATATAAAACACGTACGGACGTTTTTTTTCAAAAAAATGAGTTTTTTTTTTCTGTTTGCTACGACTTTGGATCGATACGCGTTTTATATGCGTTTTTTTTTTAAAAAAATGCCCATTTTGGTAACTATGCACATAGCATGGCACCATGCGTTGGTTGGATTATTGTGGGAGGAAATCACGGTCGTCGAATGATTTACGCAACCTTCGAATCCACTAAATCTGAAAAAGTAGAGCGACTCTCGGCAGGCCAAAGAGTGGGCTTGACTAGAGTCTGATTATCATAAGTCTCTGAGAGCTCTTGAAAACAGGAAATTGATTTGGAAATAATGAATTTCGGTCTATATTATTTATCGGTTCTGCTATTTATAGAGGTTTGGGGAATATCCGATCCCAGGGCAATTTTTGTAGCCCGTTATATTGAGCCTCGAAAAGTCTTCGTGGATCCCACGCATGGTTGGCGGATCCCATTATCGTCTTCATAGGCTCCAGGCCTGGCTGGCGGGTCCCATTGTCGTCTTCGCAGGCCCCAGACAGGACTGGTAGGTCCCATTGTCATCTTTGTAGGCCTCGGGCAGGGCTAATGGACCCTACTATCGGGCGTCAGCCATATTTTGCATCCATAATTATCGCCAAACCACGGTGTGTTGCATGTGCACTTAGCTCATACCAGAATTCGAAGAATCTAGGACCTCTTTGCAACCAGCACTCAATGGTTAGGGCATATGAAACATTGGTTTAACAAGAAAATAATTTTGAGTTATCTTGTTTCTTTTTATTTTGGTGGGGGAGGCATTGAATCCACTGTACAACCTCCTCACGCAAGCATAGTCTTGATTCTATTGGGGTGTTAGTGCTGAAGAACTTGGGAGAATTTTGACGAACTCTGTGAGAATTTAAAATACATTGTTTGTGGCTAACCTAACTGATCCGCAGGTTCAAAAGTACTCTAGTGCTTTAGAGCACTACTCTAGTTGATCCTTTTAAATCTAGTTTGTTGGATTGTATTGCTAGCGTCTGATTTATGTCCTTGTTTCTTAGAGTATGATTTCCTTTCTACCATGTAATTAACTTTGTTATTATCTATATACTGGTTGGGGTCTATGCCAAACCCCCCCTCTCCCTAGAGGGATTTCTCAAAAAAAAAAAAACATTGTTATTGGCTAGGGGGATTTAGGAGCCACACTTTAAATACCTTGTTAGTGACGGGGGACTTGAAGTGATGCAATTTAAATCACTTGTTAGTTGTACATAAGGATTTTTGAATGGAATTTTGAAAAAGTTCTCAAGTGGGGAACTTTAATATTCCTCCGTGTAAAAACTGGGGTTAATTGGTGATTAATCCTTAAATGAACAAATCTCGAAAGTACGGAACAATGAGATATTGACGTTAACGTTAGATCCTTGACTTTCTTTAGAACCCAAAAATGCCCATACCTGAACTCCTGCCATCTCCTTCAAGCGCGAGCAGCGAGGGTGCTCCCCGGCACGAGCAGGAGAGGTGGCGATAGCGGCGGCAGCGGGTACGATCTCGAGTTGTAGCTGCTCGCCGCCCGAGACAAGAAGGAACGAGAACTAGAGGGGTTTGGTTGTGTTTAGGATTCCTAGGACTAGGGTTCATCCCATGGCCTATAGATCTTAGGTTTAGGTTTGGTTTGGTGGTGGCTAGTAGCTCTGACGATGGCGAGCAGTGGAGGCGAGAAACTCCGATGGTGGAGGTTCGGTTAGGTTTGTGCAGGTTCAGGCATTTTAGATACATTCAAATTTAAAATGTTGTGAAGGGCATTTTTATCCTTATCCACAACATTTATTCGTCCTTTTCGTTGACCGGATCCTATGTTGGGGACAGCTCACCAACTCCCCCTAAACCCTAAACCATTTCAAAGTTCCACCCAAAAGGTTGAATTTCAAAGAGCACCGGACCAGTGGCCACCACTGGCTAACTCTGGCAATAACCAGAGATTAACTCCAACGACCAACAATCGCCACTGGCAACCTCCGGTGATAACTGGAGATTAACTCCGTCGACTAGCGATCACCACTACCAACCTCTGGTGAACTCTAGCGGATGACGACCATTTCCAGCTCTGGTGACCGACTGTTACCTTTGGCAATCATATCCGGCGACCACCTCCAGAGAACTCCAATGATCACCAATGGTGAATTCCAGTGACCAACTCTAGCGGTGGGATACTGGTAACCCTTTACCTCTGACAATAACAAGCGGCGAAAACCGGCGACCACCTCCAGCGATAGCCCTGGAAGCAAACTTCGATGATCACTTTCTTTAGGGTAATGAGCAAGCACTCAGTTATCATGAGCTTGATGGTGAGTTTTAACTTCATGCTCAGCCTACCAAAAAAAAAGCGCTCAACCTTGGAGTTGAGCCCGCACCCGTGACGAAGAGGTCACCCAAAAGCTTCCCACCCATTAAGCAGTACGCCATGCGTATTCCACCTCCGATGCAAAAGCCTCGAGCAGTTGAACCACCACCATCCCCACGCGCATGATCATCCCACGAAATCCAAACCCCTTTTGCTCTCGCTCTTCATGTTTCCTCTCTTCTACTTTTTATAAACCACGCAGAGGTGCGACACTTACCAAATGCGTACTTAGCTGGACATGACCAATGACAACAGATTATGTGTAGATCCACTCTTTTCTCCCTTTTGGTCGGTTTCAATATTGGGATTTTCGGTGCTCTACATGTGTCGGTTCCTTTCCGATCCGATGGTCCTCTCCATATCCAGCGCGATGCGGTGGTTCGATCCATCTCAATGTGGTGGTATTGTATAGGCCCGGTGGACCTTGCCTCGGCTCGTGTGCGGCGACTATTGGTCTTGACGCGGATAAAGCTTGGCTTGTCGCATCCGGTGTGTGGTTCGACTGTCCCCTCCCGGTTTCCTATAGATCTTCCCGGGGCTTGGTCCCTGCTGTCCCCTTGTCGATCATTCGACCTATGTGTTTTCCCACTGGTGTGACAGGGTTTGTGCTTGCTCTTCAGGGGCTCCGAGCGCTTAGAAATTTGGGAGCCACTCACGTTGTAGTGGAGGGTGATAACCAAACTCATATTCAAATCTTGTTGGATGGGGCCCTGTCCCCACCATGGCGGATACAAAATGTTGTATCTGACTGCAGGCTTCTATCTAGTGGTTTTTCTACGCGCAGGTTTTCGCATGTGAAGAGGGATGTTAAGGTTTGTGCTGATGCTCTGGCCAGACCAGCTCTACAACAACAAACTCCTTTCTCTTCTCCGACTCTCTTTTTGTATTTCCTCTTTGGTTTTTGAAGAGAAGAACTATATCAATAATTGTAATAAAATTCCTATTTTTCGGGCTGGCGCGCAATGAATAGAACCCCCATAGTTCTTGTGCGTTATATTCATAGCCACTTTTAGTTTGTTGATTAAAGTGTGTACTGAAGATTTATAATTATAGTACGTGAACCTATTAGTTACCTACATCAATAAGGTAAATAGTATACTTATGCTCTCTTTATAGAGTTTTAGTGTGTTATATTCGTAATCACTTCTAGTTTGTTGATTAAAGTGTGTACTGAAGATTTAGAACTATAGTGAACCTATTAGGTGCCTACATCAACAAGGTATCAAGATGTACAGCTTCCACAATAATTTGAACTCAATGTAAATTTAGTTTTATCAAGATGATCTTCCAATCACAATAAAATGATGTAAACTTTTTTTTTTTTTTGCACGAACCAAGGGGGTTCTATTCACGGCGCCTCCAGCCCAAGCACAGAAGTAGTATTACAATTGGTGGCCACAAGGTTCTCACCAAGCCGTACTACACCAGAAACACAACCTTCCTTCGCAACAATTTGAGTAATGCAGTCCGGAGTAGAATGATGTAAACTTGGATGTCACTTTTGACACAATGTTATCTGAGTAAATTAAACCAATTAATTTGAAGAGGATTCTACTAGTGTTGTCACACGAAGGCATGCACACAAAGATGTGACGGATTGCGTACTCCAAAACATTTAGATATATCTCCAAAAATAAAAAGTAGAGGAAAGAGGAAAGAAAAGCTCAAACACAACCACAAGACAAAGCGATTTTACATGAAAACCCTTAACGAAAAAAAGGACGGGCGAAAACAATATGAAAATGCACTAGAACACGAGGATCTAGTGAGGCTACTAGCAATCTTCCATCATAAACAAGAACACCCTATTTGCCTTAGGATTTCACTTCCTCACCACTCACCAACATCTCATAAAAAATCCTCTCCTCTAAAAACCCCTCGTCTTAAACAAATTAGGGTTTGCACGCTTTATATATGCAAGCTAGCTACCGCCAAGGAGAACGTCCGAACTGAACAACTAGTATAAACAAACTTTTAATCATGTCATTGATCGCCTTTGCCTGTGTCAAAACCCGCAAGCTCTTACAGAGAATGCGGATTATTTCTTTAATTGCAGCTCCTACAGAGAATGGCCATCACCATGCTATTTGTGATCTCTCTTTTGTTTCAAGCAAAGGATCAATTATTTTAATTTCATTGTCATCTTGGAATCCCAAAAAACTAAATCATTTGCTGCTATTTCATTAGATAAACACTTTTTTTTTTTGGCGAGGCTGTGTTACGGGAGGAAATATAGCATGTTTCGGAAGAATACGTTTGTTTTGGGGAGTGAAAAAACCAAGATGTTACGCAAAATATATTGAAATACAGCAAAGCACCCCAAGACTTGATACTTCTATGTGCAAACTTTGAAGAAAAAAGTTGGGAATTGTAACATATGGCATGGCTTTCCGTTCAATCATCTTCTTCTCTCATAAAAGATATGTGCCTAAAAAAAACATATCAAAGAATTTTAAAAAGAGAACTTCCTCGCCAATGTAATTTTATTTTTTGCTGGACCGGCCAAGCGATCAGAGGGCAGGGCGCTAAAGCAGGGGCTCAAAGACATCCAGAGATCGAAACGGGGAGAGAGGCCCAGCTGCTATTTATTAATTCCATAATCCCGTGAACATACATGACACCAATGGTCAGGATTCGCATGCGCAAACAAGGCACGACGGGTTTGAGAGAAAGTTCGCTCCACGGTGTCCATACGGGGAGTTCAACAAGCAACCTCTCCAACATGAGAGAGAGAGGAAGAGCCACCTGGTCAAGAACCTGTTGGTGGATATACACCAGCCAATATAAACCCTCAAGTCATTTAGTCCCATACCGAGTAAAGACAAGAGGATGTTGGTGTATATATTATTGAGTGATGAACTGATAGTTTGGCCGTGTGATCGACAACAATAGTGCGCAACAGATGCACTCAGCTTTTAATAAACAACTATTTGATAGATCATACCCTGATGGGCAGTGCATATGAAACATGCGCCTAGTACATATTTTTTTGTTAAATACCGTACCATGTATAATAATAAGACCACAATGGTCGTCTATGGCAGCAACACACACCACGGGTGACACTCGCCCTTCTCCCCGCGCACATCGATTACCACACCACCGCTATCGAAAATTACACATCCCGCTTAGGCTGCAACACACACCTCGAGCGATGCCCGAACCTGTCGCCGCCTCCGTTGACCACCAACACTACCGCCGTTGACAGCTTCGATCATCGCACTCGTTCCTGCCGACACTGCAACACTTGTTCTAGGATTTGAAGGACATGGAGATCTTCCCTCAAGAATAAGTTTTACTCACAAGTGCGTTTCTTGACCTCGTATTCGATGAAAAATGTGAAGATCTCCTGTCATGAATGAATCCCTTGATCTAAGATCCGGTGAATAAGATGAAGATCTCACTTTTACAAAGGGGTCTCTAAACTCTATTGAAGCTTGATATCATAAATTAAAGCTTCGAATCCTAAGTGAAGAACTGATAGAGGCAAAGAAGAAGGTGAGACTTATAATGAAAACTTTGTAAGAATATTTTATTTAGCACCTAAATGTTTGGGGGTAAGTCAAACAATAACCCCAAAAAATAAAAAAGAAGCTTGCCCATTCAGATGTAAGACTTTGTCCAAGAGACGACTTCATGAGATAGTCCTCAAGAAAGAGTCTCTGCTTGGATCCATCACAGCCCTCCGTTGCCGACTGCGTTTTACACGGAGCACCTTATAGAGTTCAGATCTCCTCCAGTCGGTCGTCACCGATCGGTAGGCCCGACGCGCATCGCAGTCGCTTGAGTAAAATTCACTTTCAAGTCGCCTGTGATCGTGCGGCTGTGATGAGCATTGGGCCCACTGACCGGGGCCAACCGACTGGAGGAGATCTGAAGTGTTGACCATGGCACAAAACTCAGCGAAGCATTATTCTATGATTAATTCGAATCCCGCGGGCCAATAACGCCACCGTTGAGCAGGCAGTAGGTTCTAAATTGACTAACAAAGAGTAAATTACACTTTGCTCCCTGAAGCTTACTTCAAAAACATTTGAACCCCTGTAGCTTATTTTGCTCCAAATCGCTCCCTAAAGTCGGAAATGTTAGCAAAATATACCTTTTGTCAACTACTTAATTCCTCATTTGGTAATATTTATCTGATCAAAACTGAATTGAAGGGGGCAAAATGTAGTTTTTTGAAGTGTAGGGGGGTTAAGTGTTTTTGAGCTGAGCTTCAGAGGGGCAAAGTGTAATTTTCCCAAAAAATTAAAAGCTGCTGAGTTCACACCGGCGAGAGCGATCCCATCGCCGGCCCTCCCGGGAGTCCTTCCCTTCACGTAATCTTCTTTGCTTCCCGCGAGGACAAGTAAGAGAGAGAGAGAGAGAGAGAGAGAGAGAGAGAGAGAGGACCTCGTACAAAAGGCCCAGCCAAAATGGGCCGGAAGAGAGGATCTGGAGTCCGGCCACCGCCATGGATGGAGAAATCGGGGGAGCTGGTGTTCTTGCGGAGGCGCAGAGGAAGGAGAGCCGGGAGGGGAGGAGGGAGGCAGAGAGGGACGACGTCGCTGCAATCCCCTCGTCTCCCCTCTCCATCGACGCATCTCTTCCCCTCCCCCAACTGAAGCCCCTGATCATGTCAGTCTCTCTCTCTCTCTCTCTCTCTCTCTCTCTCTCTCTCTCTCTCTCTCTCTCTCTCTCTCTCTCGCTATGATTCTAGCCTCACTGTTTTTGTCTCTATTTCTGATTCTCCATTGATGCGGTAAATGTTGACAACCATTATTGAATCATGGAGGCTTTGTTTTCGATGTCAGCTTCAAAAGTAGTTACCTTTAGAAGTTAAGGTTGGAGATTGTGACAGAGGAGTAGAATCCTAGTGTTAGCCTAGATTAGGTGGAGGGATGTTGGTGCGAATTGCCAAAATTAGCTAAATGTGTTCATACCTTGATCATCGCATAGGTAGAGAGTAATTTATAAAGTTTTCTTTATGTTTAATGCAATAGCTATTTTTAGTATCTATGCGCCCTCTAAGACTATAAATTGACCCCTTACGTTCAATATGTTAACGGATAGTCCCACATCGGTAAGGGAGGCACCCATCACCCGCTGTGGACCTCCCCTTACAACCCGGGTTTTGGGGCGTGAGGGTATCTAACATGATATCAGAACTCTAGGGTTCTCTCGCTGCGACGATGACGACGACGGCTGCTTCTTCTAGCTCCGATTTCCTCCGACAGCCCCCCTCCAGCCCCCAATCTTTTTCCCCGGCCCTCTCCCTTTACCCGCAGCCCCCCCGAACCTCCTCCTCCACCCGCAGCCCCTCCCGGCCCTCGTCCTCCATCCATCCACAGCTCCCCCCCCCGGTCCTCCTTCTCCACCTGCTGACCCTCTCAGCCCTCCTCCTCCACCCGCAGCCCCCCTCCCGGCCCTCCTCCATCCGTAGCCCCCCCCCGCCGGCGCTCCTCCTCCACCCGCACCCCAAGACAACCTCTTGATATTCATCAATGGCTTCATCTCATGTGCCTTCCATCGTCGCAATCTCTTTGCCGTTAAAGGCGGTCACCTTTTAATTGACCTCGGCCAGCAACTAGCCTAATTGGTCGCTCACCATCGAGGCTGTGCTCTTCAGTCGAGATTTTTGGGGTCACATCACCGGTGATGGCCCACCTCCGGCTACCTCCTCTAACTCCTCCTTGGTCACTAGTAGTGCCGCTACTAGCGGTGCATCTTTTGCTGTTGCTGTCGCCACGGTCGCCCTCGCTTGGTATCACCACGACCAGGCCTTTCTCCTGAACTCCGTTGCTCGTCCACTCCTTACTCCTATCGGCCGCCTTCCTACAGTGCGCACGATGTGGGAGTATCTCCTGGATTGGTTTCTCCCGCGTGGCGATGCACGCCGGCATCAGCTTATCAGTGACTCTCAGTCCGTTCGTCAAGGGGAGTGTATGATTCATGACTTCTTCAGCCTGATGAGTGCCTACTGGCATGAGATGGACTCTCTGATCCCCAAGCGGTGTGCTTGTCCACAATCCAGAGACTTCCAGTGCTATCTTGATGAGGTCCACCTCTACTAGTTCCTGGCCGTGCTTCGATCGGACTTCACTCTCATCGCTACTCAGATCATTCACCGTGAATCTTTCCCTCGGCTAGAAGATGCTCTGTTAGCCTCGCCTTCAGACTCAGGGTACTCGTCCTCCCCCACCTACTCCAGGACCAGACAGTGCCCTGGCCCGCAAGCTTCCCTGACGGACCTGTCTTCTGTCATTACTGTAAGGAGACGGTCATATGAAGCATGAATGTCTCATACGTCTCCTCGTAAATCCCGCTGGGGTTTGGATGAGCAGGAATCACGCTAGTCTCCTGCTTCCTGTGACGATCGACACGTCAATCGAGGTGGACGGAGCCATGGACGTGGTCAGTCCTCCTTCCGCCACTTTGGTGGCACTGCAGCTGCTGCTACAGCAACTTAAGCATCTCCCACTGCTACCACTGCACCATCTCCACTTGAGCCGGATCATCTCTAGCGACTTAAGGAGCTCCTTCTTCGCCACATCGCCTCCACCAACTCCTCGGCTACTCACGGCCTGTCTGCCATCTTTGGTATTACTGCCCCATGGATTTTCGATTCGGGTGCCTCGTTTTACCTAATATGTGACTCTATTGTGCTTACTGACTGCTCTCCTGCTCCCACACACCTGGAGCTCCGCATTGCGGATGGGACTTTGGTAGCTATGCTGTAGTGTGGGTCCATCACTGCTACCTCGGATTCTTCTGGTTGCCTGACCCTACCCCATGTCCACCATGCCCCTCGTCTTAATATCAATCTGATTTCTATTAGTTCTCTTTACGACTCTGGACTGTCACCTTTACTTCTTCTGTTTGTGTTGTGCAGGATTCACGGACAGGCAGGGGATTGGGCTGGGCCGTAGAGCAGGAGGACTGTACCAACTGGACTATCTCCATGTTTCCCCTGTTCTTGTTCCGTCTGCTATGTCAGTCACATCTGATGTCGACTTGTGGCACAGAAGGTTAGATCATTTATCTAGTAATCAACTCAAAAGCATTTTTCGTTCGGGCGCTTTGAGTTGTGTGTCCTCTCCTCTCTCTGTCTGTACAGATTGTTGATTGGCAAAGCATCTAGTTATTTAATTTTCTGCTAGTGCTTCCCGGTCTGTTGCTCTGTTTGATTTAGTGCATTCTGACATTTGAGGCCCTACGCCTGTTGCTTCTATTTCTGGTTTTGTGTACTATGTGTGTTTTATATATGACTACTCCCGGTGCACTTGGGTTTATCTTATGCATCATTGATCTGAGGTCTTTCACATTTATCGAAAATTCACCAATATGATTCATACTCAGCTTGGTCGGCGCATCATACTCAGTTTGGTTGGCGCATCAAGACCTTTCGGTGTGATTGTGCCAAGGAATATCTTTATTCAGAGATGCATGAGATTATTCAATCACACGGCACTCTTCACCAGTAGTCCTGTCCCCACACCCATGAGCAGAATGGCGTCGCCAAACGCAAACATCGTCATGTCCTCGAGACAGAACGAGCTTTGCTTCTTTCTGTCTCTGTTCCTCACTCCTACTGGGCTGAAGCTGTCATGACGGTTATCCACCTTATTAACATCACTACATCCTCTGCTCTCTCTGGTGCCACTCCGTACGAGCGTATCTATTCTAGTCCACCTGATTATTCTCTTCTTCGCACGTTTGGCTGTGCGTGTTTCGTCCTCCTCCCTTCCCATAAGCGCACCAAACTCTCTGCTAGGCCTGTTAGGTGTGTCCACTTGGGGCTCAGTCGGGAGCACAAGGGCTATCGGTGCTACGATCCCTTGGCTCGCTGGATCCGTGTCTCCCACCACATCTCCTTTGTTAAGGATGTCTCGTACTTTTCCACTGAGTCACGAGATCTACCCTCACCACCTGTGTCATCCTCTACGCCTCCACCACTTCTCACTATTCCTTTCCTACCTCCCTATACTGCTCCGACACCTACGGTTGTGCCTTCATCGGTTGAGCCTTCACCCTCCGTGCCTCTACTACCAAGCGTGCTCTGTGTGGGAGTATCTTTGCCACTCGTGCTCCACGTGAGGGGGAGAGTTAACGGATAGTCCCACATCGGTGAGGGAGGCACACATTACCCACTTAATATACCCGCTGTGGACCTCCCCTTACGACCCGGGTTTTAGAGTGTGAGGATATCTAACATAGTATCAGAGCTGGGTTCACCGTCTCCTGCTCCTGCTTCGAGTGCTCCCCATCGATTGTGCTTTGCCACACGTGCTCCACGTGAGGGAGAGTATTAATGGATAGTCCCACATCAGTGAGGGAGGCACCCACCATCCGCTTAATATGCCCGCTGTGGACCTCCCCTTACAACCCGGGTTTTGGGGTGTGAGGGTATCTAACACAATAATAATAATAATTAAAATATATATAAAAAACCCGTCTCTAAGGTACAACTTGTTGGAAATAATGCATAGATATAGGTTAAGAATATATTTACCCTTCACCGATGATCACCGAAAAGTTTGAAGTTTGAAGAATATTGGTGCAGGTTTGAGGCACCTCAAAGACACTGACTTTAAAGCAATAAATGTAGTCCTAGGTACACAGGTCTCCTGGATATCTTGTTTCCATTATGCAATGAACCTCTTAAACCGTCCTTCACATGTACTCGTTGATCATGGCCATCCAATCCGACCCTTTTTACAGAATACAAACACTCTCCGAGAAAAAATTTTGAAAAGAAGAGGAAGCAACGAAGTACGAAAAGTGCAGGAGTTTAGTACTCTATATTTTGTAAATAGAAAGATTTTCTAGCTTTTAAATTGGACTGGTTTGGACCTGTATATAAAGGAAATCGGACACCTCTAATAGCACCTGTTTACCTAGCCAACAGGTTCCTAGAAGTACCCCTTGGCTCAATCGTCTAGGCCTAATAGGTGCCAATGCACCCTTTGGTCTAATAGTTTGAATAAAATCAGAATAAAAAATTAAAATAATTATAAATATTAGGAGCATGTAGGGAGCTGATCTCGTATCTACACCCACTCCTCACGCCCAAACCAGGCCCGTTCCCGGGCAAGCCTAAATCCGGCCCGACACTGTTCGGTTCAGTGTGGTGCGATGCACGTGCACGCTTGTTTTAAATGTGTTCTAAGTTCTAACACGAATGTATGAGCCTATTCCGATCGTCTTGGATGCCCCACATGTTGCCCTTGGGCCCATACCAAGTCCTCTCATATATAGGGTGAAAGGTCCTCTGATTTTGCAATTTGGGAGTAAATGTATGAGAATATAAGCAACATCTCTTCCAAAAGAGTGGGAAACAAAATTGTTTAGGTTCTCTCCAAATCTGGAAATTATAAATATTGGAGTTTAGTCCCACATTGACTAGCGGGCTGGGCAGTGTTGTCTTCATATACCTTCCATGGACCTCCCCTTACGACCTGGGTTTTGGGGCGAGAGGGTATCTAAATGGTATCAGAGCAGGTTTGACCTATGCTCGCTAAGCAGAGTGGGAGTCTACCCACGTGACAAGGACCGGATGAAATCGACCTGCACATGAGGGGGAGTGTTGGAGTTAGTCCTACATTGGCTAGTGGGTCGGGTAGTGTTGACTTCATATATCCTTTGTGGACCTTCCTTTAAGACCCGGGTTTTGGGGCGAGAGGGTATCTAACAATAAGCATTCGAAATCCTTCTTCTTTTTTTTTTGAGAAATCCTCTTAGGGGGGGGTTGGCGTAGGCCCCTACCAGTTCATTGAATTAAAAAATTGTACATGGACCAAAAGAAAAAAAACAGACCCAAGTAAGGGTTACAAACTTACAATATGGTCCTGAAGGTCTGGAGGAAGATTAGTAGCCCAAAGTCTATCTGTGGAAAAAATACGGCTTAGAATTTCTGAATCCTTCATATTTCATAACAGTCCAAACTAATTTTTTAATGTGGAGAAAAGGAAAGAATGTTTTGGATCAGCTTATTGTGTTTATCTTATGCGTCATCGGTCTGAAGTCCCTCACATCTTTAGGAGATTCACCACTATGATACACACTCAGTTTGGTCGGCGCATCAAGACCTTTCGGTCTGATTGTGCCAAGGAGTATCTCTCCTCTGAGATGCGTGAGATTCTTCAATCTCACGGCACTCTTCACCAGCAGTCCTGTCCCCACACCCATGAGCAGAACGGCGTTGCCTAACGCAAGCATCGTCATGTCCTTGAGACCGCACGAGCCTTGCTTCTCTCTACGTCTGTTCCTCACTCTTATTGGGCTGAAGCTGTCATGACGGCTGTCCACCTCATCAATATCACTCCGTCATCTGCTCTGTCCGGTGCCACCCCATATGAGCGCCTCCACTCCAGCCCACCTGACTACTCTCTTCTTCGCACGTTTGGCTGCACGTGCTTCGTTCTTCTTCCTCCCCATGAGCGCACCAAACTCTCTGCGCGATCTGTTCGGTGTGTTCACTTGGGGCTCAGTCGGGAGCACAAGGGGATCGTTGTTACGATCCCTTGGCTCGCCGGATCCGTGTCTCCCGTCACGTTTCCTTTGTTGAGGATGTCCCGTACTTTTCCCCTGAGTCTCGGGATATTTCCTTGCCTCCTGCGTCACCCTCCTCGCCTTCCTCACCTCTCCACATCCCCGTTCTACCCCCGTTCTCTGTTGCCCCACCCAAGCCTACTCCACCTCCATCTTCCTCGCCACCACCACCACCACCTCCTCAGTCTCCCTCGCCACCTCCACCACCACCCGTTACTCGTGCCTATGTACGTCGGTCTGCAGCTCCTCCTCCAGAGTCGGTTCACACTGGTACTCCCTCGCCCGATGCTGCTGCCCCCTCCTCCCCGGTCGTGGATCTTGCTCCTGTTCGGTGCTACCCGGCGCGCGAACATCACCCTCCTGACAGATATGACTACTCTCCGGACAGGTTTGGCTACTCTGCCTTTACCTCTGACTCTCCTGACTCCTCTGGCTACTCTGCCATTGCCTCCTATTCTCCAGCTTATCAGGCTTTTCTTACCGCACTTCACACCCACCGGGAGCCCCAGTCGTACCGTGAGGCAGCTTTACATCCAGAGTGGCGGCAGGCCATGTCAGTTGAGCTTGAGGCTTTTCAGCGGACCCAGACATGGGATTTGGTGCCTTGTCCCTCAGGTGTGGTGCCTGTTAGCTGCAAGTGGATATTTAAGGTCAAGACTCGACCTGACGGATCCATTGAGCGGCACAAGGCCCGCCTCGTTGCTCGTGACTTCTCCCAGGAGTATGGGATTGATTACGAGGAGACGTTTGCTCCAATTGCTTGGATGACTACTGTACGCACCCTCTTAGCTGTGGCAGCTGCTCGAGGGTGGCCTCTCCATCAGATGGATGTCACCAATGCGTTCCTCCACGGTGACCTCTCCGAGGAAGTCTACATGGCTCCTCCTCCGGGCGTTTCAGTTCCTCCAGGGCACGTGTGTCGTTTGCGCCGAGCCATCTATAGACTCAAGCCCAATATATATGTACATGTATGACCATACAACCCGACCCGACTGTACATGTAACCCGACCCATCTCTATACATTAACATGAAGAAAGGTGTCATCCGGGCTTGACCACCTTTTATTACTAGAAGTCACTATTTATTCACGTTCTAAGTGAGCCATGTCTTGAACGGTTATGCATAGGCTTTGATAATAAGATGCATAGTCACCAAGTTCGGGTTTGGCAATAAGTCAGCAAGGGTAAAACTAGGGAAAGTTCGGCGAAAAGTCGGGGGGGTGGGAGAAAGGGTTCGGGTTTTAATCGACGAGAATGAAATTTGGAAAAAATCGGCAAGCTCGGGGCCTTCAAAAGTCAAGTTTTTAGCTTACATTTAAACAGCTAACATATTTCTAACGCGACTTATATAAAGATGATAGGTCAACAACAACAAATCAACTAAGTTAATCATGCAACTATGCAAATGCAAGTAAGCAACAAAACAATAACCCGACAAATTAACATACTAAGTTACGAACATCATGATAAGTTAATAACGACATCCCACAATAAAATATTACAAAATTTAAGATGTCCATTGTCCAATAGTCACTAATCAAAATAGAAACTAAGTATCCATCATGTCGTCGAGAGCATCCAAAGTCAAACTTGCATCATTCTCTTGCAGTCTTGCTTCATTCTCTTCATCCTCCATGAATTCAATGTCATCGGACTCATCATCGGAAGAAAGTTGAATTTCAATGTCATCGGACTCATCATCGATACAGTCACAAAGTTCAGTAAAAAAACATGTTTTTTAACCTTATTTTCAATAAAAACGGTGAATTTGGTAACCTGTAAAAAATCGGGAAAAAAGTGGTATATAAATGGTTGCCATTAAGTCATGTTTTAAACATGTTTTTTTTCAAAAAAATGCCGAACTTTGTGACTATAATAAGATGGACAATAATGATACTAGGTCGGATTCTAAACAGGATTGCACATTACATCCTTGTGCAATATCTTATTTTATGAGTGCTTTAGGAAAATGTTGATTCTCATAAACTGTGGCTCCATAGTCACACTTGCATAGGTGAGTCTTCAAAGGTGTCTTTTAGTTCTTGAACTCATTTAGAACCGAGGCTCTTTCTCTTTATGTTGTAATTGAGTACAAGTATCGAAGAGTTGAACTTAGGGCTGGCAATTTCGGACTCGACACGGCAGACCCGACACGAAGTTAGCGAGTCTGGGTCAGGGCTAAACGGGTTCGGGTCGTAAACGGGTCATCACGATAGACCCGTTTAATAAACGGGTCGGGTCCGGGTTTAGGGTCTGGACACGGTAGACCCGGGAAGACCCGTTTAAAATTCAACGGGTCGGGTCGGGTTGGGTCTACCCGCAATCCGATACTGTAATATATAGTATTAGTGGGTCTATTGGGTTAGGTCGGGTCGAGTTGAGTCGGATTGGGTCGGATCGGGTCAACTGAATAAACCCGTGTGGTAAACGGGTCTTATCGGGTCTAACCGTTTATAAACGGGTCGGGTACGAGTTTAGGATCTAGACACGATTAGTTAAACGGGTCGGGTCCGGGTCCGGGTCTAGGGGTTTTGGACACGACCCGAAACTAGACACGACACGAACCCGACCCGACACGACCCATTGCCACCCCTAGCTGAACTCAAGGAGACCGATTCTCCAAGTTTAGTACTCTTATTAGTTACTCATTAAGGATATTATTACTCATTGTATCTATTTCTTAGAATTTCCAGTCAGATAGGTTGGGTTACCACTGACAACAGCTCTTAATTAGTTAAAAACCACTCCCCCAAGATGATTTCAGAACCATGTTCTTGGAAAGCCCATTATTCTAGGGATCTGCTAGATTCCTTTCTGATCCTGTTGAATCTAATATTTTAACAATTTTGTACCATAATTGAACATATCTGGAAGTTTTTGTTTGTCCTTTATTTTCATCAGATTCATACGTTTGGTTGGTGATGCAATGTCTTAGGAACTTTCATCGGTGTACCAACAACCATTTTACTCCCGATATCTTTTATTGAGGATGAGTAAAGTATAGAGAGAAGTTTGTTCTCCTGAAACCGTCCGCAATGGCACAAGTTGAACTTGTACAGACCTAGACTCTCATTGGCCCTTTCTTATTGAGGTTTTGGTCCTTAACAGTGAACTCTTTAAATACGCTTGTCCCATACAAGTGAAAGATTAAAATATCCATCCGTTAGCACCTTTTGTGCTCTTCGATTTTAAAATGGAAAGATGCTAGACAAACCCTTTATGTTTTTTCCATAAAAGTAAAAAACTAAGCTACTACACCTGAAAGTGCAACGAACTAAACCTACTTGTTTTTATGGAGAGGAAACCAAACATCAAATAGCTGGTTTGGGGTCTGATGGAGCAGAATAGACAAATTGCCAGCAACGAAGAGTAAAAATCAGATAAGTAACACAATGAGAGCTTGTGAATTCCATCATATAATTAAATCTTCCAACATGAACTAAAAGATTGGAATTTTCAGATTTGTTGTACTAGCTGAGCTCTTCTTCGTTGATTAAACATTACTTGATAATTAACTTCAATTGGATTTTACCCATATTTCCTTTCCTAAAATGATTGGGTTATATCCATGCTTTTCGAAGTCTTCGTTATCTGATGGTGTTGTTGGGTTAGTGCCAGCTTCTGTATTACTATACATGTCTGTGGATGTGAAGCTTTGAATTTACCATGTGAAGTTACAACTTACAACATGCTAGATTATTACCAGAATCATCATATTTCTTTCTAAGTAGTGTAATATGTCGATCAATATCTCATTTCCTTGGTCGTATGTTTCCAAATCGTGCTGGAGGTAGCCAGTTCTCCAATGCTCAAACTTTGCCAAATCTATGCTGTACAGTTTGTGCTTTAGCTAAGCTTATTAATTTGAAGTAAAGTTATTGTTTCAAGTTTCACTTTTGATTTCTAGTGTTATTGTTGAAACATCCTATTGATTCGAATGTATTTCTGTAAAAAAGTCTTAAAAATTGTAGCATTAAGTGGATTTATAACTTAACTGTTTCCTTACTTCATTTTCAACTTGGGAATCCAACATTTTGTTCTCTGCAGAGATTTGTGCCGGAATCTATTTGGAAAATGGTCGTGTCCTAACAGTTCTTGTTTCTCGATTGAGACGGTTTCTGGCGGTATCACAAACCACTGTGAGTTTTACTGTTGGGTACTGCCTTTTCATACGACTCTTGTCATCTGATTTTTTAAAAAAAGCTTGAATCATATTACAGTTTTGCTTTCTTATGTTATATGGATTAGGGAATGTTGTTTCATTTCATCTCTTTGGAGTATAATTTGTGCCACAGGGTTTGGATGCAATCTCATATAACAAATCCTTCCTTACTACCCTTTTTGTCTAGACACGTTCCTTATCTAGGGAAACATTGGAGGGTTCCCTGGTTGCATGAGCTTAAACTGCGTAACCAACAAGATAGGTTTCCCTGCCCACCAACTAGCCTTTTAGTTTTCTTGGCACAGCCCCTCGATTTCCAAGTTGTTTTGGTCAGGATCTCGGCACGATTCTTAGAGGGTTGACGTCAAGTCGACAACCATTCAGAAAATTACACAACCCCATCTTGATGGGATAAGACTTGGAGGATTGTTTGGAGTCTCATTAATGTTTTTGAAGTTGTTGTGTCTGTTTTATAGTCACTATTTCATCAATTTCTTATGCTTGATTTATAATGTGTTTTTTTTTTTGCATTTAATTTATAATGTGATTGGATTTCTAATTCAGCTTCATGTTGTATATATGTCTAATCACTACAGATTGATTGTATACCTTAGGTTCATGGATGCATTTCTTAAATGATCCAACCCCATATTTTCCACACTGAAAATGAATTTTATCATTAATTCCTGCAGTGCTGAAGGTATCTGTGAGAGAAGACAGTGGGAATGATGTTTTTCTGACTGTACGATTGTATGGTCCAAATACCGACTTAGTGATTGATCGCCAGCGAGAATTGCAGGTGGGTTATTTGGTTGTCTGGTTTGAATTCCTCGGAAAGCTGTGTTGTTTCCTCTTGGAAAGCTAATGATATATTTACAAAAAGTTGTCCTTCAAAGATACATCTTTCTGCAAGTTATTCTTTAGCTTTTGATTCGTTTTGTTTGCAAACACCAAGCTGTTTATTTCTTTTCTTCTCTTTTGGGTAGCTGAAACTACATACTGTAAGTGAGGCGAGTTTCCAATATTTATGGACTCCTGGTTCAAGGTTTACAAACAGATTTGTAGTGATTAGCTGGTTCCTGATGAATTGAAGTTGATAATGATGATTGTGAGCTTTCTAGTCTGTTAGCAGGATGTTATGTAATAGTGCATGGGTCTCTGCATGGTAGATCTAAACTTCCACTGCGATTTATCCTTATTTAACTTCTTTTGACCTCTCAAAGGTTCTTCAGAATAATAAATAATGGGCTATTTTAGCATCATTCATGTTGAAAAGAAATCGAGAATAAGTTTAATATAGCCAAAGAAAGATTTTTATCTTACCTTGTTTCTCCGTTTGTACCTTTTTGTCTTATTTTTATACAAACTACATACCATAATAATGAATATGTTTTGTGAAGACTTTATATCTTCTTTATTTTTTTTCAGAAATTCCTCTCAGAGGAAGAGAGGAGGGGGTTTAGGCGTTTAGCCAGACCCCAAGCTATTTATTAAAATAGAAAAAAGGAAGTGTAAATCCAAAAAAGATTAAAAAAAGACTTGGTTGATTATCATGTCGTCCATTCCTTAGAGCGCCATAAAATAGACATCCAAATCTCTTCCGGTGGCAGGTACTTAGAGCTGAAAATGCATGAGTTTCCCTCTTTCCAAATACACCAGCAGACATAGACGACTAGAAAATCCCAGACTCAGTGAAGAGGAGGCTTGACTCTCTTATTTCTCCAAACAGTCTGGAGGGATTGAATAGTGCATGGATGACCTTACAGTGTTCTAAAAAGCGGCCCAGGCCGTCTAGGTGCTAGAAGATCCCCCACCGCCTAGACTAGCCCCTAGGCAGTTCAGAAAAGATGGTCAGGTGGGCCCAGGCTAGTCTAGGAGGGTTTAGGTGGGATGTGCTTTCTTTTTTTTAAAACCTAGTCTATACCTAATTCAATGCCTAGATCATCAATAAGAAGAAAAGGGGAAAGGAGCGAGGAGTAGATGTATTACTAGAGACTAAAGCTAGTAAGGCTCAAGGATGGATTGTTGATGGTGGTGATGATGAAGTAAATAATGAAGAGGTTGACGTCGGTTCGGGACTTACTTGGTGAATGGTTGGAGAAGCAATGGGAGCGGATAGTGTTCTAATGCCTTGGAGAAATTCTAGAAACGTTGGTTGTAGCTCTTCATCCCGTGAAGTTAGATAACTACATGAAGAAGATTTTGTATTGGATGAGGAGACAGACAAAGAGTATGATGAGGAGGTGGATTTTAAGTCTAATGAAGATAGAGTCCTAGAGAGATATGGAGAAAAAGAAGAGTACTAAGAATCTAGTACTGAAGCCTATAGGAAAAATGATGTTATATTTTGTGACTTTTTTTATTTTGGATTGTACTAGAATCTTGGATACTTTATTCGTAATATCATGCTTCGTTTTGTTGTTGGTACTCTTGAATTTATGGTTTGGATTTTACTAAAATCATGCATATTATCTCATAATATCATGGTTGTTTTTGTTCTTGTTAATCTGGAATTTATGGTTATATAAATGATACTTGTTCTTTAAAATAATGGTTGAGATAATCTTGAATTTATAGTAATTTTAAAACATATATATTATATTTAATATCAAAATAATAATTAAAAATAGTCAAAACGCCTAGGTGCTGCCTAGGCACTAGGCAGTCCCCCAACCGCCCGACTAGCACCTATCGCTTTGTAGACTCCCATAATAATGAATAAGTTTTTTGGAGCTTTTATATCTTCTTTATTTTTTATCAGGAAATTCCTCTCAGAGGTAGAGAGGAAGGGGTTAAGCCAGACCCCAAGCTATTTATTAAAATAGAAAAAAGGAAGTGCAAACCCAAGAAAGATTACTGACTATAGAATTGATCTTCAAAAAAGATTTAGTTGATTATCTCGTAGTCCATTCCTTTGAGCGCCATAAAATAGACATCCAAATCTCTTCCGGTGGCAGGTGCTTAGAGCTGAAAATACATAAGTTTCTCTCTTTCCAAATACACCAGCAGACATAGACGACTAGAAAATCCCAGACTAGTGAAGATAAGGCTTGACTCTCTTATTTCTCCAAACAATCTAGAGGGAGTGAATAGTGCACGAATGACCTTTGATATTCAGTTGAGTCTTTAATAACTTTCATATAATTTTAGATTAGTGGCAATGAAGAATGAGTTGATTCGTAACTTCTCTCCTATTGCTGCTGCAAAGGCCACAAGAAAAGTCTGTGATTCCTGGGTGATTTCTCTTGTGAGGATTAGCTCTCTTAAGTATTCTATATTTAATGGCTAGCCACATAAAAAGTCTCTTTTTTAACCGATAGCTTTACCGGTTTTTCATGGCTTTCCGTCCTGAGTTTGCACCTCTTGCTGGCAGTTGATTCACTGCGATTCGTTGACACGTCTAGATGCTGTTATTACTGATCTCATGGCTGAGCAGACCTATATGTGCACTATGACCACTCGCCAGGTTCCTCTGTCCTCTGGCTTTGAGGGTGTCCTCACAGCCGCCCCTCATTCCATCGACGCTACTTGTTCTCGGCCCATGTGCGCTTACTACCAGAAGCCGGTACACTTGATATATTCATATTGGGTACTTCATCTAGAGAAGCGCTAAGAACCACGAGGCTGCGGCCACCCTGTCCGTTCTATTGCGGGTTTCGCCAACTCCATCCCTGCTCCAGGCATCTCAGCAACACCTCCTCCGCCAGACTATCTATAGTGTCTTGAGCAGCGACTCGGCCATTTTCTTGTGCAACAATATGTCTCCAGCTCATATAGCTCCTTCGGCCTCTTGACCATGTCTACCACGTTGAGTACATCTATACCACTGGATTATGGACTCTGGCACCTCCCACTACATGACCCCAAACCATACCAATTTCACGATCTGCTCACCAGCACCTTACATCCCTCTTAGCTATGTTACAGATGGTTCACTCTTGACCATCTCGCAGTTTGGGTCCATCACTACCACCCCAGACACCACAAGGTGCCTCTCCTTACCTTTTGTTCTCTAGGCCCTTCAGCTTTGTGTAAACCTCATTTCTATTAGCAATCTCTATGATCTGGCTACATCGTAACTTTACCTGTTCTTCTTATGTTGTGCAAGATCCACGCACGGGCCATGGGATTGGAGCTGGTCATAGGGTCAGCAGATTATACCATCTTGAGCTTCTTCATCTGCCCACTACCCCTCATGTCGGTTTTTGTGGTGCTTCTACCTTTGATGTTGACTGTGGCATAGAAAGTTGGGTCATGTATATGAACCTTGATTGAAAAGTCTTTCCCAGTCTAGAGCTTTAAGTCCAGGTTCCTTTTCTCCTCTTTCTGTCTATACGGGCTTCAAGTTGGCTAAACCCTTGGCCCTCTCTTTTTTATCTAGCACCTCTCATTCATGTAACTCTTTTGATTTAGTGCATTCTGATGTTTGGGGCCTAACTCCCTTGCCTTCCATATGTGGTTTTATCTATTATGTGAGCTATATTATTGATTATTCTCGGTACACTTGGATTTATCTTCTTCGCCATTGCTCTGAGATACCCACATACTAGACCTTCAACAACATGATCCACACCCAGTTCCACACACGCATTAAGACCTTTCGGTCTGATTGTGCTCGTAACTATCTCTCCTCTACGATGCACTCTCTTCTTCACTCACGGGACCCTCTTCCAGCAGTCATGTCCTCACACTCATGAGCATGATAGGGTTGCAAAGAAGACACATCGCAACATCCTTGAGACCGCTCATGCTCTCCTTCACTCCTTTATTCCTCGTACTTTCTGGGCCGAGGCCATCCCTGGCCTCTGTTAATCTCATCAACATCACCCCCTCCTCCATCCTCTCTGTTGTGTCTTCCCATGAACGACTCTATTCCACTCCACCTGACTACGGTATGCTCCGCATCTTCGGATGCACATGCTTTCTTCTCCTCCCTCTCCACTAGCACACTAAGTTGTCTGCAAGGTCAGTTAAGTGTGTTTTATTGGAGATCAGTTCTGAGCACAAAGGGTATCGTTGTTAGCATCTCTCCTGTGCCACCTCCCACCCTAGACAACACACTCATCAAATTTTAACAAATTTCGAAACTTGTAGGTGGTCATATTTGATTTTAGCTCACTTTCTCCTCATGAGCTCACACTTCACCGTAACATTCCTCTCTCTCTCTCTCTCTCTCTATATATATATATATATATATATATATATATATATATATATATATATACTAGTAATGCCCGTGCCTGTCGGCACGCAAAAGATTTTGAGGGCGGGAACAATATTTCGAGATCGGCGATAATTTTTCGAGGGAGATAAAAATATTTTGAGGGTGATAACAATATTTCTTGAGTGGAGATAATAATAGTAATGCACATGCCCGTCGGCACGAACATTCAGCGAAAACATCCACATTCGAAGGGGCGTTACATTCTGTGAAGGGGCCCATATTTGGTGAAAGCATCTCCAGGGGTGGCAATGGACTCCGAAAACCTGACCCGAAACATTGGGTATGGGTGCAAATTTTGTACCCAAAACATGGTTTACGAAATATTGAGAATTTAACATAAAATTGCCAAGGTGAAACATTTTAACTTACTCATCAGAATGGGAAGCTTAATACTTATTCTCGAACAAACTGGATGACCGAAGGGAATATTGTTTCCTAATGAATGAAAAGCTCTTCAAGATTGGAACTTTGTAATGTTGAATAGATGATTCTTGAAGCAGAGTAATAAATCATACACTGGTAATTTCATGAAATAGAAAAGATCACTGACATTGAATCCCTCTTTAGCAGGTCAATAAGGGGGGATTCATTGTCTCCATCCTGCCGCGACCTTCACCATCCGTCTCCATGGCCATCGCCTCTCTCGCCGCAAAAGAATCCAGCAGATCGGGCAATTTTGGAGATAGAATATTGTTAGTGTGTTATGGGTTAAGTATGGAGTCTGCGATACCCGAATAGGTATGGGTAGGGTCCGACCCGAACGTCGGTTGATCAGGCGGCCTAACAACGTCGGAAGGTATGGGTATAAGAACTCTATCCGATTAACTTTCAGGTACGGATATGGGTACCTCAACCAAAATCTGATTGCCCCTCTAACCTGTGTATGATTTAACTTTCAGGTACGGGTATGATTAACACTGCATTGTGATATCCTTATTTCTTTTTATTCATATCCAAAACCTGACCCTGAACCAAAACCCGACCCCACCGATGACAAACCAAAACCCGAAACCCGATTGGATGGATCAGGTATGGAGTCTGTCATACCCGAATCGGTATGGGTTGGGATAGGGTCCGACACGAACCCCGGTTGATCAGGTAGCCTAACAGCATAAGGAGGTATATGTATAAGATCTGTACCCGATTAACTTTCGGTTATGGGAACCCGAACCTTGATTGATCGGGTGGACTTGAATTTTTTTTTCTAATATTCGAAACCGAACCAAAACCCGACCCCACCGGCGATAAACAAAACCCGAAACCCGATTGCATATGGATCAGGTATGGAGTCTGACCCGAACCTCGGTTGATCGACCGACGAAACACTTCCCGGGGGCGAAGTTTGTGCCGTAGGCCCACACTTTGTTGTTGTCCGGTCCAGTGATTTGTTGAGTGAATCAAAATGTCCTCCCTGGACTTTGAGAGTTAACACCTACACAGTTTGATTAGTTTCGGTCCATCAAAAAAACAGAACATTTATTGAATCAAAGAACATTACTTGAATCAAATAGCTAATCATAAAATCTTTACTTATTGAATCTGCAGTATTTTCTTCAATGTATGTTTAGCTTCAGTTTACATGTCCGCAGAGCAGGGGAAAGAACCAATTTAAAGAAGAAATGAGAGGGGAGAAGCCAAGAAAACGTTTTTAAAAAATGTGAATTGATTGTTGCTTTCCATGTGACGATTGACCACATGAATAAAGATTAGAAGAATCTTGGATGGGTCCAAGATCTTGAGTCTAAACAGGGGGAAATAACGAAAAAAAAAAAGCAAAGGATGGAAGGAAGAGAGAACCGAAGAAAAGAACTTGAGGTCGTCTTCTTTAATTTTTTCTTCCACCAAACAGAGCCATAAAACCCAGATCTTGTTTCCTCTAGAGGAAAATAGAAATCTTCCGAAATAAAACAGGAAACATGGCATTCTAAAGTAAAGCACAAACATATATTTCAAACTATGGAAATAATATTTGACAAAACAAATGCCAATGGATCAACCTGACCCCGATCTCGTAGGCGACGACCCCAACCCCGATCCCGTAGGCGACGACCCCGACCCCGCTGGCGAATGGAAGAACCCTGCACCAAAAAAAAAATGATGTCAAAAAACACACACACAGAGAGAGAGGGAGGGAGAGACCCCAACCCGACCCCGCCGGCGATGACCCTGATAGATTCCCGCGATGAATGAGTCTCCGGCGATGTGCTCCTCTGCTTACCCGCAGGTGACGACCCCGACCCAACCCCGCCGGCGATAACCCTGATAGATTCCCCCTTCGTCTAGGATCTCTCCGTCCCCCCGTACACCCTCTTCCCCTCCTTCACTGAGTCCTGTCCCTTCCTCCTCTCCTCTGCGAAAAACTTAAAAAAAATATATCAGAGAGAGAGAGAGAAAAAAAAAGAGCCTGAGGGGGTGTGGGTGTTGGTCGCAGCCACATCGCCTGAATGCTAGGCCAATGGAGAGAGAGAGAGAGATGGGGGGGTGGAGTCGAAGGAGGTGTAGTCAGTCGGCGAGGTCGGATCAGTAGACGATCGGCGAGATCGAATCTGGATCGGCGAGATCGGATCTGGATCTTGATCTGGATCGGCGAGATCGGATCTGGATCGGCAAGATAGGATAAGCAATCGGTGGGCGAGATCGGAGCTGATTAATCCCCTCCAACGGAGTAGTAGTCGGTCGGCGAGGTCGGATCAGCAGTCGATCGGCAAGATCGGATCTGGATCTGGATCTGGTCGGATCAGCAGTCGGTCGGCGAGATCAGAGCTAATCAATCCCCTCCTCGTCGCTGCCCTTCCATTGGAGAAGAAATGGGGAGGGGAGTCGATCAGCCCCCTCCCCTAGAGGTCGAAATCCCGAGCAATGAGAGAGAGAGGTGATGAGAAAGAGAGAGAGAGAGAGAGAGAGAGAGAGAGAGGTGAGGCTGGGGGTAGAGAACGGGGCCCGGCGACCAGATCCGCGGCCATCCCAGCCCGGCGACCAGATCCGCGGCCCGGCGACCAGATCTGCGGCCCTCCGACCACCGAGTTGCTGCCGGTGACCACCGATCCGCAGATCCGCGGCCCGGCGACCACCGAGTCCCAGCCCGGCGACCAGATTCGCGGGAGTGGTGATGAGAAAGAGAGAGAGAGAGGAGAGGTAGAGCTGGGGGTAGAGAACGGGGTGGGGATTGGAATAGAGGGAGAGAGAGGAGAGTAATGAGGGCACAGTTGTCGGTATTGGAATAGAGGGAGAGAGAGGAGAGTAATGAGAGCACAGTTGTCGGTATTGCTCACCTTCCGTTTTTAATCCGGACGAGTATTGATCACCTTCCATTTTTTGAAGGCTGGTCGGATCAATCATAGTCGTTAATTTTTCTCTTCTAAGTGAATGACACTCACCGTAACAGCAATGAACGGCTGTGTTTATCTCTTACGGTTTGTCTCTGGAGTCAATTAAATGTTTATCCCCCCCACAAAACCCTGAAATATTATATATATATATATATATATATATATATGGCCCATTGACTTTTAATGAGAATCCATTCATTCTCTTCAAACTCTAATCTCTCTCTATTCATAATAGTCTCAAAAACCTGACCATCACTTATGGACAAATGAGAGGCATGCCAAGAAATCTAGAAAGGCAATCGGCAAGTCGAGAGGAGATGAAGGACTTGGACGTATTTATGTTTGGATGCAACTTCTGAAATAAATCCATGAATTTATATTGCAATCAGATCTGGTTTTGATCTGAAATCTGAACGTGGTTTAGGGATCTTAAAAATATTGTAGAAGGTGGCTACTGTCAACGGGATTATAGATATAAAATGGTTTTGTAAGAAATTGAGGATTTGTGGGGAAACCTCTCAAAGATGTGCTTCATTGAATTTATTTCCAATGCAGAAAATTTGGGAATAGTAAGGGATCAGATGTGTTTTCTAGGTAATCTAAGATTATAGGTGATTATATAAGTAGCTAAGGCTTAAAACATCCAACTAATATAAGATGCAGAAATTGAAGATAACTAGCAGAAATTCATAGAAAACTGCACTTACGATGGATGAGACTGTGAGGGATAACTACTAGAAGAGAGGTACTGCTGGGGGTGGGTGGTGGTGGTGGAGATTAAGGATTTGGCACCTTAATCTTTCCGGGGTATTGTGCCAAGGAATTCATAGCAAGAGCGCTCAAGAGATCACAACAAATTTTAGAGCTTCATTATAGCAGCTAAGGACCCCGTTATATCGGTTACATGCAATCGCCTAACCTCCTCCATATCCTTTGATATGAGCAATGTCTCATCATTATCTTCACTTCATTTTATTTAAATTAGATTCTGTATGCTTTAAGATTTTTGATGCACTTCGTTGAGCACCAATCAGACTTATATCTAAGGGGATATGTTATTTTACAAGTTATGGTAGCCTATGGTGCATGGGATGCCTCACCTGGTTTAATGGGTTGGGCTAACCATCCATTATGTTGTAAATTAAAACATGTCCTTTATTTAGGTGCGTAAGATCTAAAGAAACACTGCTCTATGAGACGACGTACATGGCCTCACGGCTCCCTTGGGATGCGTGCTACGGTACCTTGCCCCCTTGCGACCTTGCCTCCTTTTTAGTGAGATTTCCTCTCTCTCTCTCTCTCTCTCTCTCTCTCTGATATCATGTGACCCTTCAACAGCCTAGATTTAATCCTCTTAGATGCCCTAAGACCTATAAAACATAGTGATTTTAGATCTGAAATCTCAATTTTTTTGAAGATAACCCCCATAGAAAGAAATGAGTCACTTCTATCTCCTCTCTCCAACATCGATCGTCTTGCCCCTAACCTACTTCTTTCAAAGTTCAAACCCCCTTCTATCTCCACCACCACTTCAATTTCTCTCCCCTAGGCTACAAGTGGAGATTTTGCACTTGAACATGCATCGAAAAACCTTTGTCTTGCTTTGTATCCCACTCTTCTAGTCCACTGCTTCTACCCCTCTGCTCTTTCATCCAAGGCAATGCTTGGCAAGTATTCCGGTGCGATCTAGCAATCACATAGGCACTTGCACGACTTAGCGTTAATATCCATGGTAGTTATCTTTAGTTTTCTTACCCAGGCCTATAACTGTGGGTTTCTTAGACTCCTCTGTGGTGTGGTTCTTCTTTGAATCCTTCTTTCGACACGAATATTGCCTTGTTCTAGATGTTTAACGTTTATTT
This sequence comes from Chamaelirium japonicum, assembly GCA_947650365.1. Taxonomy (NCBI): domain Eukaryota; kingdom Viridiplantae; phylum Streptophyta; class Magnoliopsida; order Liliales; family Melanthiaceae; genus Chamaelirium; species Chamaelirium japonicum. The sequence continues at coordinate 10,544,128 of OX393558.1, forward strand.
TCTTTGCTGCTTGTAAATTGTGTTAGCCCAGATTTGGAATGTGATAAGATTTACTTGATGATTAAACCAATGATCTGATAGTTGGATTAGTGCAAGACCTACAGCACTCTATTGCTGAAATTATATTCAGTTATGCTGCAATCCATCTATTGTTTAAAAATTCAGTTAATTCAATTTTTTAATTTTAACAGGGCATCACAGTACCATGATTGCATTAGATTTCTCGGAAGAGTACATGAGGTTGCATTAGGTTGGTATTAGAGCCAAGTGTCGTGGTGTTTCTTCACTTTGACCGGTCCATGCATAGCTGGGCTAAATGCCACAATCGATACTTGTTGAAATTGCACAGAAAATCTGGACATCAACACTTAAATGCTTGCTGTTTTTGCTACTAAACAAACATAATCTTCACTAGTGCAAGTACCACAACACTTCGTGCATTTAAAATTAAGCACTTAATCCACTCGTTTGACAGCAAGGCAAGCATACTTTGTTGCAAAATCAGCAATAAGCTATTCACCACACCGAATATTAAAACCCCCCTTTGGATTTTTCATCTTTCTGAACTAGAAAACCTTACAGTAGTTCCCATGGCATCACAAGATTCTATAAATGCAATCGTTAAAGGAACTGGCCCAACAACAAGACACCCTCACTCAAATACGGGAGATGATGGCACAAATGACCCAGCTCATGCCTCATGGCCAATTTGAATGCTAATCTGGCAGGCAATTGTCATCAAGAGCAAGAACCACATTTGCAATTGCTACCTCAATTTAGGGCATACAGGAGGGAAGAAAGAGGGAAGGATGGGAAGGGAGAAGGTCATAAAATGAAGTGCCATATCCCATCCATTCAATGCAATTGCAATTTGGCGGCACCATGACAGGTAATGAGGCCCTCCTAGGTTTGACTTAATTGTTGTTTTCTGGTCCTATATGTCTGAATACACCTAATGAAGCAAAGGCTAGAGTTGATCCCATGTCTTAACATAATTGTTGGTTTCTAGGCTATAGACGTGACTACATAGAGAGTTCAAACATATTAATAGTGCCGAGAGTCAAGAGAAATTCCAGGATGTTTTTCCTTGTAAGTCATTCAGATGGTTGGTTTGTTGACTTTTTGCTTGATCTATATATGGTTGGTGGGACATTTCTCCTTATACAATAAAAATGTTTTGAGGTGCAATCCTACACATATTAACACCAGAATCTAGGGTTTAAACTTTAAAGTGTATCCTACCGTAGATGGGAAGGAACATGATAAGAACAAAAAATATTTGATAATTGCTGCTAGAAAATTTTATCAGGAAGGGGGAAATGAAAAAAGAAGAAGTGAACTTGTTGGTCCCATTATCTTAGTTGAGGTTGGTGCCACTGCCACACACTTATTTACGTATTAAATGATTTGTGAGCTTTTAGTTTGACATGCCCGTCTCTTGAGTTCAAGAGCTTACCATGTCCGACATGCACATCCATGTCTCCAGGTCGTACCCGTGTTCGTATCACCCACATCATAGATCTATCAGCATGGCTTAGTTGGTACTTATCAAACGTAAGCACATGCCCTCATTGGAAAAAAAACATTGCTCCTTTGCTCGGTTTATATTTTACATTGTCCCTTTTTTTCTTGTTCTTCTTTTGTACAAAAAACACAATGCATTCTGAATTTGTAACAGATGTTCTTAATTCTTGATTGATTAACGTGTGCAATAACTTCCCCGTATGGTATTTAGGCCATACCCTTTCTCTCAGCTGCAGGGTTTGGTGCTAAATTGCTCGGAATATTTGGAAATGGCATGGTTCAGTCTTTTATTGATGGTCGTACACTTTCACCATCAGGTGCGCACTAATATGAGTTGCATTTAATGGCTAAGGAAACAGATAACATGTATGTTGTCTAGAATTATTATTTCCGTTCTTCAAGAAAGATAAACTTTATAATGTTTAGTTTCAGTTGGATGACCTAGTGTTTAGAATATACGAACAAACTGTTTCAATCCATTTTCATGAGAGACGGACTCTGTAGTCCCTCAAGGTTCAAATAAATAACCCTTGGATCATGTAAAGGAGAGGTTTAGAAAGGATAGATTAACCTTTTGATTGCAGATGAACCTTTGCGGAGGAGAATCAAGCGCCTGTGTTGTGATTCCGGAGGGTAAATCATGCGCAAAAGACGACGAACGGGGCTGTTGGGACGAGAGGACGGAGCCGGGAGGGCTGCCAAAGCCCGTATGGTCTCAAGAAGAGTTGTACGGTCATTTTGAAGAGTGTACGGTCTCAAGGAGAGTTGTACGGTCTTTTTGAAGAGCGTACGGTCACAGTGGGGTGCCCCGGGGCTGCCGCTGTTTGTTTTTTAATATGGGGTGCCCCTAATATCATAATAAGGCATGGGATTTTTAATCCTGTGCGTGCTCCCGTGGTCGCAAGAACAGAGAGGAGTCATGACTTCTTTTGATGCATGTAAGAGGTGGGGTCGGCTGACATCACGTGGGGAGATATAGGGGGAGAAAAAGAGAGACGCATGCGCGTGGTCTCACTACTGCCTTCTCCTTACTTTCCTTCATCTTCTTGGATGCTCACACAATCAAGATTTAGGGTTTTGAGAAAAGACAAGGGGAGGGGGGGGGGGGGGGGGGGCAGAGATCTGAAGTCCACCAGATCCGAGGAATCCTCCTTTGATGGAATCCAATCCAAGATTGACTGCAATCAAGCAATTTTATTAATAGTCGTTCATAACATAAAAAAAGAGAGGCCATGTCCTTATATAATAAACTAGCATAATTCCATAACCATTCACGGATAATGTGGGGCTAAAAAAACACCGAATGATGATTTGTTACCCATGTCTACAATTTAAAATGACAACTTAAATAAGAAATAAAAAATAAAAAAGATAAGTGGCCCTCTTGAACCGATCGCATGTGGAGGCAGTGCAGTCGTCGGGTCTGGTCTTCATCATTCATCCCAGCTTAGAAAGAACTCGCTTATGAGTTCTGTGAAGTTGAACCAAGCTCTAGGGCCTTTAGAATCTGACCGGTCTCCAAAGTAGTTGCCAGTGTTTGAAGTTGATGATATAGGCCCAACATATGTGATTGTGATCATGCCGCACCGTGCTCAACTCTCGGGTCCCATGCGAACAAGTTGCTGACGTCAAGCTGGTACATGGATCTACCTTGTTCGTTACTGTTAGGAGATGAGGGACTCAAGCCCAATATATATATACATGTATGACCATACAACCCTACCCGACTGTACATGTAACCCGACCCATCTCTATACATTAACACTCCCCCTCAAACTCACGGTGGATCATGAACCGAGAGTTTGCCGATAAAGTGCCGGAAGCGAGGAATCTAAGGGGCTTCGTCAGAAAATCAGCAGTCTGCTCCAATGATGGAATGAATGGCAAGGAGATGGTATGGTCGAGAAACTCTTGGCGAACGTAGTGACAATCAACCTCAATGTATTTTGTTCGCTCGTGGAAGACCGGATTGCTAGCAATCTGAATAGCACTCTGGTTGTCACAGAAGAGAGGCGTGGGCCTGGATATCACAACTCCCAAGTCGAGCAAAAGGCGGCAAAGCCAGACAATCTCTGCGGTGGTGGAAGCCATAGCCCTGTATTCGGCTTCGGTGCTGGAGCGTGCAACAGACTCATGTTTCTTGCTGCGCCACGAAATAAGAGAATCACCAATAAACACACAGTATCCTGTAGTAGAGCGGCGAGTGACTACATCTCCTGCCCAATCTGCATCGAGGTAGGCACGCAGCACCAACGGAGAGGTAGAGGGAAACAGTAGGGAACGAGTGACAGTGCCTCGGAGGTAGCGGATAATCCGAAGGACAGCAGCATAGTGAACTGAACGTGGAGCCTGAACAAACTGACTGACAATGCCAACAGCATGGGCAATGTCTGGCCGGATCATAATGAGGTAGACGAGCATTCCAACCAGCCTCTGGTAGCGGGAGACATCCTGGAGCGGCTCACCATCTGTAGCTAGAAACTTCAAATTGAGCTTCATGGGTGTGTCAGCAGTGCGAGAGTCAGTAAGAGCAGCATCAGCAAAGATGTCGGAGATGTACTTTTGCTGGGAGACCAACAGACCACGAGATGATCGGGCAATCTCGAGGCCCAAAAAATAGCGAAGAGAGCCCAGATCTTTTATCTCAAACTGACTCTGGAGGTGACGCTGAAGGGATGCTATGGTGGCACTGTCATCCCCGGTGATGATCATATCATCCACATAGAGAAGAAGAACTGCAATACCCTGACTGGAGGAGCGAGTGAACAGGGCATAGTCGGAGTGGCGCTCAACAAACCCGGCGGCCAGGATTGTACTGCGGAATCGCTCAAACCAAGCACGAGGGGCCTGCTTGAGCCCATAGATGGCTCGGCGCAAACGGCATACGTGACCTGAAGGAGCAGGAACGCCCGGTGGAGGAGCCATGTATACCTCCTCGGAGAGATCACCGTGAAGAAATGCATTGGTCACATCCATCTGATGTAGAGGCCACCCTTTAGCAGCTGCCACAGCTAAGAGGGTGCGAACGGTAGTCATCCGAGCCACTGGAGCAAACGTCTCCTCGTAGTCAATCCCATACCCCTGGGAGAAACCACGAGCAATAAGGCGCGCCTTATGCCGCTCAATGGACCCATCAGGTCGAGTCTTGATCTTGAAGATCCATTTGCAGCTGACAGGAACCACGCCCGTGGAACAGAGAACCAAATCCCACGTCTGGGTCCGCTGAAAGGTCTCAAGCTCGACTGTCATGGTCTGTCGCCACTCTGGGTGAACAACTGCCTCACGGTACGACTGGGGCTCCCGGTGGGTGTGAAGGGCTGTAAGAAAGGCCTGATAGGACGGAGAGTAGGAGGCAACAGCAGAGTGTCCAGAAGTGTCAGATGAAGCAGGAGTAAACACAGAGTAGCCAAACCTGTCAGGAGAGTAGTCATAGCGAGCAGGAGGGTGATGTTCGCGCGTAGGGTATCGCCGAACAGGGCCAGGATCCGCGACCGGCCAGGGGGGAGCAGCTGCAGGTGGGGAGGAGGTATCAGCTGAAACCGACTGAGAGGGAGGAACGGTAGAGCGACGAACGTAGACATGCGTGACAGGTGGTGGTGGTGGTGTAGGTGACAAGGGAGACGGAGGAAAAGGTGGTGGTGGTGGTGTAGGTGGTGGTGGGGAAGATGGAGGTGGAGGAGGCGTGGGTGGGGCGGCAGAATATGGAGGTAAAACAGGTATGTGGAGAAGTGAGGAGGGCGAGGAGGGTGACGCAGGAGGGAAGGAAAGATCCCGAGACTCAGGAGAAAAGTACGGGACATCCTCAACAAAGGAAACGTGACGAGAGACACGGATCCGGCGAGCCAAGGGATCGTAGCAACGATACCCCTTGTGCTCCCAACTGAGCCCCAAGTGAACACACCTAACAGACCTCGCAGAGAGTTTGGTGCGCTCATGGGGAGGAAGAAGAACAAAGCACGTACAGCCAAACGTGCGAAGAAGAGAGTAGTCAGGTGGGCTGGAGTGAAGATGCTCATATGGGGTGGCACCGGACAGAGCAGAGGACGGAGTGATATTGATAAGGTGGACAACCGTCATGACAGCTTCAGCCCAGTAGGAGTGAGGAACAGACGCAGAGATAAGCAAGGCTCGTGCGGTCTCAAGGATATGGCGATGCTTGCGCTCGGCGACTCCGTTCTGCTCATGGGTGTGGGGACAGGACTGCTGGTGAAGAGTGCCGTGAGATTGAAGAATCTCACGCATCTCAGAGGAGAGATACTCCTTGGCACAATTAGACCGAAATGTCTTGATGCGCCGACCAAACTGAGTATGTATCATAGTGGTGAATCTCCTAAAGATATGAGGGACTTCAGACCGGTGACGCATAAGATAAACCCAGGTGCACCTAGAGTACTCGTCGATAAAACACACATAATACATGAAGCCAGAAATCAATGCAACAGGTGCAGGACCCCAAATGTCCGAATGTACTAAATCAAATAAAGCATCAGATTGAGAAGCACTAGCAGAGAAGGGAAGAGCTAGATGCTTTGCCAGTCTACAACCAGTACAAACAGAGAGAGGGGAGAAGGACGCTCGACCCAAAGCGCCCGAACGGAATACGCTTTTGAGTCGATCACTCGAGATATGACCTAACCTTCTGTGCCACAGTGATGTGATGCGGAAGCTTAAATAAACTCAAGTGCTGAATTTTAAACAGTAAAATCAGATTTCAGAATATCTTAATCAAATTTCAGCAAAGCCTATAATCACGGATCATCATTCATTCATGCCCAAGCAGATTTAATTCAACGAAGTAATAAAAACTGACAAGATAATACTTAATTTCAGATTTAAATAACCAAATTCCAGCAATAAGAACGATCACAATCTCAAATAACAAAGTCAATGTTTCAAAGAACAACCGTAGATCTAATCGATAAACCCTAATGGATGAGATTCTTCAGAAGCCGAATATTTGGAACCCTAATATGAAAATCAGCAATAAGGCCGGTTGGAAAATAAGATCTATCACATGAAAGTATCAGAGGATAATCCAAACCGTGCTTTGGTCAATGCCGGCGGCTGACAAGAACTCCGTTGTTGCAGATGAAGGGGCGGAAGAGGGGGCGTGGTCCAGAAGAAAGGTTGAAGAAGCCGAGACGAGTTGATCTTTGAAGATGGAGGAACTCCGCGTCGATCTTCCGCGAAGTCGTAGACGAAAGGCGAGGCGACGAGGTAGAAGCGTGCGAAGGAAGAAAAGACTAGATGCGAGGAAGAGTCTTCGGAAGATACATCTAACAAGCGCACACGCTTCTCCGTTCTAGGGTTTCAATTCATATCATCATCCCCTTTTGCAATTAGGGTTTTAGGATTTATAGGGGAAACAATCAAAGAAACACAAAAAAAGAAAGAAGGGGAGAGAGGTCCGCGCGGGTAGGGAGAGAGGAAGACGCAGGCACGCTTCCCAAGGCATGCCCGCGCGGGTGTGTCCGCAGGAAAGGGAGGCCGGCCGGGTAACAGGGGGTTCGGTTGGAGTTTTGGGCTCCTTCTGAATCTCATCCATTGAGATTTGAGTTGACCTAAGATCCTACGGCCTAAAACCTAACACAGAAACGAGTCAGTTCGGCATCTGTGGCTCGAACCGGATGCGAACATGGCTCGCACCTACCCAAACCAGAAATAAAAAGACAAATAACTAAAAATCCGTCAATCGGATCGAAATAAAATAAAAACCAAAGTTGTAGATCTTCGAATGAGCTTTCCACTGATGCAGACGGATCGACGATCGGCTTCCTGGATCTCCGGAGGGGATGAAAATACACGATCAGCTGTGAAAATCTGCACGTAGTAGGCCTAGTCTGCATCACACAGGTCGGCATCAGAGGTAACAGACATGACAGACGCAACAGGAACGGAAGACACATGTAGATGGTCCAGCTGGTAAAGTCCTTCTGCTCTATGGCCCAGCCCAATCCTCTGACCCATCCGCGAATCTTGCACAACACAAACAGAAGGGGTGAAGGTGACAGTCAGTCCAAAGTCGCAAAGAGAACTGATAGAGATCAGATTAATGTTAAGACGGGGGGCATGATGGACATGGGCTACGGTCAGGCGACCAGAAGGGTCAGAGGTAGTAGTGATGGATCCATATTGCGGAATAGGGACGAAAGTCCTATTCGTAGTGCGAACCTCCTGGTGGGTGGTAGTGGGAGAACAGTCAGTAAGTACAGTGGAGGCAAAGATGAGGTGACAGGAGGCACCCGAATCGAAGATCTATGGAGCAGTAGTACCAGAGGTGGCAGACAAGCCGTGAGCAGTCGCGGAGCCGATGGAGGCTAGGTGGCGAAGAAGGAGCTCCTCGAGGCGCTGAAGACGGTCCGGCTCAGGCTGAGAAGGTGCTGTGGTAGCAGTGGGGAGCGTCGAGGCCTCTACAGTAGCCGCTGTACCACCAAAGTGGCGGAAGGAGGACGAACCATGTCCACGGCTCCGTCCACCTCGACCGCCGTGTCGATCGTCGCGGGAAGCCGAAGCCCAGCGTGAGGCTCTCTCATCCGGACCCCAGCGGGGGTTGCGTGGAGGACGTGTAGAGCATTCGCGCTTCATGTGTCCGGGCTTCTTGCAGTAGTGACAGAAGACAGCCTCATCGGAGAACCCGGCCGCCAGGACAGTGTCGGAGCTAGGAGCAAGTGGAGGAGGACGAGTGCTCTGAGTCTGAAGGCGGGTCTCCTCATCGACCAAGGCGAGTAGAGCATCCTCTAGCCGAGGGAGTGGCTCACGGTGCAGGAGCTGAGCGGCGATGAGAGCAAAGTTCGGTCGAAGCACTGCCAGGAACTGGTGCAAGTGGCCCTCATCGAGGTAGCGCTGGAAATCCCGAGAGCGGAGGCAAGCACACCGCTCCGGGATCAGGGAGTCCAGCTCATGCCAGTATGCACTCATCAGACTGAAGAAGTCATGAATAGTGCGCTCCCCCTGACGTGCAGACTGCAAGTCACAAATAAGCTGATGCCGGCGTGCGCCGCCGCACGGGAGAAACCGGTCCCAGAGATACTCCCACATCGTGCGCGCTGTAGGAAGGCGGCCGATGGGAGCAAGGAGCGGACGAGCAACAGAATCCAGGAGATAGGCCCGGATGGCCTGATCGTGGCGTCGGCACGTGAGAGCAGCAGCCGTGGCTACTGTGGGAGTAGTCGGGACAGTAGCAGTCGCAGTAGAGGACGCGGCACTGCTAGTGACAGAGGAGGAGCCGGAGAGGACAGCTGGAGGAGGATCATCGCCGGTGATGCGACCCCACAGATCACGACTGGAGAGCGCGGCCTCGACGGTGAGTGACCAATCAGGCCAGTCGCTAGCCGATGACAACTGAAAGGCGACCGCCTTCAGCGGTGGAGAGATCGCAACGACGGATGGCACGGCAGGAAATGCCATGGAGGAAGCTCAACAGAGGGGGGGAACCGGGAGAGGCTATCGGGCGAAGGGGAGGGGGGCGGGTGGGCTGAGGTAAGGGGTGGGGGGGCCGGTCGGGTGGAGGAGGGGGGTCGGGGGGCCGGTTGGGTGGAGGAGGGGGGTCGGGGGGGTGGAGGGAGCGGGCGGGGGGCCTGCCGGGTGAGGAGGAGAGGCGGGGGGCTAGGCGGTTGAGGGAGGAGGGGCGGTGGGCTGCCAGGTGGAGAAAGGGGGGGGCGGGGGGTCCTGTCGGGTGGAGGAGGGGGTCGGGGGGGTGGAGGGAGGGGGCAGGGGGCCTGCCAGGTGAGGAGGAGGGGCGGGGGGCTAGGCGGTGGAGGGAGGAGGGGCGGTGGGCTGCCGGGGGGGGGGGCTACCGGGCGGGTGAGGAGGAGGGGGGCCGGAGGGGAGGGGCTGCCGGAAGGGGAGACCGTCATCGTCGTCGTCGCGCGGGAGAACCCTAGAGCTCTGATACCATGTTAGGAGATGACGGCTAGGGTTTGGAGAGGAATGGAATGCTCTCTATTGAGGGACTCAAGCCCAATATATATGTACACTAGTAAGAAACCCGGGCAATGCCCGGATGAACTTGATGCACACCACTTAGCAAAGACATCACAACCATCCGAATAAGTGTGCAATCTTGAGAGATTACGATTCACTAATCCAAGTGTGATTCACTTGTTAGAGAGAGAAAAAGATATTACTAATGAACTTTCTAATTAACATCAATTGATCATTAAATGCAATTGTATGGGGTATTTATCATCTTTATATTAGGTTCTTAATAGGATTTATGAGAGAACCGCGTTTACACATGAGAGAAGGATTCTGGTTCTTTAAAGTGGTCCACTTGTCATAGAATGGAAGAGAGGACTCCATTTTTGTCATCAATGTCCGGATGAGCTTAATGCATGTCATTTGGCACAAACGACATCACTTGTTAGAGAGAGATAATAACATTAAATCCCTTTGAATAAGTATTTATCATCTTTATGGTAGGTTTTTAATAGGATTTAAAAAAGAGCCGCGTTCACACATAGAAGAATGATTCTAGTTCTTTAAAAGACGTCCACGTGTCACAACACGGGAGAGAGGCTTCCGTTTTAGTATATAGTATAGATGTATGACCATACAACCCGACCCGACTGTACATGTAACCCGACCCATCTCTATACATTAACAGTTACGTATTAATATCATGCAACCATGGAGCAATGCTCCAAGATTCTCCTAGACTAGGAAAGAGTGTAGACAAATAGTGTAGAAGGTAATATTTCATATAAGGACTTGCATACATCTCTGGCACAAATTATAAGCCAAAGAAGTAAATAACATCTCTGTGGCCCATACTATAGACCATATAAACTTCCGTTCAATTTCCCTCAAGACAGCTCTCTGAACTAGGTAAAATACGATAATTATGGGAAAATAGTCAGCTCCTGACTAAGTTAGGCAAACCTTAAAATACAGTTTTCAATAATTGGACATTATTATGTACTGCTATGCTATTCTATTATAGTTCATGATCCGAAATTTAAGTGTTCTGGTTGTTCCTGCTCTTTTTTCCTCAACATATTTATGTTGATATGAATTAATCCAGCTAGTCTTTTGCAGACATGAGCAACCCTAAAATTGCTGCTGAAATTGCAAAACAACTTCGTAAGTTCCACGAGGTGGAGATACCAGGTTCGAGAGAACCACAACTGTGGAATGATATCTTCAAATTTTTTGAAAAAGGTCACTGATTTCTATTGTTTAAAGCATGGTTTTTTCCCTTTTCTTGAAGTGTTAGAAATGGTTTCGAGAATCTGATTACATTTCTCTTTCTTAAATATTTTGCTGGAGGCATTCTGCATGTGTTTGTTGTGAATCTGTGACTTGTATTTCATATAAATAAGTTGATTGCAGCCACAGGCTTGAACTTTGATGACAATGAGAAGCAGACTAAGTACAAAACAATTTCATTTAAAGAAGTCCGTGAAGAAGTTGATTCATTGAAGGTACTCTCTCTGGTGGTGTCATGTTTTGGCGGAAGTCCTGTAATTTTGAACAGAAAAAACCGGTACTTAATATAGGTTATAAGAAGAAATGTGGGCCCTTTTTTTAATCAATTTTATGTGATGCATACTTATTGTCAAGTACTTTCTCGTGTTTTAATTATGAGATTTTCCTATGGAGTGTACACAAAGTGGCATCTATTTCTCTAATTGAAAGCTTGAAAGATAATACCATAAAGGCTTGATGTTGGTAATCTGTAGTTTGTGTTGGAGTTGTTCCACAGTTAGCATTTCTCCCTTGCAATCAAAACTGCTTTATTCGTATGATCTATACTATATAATGAACTTACTCTTCAGATCAAATTCCAATCCTTACAGTCTTCATATTAATTGTTTACAAGTTTAATGATCATGAATCATATTTAAGAGTTATTTGTTTCTTGTTATCTGCAACAGGATCTAGCAGATCTTCTAGAAGCCCCTGTGGTTTTTGCCCACAATGATTTACTGTCTGGGAATTTGATGCTAAATAATGACGAAGGTAAACCCTATCTTTATTTCCATGTATCTCACTGGGTAGTCTATGCAAACATTGCTAGAATCGTCTTCAAAGAGTTTCCTCGACTTCACCACATTTCATATCAATTTATTCCGAAGAAGTATGTTCTGCAAGGGTAACATCTTTTGTTGTCTTTTTCCTTGCTACCACACTTCACAGAGAAGCTCTACTTCATCGACTTCGAGTATGGGTCGTACAGCTACAGAGGCTATGACATCGCAAACCACTTCAATGAATATGCAGGCTTCGATTGTGACTACAGCTTGTATGTTTCTTCATGCTGATTGTTGCTACTATTTGTTTTACAGAAATTAGTGCATTGACAGACTATGGTTTGATTGTTGAAGCTATTTTGTCATGCAGGTATCCAAATAAAGAGGCACAATATATTTTTTTCAGAAATTATTTACAACCTGAAAATCCACAGGAGGTACGTAGTTTTATGGTTACGTTTTCCATGTCAGAAATAATGTACTAGATGTCATTAGAAAACCACCTATTTCGTTATACATCTAGTAAATGGGACTCTTCTAAACTATATTGGAAGAAGAGATATTCTACATGCTTATGATTCATTTGTTTTCCTTCAAATTAAGAAAAAATCAGCATTGAAGTTTATTGTCCCCAGTCTCATCATGGCTAACCATCTGTTGCTCTATGTTGTATTCCTATAGTGTGAATGTATTTTAATGTTCTCCACAGACCATTAACCATATTGCTGCATTTGTCCATTATCCGTATGTGTTCTTTTGTCCTGAGTATATTTTATAGCTCGCCTCAATTACCTTGTATTTGATCTACAAATTGTATTTCATGCTATAATTCTTGAGCTTTGTTGATTGGCCTCTGCTCATTGACGACTTCATTTGAACTGGTGGTGGAGGTTTAAGATGTGGCGCTCGGACTGTAAGTTATATGAAGTGTAGCACGTGCAATGCTTAATACTTGTGATAGAAGGATTCTAGTAAAATAAATTAAAAGTTCTAAAGAAGAAATAAAAAAGTCATTTTAAGTAAGAAAAAAAGGAGGATGATCTCATAGAGTGCATAGAAAAAACCAAACCAAAAATGAAGAAATTCTATTGAAATATGATCTTCTCTAGTATCAAAATAACTCTTTACCATAATTTTGAATCTGTAGCCATAGTTACCAAGTCGGAAGTCAGGAAAAAATCGGCTAGGGGAGAAGTCGGAAATATTGGGAAAATGTCAAAAAGATCGGGAAACAACCGGTAGAATTTTAAAACATATTTATATATAGATGTTACGATAGGTTTCTTTGAGCAGTACATGATGGGATTAAAACGCAATTAATCAGGATTAAAATGTGAAAATCGTGACTTTTAAAAAAAAATTGGGAAAGATTTGTGTAGCGTCTGAATAAGTTGTGTTTTAATCGAGAATTATTCAAAAAATCAGAGTTTTTGGTAACAGAGTCTGTAGCAGCTTAACCTCACCTAAACAAAAAGTGTGAAATTCCTAATCTTATCTCTAGTTTTTATTACTATATAATCGACTGTCTTAGTTTGGTATGTTATAGGATTTCTGTGATTTTTTTAAGTTTGTCAGCAAATAAAAGTAGTACCAAAGTTTAATGCTTTGTTGCCCTTAGGCAATCATATTCCATCGACTCTTGGTCTAATTGAAAGGACCATCTTTTGCTAAAGATGATACAGAGACATGGCCATTGTCACTTTTGGTTTCAGTTTTAGTAGCATAGAGGAACTATTTAAGGGTTTAACCGAAGCGTGTCCAGAATCTGTTTAGACAACTTAGATGAAACAGGAACTCATCAGTGTATTGCAAGCTGATGAAAATTGTATCTTAGCTCAAGTATTACTCTATTATACCATTTGTGACAAAGAATGGGCATGCTGTCTTATTCATCTAGAGTGATCACAACCACATACGCGTGTGTAGGCTGGTAGCCATAGGCTTGATCCAGACCCATTGGTTGCACTTGCATAACAAACCTAGAGTCTGTTATTAAGATCTGTTGGGAGTATGCCTTAGAAAACTTGACCGAACCAAATAGATCCTACTAATTCCAAAGGGATCTGCCTTATAACAGTTCATTCATATTTGGTCCATGAACTTTACAGTTAATCCAAATTTGTCCTAAAATTTAACCTAACCTCCATAAAACATGTTGAGAGACCGAAACTTAATTTTGCTGTCATGTAAAGCTCAACTGATAGCATCCATAGCCATAGCCATTGTGACGAACCCACCTTGGATGCCCACCTCCTCACAAAACCGGCTTGTAAGGGGAGGTCCAAGGTGGGTATATAAGTAGCTCATCCCCCTCTCCCATTACCGATGTGGGACTAAGCCCGTGTGAGGCATGACCATCTCAACACACCCCCTCACGCAGGACACGCGTGGAATGGGCACAATCGGGAGGAGCTCCCGGATCGGGGGTTCGGCTCTGATACCATGTGACGAACCCACCTTGGATGCCCACCTCCTCACAAAACCGGCTTGTAAGGGGAGGTCCAAGGTGGGTATATAAGTAGCTCATCCCCCTCTCCCATTACCGATGTGGGACTAAGCCCGTGTGAGGCATGACCATCTCAACACACCCCCTCACGCGGGACACGCGTGGAATGGGCACAATCGGGAGGAGCTCCCGGATCGGGGGTTCGGCTCTGATACCATGTGACGAACCCACCTTGGATGCCCACCTCCTCATAAAACCGGCTTGTAAGGGGAGGTCCAAGGTGGGTATATAAGTAGCTCATCCCCCTCTCCCATTACCGATGTGGGACTAAGCCCGTGTGAGGCATGACCATCTCAACACACCCCCTCACGCGGGACACGCGTGGAATGGGCACAATCGGGAGGAGCTCCCGGATCGGGGGTTCGGCTCTGATACCATGTGACGAACCCACCTTGGATGCCCACCTCCTCACAAAACCGGCTTGTAAGGGGAGGTCCAAGGTGGGTATATAAGTAGCTCATTCCCCTCTCCCATTACCGATGTGGGACTAAGCCCGTGTGAGGCATGACCATCTCAACACACCCCCTCACGCGGGACACGCGTGGAATGGGCACAATCGGGAGGAGCTCCCGGATCGGGGGTTCGGCTCTGATACCATGTGACGAACCAACCTTGGATGCCCACCTCCTCACAAAACCGGCTTGTAAGGGGAGGTCCAAGGTGGGTATATAAGTAGCTCATCCCCCTCTCCCATTACCGATGTGGGACTAAGCCCGTGTGAGGCATGACCATCTCAACACACCCCCTCATGCGGGACACGCGTGGAATGGGCACAATCGGGAGGAGCTCCCGGATCGGGGGTTCGGCTCTGATACCATGTGACGAACCCACCTTGGATGCCCACCTCCTCATAAAACCGGCTTGTAAGGGGAGGTCCAAGGTGGGTATATAAGTAGCTCATCCCCCTCTCCCATTACCGATGTGGGACTAAGCCCGTGTGAGGCATGACCATCTCAACACACCCCCTCACGCGGGACACGCGTGGAATGGGCACAATCGGGAGGAGCTCCCGGATCGGGGGTTCGGCTCTGATACCATGTGACGAACCCACCTTGGATGCCCACCTCCTCATAAAACCGGCTTGTAAGGGGAGGTCCAAGGTGGGTATATAAGTAGCTCATCCCCCTCTCCCATTACCGATGTGGGACTAAGCCCGTGTGAGGCATGACCATCTCAACACACCCCCTCACGCGGGACACGCGTGGAATGGGCACAATCGGGAGGAGCTCCCGGATCGGGGGTTCGGCTCTGATACCATGTGACGAACCCACCTGGGATGCCCACCTCCTCACAAAACCGGCTTGTAAGGGGAGGTCCAAGGTGGGTATATAAGTAGCTCATCCCCCTCTCCCATTACCGATGTGGGACTAAGCCCGTGTGAGGCATGACCATCTCAACACACCCCCTCACGCGGGACACGCGTGGAATGGGCACAATCGGGAGGAGCTCCCGGATCGGGGGTTCGGCTCTGATACGATGTGACGAACCCACCTTGGATGCCCACCTCCTCATAAAACCAGCTTGTAAGGGGAGGTCCAAGGTGGGTATATAAGTAGCTCATCCCCCTCTCCCATTACCGATGTGGGACTAAGCCCGTGTGAGGCATGACCATCTCAACCACCTTCGTCACATGGTATCAGAGCCGAACCCCCGATCCGGGAGCTCCTCCCGATTGTGCCCATTCCACGCGTGTCCCGCGTGAGGGGGTGTGTTGAGATGGTCATGCCTCACACGGGCTTAGTCCCACATCGGTAATGGGAGAGGGGGATGAGCTACTTATATACCCACCTTGGACCTCTCCCATTACCGATGTGGGACTAAGCCCGTGTGAGGCATGACCATCTCAACAGCCATCAAGCTGTCCCATCTATTGGGGGTCGGCTTTATGAATCTTTTTTTGCCGTTCATTTTTGTCAAGGGCTATATCTGTTGCATCCATAACCATAACCAATTGCATATCATATTCAAATTTGTAAGACAAATATGTACCCTGTCTTGAGCTGATCTTTTAGGTACAAATGGGTCTGACCTTATTTCATCTTAGCTATGATCTGTTTACCATTGAATTTGGATTTTTCAAACCTTAGACGTTCTTATTTTCTAAAGATAGAGTAATCTCCTTATGGGAAGATAATGTCTGCGGTAGACTAGCCTCACCTTCAAGCAGTTAATATCTCACTTTGACTATAGTGTTAAAGCCAATCTACAACCTTCTGTCAAAATGACAGGAATTGTCATATTCTTTTTTATTAGAGATGGAAAGTATTAAATGCACTCCATTTAGACAGATGCACTCTCCTTATCAAGGAGTGATTCATTATTAGCATGAAAGTAAAATCACCTAAAGAAATAAAGGGTTAACATTTAACAATTTTTTTGGGGGGAAGGTTGAGTAGCATAAACCAATATGTTTGTCTTAAGAGTTCTAGTGACTGTATAAGAGTTTTTGCAGGTTATATGCTCTTGCAGACCACTTTAGAGTTCCTTGGTTTCAACCAATTTGGTATAAAGTCTGCCCAGGCATTTGCTTACCCCACTACCTAAATCCTTTAAGCAACTTAACTTCAAAGAATTCATATGTACACTTCCAAATCTTCCCTACAGAGTGAACCCATCTAAAGAATTCCAAATCTACCATAATACCTCTTCATCGTCATCCATCATAGACACATTAGAAATAATCCCATATCAGTTCCCTTCACTTCCAAACGCCTTTTCTTTGCTTAAAGTGTACTTGATAGCTCATCCTATGCCCAAATCCTTTGAAAACCTATTCTTAAAGTCATTGTGATGGGGAAAGCAAATGAGAGAGGAGAGGAGATTGAGGTCATAAACAACTGGCTTACAATGCAAACAGTCGTGCTAACACTGTTACGATTATTCATAGCAGTAACAATATCATTGGACTGATGGGATGCACTCCTCTAACTTACACTCTCTTTGGCCTCTCTCTATTCTTGACCATGATGTACATAAGGTTAAGAATGCATTTATCATTTATGAATGTCCGTAGGCTGGGTTGTATGTGGAGGGAGTGTATTCATCAAAAAATCGAAGCAAATTTATAACTACAGTAGGGGATGTTTAAATGTGGGCCCATTATCTCTCCACGTTCTTATTTGTTCTGTTTTTGTTGGAGCCATCTAACTTTTACCACTTTCCTTTATACCAGAAAATTTGAATGGGGTTACAAAAAATGATGGGCAAGTCATTTTATCTGTTTCTGGGAGTCTTTTATATTGCTTATAGATATCTAGTACTATATCTTTAATATTATGAAAGATTAACACTTAAATTTGGAGTTTAAGAATTAGTTGGGTGAATTCTCAATTACCAAATGTTGGGTCTTGAGACTCTGTTATAATAGCATGACCCAAAAATTAAAGAAAGCGATAATCATCATCTCATATGGAGAGAAAACACCATTTTTCTCTTTATTGTTTCCCAACAGAAGACAAAACTGTGCTATCTTACTCTCTTCCCTCTTATATGTTGAAGTGTTGAACAAAGGGGGAAAAACATGCTTCTTCAGTCTCCAGAAAAATTACAAAGAGAAGAGGGGGAGAGAGACTATCCTATCTCCATAGGAGGTGTCATAAATCACACCTTTACCTTTTTACCTCCTTATTCTGCTGGTGGTCTTAATCCCTTCGGCACAGCTTAACTGCTTGAAGCAAAAGTACTGGATGAGGAAAGGAGCTGAAGCAAATGTTGGTGGTGCAACTGCAGATAAGGGAAAACTCTCATCTACTTTGCAAACTTGAAAACTGTAAATGTTGGGGATTTTTTTTGTTTTTTTGTGCGTGCGTGCCCCAAAAGATAAAGCCTAATAGGCACATCTTTACTTGAGCGACCTATGCCCCCACTTAAAACCGCCTCGTGCGTATTTAGCCCTTTCCCTTGAGCACACTCCAAAATGCCTATTTAAATAATAATTTAATCACATCAACTGGCCCACTGGTGTCAAGCAGGTATCGTCAAGCTTTTACATGTCGTTTTCAGTGTCCATGTCAGTCGACCAAAAAAAAGATTTTTTTTGTTTTTTGGTAATTTGTCAGTGGAAAAATTGTAAAATGGAAAGACAAATTTCGGTGGAAATATTTCATTTTTCGATTAAATTTTAGTGTTTTTCGATGGAAATTTATAGTATTTATGTCAGATTTCGATTTTGTTCATTTGATATGAAAATGATGGAATATTTCAGCAATACTACAGGATAAAGATGACAGTAAAATATTGTCTATTATGAAAAAAAAACAAAATTGAGAAAAATATAATTTCTTATTGATAAAGATGAGCTTTGTTTTGTTAAAAAAGATAAAAAATTTCACTGAAATTGTCTGGAAAAAGGACATAATGTCGGAATTCGGTCAAATGTCGGTCATTTCGGCCGACATTTCGTTATGTTGGAAGGAAATTTGGTAATATTAGAAATTCGGTCAATTTCTATGTCAGATCCTTGAAAAAAGACATATTTCGGTGATTTCGTAGGAAATTTGTTGACATTTGATTCCATGGGTATCGTTGCCCTCATGATTTAGCTTGAACTTATTTAACAAGTTGGTGAGATGCATATCATGTTTATTGGACCTCTAGTGTGAAGCAGGTATTGTTTTCCCTCAGGTTTTAGCTTTGGATATCTTCATGATGTTGATGAGCTATGCATTTCATGAATGTGAATCTTTCCTTCATAATAACTGCTTTATAATATCTTACTAAACAACTTGTACATGCGAAATTACTACTGAAGTCGGTGCATAAGCTTCATCTTGCCGAAGAATGAATCATGGCATGTTATTACGACCGCATTAATCAATATTACATTAAGATTTAATTTAGGAACGTATCATATATAATAAAAAACGGGGTAAGCTTGTTTCCCTTCCAAGACTATTCAGTATGGTCATGAAATCTTTAGACTTATTTTTATAAGCAATGGATTTATCTGGAACAATACATGATAATCTTGCAGTATTTCTGGGATCAATTCTTATATTAGGGGGTCCGGGAGTAGTCTGATTTATCATTCCAATTATTCTACCTTTTTGTTGGGATTGGTTCTTGTTTGTATGTTCTTTTTATATATTCTATCTTTTCTTTTTGGAAGGGACTTAGTATATATCCTATCGAATTCCTATTTTGTTGATGTTGTAAGACTCCTTATTTATGTAAGAACCATAAATGTCTTAATATTCATGAATTGTTGCTGGACTACTTTGTTGGGATTTTTTTCAAAATAATATTTAAAAAAATATATTTAATTCAATAGCGGTTGATTATAAATATTTAGCAGACTAACGTTCTGACAGCCACGTGGCAGGTCAGCACCGAAAAGCGCTCACCACGTCGAAATATTTTTTCTCATTTGCTATAAACCCTGCATCTGATATGCCATGTTTAAACACTGCATCCGGAATGCCGGGTTTAATACAAATTGTACGTGTTTTGAATTGAATAGGGTGCTCCTGCTCCAAGCCTCCAACACTAGTCTTTTTTTTTTGGCAAAAACTGGGCTCCTATTAAAAACCCGGCATCCCGGATGCCATGTTTATCGCAGATTGGGGAAAAAAAAGATAATATTTCGACACGGCGAGCACTTTTCTGCGCTGACCTGCCACATGGCTGTCAGAGCACTTGTCTTCTAAATATTTCTAAGTAACAACTATTGAATTATTTTTTAAATATTTTGAAAAAATCCCTACTTTGTTGTATACCTGATTGCTACTAAAAACTTTTTTACTGTTAGGTTTCTGAGAAAGATCTTGATACCCTTTACATTGAAACTAGTACTTTTAAGCTGGCATCACACATTTACTGGGCTCTATGGGCTCTTATCCAGGTAGCTTCCTTTCTCTTCTTGCCGAAATATTGCGAAAATTTCCCCCACTTAAATATGAAACCGTGGAGCCGCACCCCGAACTTTATTATTAAGGGCACTCCTTTTCCTTCTGATGATTTATAGGCGAAGGTTTCTCCGATCGACTTTGATTATCTCCGGTATTTCTTCCTCCGCTACGAGGTATACAAGAAACAGAAGGAAACCTGCTTCTCCCTCGCACGAAAGTATATCACCGGATCAGGCATCGGCTGAATCATCATCGCCTGCTCCGTCTCACGGTACGGGATTCGACCCCTTCTGTTGTTTATCTTGTGGGGAAAGCTCATGGTGATCCCAGGTGCATTGGTTAATTCACAACCCTACTGCAGCTGCAGTTTGCTTTTGATTCTTTTCTGTTTGTGGGATTTTCTGATTATTTGTAGCACTCAACAGGGCATTGTTTATCTATTCTTTCCTCTGATTGCTGTATTGAAGTTATTTTCTCTTGCCAGCTGAGAATTGGCATGTTATCTGTGCATTTAGGTTTGATTCTATTTGATAGCTTTCTAGGATTCGATACCACTGCTGCTTTGGGCAGTTGGTAGTGGTACCGCTCCTCGTGGGCATTATCCCGGGTTCGATACCCTGCGCTTGGTGTGGTGCCTCCACTCGTTCGTACGACGACGACTCCATGGGGCCATGTGGGTCCTTCCCTTGTGGTGTGGTGGTGCACTCTGGCTCGTTGTGTAGCGACTTTTGTGGGCCAGATGGGCCTTTCTCCTGTGGCTATGTAATGTGCACCTGACTCTTGGGCCCTAGCTAATGGCCCCACTAAGTACCCAAAATGAAAGGGGACTTGGTGATAGATCCTTAGTCAAAAGATCAACTAGCATAAAGGACATCCATATTGTCACGGAAAAAATACCCCTTGCTGTACTTCAAATTTAGGCTTCATGTCACTCCTTAAAACTAAACCCAGTCCTAAACCCTTCATCCCCCCCCTCGTCACTTCTCATCTTCACTGCTCATCACTGCCACCGCCTCTGCTACGCATGCCCACCACCGCTGCTGGTGCCTGACTCCGCCATGGCTACGCCAGAGAAATGGGAGAAAGGAGAGGTAGAGTGAGGACCATTTTAGACTTTTGGTGGTCATTTTCATCAAACCAATCTATTGCTCACGGGTCTTAGGCGAAACCCATATTCTGCCCGTCCTTTTCACCCCACCGATCTGTTGTCAAAATACCTTAGACAAGTTAACCCCATAAAAAAAAACCTTTATAAGATTTGAAGGGATGTAGCCTTGAATACCTAGACCGGCTGAAGCTAAACATATTTGTCCTGATCCAATCCCACAAGTGCTCACCTAAATTTAGTGACGCAAAATCATGATGGGTGTGGTTGCCTCCAAGCCGTGAGCTTGACAAGCAGGAATAGAATGGGAGCTAGGGACGGCGACGCGGCCTGAGAAATCGAGGGAGCTCGCCTGAGATGGTGTCAGTACGATGTCAGTGGGAAGCTCACCTAAGTGGCGTCAATATGACATTAGCAAGCCGCTCGCCTGAGATGGTGTCAGTATGGCATCAGCAGAGAAGCTCGCCTGAGTGACGTCAGTGACATAGTAGGATGGTAGCAAGCAACTCGACTGAGATGATGTCAGTAGGGAGTTCGCCCGCGTCAGCACTGACGGAGCTCAACGGCTCACCTTGGCAAACTCATGGTGGATTCCACAATGAACTACACCCGGGACTTGCCTTAGCTCGTCATCTCACATTGAAAAAGCCTATAGCTGCACTTGGAGCTACACATGGATCTTGTCGGAGCTCACTAGAGCCTATTGACCTCACCTTTGTCAAACTCAAACTCATGGTGAATTTCACAACAAACTACGCACAGAGTTCGTTGAAACTCGTCAGTCTACCTTGATCAAGCTCATGGCATACACCTCCACAAACCTTGCCCAAGAAGGACAAGGAACTCGCACCACTCACCTCCTTCCTGCAAATGAGAAGTCCTTAGCGGGGAATGGGATGAGTTTGTCTCGTAGCGCGGTTCCGATGACATGCAGCACGTCAAAGGACCGGCGACGTGTCAGGAGTCCGATGATAGCCCACGAGTGCTCTTTGTGCTGGCCTGACATTCATGCACCAATCCGACAACAACACGTGAAGATTCCATGAAGAACATATCATCCCGAGCTCTTGAACAATGGTTGTTTTTGTTAGTATTATATTAGTCCCACCTCGGTTGTGGTTATGTAAAGGTGTGCGGTATCTCTCTATATAAGGAGAGGTATAAGGTTAATGTAAAACATAAGGGGAGTTTTTCTCCTCCAAACTATTCTCTCTTTTCTTCTTTCCGTAACATGGTATCAGAGCCGGGCTTTTGAGAGCTCGAGCACTGTTTCGGCTTTATTTTGTTCCGTAGCTTTTGAGAGCTCGAGCTTGTGCTGTAGCCTCCCTTCAAGAGACGGCACCTGCGCTCCAGACGGCACCGTCTCCGGCTCGGCCCCGGCCTCCGCTCCCGTCTCCGGCCCGGCCCCCGCGCACGTCTCCGATCCGGCCCCAGCCCAGGCCCCGACCCTGGCCCCGGCCCCTGCTGCCGACCCCGACCCCGGCCCCTGCCGCCGCTCCCGTCTCCGGCTCGACCCCGGCCCCCGCTCCTGTCTCCTTCTCCGGACTCCGATCGAGTATCCCGCACACCTGCCGCCCGGTTATCCCGCACCGAATCCGATCCGTTCGGCACTATCCCGCACCGCCCGGTTATCCCGCACCGAAGTCCGATCCGTTCGGCACTATCCCGCACCGCCCGGTTATCCCGTACCGGAGGCCGATCCGTTCGGTACTATCCCGCACCATATCAGTATCCCGCACCGGTGCCTATCCCGTACCTATCCCGCATCGGTTCTTATCCCATATCGAATCCGAATATATCCCATACTGCACTGCGCCCTGTAACTAATGGCCTTTTATGATCAGTCCGTAACGACGTCCTCCGCTCCATCTGGAGTGTCCTCAGCCCAGTTCTCGGCAACACCTATCGAGCAGACAAGGGATTTCCTCCCAGTCTCTACGGACTTTCCTCTTGTGACCGTCGTGGATTGGACTGCGTGGTTGGCTACAGTCCGAAGCATTCTGGATGGCCGTATATTATACGGTCACCTCGACGGCTCAACTCCTGCTCCTGCAGCACCATCTCACCCAGTGGCCATTGACTCTTGGAGTGTTCGTGACCGCCGCGTTCGTGCCTTTCTAGTTGCTTCGGTCGATCGCTCTCTTCGTGCAGATCTTGTCACTTTCTCTACTGCGGCAGAGCTCTGGGCCCACCTTACTGAGCGCTTTGTGGAACAAAGCGGGGCCCGCGAGTATCAGCTCTTATCTCAGGCCCAGTCTGCTCAGCAGGAAGAGCAGACCATTCAGCAATTTCATAGCCTTATGCGCGGCTATTGGCGTGAGCTCCAGGCCTTGGAGCCCCCTCTGTTGGAGGTATCCAGAGTCAGTGCCTCCTGGCGTGAGTTACAGCTTTTTCGGGAACGACGACAACTCTACCAATTTCTGATGGCTCTTCGCCCAGAGTTCTCTTCTCTTGCGGGTCAGCTGATTCATCGAGATCCGCTTCCTCGTCTCGATGTTGTCGTCGCCGAGCTTCTTGCCGAGGAGACGCGTCTTCGCACCGTGGCTGCCCGCAGGGCACCTGTACCCTCTAGCTTTGAGGGGGTTCTAGCGGCCACTCACCCCCTGAGAATTCCTCCTTTTCGGGGTGGCTCTCGTCCCGCCGGTCTGCCTGATACTCGGCGATGCACCCACTGTGGCAAGACGAGGCACACGATTGACTCCTGTTGGCTTCTTCACCCGGAGAAGCGTGCGAGTCCACCTCACCGTAATCGATCTGCGGCTGCCGTTGTTAGCACTACCATTCCTGCCACCACTTCTACCGCAGCTACTACGACGGATCATCTTCAGCGTCTCGAGATACGTCTTGAGCAGCTCCTTCTACAGTCTACTGCTGGCCTTTCCGGCCCCTCCGGTCTCTCTGCCACCTCGGGTACCTCTGCACCTTGGATTATGGACTCTGGGGCCTCTCACCATATGACACCTGACCACTCTATTCTTACTGCATGTTCTCCCGCCCACCGTATTCCTCCAATCCACACTGCGGATGGCTCTCTTCTAGCCATCTCGCAGACTGGGTCCATCACTTCAGGCTTTCTTTCTTTACCATTTGTTCTACATGCTCCTCAGCTTCGCATGAACTTGATTTCTATTAGCTGCCTTTGTGATTCCGGTCTGACAGTTGCTTTCTCTCCCTCTTTGTGTGTTGTGCAGGATCCTCGCTCGGGACAGAGGATTGGTGCTGCTCGTAGGGTCGGTGGCCTATATGTTAGGATTGATGTGTTCTAAGCTTGTAAAACTTTATGTTTTGGTCTAATAAAGATTGATAGTTATTATTATATGAGATGCATATAGGTGCGTAACATAGTTACGTGTTCTTTTAAGAACAGAGAGCCATGGTTATATGGTAGTCCACTAAGTTGAAGACTGAGTGGATTGGTCCTATATAATCTAAATCAGTTCGCAGCTATGATCAGGTTGGTCGCCTCATCATGTTAAGTTGTTGGCGATGATAGTTCATGGGAAGTCTTCACCATGGTCATCACCAGGCACAGTGTCTGTGGTTGAACGGAACTAACACGGTGTACAGATCAGTGAGCAGACACTGGTACACTAAGCCGTGTTTCTGCTTAGGGTAAAACGGTCCTAAACCCTGAGGAACCACATCTGATGGACTAACCAGTTGAGAGGTGCTTTGGCGCACCAATGTGTGAGGATCCGTATGCAGTGATCCAATACCACGGTGTACTGGGTTACCCAGCTGGCGTTGCATTAGCGTGTCACTCCTGCAGGCCATCCACACCCCTGAAGGGAGGTGCGTTCCTTGGTGTGACTTACACTGTACCAAAACAAGGCCTGGTGGTCACCAGTTTGACTGTTGACCGGGTTCGATTACTCGACGGGGTAATCAGAGGTACGATGTATAGGTCAACCTGGAAGGAACCAAGTCATATGATCATTCGAGTCTGACGGTAGTCTCCACCGCTCGAAGTGAATCATGGCATCAAGTGGAGGGACAGCGGGTTTACCACTACTAAGCGGAGAGCAGGGGTATGATGGAGAACATAGTAAGTCCGGGTGAATTGGAGTGCAGCCTGTGTCGCACTCTGGGTGGCTACGCAGGTTAACTCGAGCTCAGAGGATCGATGGTACACTCGGGTAGTGTGTCGATCGAGCTTGAGTTGGAAGCCATGAACCCCGGTCCCTGATGGTTCCACCTTATCAACATTATGTACGGTTCTTGAACCATCTCCTCGGAACACCATAAGCACTAGGAGGAAGAAAGAAGTAAACGCTCCATGTGTGCTTGGCACTAGAGCACGGTAGATGCGTAACTATATGCGAGTACTAAGGGTTATGCCCGAGAGTAGTACAGAGTCGCATGTAGTAATCCCTAGCCATAAGTGAACTTCGCTGCACAGGTGCGATGCACCGGGATGTGCTGCGAGTTGACTAGTTGACTTTGCTAGAAATAGTAGGTGACTAGTAGATATCACTTAAGTAATGGCCGCTAGGCATCGCACGCTAGAAATGGTCAAAATGAGACGTCAGGGCGTTTTGGTAAAAACCTCACTCTGCCGGACCTCACTGTTGGCCGACCCTAGTAGTGGGACACCTTGCTAGGGCCGGCCCTATGATGTAGGGA
The DNA here is from genome assembly GCA_947650365.1 of Chamaelirium japonicum. NCBI lineage: Eukaryota > Viridiplantae > Streptophyta > Magnoliopsida > Liliales > Melanthiaceae > Chamaelirium > Chamaelirium japonicum. Next base: position 10,569,703 of record OX393558.1, read on the forward strand.
TAAGAATCCCTCATCTATAGGGCCGGCCATATAGATAGGGATAGGGCGATAAAACGGATAAAGTCGAGCTTTAAAAAGTGGGAAAACGGATAAATACGTGGAGAGATAAAAAGGAGATAATAGAGAGATAATTATGGAAGGTCTTTATCCCCTTGGATCCTTATCCAAGGGGGTAGGCCGGCCCTATAAAAGGGCCTATAGGGCGCCGGCCCTATGTGAGAAAAAAACCGAACCCCCCCTCCTCTCATCTCTCTAGTTCTCTTCCGAATTCATCTCCCGTTTCCCGCTTGCAACTTCGTCTTCCTCGCGTGGAGTTCTGAAGAAGGAGAAGGGTCGTTCTTCAGAGGCACTCAAAGATCCGAGAGCGACGTTCCGTGCATCGTGTGAGATCGGGTGAACAAGAAGGCAACGTCTCCAATCGTACCATCGGTATCTTCGTGAACGATCTTCCGTCTCCATCGACAAAGAAGACAATTCTCCGCGGTTAAAAGATCCGTACGAAAGTTATGTGTAATCTAACAAGTAGATCTAGCGAGCATTATGATTTGCATGCATGCTAGTTAATCATCATGCTAGATTGCCGTTAGGGTGTTCGATTCACGTGCATACACATGCACACATATGGAGATCAGTTTCGATGAAAGTTTAAATCGTGTAACGTGCACCATGAACGGTCTTTCGACCGCAAAATCGTTTCCGCTGCGAGCTCTGTGTGGATTAATTTCCAATAATTGGTATCAGAGCCGCATTAGTGGTGTGCGTTTCACGTTTTTTTCATGAAACCAACATGTGTGCGCATGATGAATGCGTGAATTCATCGGGGTTCTTACGCTTAGATCATGCATATGTATAGATTGTGCTTGTTCTATTAGTCATTCTTGCAGGGCGCCGCTATAAAAAAATCTAGATCTGTGTTTGTGCTTGCTACCGGGAGTCGGACCCTGAGTTAGCAAATGTCTGGATTTGCTTTCTGTGTGTGGATATGTAATTGAGCCGTAGATTGGGCGAGTGATGGGGGTTGACCATCCTCAGTTTCCCATGGCCTTTTCCTAGGTGTGTTTTCTTTTCTTTCTAGGAAATTGTGTACGAGCGAGCACTTGCTCGAAGCGTACTAGACTTTTTCAGTTACAGATCGAGAAGAAAGATGTGCCAAAGAAATCCACCATCGGGAGCGGAAGCGGAACCCTGGAGGATAAAGACGATCCGGCAAAGTGTTCGCGAGCGCGACGGAGGAGCCGGACCAAGGGACCTTGTGAAGAAAGCTAGAGGCCTGCGCTGTGCTAATTAGGTTCAGGGGTCGGACCCTGAACTTAATTCAGTTTTAATGGTTGCTTTCTTGATTAGTTCTTTATGCTTCATAACGAACCCCGATGAGATAATGTGATTATCAGTTTTCAGAGGGATGCCTTTCCCCTCCGGTCCAAGCGACTGCTTGAGGATAGGATCCCGCTAGATGACGCCTATTATTTAGTTGACTTTTGATGTTAGTGGGATCCCATCACATATGGTTATGCCACCATTAGGTCAGCACCCGACTAGTCGGGTGTGCCTATTTGGCCAGCATCGAAATCAAAGATGAGATGGAGATCCATTGAACATCAATTGTCAAATTTATAAGCGAGGCGTCATGACTAGTGGGAGTCCTTTCCAGTGAGTCTGACTCTAGGATTAGATCCAGAGCATTAGCGTGATAACCAATTTTGCAAAGCATCGATATTCTCGGAATATGTAATGTGACCCTTGAATGGAGAAATCCACTTGAGGCAGGGACTATGATATTCCGAGAATGATTAATGCTAGGCGAAGGGCTTGAACGCTAGTGGGAGCATGGTGTGACCAGGGTCTAGTATATAGGAGGTCGCTACCTTTGCATTTGCATAAATTCATACTCGCAAAAATAAACCTCATATATATAAGGGATGTAATAGAGGACTTTTAGAGATCCTCTGGCCTCCACGGCTAATCACTTCGTACTTGGGTGGAAGGGCATAACTCAACAACCCCCTCGGGTGAGAGCTGTGTTTTTTCTATGCCAAGCTACTTAGTGATCTCCTTCGGGATATGGCGGTTACGGTGCCAAGTGTTCAGGCTTTACTCACCCTCGTGGGGGCCGTTAGAATTCCCGTGCCGTAATTGCCTAAGCTCGTGGGTAAGCATCCTAAGTACACGTGAGGTATTCGTTGCGAAGACAACGGTGATCACGTGGTACTGGCCAAAAGATAATCATGGTCCATCAAAGCCCGTAGTTGGCAGATTTGGATAGGGTCATTGGAAAGACCCGTGTAAGCGGAAGACCTGCACACTGCCCCCTCGGGCAGGTGTAGCCTACTCCGAGATCTTACATACATGGTCAATTAATCCATAGAGATGACTTCGCTTGAGGGTAGTGTTGACATATGGATATAATTAGCTTGTTTTGAAAATCTATAAAATAAGTTTTCATGCATTCTCATTATTCAATCTTTTATTTTCAGATGACTAAGTTAAACCCCCTGTCTGCCATCCTAAATGACCACAAACTTACCGGTCCCAACTATGAGGACTGGAAGCGCAACCTGTATCTGGTCTTAAGAATTGGTAAACACATGACAGCCCTCAATGACCCTGAGCCGGATTTGCCAGGACCCAATGCAACAGAGGCACAGTTAAAGGCTTTTACTGACTGGAAGGAATCTAATGAAATATGTAAATGCTATATTATAGCATCCTTGCAAACAACTCTGCAGAAGCAAGTCGAGGAGATGCCCGACGCTTCTGACATGATGTTGTATCTGAAGGAGATGTTTGAAGGTCACAATCGCGTTACGCGATACCTTACCATCAAGAAACTCGTCGGCACTAAAATGTCCAATGGGACGCTGGTTCGGGAACACATGATGAAAATGTTTGGGTTCCAGAACGAACTAGCTACCATGGACATTGTGCTAGAAGGCGAGGTGATGATAGACATCTTCCTCTCGTCACTGTCTGGAGCCTTTGAAGGCTTTGTCACCAACTTTAACTTAAACAAGTTGGATATGACAAATGCAGAGCTTTTGGGAGCTCTCCAGGCAGCTGAGGATGGCTTCAAGCAGAAGGGCGAAGCACTTCACGTGCAACGCAGATCCTTCAAGAAGTCTGGTAAACCTCAGGGCAAGAAACATAAGAAGAAACCTAAGTCTGAGCCTGTGCAGGACTCTGCTGGGGCCTCTGGGTCTGGAGAATCAAAGAAACCGGGCACGAAGTGTTTCCGGTGTGGCCAGAAGGGTCATTGGAAAAAGGACTGCAAGAAGCCTCAGAATGCTGGTGAAGGTAATCCACAACTCTTAGTTGTTGAATCATTTCTTTCAAGTAATAGTTCTTTTGCTAGTTGGATTGTGGATTCAGGATCCACTAACCATGCCTGTAACTCTCTTCAGGGGTTTCGGGAAAGCAGAAGGTTACTTGATGGAGAGGTGACCTTGAGCATGGGAACTGAGGCTGTGGCTGCTGCTGAAGCTATTGGAGACGTTAATCTTAGTTTTTCGAATAATAAGACTTTGACTCTTAGAGATGTCTTTTATGTACCGTCCTTGAGACGTAACTTAATTTTTGTTTCTTCTTTAGTTAATGAAGGTTATTCAGTTTATTTCGATGCTTCTGGTGTGTTGATTAAACTGAATAGAACTTTTATAATAAGAGGAATGGTTCAGAATAATCTCTATATTCTCAGTCCTAAATTTGAAAAAGATAACATAATAACTTCTACATTTAATGTTAATTCATCTAAGCATAAGAAACCTTCAGAGAATTTAACCCAATTGTGGCACTTACGGCTTGGGCATATTGCCTTGGACAGGATCCATAGGTTGGTAAAGGCCGGGCTTCTGGAAATAGATCCTACGGAGATCCTTCCCACCTGTGAATCCTGCCTGGAAGGCAAGATGACCAAGAGGGCCGTCAAAGCAAAGGAGTGAGAGCTACTAAGATATTGGAATTAATCCATTCAGATGTATGTGGACCCATGAGCGTCAAGGCGATAGGAGGCCATGAGTACTTCATCACTTTTACTGATGATTACTCAAGATATGGTTACGTTTACCTTATGCATCGGAAGTTGGAATCCTTTGATATGTTCAAAGAGTTCAGGGCTGAAGTAGAAAAGCAGACAGGTAAATGTATAAAAACCCTTTGATCTGATCGAGGAGGTGAATACCTATCTGACGAGTTCCTTGGGTATTTGGTGGAGCATGGGATAACATCCCAGTTAACCGCTCCAGGCACCCCACAACAGAATGGAGTCTCTGAGAGAAGGAATCGAACCTTGTTGGACATGGTTCGAAGCATGATGAGTTATGCCTGTTTACCAACGACCTTTTGGGGATATGCCCTTCAGACAGCAGCATATGTTCTGAACCACGTTCCGTCTAAATCAGTGCCTCAGACCCCTAGAGAACTGTGGTCAAGGCAAAAGCCAACACTACAGTATTTCAGAATATGGGGATGTCCTGCACATGTGCGGGTAGACAAGAGGGAAAAGATGGAGCCAAAGGCCAAAGCATGTCTATTTGTAGGGTATCCCAAAGAGACTAAAGGTGGACTATTTTATGATCCTTAGGAAAAGAAGGTAATCGTTTCAACGAATGCCATTTTCCTAGAACATGATTATATTATGGACCACAAGCCTACTAGTAAGGTAGTTCTGGATGAGCTACTGGGTACTAGATCAGAGAGCGCATCCGAAAGAATAGTGGGAGCTGACATTACAGACACTAATATACCAGAAACTGTAGAACCAATTAATCTTGTAACATAACCACCACCTCGTCGCAGTGGGAGAAACATCAGAGCTCCTGACAGATACTATGGAGAAACCTTATTGGTTGATCCAGAAGGTCAGGAGGATGACCCACTGAGCTACGATGAGGCAGTGGGAGCTTTTGACAGCTCTGACTGGCAAAAGGCTATGGAGGCAGAAATTGCATCAATGTCCCATAACGCTGTCTGGACTCTTGTTACACCGTCATCCAATATTAAACCTATTGTGTGTAAGTGGGTGTATAAGAAGAAGAGAGGATCCGACGGTACAATCGAGACTTATAAAGCTATATTAGTTGCCAAGGGTTATACCCAGAGAGAAGGAATCGACTTTGATGAAACCTTCTCGCCGGTAGCTATGATAAAGTCTATTCGGATCCTCCTATCCATTGCAGCCCATTATAACTGGGAGATCTGGCAAATGGATGTCAAGACAGCATTCCTCAACGGGAATTTGGAAGAAGACATATATATGATACAGCCACCAGGTTTTGAGTCAGAGGGTCAGGAACATCTAGTTTGCAAGTTGCAGAAGTCTATTTATGGACTAAAGCAAGCATCTAGAAGTTGGAACATCCGTTTTGATCAGGCAATCCAGTCATATGGATTTACTCAAAACGAGGATGAGCCATGTATATATAAGAGAAGTGATAAGACTACAGTGGTATATTTGATACTTTACGTAGACGATATTCTACTCATTGGGAATGATGTTGGAACATTGTCAACGGTAAAGGTCTGGTTGTCAACACAGTTCGATATGAAAGACCTAGGTGAAACGAGTTATGTTTTGGGGATCAAGGTAACACGTGATCGCCTGAACAGGATTCTCTCGCTGTCACAGGCCGCGTATATAGATAAGGTTATGGCTAGGTTTGACATGCAAGACTCCAAGAAGGGTTTTGTGCCATTTAGACATGGCGTAAAACTGTCTAAGGATCAATGTCCTAAGACACCTGAGGAGAGAGCAGAAATGCAGAAGATACCTTATGCCTCGGTATTAGGTAGTCTAATGTATGCTATGCATTGTACAAGGCCAGATATCTGTTTCGCAGTAGGCATGATGGGTAGGTTTCAGTCGAATCCGGGTCCAGATCACTGGACTGTTGTGAAGTGTATACTCAAGTACCTTCGTAGAACAAGGGACTATGAGTTGGTTTACACTGCACAAGAACTGACGCCGATTGGATACACAGATTCTGACTTTATGTCAGATTTGGAATCCAGAAAATCGATACCAGGTTTTGTGTTTATGTTAGGAGGAGTAGTGGTTAGTTGGCAAAGTGTGAAGCAGAAATGCATCGCAGACTCTACCACAGAGGCTGAGTACGTTGCAGCGTGCGAGGCAGCCAAAGAGACAGTATGGCTCAAGAAATTCCTTACGGATTTGGGGTGCGTACCAGAGGCCCAGTTACCTGTTGTGCTTTACTGCGACAATAGTGGGGCGGTAGCACAAGCTAAGGAGCCAAGACATCACCAAAAGGGGAAGCACATCGAGCGCAAGTTCCACTTGATTCGGCAGTTTCAAAAACAAGGGCGAGTAGCGGTGACACAGATTGCATCTACAGATAATGTTGCTGATCCTTTCACAAAGGCAATACCTACCAAGGCATTCGAGCGACATGTGGACGCGATGGGAGTCAAAACCGTTTTGCTTCGCTAGACCAAGTGGGAGATTGTTAGGATTGATGTGTTATAAGCTTGTAAAACTTTATGTTTTGGTCTAATAAAGATTGATAGTTATTATTATATGAGATGCATATAGTGTTAGGATTGATGTGTTCTAAGCTTGTAAAACTTTATGTTTTGGTCTAATAAAGATTGATAGTTATTAATATATGAGATGCATATAGGTGCGTAACATAGTTATGTGTTCTTTTGGGAACAGAGAGCCATGGTTATATGGTAGTCCACTGAGTTGAAGACTGAGTGGATTGGTCCCGTATAACCTAAATCAGTTCGCAGCTATGATCAGGTTGGTCGCCTCATCATAGTAAGCTATTGGCGATGACAGTTCATGGGATGTCTTCACCATGGTCATCACCAGGCACAGTGTCTGTGGCTGAACGGAACTAACACGGTGTACAGATCAGTGAGCAGACACTGGTACACTAAACCGTGTTTCTGCTTAGGGTAAAACGGTCCTAAACCCTGAGGAACCACGTCTGATGGACTAACCAGTTGCGTGGTGCTTTGGCGCACCAATGTGTGAGGATCCATATGCAGTGATCCAAAACCACGGTATACTGGGTTACCCGGCTGGCGTTGCATTAGCGTGTCACTCCTGCAGGCCATCCACACCCCTGATGGGAGGTGCGTTCCTTGGTGTGACTTACACTGTACCAAACCCAGGCCTGGTGGTCATGAGTTTGACTGTTGACCGGGTTCGATTACTCGACGGGGTAATCAGAGGTACGATGTATAGGTCAACCTGGAAGGAACCATGTCATATGATCATTCGAGTCTGACAGTAGTCTTCACCGCTCGAAGTGAATCATGGCATCAAGTGGAGGGACAGCGGGTTTACCACTACTAAGCGGAGAGCAGGGGTATGATGGAGAACATAGTAAGTCTGGGTGAATTGGAGTGCAGCCTGCGTCGCACTCTGGGTGGCTACGCAGGTTAACTCGAGCTCAGAGGATCGATGGTACACTCGGGTAGTGTGTCGATCGAGCTTGAGTTGGAAGCCATGAACCCCGGTCCCTGATGGTTCCACCTTATCAACATTATGTACGGTCCTGAACCATCTCCTCGGAACACCGTAAGCATTAGGAGGAAGAAAGAAGTATACGCTCCGTGTGTGCTTGGCACTAGAGCACGGTAGATGCGTAACTACATACGAGTGCTATGGGTTGTGCCCGAGACTAGTACAGAGTCGCATATAGTAATCCCTAGCCATAAGTGAACTTCGCTGCATAGGTGCGATGCACCGGGGTATGTTGCGATTTGACTAGTTGACTTTGCTAGAGGCACTCTCCGGTGGCCTCAGTTAATAGTAAGTAACTAGTAGATATCACTTAAGTAATGGCCGCTAGGTATCGCACGCTAGAAATTGTCAAAATGAGGCGTCAGGGTGTTTTGGTAAAAACCTCACTCTGCCGGACCTCACTGTTGGCCGACCCTAGTGGTGGGACACCTTGCTAGGGCCGGCCCTATGATGTAGGGATAAGAATCCCTCATCTATAGGGCCGTCCATATAGATAGGGATGGGGCGATAAAAACGGATAAAGTCGAGCCCTAAAAAGTGGGAAAACGGATAAATACGCGGAGAGATAAAAACGAGATAATGGAGAGATAATTGTGGGAGGTCTTTATCCCCTTGGATCCTTATCCAAGGGGGTAGGCCGGCCCTATAAAAGGACCTATAGGGCGCCGGCCCTATGTGGTGAAAAACCGAACCCCCTCTCCTCTCATCTCCCTAGTTCTCTCCCGAATTCATCTCCCGCTTCCCGCTTGATACTTCATCTTCCTCGCGTGGAGTTCTGAAGAAGGAGAAGGGTCGTTCTTCGGAGGCACTCAGAGATCTGAGAGCGACGTTCCGTGCATCGTGTGAGATCGGGTGAATGTTAAGTCTCCAAATAGTGCATTTTATCGCTTATTTCTTACTGCATTATCATCGCTTTCCTACGTAAAACTTTTCATATACTCGTAAAGCGCATCATTTTCTTTGCACCACTGCATAGTAGACTTTAATACAGACATAATGGTATATTGGTTCGCATTCATACGATACATGCATGAAAAATACGAAGCCCGATAGTCAAAGTTATTCTTTTTATCGATAATCATATTGGATCCTTACACGCGTTATTTCATGTGTGTTTTTCAGGGAACTGAGCCGGTACTCGACGCAGTCAGATAGGAGGCATCATGATCGAGCGATGGATAGTCTCACGACAATTCAATGGAGGATGCACAGCCCGTTTGGAGGCCCTTGTGAAGAATGATGCAGAAAAGGATAATTGTGAAGAGTCGACTGAGATGACGACTCTGGCTCAACACATTGCTAGCATCGGATAAATGGAGGAAGACTACGCGCAAGAAAATGGCCTGACATTGGATGCGGTCACTGACTCAGATGGTTCGGATGGGAATGAAGTTCGCAAAGGATAATCTCAGACATCATTCCACATACCTGGTTCATACTCTATCTTGCATCGCACCCAACGAGCTCCCGTCCCCAACTTAGCACGAGTGCACCCGTGCATTCTCTTCTTTTTCATTATCCTATTTGGAAAATTCATCACAGCTGTCCGTGTCCATTGCATCCCATCGAATCCCTTTACCCGACCAGCTCGCATCGCAGCCGTCCATGCAAAATCCCATGCATGCACCTCTTCTTGGAAAACCTTATCACAGGTATCTCATGCAAACCAATCACACCCATCCGATGGCCTAGCTAGCCATGCAAACCCATAAACCCCTGCATGCAGATCACAGCCGTCCCTTTTATTCTCATGCAAATCCATCACCTACCCCATCTCACGACACTTAATAACCCAAACCATCGCAGCCGTCCGTGAACTCCCTCACATGCAGCCGTCCCTTTTTCCATGCATAGCTCTCTCTCCCTCTCATCCCACTTAAATCACAGCCGTCCGCACCTATCCTTCTCTCCCTACAAATCGAACGCCCAGGTCCGTCTAAACCGCGACCCATGCAGCCGTCCGATCTTGTCTCTCTCCTCTCGTACCCAGCGTGTAACCGAGCGCCCTCAACATCTCTCTCTAAAACCCGACCGTGAGCCCCGAGATCACAGCCGCCCATCTCTCTCCCGTTTCTTTCTCTCTCATCCCTATAAACCAGGCGATCAGCCCTCTCTCTTCCTACTTTCTCTCTCTAACCGAAATCCTCTCTCTCTCTTGCCTGATCTGTACCCACTTGGAAGCCATCACAGCCACCCAGCTCCCCTGGTTTTTCTCTCTCTAAAATCTGCACACGAGATCCCCGCGATTCTCTCCCAACTTCTCTCCGATTCTCTCTCCACCCGAGCGTCTCTCTCTCTCTATTCCCTCTCAGCTGCGATCTTCTCTCTCTAGTTCGCACAACTCTCTCTCTCTCCGCCTAAAAAGGTGGCGATTCTCTCTCATCCGATATCCCTCCTTCTCTCTCTAAAAACCTGCACCCAACTTCCCTTCCCTCCGACCCGATCGTGAGCCTTCAATCTCCTCGATCGTTTCCATGCATCTCTTTCTCTCGGAATCCTCTCTCTTGTTCCCGTTTATTTTCTCTCTTATATCCGAACGTGTCTCTCTCTCCTTGCCAAAATCTGAACCAAGCCCATGCATTCAATCACAACTGTCCATGCATCCACCCAAGCATAAATTCCCTCTAATCCCAACCGGACTTCTTTCTCTACTACCCGATTTCTCTTTCTAAACCGGACCCCCTCTTCTCTATATAGGGCCCCCGAACTTGAGCCGACGGGGGGAGGCTTGCTCCTTCACCAACCGGGCCGGACCATCACCTCATCACCACCCGGACCATAATCACCTTCCACCATCTCCGGACACACGAGGTTTGCTCCTTCACCAACCGGGCCGGACCATCTTCATCAACGCCACACACCATCGTCTCCGAGCCACGCTTCACCATCGCCAAATCCACGCCGCACGTCGTCATCATCATCGGAAGCCGTCATCCACGCTCGTCATCTTTCTTATTTTTCGTTAATGGAGTTTAACTGCATCTATGTTTTCATGTGGAATTTTATGAACATGCAAGGCTAAACCCCTAGCTAAGGCTATAGGGGATGTCTAGTAGTTATTATGTGTTTCTTTTGATCAATAATAAAGTTTTAATGTTCTTATGATTGAATGTTATATGAATGACACTATATAATGATGTATGTTATTTTACTTGCATATTTGTTTGATTCCGTATTGACTCCGGGCATACGGAATGCTTATGAATCCCTGTGGTAAGATAGCACTAGCGTAACGAGTCTCTCGTCATATAATCTTCAATCTATATTAGTTTTTATGATAGATGCATATCTTTAGAAATCGATGCATGTGTACAAGTCCTTTTGATTTCACATCGACTCCGGGCATGTGTAATGCTTAAAGACCCCTGTAGCATGCATCCGACTTAATTTTCATGCTATCTTCATACATACTCATTGATCAAAAGAATGCATAATATATTACTAGGTTGAACCCGGATGCCTTAGCCTCATCTCCATCGTAACCTCCTTTAATTAATTGCAATATTTAGTTCTATTTAATTTAGTAACGTAGTTTCATTCTCTCGTGCTCCACTCTCAGTGGAAAACCTTGATTTGCACTCACGTTCACACACTGTCATCACATTAGTTCCCATTAGTCCTTCAGTCCCTGTGGAATCGACCTCGGACTCACCGGGATTACTACTTCGCTACACACCCTATACTTGGGGTTAAATTGCATTTTTTTAGTCCCTTAATTAGGACTACTCAAAGTTGTAGCAGTGAACAAGAAGGCAACATCTCTATTCGTACCATCGGCATCTTCGCGAACGATCTTCCGTCTCCATCGACAAAGAAGACAATTCTCCGCGGTTAAAAGATCCATACGAAAGGTATGCGTAATCTAACATGAAGATCTAGCGAGCATTGATTTGCATGTATGCTAGTTAATCATTACGCTAGATTATCGTTAGGGGTTTTCGATTCTCGTGCATACACATGCACACATATGTAGATTAGTTTCTATGAAAGTTTAAATAGTACAACGTGCACCATGAACGGTCTTTCGACCGCCAAATTGCTTTCGCTGCGAGCCTCTGACCTGGATTAACTTCCAACAATTGGTATCAGAGCCGCATTAGTGGTGTGCATTTCACGTTTTTTCATGAAACCAACATGTGTGCGCATGATGAATGCGTGAGATCATCGGGGTTCTTACGCTTAGATCATGCATATGTATAGATTGTGCTTGTTCTATTAATCATTCTTGCAGGGCGCCGCTATAAAAAATCTCGATCTATGCTTTGTGATTGCTACCGGGGGTCGGACCCCGAGTTAGCAATTGTCTGGATTTGCTTTCTATGTGTGGATTTATAATTGAGCCGTAGATTGGGCGAGTGATGGGGGTTGACCATCCTCGGTTTCCCATGGCCTTTTTCTAGGTGTGTTTTCTCTTCTTTCTAGGAAATTGTTAACGAGCGAGCACTTGCTCGAAGCGTACTAGAATTTTCGGTTACAGATCGAGAAGAAAGATGTGCCAAAGAAATCCACCATCGGGAGCGTGAGCGGAACCCTGGAGGATGAAAACGATCCGGCAAAGTGTTCGCGAGCGCGACGGAGGAGCCGGACCGAGGAACCTTGCGAAGAAAGCTAGAGGCCTGCGCTGTGCTAATTAGGTTCAGGGGTCGGACCATGAACTTAATTCAGTGTTAATGGTTTCTTTCTTTAATTAGTTCTTTTTGTTTCATATCGAACTCCGATGAGATAATGTGATTTTCTGTTTTCAGAGGGATGCCTTTCCCCTCCGGTCAAAGCGACTGTTTGAGGTTAGGATCCCGCTAGATGACGCCTATTATCTATTTGACTTTTGATGTTAGTGGGATCCCATCACATATGGTTATGCCACCATTAGGTCAGCACCCGACTAGTCGGGTGTGCCTATTTGGCCAGCATCGAAATCAAAGATGAGATGGAGATCCATTGAACATCAATTGTCAAATCTATAATCAAGGCGCCATGACTAGTGGGAGTCCTTTCCAGTGAGTCAGACTCTAGGATTAGCTCCAGAGCATTACGTGATAACCAATTTTGCAGAGCATCGATATTTTTGGAATATGTAATGTGACCCTTGAATGGAGAAATCCGCTTGAGGCAGGGACTATGATATTCTGAGAGTGATTAATGCTAGGCGAAGGGCTTGAACGCTAGTGGGAGCATGGTGTGACCAGGGTCTAGTATTTAAGAGGTCGCTACCTTTGCATTTGCATAAATTAATACTCGCAAAATAACCCTCATATATAATAAGGGATGCAAGAGAGGACTTTTAGAGATCCTCTGGCCTCCACGGCCAGCCGTTTTGTGTTTGGGTGGGGATGCATAACTTCACACCCCCTAGGGTGGGAGCTGTGTGTTTTCATGACAAATTACTTAATGACCTCCCTGAGGATATGGCGATTACGAGGCCAGGAGAGAAGGGCTTTTCATCCCACCCTAGTGGGGGCCGCATGAACTCCCGTGTCGTAATTGCTTAGGCTCGTGGGTAAGCATCCTAAGTACACGTGAGGTATTCGTTGCGAAGACAACGGTGATCACGTGGTACTGGCCGAAAGATAACCATGGTCCATCACAGCCCTTAGTTGGCAGATTTGGATAGGGTCAAGGAAAAGGCCCGTGTAAGCGGATTGACGCTGTATGATGCCCCCTAGGGCAGGTACAGTCGATTCCGAGATCTTACATACATGGTTAATTAATCCATAGAGATGGCTTCGCTTGAGGGTAGCGTTGACATATGGATATAATTAGCTTGTTTTAAAAATCCATAAAATAAGTTTTTTATGCATACTCATTATTCAATCTTTATTTTCAGATGACTAAGTTAGACCCCCTGTCCGTTATCCTAAATGACCACAAACTTACCGGTCCCAACTATGAGGGCTGGAAGCGCAACCTGTACCTGGTCCTAAGGATTGGTAAACATATGACAGCCCTGAATGACCCTGAGCCAGATTTGCCAGGACCCAATGCCACAGAGGCACAGTTAAAGGCATTCACTGACTGGAAGGAATCTAATGAAATATGTAAATGCTATATTATAGCATCCTTGCAAACAACTCTGCAGAAGCAAGTCGAGGAGATACCCGACGCTTCTGACATGATGTTGTATCTGAAGGAGATGTTTGAAGGTCACAATCGCGTTACGCAATACCTTACCATCAAGAAATTCGTCGGCACTAAGATGTCCAATGGGACGCTGGTTCGGGAACACATGATGAAAATGTTTGGGTTCCAGAACGAACTAGCTACCATGGACATTATGCTAGAAAGCGAGGTGATGACAGACATCTTCCTCTCGTCACTGTCTGGAGCCTTTGAAGGCTTTGTCACCAACTTTAATTTGAATATGTTGGCTATGACAAATGCAGAGCTTCTGGGAGCTCTCCAGGCAGCTGAGGATGGCTTCAAGCAGAAGGGCGAAGCACTTCACGTGCAACGCAGATCCTTCAAGAAGCCTGGTAAACCTCAAGGCAAGAAACATAAAAAGAAACCTAAGTCACTGCCTGTGCAGGACTCTGCTGGGGCCTCTGGGTCCGGAGAATCCAAGAAACCGGGCACGAAGTTCTTCCGGTGTGGCCAGAAGGGTCATTGGAAGAAGGACTGCAAGAAGCCTCAGAATGCTGGTGAAGGTAATCTACAACTCTTAGTTGTTGAATCATTTCTTTCAAGTAATAGTACTTTTGCTAGTTGGATTGTGGATTCTGGATCCACTAACCATGCCTGTAACTCTCTTCAGGGGTTTCGGGAAAGCAGAAGATTGCTTGATAGAGAGGTGACCTTGAGCATGGGAACTGAGGCCGTGGCTGCTGCTGAAGCTATTGAAGACGTTAATCTTAGTTTTTTGAATAATAAGACTTTGACTCTTAGAGATGTCTTTTATGTACCGTCCTTGAGACGTAACTTAATTTCTGTTTCTTCTTTAGTTAATGAAGGTTATTCAGTTTATTTTGATGCTTCTGGTGTGTCGTTTAAACTGAATGGAACTTTTATAATAAGAGGAATGGTTCAGAATCATCTCTATGTTGTAAGTCCTAAATTTGAAAAAGATAACATAATAACTTTAGCATTTAATGTTAATTCATCTAAGCGTAAGAATCCTTCGGAAAATTTAACCCACCTGTGGCACTTACGACTTGGGCATATTGCCTTAGACAGGATCCATAGAATGGTGAAGGCCGGGCTTCTGGAAACAGATCCTACGGAGATCCTTCCCACCTGTGAATCCTGCCTGGAAGGCAAGATGACCAAGAGGTCCTTTAAAGGCAAAGGAGTAAGAGCTACTGAGGTATTAGAGTTAATCCATTCAGATGTGTGTAGACCCATGAACGTCAAGGCGATAGGAGGCCATGAGTACTTCATCACTTTTATTGATGATTACTCAAGATATGGTTACATTTACCTGATGCATCGGAAGTCGGAATCCTTTGACATGTTCAAAGAGTTCAGGGCTGAAGTAGAAAAGCAGACAGGTAAATGTATAAAAACCCTTCGATCTGATCGAGGAGGTGAATACCTATCTGACGAGTTCCTAGGGTATTTGGTGGAGCATGGGATAAAATCCCAGTTAACTGCTCCAGGTACCCCATAACAGAATGGAGTTTCCGAGAGAAGAAATCGAACCTTGTTGGACATGGTTCGTAGCATGATGAGTTACGCCAGTTTACCAATGACCTTTTGGGGATATGCCCTACAAAACAAACAGCAGTTTATATTCTGAATCACGTTCCGTCTAAGTCAGTGCCTCAGACCCCTAGAGAACTGTGGTCAAAGCGAAAGCCATTGCTACAGCATTTCAGAATATGGGGATGCCCTGCACATGTGCGAAGGGATAAGAGGGAAAAGAGGGAATCTAAAACCAGAGTATGCTTATTTGTAGGGTATTCTAAGGAGACTAAAGGTGGTCTATTTTATGATCCTGAGGAAAAGAAGGTTATCGTTTCTACGAACGCCTATTTCCTAGAACAGGATTATATTGTGGACCACAAGCCTACTAGTAAGGTAGTTCTGGATGAACTGCTGGGTACTAGTACAGATAGCGCATCCGAAAGCATAGTGGGAGCTGACATTACAGATAATAATATACCCGATACTGTAGAACCTATTAATCCTGTAACACCACCACCACCTCGTCGCAGTGGGAGAAACATCAGAGCTCCTGATAGATACTATGGAGAAACCTTATTGGTTGATCCAGAAGGTCAGGAGGATGACCCACTGAGCTACGATGAGGCAGTGGGAGCTTCTGACAGCTCTGACTGGCAAAAAGCTATGGAGGCAGAAATTGCATCAATGTCCCATAACGCTGTCTGGACTCTTGTTACACCATCATCCAATATTAAACCTATTGGGTGTAAGTGGGTGTATAAAAGGAAGAGAGGATCTGATGGAACAATTGAGACTTATAACGCTAGATTAGTTGCCAAGGGTTATACCCAGAGAGAAGGAATCGACTTTGACGAAACCTTCTCGCCGGTAGCTATGATAAAGTCTATTCGGATCCTCCTATCCATTGCAACCCATTATGACTGGGAGATCTGGCAAATGGATGTCAAGACAGCATTCCTTAACGGGAATTTGGAAGAAGACATTTATATGATGCAGCCACCAGGTTTTGAGTCAGAGGGTCAGGAACATCTAGTTTGCAAGTTGCAGAAGTCCATTTATGGACTAAAGCAAGCATCTAGAAGTTGGAACATCCGTTTTGATCAGGCAATCCAGTCATATGGATTTACTCAAAACGAGGATGAACCATGTGTATACAAGAGGAATGATAAGACTACAGTGATATATTTGATACTTTACGTAGACGATATTCTACTCATTGGGAATGATGTAGGAACATTGTCAACGGTAAAGGTCTGGTTGTCAACACAGTTCGATATGAAAGACCTGGGTGAAGCGAGTTATGTTTTGGGGATCAAGGTAACACGTGATCGCCAAAATAGGATTCTCTCGCTATCATAGGCTGCGTATATAGATAAGGTTATGGCTAGATTTGACATGCAAAACTCCAAGAAGGGTTTTGTGCCATTTAGACATGGCGTAAAACTGTCTAAGGATCAATGTCCTAAGACACCTGAGGAGAGAGCAGAAATGCAGAAGATACCTTATGCTTCGGCATTAGGTAGTCTAATGTATGCTATGCATTGTACAAGGCCTGATATCTGTTTCGCAGTAGGAATGATGGGTCGGTTTCAGTCGAATCCGGATCCAGATCACTGGACAGCTGTGAAGTGTATACTCAAGTACCTTCGTAGAACAAGGGACTATGAGTTGGTTTACATAGGACAAGAACTGACACCGATTGGATATACAGATTCTGACTTTATGTCAGATTTGGAATCCAGGAAGTCGACATCAGGTTTTGTGTTTATGCTAGGAGGAGCAGCGGTTAGTTGGCAGAGTGTGAAGCAGAAATGCATCGCAGACTCTACCACAGAGGCTGAGTACGTTGCAGCGTGCGAGACAGCCAAAGAGACGGTATGGCTCAAGAAATTTCTTACGGATTTGGGGTGCGTACCAGAGGCCCAGTTACCTATTGTGCTTTACTGCGACAATAGTGGGGCGGTAGCACAAGCAAAGGAGCCAAGACATCACCAAAAGGGGAAGCACATTGAGCGCAAGTTCCACTTGATTCGGCAGTTTCAAAAGCAAGGGCGAGTAGTGGTGACACAGATTGCATCTACAGATAATGTTGCTGATCCTTTTACAAAGGCAATACCTACCAAGGCATTCGAGCGACATGTGGACGCGATAGGAGTCAAAACCGTTTTGCTTCGCTAGACCAAGTGGGAGATTGTTAGGATTGATGTGTTCTAAGCTTGTAAAACTTTATGTTTTGGTCTAATAAAGATTGATAGTTATTAATATATGAGATGCATATAGGTGCG
The DNA here is from genome assembly GCA_947650365.1 of Chamaelirium japonicum. NCBI lineage: Eukaryota > Viridiplantae > Streptophyta > Magnoliopsida > Liliales > Melanthiaceae > Chamaelirium > Chamaelirium japonicum. Next base: position 10,587,088 of record OX393558.1, read on the forward strand.
TAACATAGTTACATGTTCTTTTGGGAACAGAGAGCCATGGTTATATGGTAGTCCACTGAGTTGAAGACTGAGTGGATTGGTCCCGTATAACCTAAATCAGTTCGCAGCTATGATCAGGTTGGTCGCCTCATCATGGTAAGCTGTTAGCGATGACATTTCATGGGATGTCTTCACCATGGTCATCACCAGGCACAGTGTCTGTAGCTGAACGGAACTAACACGGTGTACAGATCAGTGAGCAGACACTGGTACACTAAACCGTGTTTCTGCTTAGGGTAAAACGGTCCTAAACCCTGAGGAACCACGTCTGATGGACTAACCAGTTGCGTGGTGCTTTGGCGCACCAATGTGTGAGGATCCATATGCAGTGATCCAAAACCACGGTGTACTGGGTTACCCGGCTGGCGTTGCATTAGCGTGTCACTCCTGCAGGCCATCCACACCCCTGATGGGAGGTGCGTTCCTTGGTGTGACTTACATTGTACCAAACCCAGGCCTGGTGGTCATCAGTTTGACTATTGACCGGGTTCGATTACTCGACGGGGTAATCAGAGGTACGATGTATAGGTCAACCTGGAAGGAACCATGTCATATGATCATTCGAGTCTGACGGTAGTCTTCACCGCTCGAAGTGAATCATGGCATCAAGTGGAGGGACAGCGGGTTTACCACTACTAAGCGGAGAGCAGGGGTATGATGGAGAACATAGTAAGTCTGGGTGAATTGGAATGCAGCCTGCGTCGCACTCTGGGTGGCTACGCAGGTTAACTCGAGCTCAGAGGATCGATGGTACACTCAGGTAGTGTGTCGATCGAGCTTGAGTTGGAAGCCATGAACCCCGGTCCCTGATGGTTCCAGTTTATCAACATTATGTACGGTCCTGAACCATCTCCTCGGAACACCATAAGCATTAGGAGGAAGAAAGAAGTATACGCTCCGTGTGTGCTTGGCACTAGAGCACGGTAGATGCGTAACTCCATACGAGTGCTAAGGGTTGTGCCCGAGACTAGTACAGAGTCGCATGTAGTAATCCCTAGCCATAAGTGAACTTCGCTGCATAGGTGCGATGCACCGAGGAATGTTGCGATTTGACTAGTTGACTTTGCTAGAGGCACCCTCCGGTGGCCTCAGTTAATAGTAAGTAACTAGTAGATATCACTTAAGTAATGGCCGCTAGGTATCGCACGCTAGAAATGGTCAAAATGAGGCGTCAGGGCGTTTTGGTAAAAACCTCACTCTGTCGGACCTCACTGTTGGCCGACCCTAGTGGTGGGACACCTTGCTAGGGCCGGCCCTATGATGTAGGGATAAGAATCCCTCATCTATAGGGCCGGCCATATAGATAGGGATGGGGCGATAAAAACGGATAAAGTCGAGCCCTAAAAAGTGGGAAAACGGATAAATACGCGGAGAGATAAAAACGAGATAATGGAGAGATAATTGTGGGAGGTCTTTATCCCCTTGGATCCTTATCCAAGGGGGTAGGCCGGCCCTATAAAAGGACCTATAGGGCGCCGGCCCTAGGTGGTGAAAAACCGAACCCCCTCTCCTCTCATCTCCCTAGTTCTCTCCTGAATTCATCTCCCATTTCCCGCTTGATACTTCGTCTTCCTCACGTGGAGTTCTGAAGAAGGAGAAGGGTCGTTCTTCGGAGGCACTCAGAGATCCGAGAGCGACGTTCCGTGCATCGTGTGAGACCGGGTGAACAAGAAGGCAATATCTCTATTCGTACCATCGGCATCTTCGCGAACGATCTTCCGTCTCCATCGAGAAAGAAGATAATTCTCCGCGGTTAAAAGATCCGTACGAAAGGTATGTGTAATCTAACATGAAGATCTAGCGAGCATTATGATTTGCATGCATGCTAGTTAATCATTACGCTAGATTGTCGTTAGGGGTTTTCGATTCTCGTGCATACACATGCACACATATGTAGATTAGTTTCTATGAAAGTTTAAATAGTGTAACATGCACCATGAACGATCTTTCGACAGCCAAATCGCTTCCGCTGCGAGCCTCTGACCTGGATTAACTTCCAACATATAGGTGCGTAACATAGTTACATGTTCTTTTAAGAACAGAGAGCCATGGTTATATGGTAGTCCACTGAGTTGAAGACTGAGTGGATTGGTCCCATATAATCTAAATCAGTTCGCAGCTATGATCAGGTTGGTCGCCTTATCATGTTAAGCTGTTGGCGATGACAGTTCATGGGAAGTCTTCACCATGGTCATCACCAGGCACAGTGTCTGTGGTTGAATGGAACTAACACGGTGTACAGATCAGTGAGCAGACACTGGTACACTAAGCCGTGTTTCTGCTTAGGGTAAAACGGTCCTAAACCCTGAGGAACCACGTCTGATGGACTAACCAGTTGAGTGGTGCTTTGGCGCACCAATGTGTGAGGATCCGTATGCAGTTATCCAATACCACGGTGTACTGGGTTACCCGGCTGGCGTTGCATTAGCGTGTCACTCCTGCAGGCCATCCACACCCCTGAAGGGAGGTGCGTTCCTTGGTGTGACTTACACTGTACCAAAACCAGGCCTGGTGGTCACCAGTTTGACTGTTGACCGGGTTCGATTACTCGACGGGGTAGTCAGAGGTACGATGTATAGGTCAACCTGGAAGGAACCAAGTCATATGATCATTCGAGTCTGACGGTAGTCTCCACCGCTCGAAGTGAATCATGGCATCAAGTGGAGGGACAGCGGGTTTACCACTACTAAGCGGAGAGCAGGGGTATGATGGAGAACATAGTAAGTCCGGGTGAATTGGAGTGCAGCCTGCGTCGCACTCTGGGTGGCTATGCAGGTTAACTCGAGCTCAGAGGATCGATGGTACACTCGGTTAGTATGTCGATCGAGCTTGAGTTGGAAGCCATGAACCCCGGTCCCTGATGGTTCCACCTTATCAACATTATGTACGGTTCTTGAACCATCTCCTCGGAACACCATAAGCACTAGGAGGAAGAAAGAAGTAAACGCTCCGTGTGTGCTTGGCACTAGAGCACGGTAGATGCGTAACTATATGCGAGTACTAAGGGTTGTGCCCGAGACTAGTACAGAGTCGCATGTAGTAATCCCTAGCCATAAGTGAACTTCGCTGCACAGGTGCGATGCACCGGGATGTGCTGCGAGTTGACTAGTTGACTTTGCTAGAGGCACCCTCCGGTGGCCTCAGTTAATAGTAGGTAACTAGAAGATATCACTTAAGTAATGGCCGCTAGGCATCGCACGATAGAAATGGTCAAAATGAGGCGTTAGGGCGTTTTGGTAAAAACCTCACTCTGCCGTACCTCACTGTTGGTCGACCCTAGTAGTGGGACACCTTGCTAGGGCCGGCCCTATGATGTAGGGATAAGAATCCCTCATCTATAGGGCCGGCCATATAGATATAGGGATAGGGCGATAAAACGGATAAAGTCGAGCCCTAAAAAGTGGGAAAACGGATAAATACGTGGAGAGATAAAAAGGAGATAATTGAGAGATAATTGTGGGAGGTCTTTATCCCCTTGGATCCTTATCCAAGGGGGTAGGCCGGCCCTATAAAAGGGCCTATAGGGCGCCGGCCCTATGTGAGAAAAAAACCGAACCCCCGCTCCTCTCATCTCTCTAGTTCTCTCCCGAATTCATCTCCCGTTTCCTGCTTGCAACTTCGTCTTCCTCCCGTGGAGTTCTGAAGAAGGAGAAGGGTCGTTCTTTGGAGGCACTCAGAGATCCGAGAGCGACGTTCCGTGCATCGTGTGAGATCGGGTGAACAAGAAGGCAACGTCTCCAATCGTACCATCGGCATCTTCGCGAACGATCTTCCGTCTCCATCGACAAAGAAGACAATTCTCCGCGGTTAAAAGATCCGTACGAAAGGTATGTGTAATCTAACAAGTAGATCTAGCGAGCATTATGATTTGCATGCATACTAGTTAATCATCACGCTAGATTACCGTTAGCGTGTTCGATTCACGTGCATACACATGCACACATATGGAGATCAGTTTCGATGAAAGTTTAAATCGTGTAACGTGCACCATGAATGGTCTTTCGACCGCAAAATCGTTTCCGCTGCGAGCCTCTGTGTGGATTAATTTCCAACACTATATCACCTGGAGTATCTTCATTTACCTCCTGTCTCTCCTTCGGTCCTCTGTAGTGATGTTTCTTCTGATGCCGACCTGTGGCACAGGAGGCTAGGTCATGTGTCTGAAGCTCGGCTTAAAAGTCTTTTCCAATCTGGTGCTTTAGGCCGTGGTTCATTTTCTCGTCTTTCTTTTTGCTCGGGTTGTCAGTTGGCTAAGCATTCTGCACGCCCCTTTTCTCCCCGTTTGTCGCAGTCCTGTAGTCCGTTTGATCTAGAACTCAGATATTTGGGGTCCTGCACCTCTTTCTTCTATGAATGGCTATTTTTATTATGTCAGCTTTATTGATGATTATTCTCGTTTTACATGGGTATATCTCCTTCGTCAGCGTTCTGATATTCCTGACATCTATCAGACCTTCACCACCATGATTCATACTCAGTTTCATGCCCGTATTAAAACTTTTAGGTCCGATTGCGCTCGCGAATATCTCTCTTCTACCATGCGTTCTATCCTTCAGTCTCATGGGACTCTTTTTCAACAATCATGTCCTCATACTCATGAGCAGAACGGTGTTGCAGAACGAAAGCATCGTCATATTCTTGAGACCGCTCGTGCTCAGCTTATCTCCTCGTGCGTTCCTCGCACCTTCTGGGCGGAGGCTATTTTGACCTATGTCAACCTTATTAACATCACCCCTTCCTCTGTCCTCGCGGGTGTTTCGCCTCATGAGCGTCTCTTTGGCATCCCTCCTGATTATAGCATGCTGCGTACTTTTGGGTGCACATGTTTTGTCCTCCTTCCTTCTCATGAGCGTAACAAACTGTCGGCTCGGTCCACTAAATGTGTACTCTTGGGACTCAGTTCTGAGCACAAAGGGTATCGTTGCTATGACCCCCTAGCTCGTCGTCTTCGCATTTCTCGATATTTCACTTTTGTTGAATATGTGCCTTACTACTCTCCTGCGTCTCAGGATCTCACATTCCTTGCGATACCTCCTTCTCTCTCACCTTCTCCTTCTTTCACCGCTCCTCCTGCTCCTGCTCTTGAGTCTTTACCTCCTGCTCCTGTTGTCGTCCCTGCTACACGCTTGAGTCCTTCCTCCCCTTCGGATCCCTCGTCTCCTCTGCCTGTTTCTCAACCGTCTAACATACTACCTGCCACGTCTTCATCTGTTAGTGACTCCTCTGGTGCTTCGTCCACTTCGAGCAGCCTACCTCTACCAGATGAGGATCCTCACAGTCCTCCTCGCTACCCCCAGCGCGAGCGTCGCCCTCCTGACCACTTTGGCTACTCCCCTGATCGCTTTTGTTTTGCCGCTGTCACTTTCTATTCGCCTCAGTTCGTTACCTACCTTACTGCCCTTCACACAGCCAGAGAGCCCAGGTCTTACAGAGAGGCATTGCAGTACCTTGTGTGGCAGCAGGCTATGGCTGAGGAGTTTCAGGCTTTTGCGCAGACTCAGACATGGGAGGTTGTGCCTCTACCTCCTGATATCGAGCCCATCAGCTGCAAATGGGTCTTCAAGATCAAGCATCGTCCAGATGGCTCTATTGACCGGTACAAAGCCCGTCTTGTTGCTCGCGGTTTCACTCAGGAGTATGGGATTGATTATGATGAGACGTTTGCTCAAGTAGCTCAGATGACCACTATTCGGACTCTTCTCGCTGTTGCTGCGGCGGCTAGAGGTTGGCCCCTGTCACAGATGGATGTGAAGAATGCTTTTCTTCATGGTGATCTCTCTGAGGTTGTCTATATGCAGCCTCCTTCGGGCCTCAGCACACCTCCTCAGCATGTATGTCGTCTTCGTCGAGCTATCTATGGCCTCAAACAGGCTCCTCGTTCCTGGTTTGAGCGTTTCCGTCGGGCAGTTACTGAAATCGGTTTTGTGGAGAGTTTTCAAGACCATTCTATGTTTGTGCGAACTTCCCCCCAAGGCCGGGCCATCATCCTGCTCTACGTCGATGACATGATTCTTACTGGTGATGACACCCGTGCCATTGCCTCCCTTCAAGAGTATCTTCGAAGCCACTTTCAGACAAAGGATCTTGGTCCTCTGTGTTATTTTCTTGGACTAGAGGTTGCTAGGAGCACTAGGGGGATTCTGCTTTCTCAGCAGAAGTATACAGCTGACATTCTTGCTCGGGCTGCACTATCTGATTACCGTACAGTTGACACTCCTCTTGAGCTTCATGTCAAACTTCGCCCTGCCGATGGTGAGCCCCTCTCCAATCCTACCAGGTACCGTGAGATAGTTGGTCAGCTAGTCTATCTCTGTATCACCAGACCGGATATTGCCCATGCCGTCAGTATTCTCAGCCAGTTTGTGGATGCCCCTCACTCTGTGTCACTACGCTGCTCTTCTTCGGACTCTTAGGTACCTTCGTGGTACTATCACTCGATCGCTTTTCTTCTCGTCATCCTCCTCTCTAGCTCTTCGTGCATACTCTGATGCCGACTGGGCAGGGGACCCGACTACTCGTCGCTCGACTACTGGTTACTGTCTGTTTCTTGGTGACTCTCTTATCTCCTGGAAGAGTAAGAAGCAGAAGGTGGTTTCACTCTCTAGTACTGAGGCCGAGTTTCGTGCCATGGCCACTGCTACGAAGGAGATCGTTCATCTCCGACGTCTTCTTCGAGATCTTGGTGTTGATACCTCGGGTCCCACTGCTCTTCATTGTGACAACAAGAGTGCTATTCAGATTGTCAGCAATCCGGTGTTTCATGAGCGAACCAAGCACATTGAACTAGATTGCTATTTCTCCAGAGAGCAGTATGAGGCTGGGACCATCTCTTTGCCTTATGTCTCTTCGACGGAGCAGATTGCTGACTTATTCACAAAGTGTCATCCATCTCCTCGATTTTGGTTTCTTATTCGCAAACTCTCAGTGGTTGACCCACCGTGAGTTTGAGGGGGGGTGTTAGTATTATATTAGTCCCACCTCGGTTGTGGTTATGTAAAGGTGTGCGGTATCTCTCTATATAAGGAGAGGTATGAGGTTAATGTAAAACATAAGGGGAGTTTTTCTCCTCCAAACTATTCTCTCTTTTCTTCTTTCCGTAACAGTTTTGTTTGGTATAGGAAGTAGATATTTGCCTTAACTGGTCATCACCATGTGGGTAGACACATGTCAACATCCCCGCCCCCTGAACTCCTATTTTTGCCCACTCAGGGCGTGATTTAAAGGGTTGGAAACGTGTGATTCCCCCACTACCATCTCTCTTCTACCACTCTTTCACCATTCTCAATATATGGTCGCTGACTTAGACATCGAAGGGTATGTACTCTAGAGGGAGGTGGCCATTTGACCTATTTTTATGAATCATTTTCAAAACTTCCTTCACTTCAACTATTTTAATTAAACAATTATAAACATATCAATCCTTAGATTGTGGTTGTTATAATTACACTCCTCCAGTGAGCTCCAATGAGGTTCTCGTTTATTAATTTCAAAAAGTGACATTTTCATATGCCTTTAATTTTATTATTCTTTACTAAGATAGTATTGTCTTCACTTTTGATACACCTAACTTGATCTATATCTCTAGTTTTTTTATTATTTTTTCTAAAGTTAAATTGTTTTATGGGTCTAGTACCTAATCCATGACAAGTTCATGGCATTTGAAAAGTTCAAGGCGTTTAGGGTTTAAGTTGAAAAGAAATTAGGTTGACTAATAAATGTGTTTTGATTTTAGGGTTGAGAATTGCTTTCAGAAGTTTGGATCATTCTGAAAGGCCTGCTCTTATAACCTTAATAACATCTAAGACTCTTTTGGTCATCAGATGAGCTGCAAAACTGAAAGGGTTGAGGTACCCTAAGGCTTTATGATACAATCTTTGAATTAATGTAAATTATTCATGAATTATACAAATAAATCACAAATTCAACTATTTTCATATGATATTTATTTTTATGAAGTATAATAAATATTTTAATATCTATTTATGCAAAACAGCCAGTGTAATATAATATTTTCTTATGATTTATGTTTACAAACTTTTGCCAAACTCATTCTGAACTTTCCAGGCTTTTTCCGATGCTCCTGATGCGAGCAGCATTGAGTATCGATAGCCTCAAGCAAACCAAGGACATAATTTACTTATGTATTATTGGGACATATCGAAATTCCTCATCAGAACATAGCTTTCTTACCAACAGGCTCTTAGTCGAGTGGTACTTCAATCCTCTCTCTCTATTCGTGGAGAGGTTCCCTGTTCGACTCATGGTAAGGGCACAGTGAAGCGAACTTTTCACTGCCATTGTTGTCTTGTTTGTGCGTTCGAATTCTGACCGTTGATATCATTTTCACAACGTTATAGAATTTAATAAAAATAGCTGTTATGCTGCCTTCCCCGGTTTCGATCTCTGGTCCTTTTTTTTCAGTCCATGCTCCTGCCCCTTATCCTATGACCACCTGACCGCTCCGTCTAAAATATAAAAACTTAACTTGATCATCAATGTGGTAACCGGTCGGCATGGTCCAAACTTGTGGCGCCCACATTATGTACGTGTCGTGTACGAATTCCTCAGACTGTGTACTCATGCATTGCATCACACACCGAATGGGCCCCACCCCTCTTCCATTTAAGACGATAGTGAGAGAAAACAAAAAACCCTTCTTCTGTTCACACCAGGACTTCAAATCGGTCGGGTTGGAGGTCAACTCAAACCCAACCCGAGAACCTTCAACCGTAACCCAATCCAACCCGACTTTCAACCCGTGCTGCGCAACCTAAGTCCAATTAGATAAAAATATTTCAAACTTGGGTTAGCGCAAGTTGATTCGTCGAGTTGGTTGCACAGATTTGGATAAGGCTTATTTTATTACCTGTCCCAAAGTTTTTAAAATTATAAAAATAAAATATCAAAAAATCTTTTTTTTTTTGGTCCTTGGTTCTTTCTATAAGGTGTCTCTTGCCTCCTCTTTATGATGATTTGTGGCTTTGTGTGTGTGTGTGTGTGTGTGTGTGTGTGTGTGTGTGTGTGGGGGGGGGGGGGGGGGGGGGGGGGGGGGGGGGGGGGGGGGGTTGACTGTTCAGTTTTAGGAATGAATAAGATTCGTGAGACCTATAAGATTGTTAAGGATATTGGCTTGAAACAAATCATTCAACTATCCAAAGTTCATGCGCAAAGGGGCAGTTGAAGACGGAGTGGTAAAATGGCCTACAACAAGAATTTCGCTCAAGGCGATTGAGTGCCCAGGGTGAAATCGTGAGCAGAACAACATCGTGCACTACTGTAGGAAATTCTTCCTGAGCGTTAGTTTGGCTCCTAGGCGAAATCGGGCTTGCAGGCACGAGTGAAGTCGATTTTTTGAGATAATTTTGCATGGGATTGCTTGAGCTTTTCTAGGGATTTTGCCTGTTCCTATCATCTTTTACAAGTTGCACACGAACTTGTGGCTATTTAAACGCATTTTTTGGTTAAACTAATTAGATAGGAGTAAGAGGATTGAAAGGGTCATTTTGGGTTTGGAGTGAGAGTAGCCATTATTAAATTAGAGCAAGGGTTTCTTCTTGTCCCTTAGACGTGAGAGGGCTACGGAATCTCAACTTACTTGGGGGTATCTTTGTGGGGTGGGAGAGGGATTGATAAGAAAATAAACATATGTGTACCATGTGTTTTCTTTTATCTAGAGAATCCACTTATCGTCAATTTTCGCATATCATCGTGGGTTAGTTCTTTGTGCTTGGTGATTGATTGTTTTGTTTTTATCATTAGTGGTAGTTCTTTAACTACCGGTGGAATTCTTCGCACACCCAACTCAAACTTAATTTGGGTTGACTTTTTCTAAACCAAACCCAACCCATCCTTTAATAAATGAGTCTAAAACCCGACCCAGAGTTGGATTGGGCTCGAGTTGGGTTCGGGGTTCAACCAGCCCAAGTTGCAACCCTAGTTCTTTAATTCCTCCCCGCAATAAAAATGGCCGGTAATGACCACCCCCGTGCCATGCGATGCAGTTCGACCCGTTCATGACCATCGATCGTAGCCGCTGCTTTTGCATCGCACGGACACGATCACTACCGGCCATTTTCATTACCGGAGCTAGAGTCGAACTGATGGGCAATGGATGGTGTTTGCTTCCATTGGTTGCAAGTTGCAAACACAGCAGAGCCCCCCATTGCATAATTGACTCGGACCAAACCAGGGTTCCATGCATCCTCCCCCCCCTTGGATGCTTGCTCATCATGGAGTGATAGTAATTAGCACCCCCCCTAGAAGCTTCTAGAAAGCTAACCATTAGACCTAAGGGTATGTATGCTCCCCCCCCTCTACAGCACGTGGTGCAGGTTCTGGTGGCAAAGATGAGATGACCTTCAATGAGATTTGGACCACCCACCACCGCACCACACCACACCAGACCACACCACACCACACCCAACCTCTATGGGGACCCGATCCTATTCCTAGAGAGAAGTAGGCCTGCCCTTCCCTTTTATCTCTGTGATGATTGCATGTGTGTGTGTATGTATGTACAATTAATGTGGTATGTATGTATGTATGTATGCATGTGTCTTCCTTGAATGCCCCTGCATGGCTACAAAGGCCTGTGTAGGGTTCGGGTTGGAGGCTGGCTCCTCTTTCGCCGGATGCTGCCAAACCGGCGCCTTCCCTTTGCCCCTCTTGTTGCCTCCCACGTGGCACCTCGCATCTGATTGGTGGGCCCACAAGCGGGCCGGGTGCTAATGAGGAAGCTAGCCGTTGATCCATGGACGGCCCTCGTCGACAATGCCAGCTTTGTCAGTGAAGCTGGGGGTGGGTCCCACCCAACCCTCTCTCTCTCTGTGGGGTGGGGGGGACAACCCCACAAGCGCCCACACCGCGGGCCCATTGCGCGGGGTCTGCCCAAAATACCCCTCTCCTCAAGATTTGCGTCGCAGTGGCGGAGAGGAGCCCGCCCAGATCCACGACGACTCCACAGCCGGAGCAGTGGGTTGGGCCCCACCACTCCATCCCCAGCTTGCATGCAAGATGGGGCCCACCCCACACTTGGGTGGATGTGAGGTCCACCCCGATGGGAGGCCCAATAGATGGAGCTGCGTACGTGATTCCTAGAGCAGAGATACACCAACCAAACGAGATCCAGCCGTTGGATTGGTGATGGGGAGGTGCCGCAGCTGGGTTGCAGATTGGCTTGGAAGCACTCGGCTGTCCATAGAAGGTAACAAGACAACTGCGATTCATGAACCCTACACGTGGATTTGGACGTTGTGAAGTAATTTCTTCAAAGGATGATAAATATGTCATAATATCGCATTAAAAATAAAGTTATGACCCTCATCTGCCCTCACTGAATTAGCTTTAATAGAGAGAGAGAAGAGAGAGAGACACAGAGAGAGAGAGAGACGGCTGTCCACATGCACCGGGCTGCATGGCAGTCACTGGTACCACCACCTTTGTTTCTTCTTTTTTTTCTCACCTGTTTCTACCTACACAGAACTGTAAACAAGTGAAAAAGATAAAGTAGAGAGAGAGAGACGAGAGAGAGAGAGAGAGAGAGAGAGAGAGAGAGAGAGAGAGAGAGGTGTTTAGTGGACGACTCCCATTCGTCCTGCACCACCTCTTCTCAGGACCTGGAGGTGAAGTGAAGGGATTGGTGGGAACAGGTCAGGCCATGCCTTCCCTTGGGTTTGATATTATCCATTCGATGATCACTTCTTCCTTTTGAATGTTATGACAATAAAATTTGTGATAATAAATATAATTACTCTCTATCCATCCATCTTTATCTCTCTTTTTTTCATGATAGTACTGTAATCTCTCTTTCATGGGTTTTTCTCCTTTGTTTCCCTATCCAAATCTTCCTAGCTTCAATTGTTAGCTAGCCAAGGAAAAGAATGCATGCCTTTTGAAGATAATGCCATCATGCACATGCCCATTGCTTGTTACATCTCAAAAAATGTAGATTAAACTGAACAAGATCAAGAGAGAAAAAAAAAAAAAATATATATATATATATATATATATATATATATATATATATATATATATATATATATATATATATATATATATATATATTTCCTTCAATGTCGTCTAGATGCACTTTGTTCCTTAAGCTTAAGGAGTGATCATGAAACTTTTGTTGTTGGTTTCGTGCTCCGATTACTCTAGTTATTATTTCTATATATCTCAAAAAAATGCAATTCCTTTATGGTACGAATTATAATCTTTATTTACAAACCAAGGGGGTTCTATTTATGGTGCACCAGACCCAAAAATAAAATCATTACAAACCAGATCATCTTGATTAATACAGGCAGATTGGGGAAGACTCTCGTGTAAGTAGTGATCGAGAAGGGATTTAATTTTAGGCTCATAAACAAGATATTTAGTCCTTGGATGAGAGGACTAAATAATGATTCGTACCCGAATAGATGATAAAAGAATTGTTGTATATGTTTACGTTGTTTTACATTAATGCGCAAGCGCTTGGCTTCTCGATCACGATTGTACTTCAAAATTTGGATCTATCTATATTGTGAATTTGTAGAAAATATTGGATCATTATATGCTTTATAATGTACCAATGAAACTTAGTGCTTCTAATTTCGACGTTTCTTATAGGATCATTTGTGGTGAGTTCATTAGGTTCCAACATTACCGCACGTGGTTAAGCATGTATGCGCAGGACTTAAGATGTGATTAGGTTTGGTTTGGTTGGCAATCAAGGGGAAAAAAATTTGAAGTATAAAAAAGGAAGATCAAGTACAAAGACGAAAGCATAATTTGACGATTATCCTTCATGATCTTTTTCTAAGGAATATTGTTTCTAAAGCATACGAAATTGAGAACATCATTTTGATGTTCATAGAAGCAATTTCTTATTCCAAGCCACGTACATAAAGAACACTTTGAGCTTGATATAATTTCATTGTGGAGAGAGAATGTTGTGGGAAAAAATATTTATTGTCGATAGAGAATATAAGTTGCAATGGGAGAAACTTGTACATAGAGGATATATGCTTGAGAGAGAGGATGTGGTATAGAGAGAATATTATAAAAAGAGAATGGTATATGTATAGGGAGTGAGAATACACAAGGGATCAAAGTATAAGGCATTTTTTTAAGGGTTATTTTGAGTTACACCCCCAAATTTAGGGACTGTTGTGATTAATTAGTCCAACATTTTCAAAATTTTATGTTCTCTCATTCCGTCTCTGAGCCGTCTGGTGGGCGTTAGGCAAGTTGAGCTGGCTTTAAAGAGGTGGATGCTTTCGATATTGCCCATGCTTAGGTAGATGAATCTAACGGCCATAACTATTTTCTCTAATCTTAAAAGAGACCTCGAAATCTAACGACTGGGATTAATTTCTCTAAATTTGGGGTCGGATTCTGTGAGATTTCCTAGCCTCTATCCCAAAACCCAGGTCTTGAGATGATCAAGGTCCCATCATATATATAAGGATCGTTTCTACCCTCTACTTTATCGATGTGGATTTCCTCCAACACTCCCCCTCACATGCAGGCCAATCTTATGTGGTCCTTATCACATGGATGATAGATGTGTGGGGACCACACCCGGTAGATGACTGATACGGTTAGGCTCTCATACCATATGAGAGATTTCCACTGTCCCAAAACCCAGATCTTGAGATGAGATCCATCATACATATAAGGATCGTTTTCGCCCTCTACTTTATCAATTTGGGACTAATCCTCCAACAAGTTCATCCCCAAAAATTGATTTTATCCCCAAAATAGAGTTCATCCCCAATTAATCTATTGTTGATGCCATCGTGAAGAAGAAAAATCGATCTTGAAATGTTTGCTTCTCATCCCCATGTTTTTTTTTTTCAAAATTAAGTTCATCCCCAATTAATCCATTGTTGATGCCGTAGCGGATAAGAAAAATCGATATTGAAATATTTGTTTCTCATCCCCAATTTGTTTTTTTTCTTTCTAGAATTGAGTTCATCCCCAATTAATCCATGTGAAAAAAATCGATCCTGAAAGGCTTGCTTCTCATTCCCAATTCATTTTTTTTTTTTCCAAAATTGAGTTCTTCCCTAATTAATCTATAAAAAAAATCAATTTTGAAAGATTTGGTTCTCATCCCCAATTCATTTTTTCTCAAAAATTGAGTTCTTCCGTAATTAATCCATTATTGATATCATCGTGGGATTGACCTTGAAAGTTTTGCTTCTCATCCCTAATTTGTTTTTTTTTCCCTAAAATTGAGTTCGATCAACCCCAATTAATCTATGAGAAAAAATGATCTTGAAAGGTTTGCTTCTCATCCACAATTCGATTTTTTCCGAAAATTGAATTCTTTCTTGAAAGGTTTGAATTCTCATTCCCAATTCTTTTTTTTTTTTTCTAAAATTTAGTTTATCCCCAATTAATTTATGAGAAAATCGATCTTGAAAGGTTTGCTTCTCATCCCCAATTCGATTTTTTTACAAAATTGAATTCTTTCCCAATTAATCCATTATTGATGCCGTCGCGGTGGACAAAAATCGATCTTGAAAGGTTTGCTTCACATCCCCAATTTTTCTTTTTTCTAAAATTGAATTTATCCTCAATTAATCAATGAGAAAATCGATCCTCTTGAAATGTTTTCTTCTCATCCCCAATTTATTTTTCCCCCATAATTGAGTTCTTCCCCCAATTAATTCATTGTTGATGCAGTCGCAAATAGGGGTGGGACTTGGGCGAGTCTGACCCGAACCTGACCCGCCCAACCCAAACAATGGACAAACATGGGCAAAGCTAGTTAAAAACTTCGATGGGTTTGGACAAAAAAAGATCAACCCGATTTCAATTTGGACGGGTTTGGGCACCAATCTTCCCGACCCGAGGAACCCAGGAAGTGACACACTAAGGTTGAATGCTTTGATAGTTTTTTTATGGAAATCAAAGACTGTCTGTTTGATGTTGAATGCTAAGAATTCGTTTGAAACATGTGAGGATATAGATTAGACTTTATGTTTTCGATATGCAATTCAAAGATTTTTTTTATCCAATTCAAAAATATGTTGGGCTTTTTTTCACATCTTTTTATGTGTACAAGCATTTCTAATTGGACAACCCGCTCATTATTTTGCAAATTGGGCAACCTAAGCAACTAGAATGGGCAAGCACGGGTTGGGTTTCCACGGGTTCCTCGGGTTCCACAGGCAAAACGGGTTAAGGTTTGTGCAAGTCGGGTTGGGCATGGACAGACCCTTCAACCCACCCAAGTCCCACCCCTAGTTGCAAAGAAGAAAAATCGATCTTGAAATGTTTGCTTTTCATCCTCAGTTCGTTTTTTTCCCAAAAACTTAGTTCATCCCCAATTAATCCATGAGAACAATCGATCTTGATAGATTTACTTCTCATCTCCAATCTGTGTTTTTTCCAAAATTGAGCCCATCCCCAATTAATCTCAGTCATTTGATTAAGCCTAATCTGGGACATCCAGTATAGATTGACGATCATGATTACTCTCTCTTTATTGGTGGAGGTGTAAAGTCAAATTAGGCTAAAAGGTATTTTGGATATATCTAGCTGGTATTTTAGTCACCTCAGCAACACTGATGTCACATCAGCTCAACTATTGACAGCTCAATCCGTTCTAACGCCCACTAGACAACTAGGAGATGGAATGGGGGGCAACAAATTTTTTTTAAAAATGTTGGACTAAAGTCAAAACGACCCCTAAACTTGAGGTGTAACTCAAAATATCCCTAAATGATTTATGCCTAGCTACCAGACGGTGTTTTTGGCCAAAAAATATTTCTCAGTATTGTTTCTGAGAAATGTCTCTAATGAAAAAAACAAAAGATCAATACGAATTAAATATGCCTTTATTGCTAGAATCACCCACCTCCGTCGTCTTCCACTCCTCCCTCCATCCGCTTCCTAAGACATTTACCCCTTATCTGTCAAGCAACTTCTTCCACTACCACGCTTATTAGGATCAATCATAATGCTACTTAACAACCAAATGAACATTGAGAGATTAATTCATCTCTCAATGTTTTTTTTATTCAGGTATGCCCCTTTTTGTTTTAATTCAACAACCAAATGAATATATTGATATTATTTATAGCTTACTCTTGCATAGAAGCCTGCCTTTTATTAGATTTGGGACAAAAACCTTTGAATTTGGTTTCGTTTAGGGTTTATATATATGTGCACTTCTTTTGGAGTTGGGGCACTCTTTCCTTCTCTTCAAGAAAAGAAAAGAAAATTGATTAATGATTTTTTTCCCAAACTCTAGAAATTAAAGTCATTAATTTGCAGTTCTTTTGGAGACTATAAGTAACAGATGACAATAAATGAGGGTATATTGGTACTTTCCTACAAATATATTATGGGAGAAGGGTGCAAGTTATCCATTCTCTAGTACAATTTACCATCTTTCTTGGGAACAAATGTTTCAACAGTGCTCCACTCCACTTAAATGGGTAGGAGGCCATGTTGTCAGGTGGCATATGTGAACTGGGTAAGTTTGTTATGATAGCCAATGCATTTGATTTCTCTGTTGACAGTTAGTAGGAACATATTTACTATTTACAGTAGTAATTAGTCTGCCATCTCTAGGTTTTTATCTCTCCATGCTAGAGAGAGAGAGAGAGAGAGAAAAGGTGGAGAGAGAGAGAGAGAGAGAGAGAGAGAGAGAGAGAGAGAGAGAGAGAGAGAGGTATGGAGTGTCATTCAAATATGTTATAGGATGCCTTTACACAAGATCCTAGTTCCCTACCCTAGGGGTAAAGAGAAAGAGAGAGAGGTGGAAAAACGAAAATTTTACAAATTAATATTATTCATCAAAAAATGAAAGTATGCTTCCTCAAAACCATTTGTAGATCTACTGTTGGCTGGGATTGTTGCTTGAGAGGGAAAAAAAAAAAAACGATGAAATCGATTTGGATTTCGAGTCATTTGTCTGAGTTGGACCAATTTGGTATAAAACTTTATTGGACTGAGTTACTCAACTCAACTGGTTTGGCTTTCAGGTTGAGTCCGAGTTTTGGGTTTTTAAACACTTGAATGATTACCCAACAATGGTCATGGAACATCAGTAGATGTGTAACTGTCTCAGCGTCTCATTTGAGGGTAAGACAGTCCTAATTATTTAATTCGATGCAAGCAAGAATCGATCCCAGGTATTGGGTGCAACTTGTTTTGTAAAAGCAGTCATATTTTGAGTAGTACTAATTTGGAAGAAAAAAAAAAAAAAAAGAGAAATATGGCATTAATGAGAGGATTAAAAAATGATAACAAGAGTAATGGAGATTCCTTTGTCAGGGCCATAGGCTTGGCTGGAGGCTTGATGTAGTTTGGTCCCAAAGTACAATCTTGCAGGTCCAGGACAGCTAGTTTACCAAAAGCCCCCCCTACATCTATAAATTTATTAAAGCTCCCTATGAGTGAGCTAAACACGATTTGCACAATTACCAAAATACCCCATAATGAACCTTCTAATAACTTTGCCATTATAATTAATTCTGCCATTGGCCAAAGCATCCTTTAGATTATACTCCTTATTAGATTAGAGCAATGCTATTTTTCATGATAGCTTTTACCAATTCTCTCACACAGAATGATGTGGCATCCAATCACAGCATCCTTTTGCCTATCAGTCCGAGCTAAGTGTGATTCACCAATCAAGACTAGGTGAAACGGATGTTTTCGATTGAAACACGTCATTCTGTGTTAGAGAAACAATAAATGCTAGCTTTCAGAGCAAATAGTATTTTTGTAGCTTTGTTGCTTATGTGTGGTGTTACTCGTCACATTATTTGAATGATCAAGCTCCTTCAACCAATGTTTTCAAAAGTAAATCGGATATCGAATCAAAAAGATCCCATGTCAGGTCCAAACCGGTTCAAACCGACGGTTCAACCAATTCACACTTTGAACCAAATTTCCTCCTGGTTCCGGTTCAACCGACCAGTCCGGTTTTCAAAACACTATCTCCAACCTCAGTATTACATAAATTCAATAATTAGTTTGGTTTGTGGTTACTAGATAACTTAATTCCTTCGGTACAATCAAATCTCCAATATCTCTTCATTTTTCTCATAATCTTCTCGATCTGTGATGTTAAACCTATATATTGTCCAATTAGAGAGCTGATGTTCTATCATGTCATCCATATAGAGCATAAAACTTAGCATTCAAACACCTCGAGGTGCTTCACTTGTTCGTAGGGATTGTTTGGTTGCTATGCTTTTGGTCCGTGTTTTTAAAAATTGATGTGCACCCAGATTGAAATTGTTTAATTAAGGGGATGTGACATATGTAAACAGATACACACTGAGCTAAATTTATACAACTTTATATGCAAAAGTTGTGCAAACAAAATTTCAACAAAACACGTGAAACTTTGATTACACAGATCAAATGTGCAAATAGATGCACTTCTTCGTGAAACTCTACAAAAACTCCACCAAAGCGAGACGTTCGGACGCCGAATTTACATTGAAACAAAAAAGATAATTCATATAGTTTTGCTTCAAAACAAATAGAGCCTTAATTAAGTTTTTTTGTGTGTGCAAATTAACTAAGATGCATTGGTACAAGTTAGTCTTTGTTCTGAACTTTTTGTGAATTGTTGATTCAGTCCATTCTGTAATTTCCTTGGAACAATGGGGTGTATGAGCATTATTAGTCCAATTCACAAAATGATCCTCAGAATTGCCAAAAGAGGAAAGGGATAAGAAATCATAGAATGTCTTGTACTATTTATAGCAGCCAAGTCCCCCCCACCACCCTCAGGCAACAAAGCCTGCTCTGTTGTGTACTTTGCACCAGAACAAAGGGTACCCCATGATTCTCCCATCCCACCCCACCTCCTTCTAAAACTCTAGAGAAAGAGAGAGAGAGAGAGAGAGAGAGAGAGAGAGAGAGAGATGAGG
This sequence comes from Chamaelirium japonicum, assembly GCA_947650365.1. NCBI lineage: Eukaryota > Viridiplantae > Streptophyta > Magnoliopsida > Liliales > Melanthiaceae > Chamaelirium > Chamaelirium japonicum. Next base: position 10,606,014 of record OX393558.1, read on the forward strand.
AGCCGTTCCTTCTTCCATGCATAACAACACAAGAGCATGGAGGTGGGTCGGCCTAAGCTCAAAGAAGAGCCCCATCTCTCCGGCGCCTACATCCGTAGCCTCGTCAAGCAGCTGAGCTCGTCGAGGCCCAAGGAATCCATGGGCGCCCCCAAGGCCTCAGATGGGGCTCTTGGGGATGCCCACCCTCAAGACCCTGCTAAACCTAGCGAAGGCCTCGGCGAAGAAGCCCGCCGCCGCCGCCGAACACAACCACCACCACCACCACCACTCACCGCAACCACAGCCCAAGAAACAGGTGAGGAGAAGGCTCCACACCAGCAGGCCTTATCAAGAAAGGCTGCTCAACATGGCTGAGGCCAGGAGAGAGATTGTGACTGCACTCAAGCTACATAGAGCCTCTATGAAACAAGCAAGTGAGCAACTGGAGCACAATCATGACCAACCACCAATCCCACCACACCAATCTCCACCACCTGTGGAGGAGCCACACCAAGAGCTACTGATGGACCCTAGAATCTACCAACCAAGCTCCACCTCATTCCCTCACTACCTCCAAAACCCTCTCTTCCCACCCTTCACCTATCCTTCACTGTGCTGGCCTTACCCTCCAATTGCACCACTACCCATCTCTGATGACCTCAACCTCCCTCTCCCTAACCAACCATTAGGCCTCAACCTCAACTTCCAAGGCTTCAACAACATTGACACCCCCTTCTTCAACAAAAGCCTACAAAACCAGCAATTAGCATCACCATCCGCATCTCCTTCCACCTCCTATTCCAACTCCTCCCCGCTTGCAATGTCGGTCCTCGAAGCACCGTCTGTCTCGGACCCGCCCCCGGGGGCCTACGAGGAGGCGGCTTCCGACCCTTCGGACGCGGCATTGCATCCTGCGATGGACGACGAGGCGATGGCGGAGATCCGTTCGATCGGCGAGCAGCATGACATGGAGTGGAACGACACGATGAACTTGGTGACGTCGGCGTGGTGGAGCAGATTCCTCAAGACCATGGAGGTGGGTCATGAGGAGAGGGAGGGAGCCGGGTTTCGCCATGCGTTCGATGAGGCGGCGGACGTGCCGGCCTGGTTGAGCGATGATTCGCTGCGGTGTTTCGATAATCAGCACATGGAGGAGTACTTGAAGGATGCTGCCTTGCCATGGTAAGGGAATTGAAACTCATTTGATCAATTAATTACTTAAGAATCCAAGAATTACATACATGAGTTGGGGGTTTATGGCCAATATAATTCTTTATTTTGTCACATTTTTTTGGTTTAAGGACCTAAATTGTAGCTAATATCAATTGCAATTTTTTTGGGAAAAGTTTGACATAAGTCCTTTTTTAGAGATGACTTTTAGTTACAGGACATGTTAATTTCGAAATATATATAGCTCAAGTCCCTCCCGACGAATATATATTCTTTCTAAAGACGAATGTATACTCTTTCTGAAGAGGAATATATATTTGTAGGGACCTTAGCTAACATAGCAAATTATTATGTCATGCGGCTAATATTGCAAAATAGTTAAGGACATATACCTAATTTGTCATTTTCTTTTTGAGAGAGAGATATCAATTACAATTTTGATGTGATTTAATCTGATTTCGGTATTTATTCGAAATATGTATATTCATATTGATGGTGATCTAACTTTTTTTTTTTCTTTTTTTTTTTTTTTTTCTGGCCTCTTGCAGCTTGGATATCGAAGAAATCGAAGTGTTGGATGGAGATTGGCTATCATAGTGAGATTGATCATTTCTGACAAAGGGAAAAACTATTTTCCTTTCCCGTTCCCTTTTTTTTTCTTTCCTTCTTTCTTTCATTGTTCTAATAAAAGACTTTGCTAGAGATGCAAGAAAGGCAAAGTTTCTGAACCGAGTCATAATGTAATGGGGGGGGGGGGGGCAGGGAACAACTGCCTCAATTATTTTTTTTGGTATTTACACCTTATTAGTGTCCCTTGTGGCATAAACAGCCTACTTAGAAGAAGTTGGAAAAAAATAAGGCAAAAGTTTGACATAAGTCCTTTTTGAGAAATGACTTTTAGTTGTAGGACACGTTAATTTCAAAATATAGCTCAAGTCCCTCCCCGATGAATATATACTCTTTCTGAAACGAATATATATTGTTTCTAAACACAAACACGAATATATACTCTTTCGGGAGGCGAATGTATACTTGTAGGGACCTTAGCTAATATATCAAATTATGGTGTCCTGCAACTAATATTGCAAAATAGTTAAGGACTTATACCTAATTTGCTGAAAAAATAATAACAGGGACTAAATGCAAAATAAGAAGTATAATTGTGGTTAACATATTTTTCTATACTAAGGTTCTAGTACTTCTAAGGTTGGACATGTTGGCCTATGAGTGGTATCATCGGGCTAACGGCAAGCAAGTCTCAGTCGAAGAACCTGATCCACACACAAACACAGAGAGAGAGAAAGAGACAGAGGTCCAGATAATTCCATGGAGAGTAATGTCCATGTTCGTTGGTTCCGAAACGATGAAGAGCTAGCGACCTATCTATCAACTCTCGAAAAGACCTAAGAAGGACGAATCACACCCGGAAATTTCAACCACGAACTCTAAAATAGTCCTTGGTTCGACTGACTTTTGAACTGATCGAGCCTAATTTTGAACCACTAGCTGTGGTCCGAGAAGCGATCGAGCTTCAGCTATGCCAAGAGAGGATGCTTTGATTCGGTAGGAATGGTAAATTAATACGATGGATTGTTGAGCCGTATAAGGTAGGAAACTCTTAAGTATGGTTCTAAGGGAAGGCATAGATCGATCGACCTATTCGGTTATTCCGACTGCAAAAATTAGAGTTCCATGGATAGGGTGTGAACCAGCCAGAGACTTGGACGATACTGGAATAGCCGACTCATCAGCAATCTCGGGGAACAAAAACAAGAGAAGATCAGTTCGAGCAAGAGGGATCAGTCTGAAGGCTTAGGCAAGCGGTCTCACCCAATCATCAGTCAAGTGAGGTTCGACCTACTCTGAAACTCGACACATTAGCTATCCAATGAAAACCGGACGGTGATGGGGATCCAGCTGACCAAGTACATGGCAACTGGGACAACCGTCGGTTAAGGGAGTATCCTTAGAGCATATTTATAACTTTGGATCTGCCCAAAACACATAAGATATTGTTCGCTTTGCCTGTGCCCGCACGATGACTTCCGAGGGAGGCCACCCATCTTAGACTCTACTCTCGCCCGATGCACGCTTAACTACAGAGTTCTTACAAAATCCATAACGGCGCACGGTTTTAAAACACGTCTTCTATGTTTAGGAGGGAAAATTATATAAGTAGCTCAGGATCTCCTTCTCTCACAGGCGATGTTGGGTTAACTCGTGACCTTCTACATCTCACCTCACCTCACCTCACCATCCATCTTGGCATCCCAGCCTCAGAAGTCTTGGCTCTTGGCTATTGGCCTATTGGATCTTGGTCGTCACAATATTGTAGAGAGAATACATTATGTAAAGCATGAATGTTGTGGAGCGAGAAAAGCGTACAGAGAGAAGGAGAATACACTAATGTTATACCTTAAAATTTATTTAAAAAATATTGGTCAAAAAATATCACATGTCACCTAAATATAGGGAAGGACTAGCGTGTTGGCTAGGACCATACCTCTCTCTCTCTCTCTCTCTCTCTCTCTCTCTCTCTCTCTCTCTCTCTCTCTCTCTCTCTCTCTCTCTCTCTCTCTCTCTCTCTCTCTCTCTCTCTCTCTCTCTCTCTCTCTCTCTCTCTCTCTCTCTCTCTCTCTCTCTCTCACACACACACACACACACACAATAAGAGCATGCTACAAAGTTCTGTTCGATTGGGGTAATGAAACCAGTGATTCTCTTCCACTCAAAGTGTAGGATTAGCATTACTTCCGATTGGTTGAGGAATGCCATTCCATTATTTCAAGGGAATGGCATTCCATTCCTTCGGCAAGGAATACTTCAGTGGAGCCGTCCCTACTAGGGAAGCCAGCCAAGCCCACACCCTTGGATCGGAGTCTAAAATGGGATCAGTGTGGTTAATTGGCCGGGGCGCCTCACAAAAAATGCACCCAAGGGTGTTGGCTTGGCGTCCCTAGTAGGGCCACCCCTTCGAAGTTTTTCCACCGCCTTTGAGGAATAAAACAGCGGAACCCGATCCCAAATTAACTATCGTATTTACCCCTTCCCCCTAATCTTCCCGATCATAGCCAAGGATTAAAATTGAGGTGATGAAGAGGTTCTTCTGGTGCAACAGACTCTCCACCCCTGTCTACAACTTCCTCTTCCATTACTGATGCAGATCGAAGGTGGGGGAGGAGGGATCCCTCCCCATTGCTGGTGCAGATCGGAGGTGGGGGAGGAGGGGTTAGCCGCCGCCTCTCCATTACTGGTGCAGATCGGAGGTGGGAGGGTTGACCCCTTCCTCCCCTTTGTTGACACTAGATCGCGTGTTGGTCGACCATCTCCTCCCCGATGTTGGTGTAAATTGGAGGTGGGGGAGGAGGGGTTGGCCGCTCAACTTGGGTCAGGTAAAATCGAGAACTGACCCAGCCCAACCTAAATTGGTCGGATTGGTTCAGGTATTTTGAATAAATGGGTTGGCTCGGTTCTAAGTGTTGTGGACCCGACTATATATGGGTCGAGTCTGGGTTGGGACTTGGCTAGACCTGACCAAACCCGAGAACCGAACTCATATATCTCAGGCCACATATATATGTCACAGGTTTGAACTTTTGGGTACATCACACTAGCACACAATTAAACATTAGTTTGCTAATGTTTAACCAACTACTAAGAAAACTCAATTAAGATATCTGGCTTGCTAGTAAATAGTCGATGACCATTATTTTTTTAGACCAACTACCAACCCAAGAACCGACCCGAAATTAGTGTGGGTTGGGTTGGTTCGGGTCCATGCCCAAGTAGGGTTGGTTCGGGTTTCAATATGGTAGAACTGAACTAGTTTGGTTTGGCTCAAACCCAAACCAACCCGACCCGAGTTGCAGCCCTACTTCCTCCCCACTGTTGGTGCCGATCAAACATGCGGGAGGAGGGTTTGGTTGCCCCCTCCCCTTTATTGTTGTCGTGCAATCCGAGGGAGAGGAAGGCCATGCATCTCCTCCCTCTCGCTGTAGACACCATTGCAACTCATGGGGTCCGATTCATAAGAAGAGGATGGGATTTGAGAAGGATATACTTATCATGGAGACGAAAAATGGAGGCTATTTAAATATTGGTTGGGTATGAATAAAATTTCCTCTTTTTTTTTACTCCTCCTTTTGAGGGCAAATTACAAAAACCTCCCCATAACAATGCTCCTCATTTCATATAGGTACCACAACCTTTTGTTTCAACAATTTGAACGTGAACTGTGCTCCACCTGCATTTAGCCCCTCTCATCTGCCAACTTTTATTCCGAAAATACTCTTATCCCAGTAAGAATAAGTTAAATATTTCAAATCACATTTGAGTCTTATTGGAAAATGCATGCAGAGCATAATTCAGTCCAGGTTCAAATTGTTTGAAAACAAAGTCGAGGGGAGTTTTTTATAATTTTTCCTTCCTTTTAATAAGAATATTTTTTTATAGACCACAAGTGATCTTGACCTAGAATAATATCGATGGAAGCTGCTTAAAAAGATATGAAAAAACTATCATTGACAACAGATATAGCTCTAAATAAAAACGAATGGCGTAACAGGATTCAGAAAGCCTATCCCAAAGTAGATTGGAAATGGCTTGAAGGTTATAAGGTTTACTAATAAATAATACCGACTTTACGTAATTTTGTTGAGGAAAAATCTCTGGTACCCACTTCGGTCCCATACCGAAATGAACGGACCCAAAACTTTTAATTTAGTAGCAACGGACTTATACGGCAGTTCAATTACTGTATGAGAAAAAAATAGCCATTTACTTCCTGCGATAGTATGTGTTAGCCTTTATACGGCAATCCGAATGCCGTATAAAGTCAAGACTAGTCATTGGAGTCTTTATACGACAAACAAACTATGGTATAACTAGTCGTTGGTCTTTATAAGATAATCAAACTACCGTATAAGGTTATACGGCAGTCAAACTGCCATATATCAATGCACGCATCAGTTAAACTGCTTATACGGCAGCTGCACTGCCGTATAAGTCTGTTACTGCTAAATTAAAAGTTTTGGATCCATTCCTTCCAAATAAATTATTTTATAATCGGTTTTTAAAAATTGTTGTCTCATGGCTCCTGGAATAATGCTTCCACCACTAGGATGCAAGGAAAATGAGATGAATGGTGGAGATGCGTTTGGTATGGTACCGAATTTGGAATAAATTGGGAGAAACAAAACATTGGAGAAGTGATAAGAAGCAGCACAGAAAGAACAAGACCAATTCTTTTAATTTGTACAAAACAACAAAGCGCTACCGAAGCATATCATTGACATTTCTTGTTCCCGTAAATTCCGACAATAAGAATACATGCTACATATGGAAAACAGAAAAAAGGACAAACCACCAAAAAAAATCAGAACCAATAAATTCTACATATGCAAATACACTACTACACAAAACTGATAAAATCGCCACGAGATATTTTTGGAACCTACAGCATGGAATGACCCAATACAAGAATACATACTGCAATCTGAAGCGGGGGATAATCTAACCTCTATCGGAAAATCCGTCGTGGAATTTTAACTCTGTACTCCAGTAGGATTGTAGGATACTCGTGCTGCTTGCCGCCATTAGTCACCTGAGCTTGGATTCACTTCCCTTGCTTCGGAATGATGAAAGAGAGAAGAACGAGCGGGGTGCTGAAAAGTTCAAGACAATGCATAGACCTTAAAACCAGGTCAGAAATTGACAAGGAAAAGAAAAATGAAGAATTGCAGCATCTAGAATCCGACAGAACTGGGAGACCAATAGTGTATGTTAGAGATGGTTAGAAGTTTATTTGGACTCTAACCAACTCTCCTCTACACTTGTATATATATCTCCCCAATAGGGAAGATGATAATACTGAGATTGAGGTCTCCCTCATGTGAGGGTTTCATGAATCATGGTATCAGAGCCAGGAGGGGAGAGGTTGAAAAAGTTGTCTCCCTCTCCCACCCTCAGTGCCTTGATCTCATCCAGTTATTAATCTGCCCTGATCTCCGGCGAGCTACCGCCGGATTTGATCGGAGGTGATTGGATCCAGACAATATTCCGGTATCCCGCATCTTTCTTTGATTCGGCTGCAGATATCAGTGTCGGAGCAGAAGGGAGACACCTCCAGATATCTCCTTCATGGTCGTGTAGGGCATGATCTAATTTCTACTCCGATGATCCGATTGCAAAGACCTCCGTGTAGTGCCTGTTCTCATCATCATTCCGACAAACTACACCAGCGTTGATTAGGGAGATATCTTTGAAACCCGACCACCTGCAGATTTGCCATGGTGTCGATCAGATCCAACACCCTGCAAGCTCCAGTGGTTTATCAGATCTGATATTCGACGGTTCGTCTACCACAATAGCAAAACAAGAGTTGCCAGATTTCTACCTTCCTCTGACCAGAGCTCACGGCTGGCGCTTACTCCTCCGTTGCTATCAAAGCTCCTTGCCTCCTCATTCGTAGATCTGACGATTGCAACCTTGATCGCACCTCCACAAATTCAGCATGCTTCTCTCTAGTGATAGCCGTTGGAATCGTTCTCTCTCTCTAGCTCCGGGCCTCCGGCCAATCTAAGCTCACTCTCTGGCACTCCAATCCTTCAATCCAGCGCTAGATCTTTCGGTGAGATCTTCCTGGTGACCTCATCACCCCCCAATCCGGCAAGCTTCAGATCTGCCAATGAGCAAATCATCCCAGCAAAGAACACTGAGCCTATGACCTCCATTCCTCTAGATTTTCTCTCCGTCGTCCTCCTCTGCTGCAATCGGAAGCAGTATTGTCGCCCCATCTACTTCCGGATCCGTCAACTGGTCTGTTTCTCGAGGATCCAATTGCAGAGACAACAAAAATCACTTGACTCTCTCTCTCTCAATTGATCAGATCACAGAGATTTGAGATCGCCTGAGATTCACACCACTCTTTCTTTCTATGTTTCCTCACTGTTGGTTCTTCGTAGGCTCCTCCGTAGCCCGGAGCAGCTGAAGTCTCCTCGAGAAGCTTGGATTGATCTTTTATCGGAGATCGTATAAGCTCCCTAGCAGAGAGTAGATTTGGTGAGGAAATAACCCCCCTACCCCCCCAACTCTTGTGGCGATTTGGTAAGGTGCCTTGTTGCGAGCAACCCATTTATGCGTTTTGTAGTGAGTGCACCACCCTAGATGTGCACCCCTTCACTATGTGGGTTTGAGTTGTGTTCTTGTACTCCGTGCATCCATCCGAGGGCACTCTACTACGTGCACACTTTTGAGTTCATCCCTCTTAGTGCACCCACCGACGACGACGAGTGCACCCCGCTAGGGAGGATCGCAGTTAGACGAGATTGTGTGTGCCACCTATTCTGCATTGGGCCTTCTCGGCTCTTGCACTTTCACTGGTTTTGCTTCTTCTTTGCACCTCGCATGCGTTGTGCCATTTGCACCTTCCATGAATGTGCGGTGCCTTGCACGAGTGCACTCTTTTCCTTACACACCCTATGTGTGGTTTTTTGCTTGCGTCTTGCATAAGCATGCACTTTCGTGCGCTGCACAAGTGTGCCTTCTTACGCTATTTACTAAATTGTTGCACTTTGCACGAGTGTGCCCCTCCTTGCACCCACTCTTCTCGACCCTTGCACGGGTGCACTGACTCATGTCGACAGCCACCACCATCGACTTCACCCGCCTTTGAATGGAGGTTTGTCGGTCTCTCCCACTTCGGCCTCCACCATCGTCGACATCCATCACTACCAGCTTCACCTACCCTAGGACAAAGGTCCCTTCAGAGTTCCCACCGGCCTTGTCATTGACAGTCTCTCCCCCTTCGGCCACCTTCATTGCTAGCTTCCATTACCATCAAAATTCACACAGGCCTTATCATGCCAGCCTCTCCCACTTCGGCCTCCTCAATTATCAACTTTCATCACCGCCAGTCTGCTCCACACCGGTTTCCACCACTGCCAACCTCCTCTGCGTCGACTTTTACCACAGTCGATTGCCTTCCTCGTCGCGCCACCTATTTGGCATCGAGCATCCATCAGCGACCCTTGTCATGGCCAGTTGTGGTTTTTGCCAGTCAGTTGCATTGTCAACCTCTTCAGTTTGCACTTCTCCACTGTATGTTGTTCCGGTCGTAATATTGTTCGAGGATTAGCGTTTGGTTGGCTCGTGGACTCGGCTCATCTTAATGTTTGCTTCCGCTTCTTCTGCAAACTCCATGTGGTACCCCACTCTAAGTTTGAGGAGGGGGGGTATGTTTTTTTCTTTTGTTTTGTATTTTTCTTTATTTTCATGTTAGGCAAACTGAAGTTGGTTCATCCCCTACATCACTTTGTGTGTGTGTGTGTGTGTGTGTGTGTGTGTGTGTGTGTTGGGGGGTAGAGATGGTTAGTGTGGTTAGGATTTTGTGAGGACTCTAGCCAACTCACCTCTACACTAGTATATATACCTCCTATGAGGAGGAGGACAATAACGAGATTATGTTCTTCCTTATGTAAGGGTTTCAGTATAATTATAAATGAAGTTGATAATCCTCAGAAACCAGGTGGAATTATGAAGACATGCTGATGAACAAATACCTTTCAGAGAGCCTCCAGATAGATGATCCTCCCTTAGTTTAAAGTTTGCAGGAGGGATTGGAATCGAGCTGCGCAAGGATTGGGCTGCAGGGAATGAACTACATTCAGCTAAACGAATAAAAACAAATCAGCAAGAATAATAGTAGTAGTACAAAAAGAAAGAATTAATAAAGATAACTTTAGCAAAGATGATCGACCATTCTAGAATGTCTGATAGAATGAAATCAAGGCCCTGGTCCTAGTATAAAATGAGGTTGGGAACAACGGACCACAGAGTAACAAATACAAGGGCATGCATCTTAGTTATATGATGATGCAAGATTTACTAGAAAATATCATATTCGTACATTACTGTGTGAGTGTACGATGGCATCGTTCACACTTTCAAAGTTGTACACATCGCAACCCGTCTGTCCAACTATCTATCTATGTACATTAGTATGTTTAAACCAGTGTTTTAAAAAACTCGCCCCGGGGTACGCCCGGGGCACGCCCCGGGCGGATCAAGTTGGGGCTTTTTTCCTGTGGGGCTTACGCCCGAACCACTGGGGCGTACGCCCCGAACGCCCGGGCACGCCTTTCACGCCCCAATGGCCTGGGCTTACGCCCCACTGGAGTTTATCTGCATAGTTGAAAAAAAATGATTTAATTGCTACCGTGTGATCTTTTATATGCGTCTTACTCTCTTGGATGGCGATTATGACATTCTTGGGAACTAAAGTTGTTTTAAATTGGTTATATATCATGTATAGAATGATAGAATCTATGGAATATAAACGTAGATAGTTTGAATTTTGGTTAGAAATTTAGAATTAGATCTTAAATGATCTTGAAAGACAATGATAAGTTCATTTTTATTATCGTTTTGTATATATTTGTGATTTATCAACCAATTTTGTAGGCTTAAATGCTTTGTTTTTTTATAATATTTTTTATTTTGTTTGTTTTTAATCTATTTTCACTATTTATATAATATTTTTTATTTCTATATATTTTTTAAATTAAAAATATAAAAAATTCGTGGGGCTTACGCCCCGCCCCACATCAGGCAAAACGCCCCGCCTTACGCCCCCGCCTCTGAAAACACTGGTTTAAACAGGTGGTGGATGAAAAGTTCTTTCCTTTTTACAGAAACTAGTGCATTTCCTTTCAAACAAGCACCCCTTGATATCTTCTCAGCTTGAAAAGGTCTTGGGAAGTTGCTTAGCCAGCAAAGCATACTGACACCTTTAATGGGCCCCCTTCAGCTTTATGAAGGCACAGTAACTAAGTCATCACCCATCCAAGGTTTGAGGTATGTACCATATCATGCATACTCTGTGACATGTAGCTTACCGGCACGGCGGCACCATACAGTGTAATACTGTACAGTCTGTACCCAACTAAACAGACCCAAGGTATTAGATTAAATTTTACCAAGAAACTGAGAATTGACAGAGTAATTAGTTTTTTACCCTTATAGACAATAGGATCCACTACTACTATTCAGATGCCAAACCAGTTTTAATATTAAGCAATCATGTCAACTCAGCCAAGTTGACCACTGGCTAAGCTTGATTCCTGAACAAGTTGTAGTGATCAAGAATGAAGCTTCCGGAACAACATGAACATAGTTTTAAAAACCTTTGTCCCTCGAGATGATTCACACGCTTCTTGCTTCATTAGAGCTTGGGAGTCCTCCAACTTTGGTCAAATGGTGAAAACCGACAGCACTCATGAAGATTTCAGACAGGAAGTCCATATTAAAGCAGGGAAAGATCAAGACAGAATGATACAGATTTATTTTTTAGATCTTTAGAGAAATCAATATAACAATAAAGATAGAACAAGATTGAGACTTCTAGAGAACTCTTGGTTAAGCATTCCCCTTGAGGGTTTCTCCCATGAGGTGCCCATTGGGCTTCTGTCCATGTTAACAGGTGTTTCGTATATCATTCCCAAACCCATTTCTCATCATAGCACAATGATAGGAGCCCCTTCTATCTCTATGAAACACCAAAGAAATAGCAAAATACCCTCGGTTAGCACTTAAAAACTAATTCCAAAATATCATTTAGCCACTAGCCATCATCCCCATTCCCCATGCAAAATCCTAAGCTAGCTTCCATCATCTGCATCCACCTTCACCTCACCCATTAGATGACAAGCTTCATGCTTGCTACAGCCACTCTCAGCTAACCACCCACCCACCCCCCCCCCCCCCCACACACACACACATAAACTCCCTCCATCTCCATAAAAACCAACTGAGAAATAGTAAAATCTTTCATTCCCAAACCCTAAGCCCTAAAACATCTTAAACAATAAGTCATACTCTCCCTCCAAAACTCCAATCCCTGGTATCTTTCATCTCCCTCCACATTAACTCCATAGTCCTTCCACCTACAATTATACACAAACCCTAACCTCCATCTGCTTCATTCAAATTTCAAAAGCATCCACAATTCTCTTTACATGTGGGTCTAACTAGGGTAGACCATATACCAAAAAGATTATTGGTGGTGATCAAGAGCGGATTCAGCACCAAATTATCATTTGGAATATCCACCTTCTCTCTATTTATTCATTTTCTTCCTTTTTTTCCCTTTTCGTTCTAGTTTACGAGCACATCTGAAATGCCACCAAGATGTGAGGATTTTTTTAAGGTTTTTATGACCTTGTCCCCCAGTTAATTGGAGTAATTAAATAGTAGCCCCTCTGGTCTAAATTTTCGAGTCTTACCCCTTTGTTGATCGTAAATTCGCATGGCTTTTATGCAATAAAGAAGTGGTTTTTGGGGAGGTAAGATTCAAAATTTAAGGTCAGAGCGGGAACTTTTTAGCTACACCAATTAAGTAGGGGGTAAGGTCCAAAAAACCTTTTTTTTAATCATGATTTACTCTATAGACTAGGTTAGGTAGTTCACACTATTTTCACCGATTTGAGTCCTGTTAAAAACCTGGGGTGGCTACATATTGGGTGGATTTGTTGGGGATCTTCAAGGTGTTTCAATTGATCTTAAGAAGCCACATAAAAGATTATTAAAATTCATGAGTACGAAGCCTATAACCTAAGGCTGGAAATAGAGCTCTTCAATTTTATCTCTAGCTAACATATCCAAGAGAACCATATTGAGGATTTTGTAAAAATTCCTACATTAAAAAATATATTTGGCCTTTACAAAAACGCTAGCAAATTGACAAGGACCTCAACCATCATTTTTCATGGTATTACCACCTCAAGCTCAAGCAGCCAGTTGAACAATTAAATGGTCATATCCAACTATTACAGCAAGGCTTGATAGAGGAGATTAAAAGGACATATTCAGCTAGTACAGAAAGGCTTGACAAAGTAGATGTCGTTAATTAGAATGCATTGTCAGAAGAGTATGGAAAGGTAATCTCATATACATACAATTGGCTATAGTCGTTATTACATGTTGAAGGCACATAAACCCTAAAACCTAAATCCACAAGTCTCCTAGAGCCGAGGCACAAAAAGCAACATAAGGCGGGGGGGGGGGGGGGGGAGGGAGCCTGATATATATATATATAGGGAATAGGGTCTTCCCGACGAGCCAACACACTAGTCCTCCCATCAATTTGGGTGCCACATGACAATTTTTAAACAATTTTTTTTTATGGATGGTCAATCCACTCTACTTAGATCAAGATTTAAAAAAAAAAATCTAAAAAAAAAAACTTGAAACAACCCGATCAACAGTCGACAAATTTAACGGAAAACTATAGCGGGCAAATAGCCCTTCCTATGATTAATTTAAAAATGTCACTTGGCATTTTTTTTTCATGATTATTGTTAGGAGGAGTGTACCCACCTTGACCAACCCCTAACCCCGGTTAAAAAGTATCATGTGGCACCCAAATTGAAGGGAGGAGTAGCGTGTTGGCTAGTCGGGAGGACCGTGTTCCCTATTCCCGTATTATATATATATATATATATATATATATATATATATATATATATATATATATATATAAACAATAAGGGTTTTGTTGGGGGGAAAAACATGTTGATTTATTTACCTAAAAGACAAAAAAGAGACGATTTAATGGGGGATATAAAATATGGTTAGGATCGTTTGGGTTTTTTTAAATAGAAAGAACATAAAGGGAAAGGTTTGATTGTATTTGAAAGAGCGCACGATGTATGGGAATCCAAATAATGAGCTCCTTTTCAAGAGCAAGGCGTCTTGTAGTGTTGAGAGAGGGAAAATACCATTCAACCAATCAAAAGTTTACATTCTCTTTACAGACCCAATCACAGTCATCTGTTGCACCCAGGCCCCGACCGGTGAATTGCACTCAGCCCTGAGCAGCGCACGATAGACGTCTGTGATGGGTCTGTAAAGAGTCTGTAAATATTTTTGTCTGGTTGAATAGCATTGATAACCAAGAGACGCACCCGAAATCGCTGGCTATCTCACCCCCCTAAATCAAGGAACCCCACCTCTCTCTCTCTCTCTCTCTCTCTCTCTCTCTCTCTCTCTCTCTCTCTCTCTCTCTCTCTCGGTGTGTGTGGCCGTCGGCCACCACTACGATAGCCATCCTACGGCCTACCCCAATGGCTATTTCTCTCTCGGTCCTCTCGGGCAGAGCAACCCCGACTTGCTCTGTCTCTCGAGTGCTACCCCGACGTCTTCCCCCTCTCCTCTAATTGCCCTGCAGTCCCTTCCTCTCCTCTGATTTGGCTCTACTATCTTATCCGTCATGATAGGCAAGATCAGATTCAGCTCTGCCACCGTGTCCAAGAAGTTCGTACACCCTCGCATTGCACTCCCAGCACAGGCTCGCCGCCCAACCATAGAGCTCGCACGCTCTCCCATCTCCTCCACACATTGAGATGGGCCTCCAAACCCTAGGGCATGATCAGATTCGGCTCTGCCACCGTGTCCAAGAAGGTCGTACACCCTTGCATTGCACTCTTAGCACAGGCTCGCCGCTGGACCACAGAGCTCGCACGTTCTCCCATCTCCTCCACACATTGAGATAGCCCCCCAAACCCTAGAACAAGTGTGGGAGATGAACATGATCCACTCGATTATTATAGCAATTTATGTTAGTTTTTATTTCAAATTCTATTTTTTCATCCCCTCATTTTTTTTTGCTTTTCTCCCCACCCCCAAACCCTAGAACCTGAGTAAAAGAAAGGGAACAAGATCCATTCAATTATTATGGCTTTTCTAGTACTTTTTCTTTCTATTTATACTTTTTAGCCCCTCATTTTTTGTTTTTCTCCCCATCTCCATTTCATGTAAGACGATTCGGAGAAGCCTTCGTTGACGCCCAAATCCTGTCCTCTGCTTGGTTCAGCACTGATCAGCTCCCCCCAAGCCGGACCACCAACTCCTACTCCGATGAAGACAAGGCCACCGTCAGTCCCCACATCATCCCGAACAAAAACCTCGATGTTAAAGGTGAGGATCTCTACAATGACAACTACATGGAGTGAGCATGGAAATACCCCCAAATTCTCTTAGGAATTATTCCATTTCTTTTTTGGCGTGATTTGTTGATGAGACAAATTAGGATTTGAGTGCACGAACTATCGTCAAGCATGACCAGTACGAGCCCGTCGACCTGGACCATATCATGGCGGACCAGAGAACGGTTGAGGCCAAGTTTGATGCCATGGATGTTCGCATGGGTGCCGCAAGTCAAAAGTTGCCTTGTATGCTTCACGATCAAGGTAATAGTGAAAAGAACAAAAGAAATCCCGTTTACACTTATCACTAAATTTACCGTATTATTTGTTGTTAGATCTTTCTTGAAAAAAGTATTCTTGCAAGTTTGTAAGCTGCGATGAAGAGGGTTGCTCTCTTGGTAAGCACGAGGAAATGGAAGTGGAAGCAGGGGGTTGGGGTTGAGGTGGAGCATCGTGCCATGTAGGAGAGAGGGAGAGAGAGAAAGAGAGAGAGGGGTATGACCTAAACTATGAATTGCAGCATCCCAAATCCTAACCCATCGGGTAAATCTCTATTTTTCGAATCGCCCCCTTTCTTTCTTTCTACTGATGTTCTTTAGTTCATCTCTGAACCAAATGATATTATCTCTTCTTACATAATTACAAAAAAAATGGGTTTCCAAGGGAAGGTTTTCAAAGAAACCGACAAGAAGGACAAACCTTTCCCCAGTGGGTTTGCATGAAGATTGAAGGTTTTCAAAGGAAGGCTTAAGTGTTTTTTTCTGAATTTTTTGATTTTATTTTGTGGAATTGCTTTGAGTGAATACATTTTGTTTTGAAATAATGCAAATCCTTTTTTACTATTTCCTCAATGTTAAAAACTTGTCGCTTGGGTGTGCAGAGTTATGCGTGATGATGTATATTTTTGTAAAAAAACTCAGAGTATGATATTGGGTTTCGTCAAAATCATCTTCACATTGTCTTCTTTTCTTTTCCAAGCATGAATACAACAGACATAATGAAGGAACCGAAACCAATTATCCCAAGGAAGACGACCGACATAATGCACTACCTCAACCACCTCCCTCTCCGTCTCAACATCAAGTCTCGAGAAGGTAACTCACTTGGGATTTTTCTAATATATGTTCTTGAACATTCTTCTATTTCTTAAAATAAAAATCAAATTATAAGTTTGGACTTAATTTAGGCATTCAAGCATCTCCCATGAAGAATTTTGTTATATGTTAGGCCATATACTAGCATTATATTCTCCAAGGGATTCCACCAAATAAATTGTGTGTGTGGGAGGGGGTAGAGAGATTGCAATAGAATGATTAGGCCAACGCAGAAAAATGGTATGGGTCTGGTCGGGTTTGGTCATGTCACACTAAATCGGAATCGATCTGGTTATATGGTATTGGTTCAAATAGGGTCCGATTAGGATCGGATTGGGTAGTGATGTTTCGGGTTACTTTAAGTCATATCACATAGTGTTGGATAATCAGTTTAGGCCAAGTTCAATCGAGTCATGTCGGATTGGGTTGGGTTTCATTAGGTCAGTCCAGGTTGGATCGGGTCAGGTCATCTCAAGTTTGGTCATGTCCATGCATGTCGGATTGTGTTGGTGCAGCTTACCTGTAAGCACCAGGGATTCAGTCACAGACCTTATCACCTGGAGGATGCACTGCAACGATGTCATTGTTTGCTTTGACAACGGGATGGGGAGTGGGCCAGCCAACAAGTGTGACATCAATCTAATGGTATGGTAGTGATGCCTCGATTTAATACTTATTGAATACCTTTTTATTTGACATTTGTTGCGAATGGTGCCAGAAAAAGATGCAATATTGTCAAAGTGAGTCAGTGAGGCTTTAACTGGATCTATTAAATTTTCTTAAATATTTTTTATGTCAGGGATTGTAAATTCAAAATTCATCATCAATTTATAGGCTTAAAAAAAATAAAAACATAAATTTCTAAGGTACAAAATAGACATAATTATAATAATAATTTTAAATTTTATTATAAAAGGCTCTCCCTGTGCATTGCATGGGTTTATTAGGCAGCAAATTGTGTTGTTGGCGGGCGGTAGTAGCCGAATGTGGGCCCCAATGCGAAATGTGTTTTGTTGCTTAAGGCATGAGCAAAACTAATGTGAGAGTGTCCTCGTTGAATGTGGTGTCCTACCGATTATGCTTTGCTGCCGAAGGCAACTGTTGCAGTGCTGAAGACACGGGCATTACTTTGTGTGTGTGTGTGTATACAGTAATGATCAAGTACTCACCCTTATGGCGCACATCTCGTACACACCAACTTAGTAGACCTACCTAGAGGTTTCAGAATGTGCTAATTTTTTTGTGGGTGTCTTATTTATGCCAAAGATAAGACATCCACAAAAAATCCGTCATTTCTATAACTTCTATCATGGTAAAATATTATGTTCATTATCGGCCATACAACATAACTGTTAATTTAAGGATCACATTTTGATGCACATAGAAGATATAGAAATGTATAAAGTTTTGTGGATGTCTTATCTATGGCATATATAAGACATCCACAAAAAATTAGCCCATTCTAAAACCTCTAGGTTGGTTTACTAAGTTAGTGTGTACGAGGCGTGCGCCATAAGGGTGAGTACTTGATCATTACTGTATGTATATGTGTGTGTGTGTGTGTGTGTGTGTGTATATATATATATATATATATATATATATATATATATATATATATATATATATATATATATATATATATATTCCAAAGTAAAATAATATTTAAGGCAATATATTTCGTAACTTTTTAAGTAGGAGAAAACATATTAATTAAGATTGCTAAAGACAAAAAAAGGATCACTAATCATTAGTCAATCGAATAATTTTTCATCCAATTGATGATTCCACTAGCAAAGTAGCAAAAACTGAACCCGCAAATGACAGTGTATTAATGAATATTTTTCAACAAAAATAAACTCACGCCACCATTAATTTGCACACATGACCCACTACCAATAGTTAACTCACAACCCAATAAATAAACAAAAAATGAAAAATGGTATTGATTTTTTAATAATCCATGGCTTGCTGGCATAGTTATTCTCCACACACACACACACACTCACACGCACACACACACACACGCACGCACGCACGCACATTGAGAGAGAGAGAGTGAGAGAGAGAAAGAAACTTGGTCCATGGTCAAAGGTGTTTGTCCTGAAAGAAGATGTTTCTTATCGAAATATGATCGTCGAAGGGTCGTCAAAAGCTGTAGAAACTCGGTAGAAATCAAAACACGAAGCAACAAAGGGGTTGATGTAGCCTGATCTGGCTACAATGATCATCTACTCACTTTATTAGTATTGTATTTAATTCTCCAAATCCATCACTTATTTTCGAGCAATTATCGAATGGTCAAATCTTTAAATATTCAAATTTTATTATCATGCTACCCTATGGTGCTCTAAAGTCGTCAATTATGGCTCATTTTACTACCATCTAAATTTTATTATCCGAGCAATTATCCTCTTGACCCCAATTATGGTAATTTCATAATTTGTGGATGGTCTCCAAAATAGATCCAACAACAATTTAACATATCACATATAATTTTTCATTTTCATTTTGTGTTGCTCTAAAGTCGTCGGATTAAGATCAAATCAATAATCATTAGTCAATCATATATATATATATATATATATATATATATATATATATATATATATATATATATATATATATATATATATATATATAGGGTCGGGATCTAGGGACATGCTACTTTGCCACAGAGTTAGACACGCATCCCCAAAACCCTAGATAGATGTTTCAGAATTTGTTGATTTTTTGTGAGGGTAATAACCTTGCCTTAGATAGCACATCGACAAAAAAATCAACACATTCTAAAACCTATAGACTGATCAAATGTTCTCTTCAATTTAACGGTTAAAATGAACGGTCGATAATGCTTTTTAGATTTGATGCACCTAAAAGGTTTAGAATGTGCTGATTTTTTTATGAATGTGCTATCTAAAGGAAGATGATCATCCTTACAAAAAATCAATAAATTCAGAAACCTCCATCTAACGATTTGGATGATGTGTGTCTAACTCCGTGGCAAAGTAGCGTGTCCCTAGATCTCGACCCATATATATATATATATATATATATATATATATATATATATATATATATATATATATATAATTTTCTATTGAATTGATGATTTCGGAACAAAAGTAGAAAACACTGAACCCACTAGCGACAGAGTTATTAATAAATATTTTTTCAAACGATAAACGCATGCCACCATTAATTCTCTCACATAGGACCAGCCAGCAATTGTGAACTCACTACTTAGCAAATAAAAAATTAAAAAAGGAGATTAGTTTTTTAATAATCCATGACCTACTGACAGAGTTATTCTCCCACAGAGAAAAAGAGAAAAAAAAACATAGAAACTCAGTCGGTGTTGAAGGTGTTTGACCAAAAAGGTGTTACTTATATGATTGTCCTGTCGAAATACATACACTTGTTGGAAATCAAAACACAATCATCGAAAGTTGAAGCAACAAAGGAGTTCTCGTTCATTCTCATGTCATGCTCTCAGTAGCTCTTCTAAAATAAGAAGCTTGATTCAATGTGTTGAACAACACCGTAACTTAATTTAGGAACCAATCACAACCCTAATTTTAAAATGAAAACTATAGAGTATATAAATCCAATGAGACACACCTTTTGTGCACTTGAGGCTTCGCGCAAAGGCGCATGCCTTGCACCAAAAACAGCACCTCAAAAAATGTGCCCCGTGCTGCTCAGCGAGGTGCTTAGGGTGCATTACGCCTCGAGCCAAGAGTTTGTTCCTTAAATGAAATAGCACAAGGTTCAAATTTGTTCCTTAAATGAAATTGTCATCATTGAGGACAATTGTAAAATATGCGTAACGGCATGTGTGCATGGATAACGATTTTGTTCACCATGCTTAAAGGGAGATGAACATCACCTTCCTCCTCATTGGCCCATTTCAAGGGCATGTATATCTTTGCTTTATTCATCATGGTGAAATGACCAAAATCCCTTGAAATGGGCCAATGAGGAGGAGGGTGATGTTCATCTCCTTTGTAAGGAGGGTGAAGAAAATCGTTCTAGTATATGTGTGTGTGTGTGTGTGTGTGTGTGTGTGTGGTGGTGGACCTGGTGGTGGGTGGGTGTGTGTGCGTGTGTGTTGGGGGGTATTATTACTAAACATACTACCCAATCCACCGAATCCAAAAACTCAAGGGTATTATCATTGGTAATAAAAATTCCTGCTCAGCCCCAATCATTGTTATATGATAATTGATGGATTGTCTCATAAATAGATCCAACAAAATATGGTGTGTCACATAATTTTTTTGTTTTGTTATTGTACTCACCAAAGATATTGGCATATTGCCTATTGGTTGAATGCCAATCACTTTGGTAACTACATACCCATCAATGGTAATTATCATGTTTGTATCTCCTAGCCAGCAATGAGAAAAGTAACCAAGCCATTGTTAGAAAGGCAACCCGACTAAGACAACGCATCACCATCAGATGAATTAAAGGATATTCTCAATAGAAAATAACTTTCAATAACAATTGTATAAAGATTGTTCAGCAAAAGTAGATTTAAAGATTATAAAAATGGGAAGATAATTGTAAAAAAGATTATAATTATCATATCATCGAGCTTTATCCCATCAATCTAGGGTCGGCTATTAAAATGAATCTAATTAACTATCAGAAGTTTTGTTAATCATAATTGCTCGTCCAAGAAATTCAGAAAAAATAAAGCTAAAATTCAGTAATTTAACAAAAGCAAAGAACTAATAATAGGAAAGAAATAAGATACCTTGTTCAGAGAATATCTCGACTTCATTGAAGCCATCATAAGCAGCAATTGGGTAACCCATTCTCGACTTCCTCAATTCATCCGAAGTACGGGCTGTCAGATGACTCGGATCACGGCCATCTTCTGTGTCATCATCACCTTCAGATGCCGTCGATGCAGATACCCAATCATTAACGAGAAACTCGGCACCCTTGCTTTTCCTTCCGAATTTCAATAACCGCTTGAACCCTTTTGTTACATCCTTGCGTGATTGATGGGAAGCATTAGCAACAAGAACAGGTATCTGAGCACTTCCCCACTTCTTCCTCATTCGAGCAGCATCAGCCTCCATCATTTGATTCAATGGGTGAGAGTTCCAAGATGTTGGGCTTCCTGTAGGTGAATCCACAGAGGCATCAATATCTGATGCCTCCTGTGCATAAGAAAATGGATGGTGAAGGTGTGAATTCCATGATCCAGGACTTTCTCCTGGTGACTCCTGCATGATTCCTGCAGAAATATCAAACTTGGAAGAGATGGCAGCCAGATAGTCATCTGTTTGTGACAGTGATCTCCTCAGAACATCACCATTTTCTGATCCAAGGTTACCAGAATTTTCTGATTCTTGGCTCAATCTTGGATTTTCACCATCTGAATCTACAGAAAAATCCATGGTCCTAAGATTTCCCTCAGCAGATGGTCTTTCGGATTCTTCCTCATCGTCTTTAACCCTAACTGATGAATTCTCTTGCTGACCCACCAACCCTTCAGACTCCTCTTCGCTTTTCAGAGCCTCAGAAGCCATGGAGCTTCTCATTTTAGTCAACCCGGCTCCAGCACCTGGACCTATACCATTGCCCTTCCTGAGGAATGGTCTTGACTCGCCACTCTGGATTTTACTAGGAATAGTCTGCTCAGTTTGATCCTGGGAAAAACTCAACAGCGTCAGATTGGAACAATCAGAGTTGAGAGCCGAAAGGTCCTTTGATCCACCAGGATTAGCTGAACTTTTTCTCATGGACAAAGACCTACGGGAATTATCTTCTTTAACAAGGTTCATCTCTTCACTGGAACTCTTGCTTCGAGCATAGTTTCTTGACTGTGTACGCGAGGTTACCTTGTTAATTCCAGTAGATGGCTTTGTGTTTTCCTTTCTAAAGTCGGAGAAGTTGGGAACTGATTGTGCTAGAGAATTTTCTGGTTGGGTCCTGCGCTTCATGGAACTAGAGTTGGTAGACTTCACAGAAGGCCTAGGAATTGGTGCCACTGGTGTTCGAGGGGTGGAAGAAGACACAGATTTACTGGATAAAAGCTTCTTAGACTGTATGCTTATAGAATGTTCATTACCAACTAGAGTGTCGCTGTAGGATTTATCTTCGTCAAAATGAACCTGTTCAGGCAGTACTTGTAGATCATCTTCTTCTTCATAATGAACCTCAGTAGTCTGTTGCCAAAAGGAAAAAAAAACTTATTGAGAGAAGAATAGTATTATAATGATCTTCTGAGGAATGACAAAAGAACCATCACAGAATGATCTTTATAAACCAAGGAAGAAGCTAAAAAAAGTAACTTTGTCTAGCTCAACTGAAACATGTGGCAAGTAATATTGAACTTGGTAGCTAACATAGTGTCATTTTGTTGACAAAGAAGCTAAGAAACATCTAAGATCCATTACTCATCAGCACAATATGAAATAATAAGATCTGTAGTTTTCTTCCTTGAATGGCGCCCTCTGAATTTACTTTTGGTTCAAGACTTAAGTTCCATAAATAAGGACAGCACAACTATTTTTGAAGTCGACCATTTGCAATTTAGTAGATTTCCAATTCTTTCAAATTGTTTCAATCTTATGCACAACCCCAAATTTATCAGATACAGGAACTTCAGAACCCAAGGACCACCATGAGCCTTGTCTCACTTATGTTACAAGTTGTGATATGGTGCGTGCAATTTTTCTCTTACCAATGAAACATGTAATGTGATAATCCGAGAGGACTACTGGATATTTCAAATACTTACTGCATGCATAAACTTAT
The DNA here is from genome assembly GCA_947650365.1 of Chamaelirium japonicum. Lineage (NCBI taxonomy): Eukaryota > Viridiplantae > Streptophyta > Magnoliopsida > Liliales > Melanthiaceae > Chamaelirium > Chamaelirium japonicum. The sequence continues at coordinate 10,629,010 of OX393558.1, forward strand.
ACTACATCAATGCCCAATGTGAAACTTATCTATTAGAGTATTGAAGAGAACGCAAAATCCCAAAAGAAACTAACAGAGAAACATGAGTGCCAGGACATATCAAAAGAGATGAGTTCAATACCTGCTCTTTGGTTTTTATAGATGAACGAGCATTGAAAGACCTCATCTTCTCAGCACGGTGACGAGCGCTAGTCAGATCTTGTCGATTAGCAGATCCTGCAAATTTGGCCTTCATCTCAGCCTGACTAAGCTCGAGGCTGTCATGCATTGCCTTCATCTTTGCTTCCTTCTGGGCCCTTTTAGCTCCCCACTCTTCTCTTAGCTTTTCATCCCTTTTCTGCATATATTTCTCATAGCAGATTCCTCTAAAATCATCTGACGGGCTGAGATTCCCAAGCTCTTCCTTTGTGTTTTTACTACAGTCCCTGTTATCAACCATCTTCAACAGCAATTTAGCATCCAAGTCTACCTCATTGCCCGAACTCTCCCTCAGTAGGTTTCCCTTTAGGTGAGGAGTATCCTCTGCTAGTCTTTTCTCCACAGCTGTTGAGGCATGTATTACCTCCACATCTACAGGTTTGCTTCTCCGTGAGGAAGCTACTTGGTCATTACGAATCCTAACCTTGTGTGCAGCAAAAAGTTTTTCCAACTCATTAGCTTTCCTTTGAAGCTCGTCATTCATATCTTGATTCACTTTCGTTGGCCTCACCACCTGAACTTGGTCCAATGAAGACGTGGAAGGCGAATCAAATATTGTCATGCTTTCTTTAGGTTTCTTCCCTATAAGAGGTGGTGCAGCATTTACCTGATGAGGCACTCTTTCATTTCTCCTTTCCAGCAACATGCTGATCTGATCAGGAGTCGATGTTTGCCTATCCAATTTCATTCCCTGGAGACTAGAATCTACTTCTTCTGCTGCTTCAACTGAAATAATTCCAAGTGAAGCCTGAGAGGCATCAGCCTCTTTGCTCCCTACTCTCTCTTCTTTTCCAGGCAAAGTTCTCCACTTAGATTGGGGATCCAGAAGGTCACTCTTTTGGGTAATGCCTCCCGTCTTGCCTGAGGAACCTCTGAATTGAGCCCGAGGATCCTGGGGGGCTTTTGATTTCACTTCAACATCCTCTGCTTTCATTGCAAATGTCCTGAATTTGGTCACCGAGTTCGGCTGAACAGTCACTTGCACAGCATCACGTCCTGTTACATTTTTGGATTGGGACTGAAAATTTACTTGATCCTTCTGTTCTGCCACTGGAATGGACTTGGATGGGATCTGTACAAACGTTTGATCTTTCACTCCAACATGTTCCTCTGAAAGTGCTCTGAATTGTGCCCCAAAAGGTGCCTTCCCTTTCAATACAGCACCCTCACCTGAGTCTGAAAGGGTTTTTGAACCGGACTTGGAGGCAGTTTGATCACTAAATTCACCTTGCTGCACCTCTCCCAAGGGCACACCAAACGGGGTCCTAAAATCCCCATGCTCCTTTTCCAAAGCTGGTCCAGATTGCCTCTTGGAGGCTGCAATACCTTCTCTGAAGACGATATCCTCTGTCCGAACACTATCTTTAGGAAGGAAGCCGACTTGTTCCTGCGATAAAGACAGTGAAGAAGAGGAGAGAGGAATGCCAGTTGATTTGGCTATAAAACCCAAGTGAGACCGAGACGTCGCTGTGTCCTTCAGCCCACTAACGTCCTCTTCAGTTTTACTCCCATCTTCAGTTTTACTCCCAGCTTGAGAGTGTGAATTGGCAGTTGACAAGAGAGCCCCTGCAGTGCTACCACTTTCCTTTCTGTCATTGCTGCTACTGCTGCTGCTGTTGAGACCAATGCTCATGTCGCTGCCACCACTCCATCTCCTCAACACTGACTTATCCAAAGAACCCTCAGAAGGGAGCCTCCGATGCTCCGGTTTCCCGGCCACCCGAACAGTGCCACCACCCGAACTGCTGTTAACAATAGGAGCACTCGTAGTTTGCTCTTTCTGCTTGCTTTCGAAGAGGTTGATCCGGTCCTGAACGCTTAGCCGCCTCAACCCGCCTCCTCCAGGCTGTTGAACTGGCTCTGCAGATGTACCCTTAGGAGCTGGCTCTTCTGTTGCCTTGTTGACATCCCTCTCCACAAGATGTCGGGTGGTAGCCATGGGCTGCTGAACTGTAGCAGCCGGTTCAGCTGCTGCATGCTGAGGGGGTTGACTATTGCTGGGCATGTGGACAAGCTGGGGCACATTATTGAAGCTAGTGAGTGGTTTGGGAGGCCCAATTGGCTCCACCTCTGGCTCATCTATAGACATGTCAGAACCCGATGAGGAATGTACATTCACATTATCGAAGCCCTTCCATTGGGTCGGCAGCGATGGTGATGGTGAATGCTGATGGCTAACCAACTCCGGCCGCTGCTGGCACAGCAAGATAAACTTGGAGCATGCTTCGCTGCAAAGCCAATGTCATACGCATGCACAGCATGATCATATCATAAACATCATAGCATGATCATAATCATTTCAAAATGATAATAGCAGATCCGTGATATAAATTGGTAGGTAACAAGGGTGAACACATTTCCCACCCAGAGACTAAAATTCTATAGTAATATTATAGATGAAACTGTTGTTAGCCAAGGACCTCACTTTGTTGGCATTCCCGATCATAATAAAACATTGAGACTAGAAAGCTGTGGAGATTTTTTTTTTTTTTGTTTCTTTAAGGGTGCAGTTCATTGCTTTGGATTCTGAATAAGTCTTGCTTGCAGTAGGGGGGCCAGCACCCATTGAGATTTTATGTTGGGATTTACAATGTTACTAGATTGTGTTAGGGGAGAAATGGTCCGTAAGTTAGAACAGGTTGAGGCCTGGCCTTGGATAGGAACCTATGAAGAACTGAAATCCAACTATATAGCTGACAGCAAACAAAGGATAAAGGTTCTTTTCTTAAATGATTAGAGTAGGCCACCATCCTAAGGCTTTTTCTCATCTTAAAGCAACAAAACAACTTGAATCGAAGAAATTTACCAGCCCATGCACCTGTAAAACCTCTTAAAGTCATAGAATAAGCAGTGGGAGAGAATTCCACGGCCCCCATCCCAAACAATGAGAAGTTATGTTGTTGAAGGAGGATATTACACATGCATTCATTGAGCAAAACAGATGTGTTATTGCATTGTATCTGTCACCAACAACCCAGGGGAGGGGGGGCAAACCTTCTCATTAGGGAAAGAGCCCACTGTATACAAGAGGATATGAGTCACATACACAGTAGAATGATGTATAACCTAAGACATACAAATATCTATAACATGTCACCAACAACCCTAGGGAGGGGAGAGAGAGAGAGAGAGAGAGAGAGAGAGAGAAGGCTGGGGTTTTGAGGGAGAAAAAATGTCTTCTCATTAAGGAAAGAGCCCAATATATATACAAGAGAGTATGAGTCCTATATACAGTAAAAAGATGTATAACCTAATACATACAAGTATCTCTAACACCCCCCTTAAACTCAAGGTGGATCATGCACCATGAGATTGCTAATTAAGAACCGAAAGCACAGAGATGGGTGTAACTTCTTAAAGAAATCAGTGATCTACTCTATAGAGGAAACATATGAGACAAATAGTCAGGGCTTCATACGACTCTCGGAAGAAGTACCAATCCAGCCTAAGAAGCACTGACACTGGTACATGGACACAGGTACGACACGACACGGGTATGCCGATGCGCCAAATCCCGAGAAAAAAAAAAAAAAAAGAGGACATGAGTACGACGGGGACACGACAAAATAAATTAATATTTTTTTTTTATATTTTATGTGTTTATAATTCATATATAGTGCAATAACTGAAAAAAAAACCTCATAGAAAACAACTAAAATAAAATTTTAATGCATATTGAATCGCAACAGTTAGTTACGCCCAGTCCGATCGGTGAATCACACACAGCCCTAAATGGCATGGAAAAGAACGACTATGTTTCAGTTGTGGCTTCAAACTATCTGAAACCTCAGAAGATCAGATAGGTTAAAGCCAAAAATGAATCGTAATCATCCGTTACAACCATCCTGACAAGTGAATCACACTCATGCCCAAATGGTATGCAAAAAAACGACTATGATTCAGTTTTGGCTTCAAACTATCTGATCGGATCAGATAGGTTGAAGCAAAACTGAATCACAACAGCTTGTGACCCAAACCTATATCGAACATCCCGTCAACTCGCCGCATCCGACGCGTGTCCGGCGAGTGTCCAGCCGTGTCCGACTCCCGAAAGCACGTGGGACACGGCACATGTGCGTCCGGTACGTGTCCGGTGAGTGTCGGTGTCTGACACGGGTATAGGGGACCTGGGGAAGTGTCTGTGCTTCCTAAAATCCAACTCAATGTGCTTTGTCCTCTCGTGGACAATCAGATAGCGAGCAATTTGTATGGCACTCTGATTATTACATTGAAGAGTTGTAGTCTTAAAAATCTCAACTCCTAAATCTCCAAGGAGACGTTGTAAGTGAATAATCTTTTTGGTGATGGAGGTCATGGCTCGAAACATTGCCTCGGTGCTGGAGAGAAACAACATTCTGCTTCTTGCTACGCCACAATATAAGTCTCTCCAAGAAACAGGCAATATCCAGTAGCCGAGCGGCGAGTAATCGAATCCCCAACCAGTCAGCATCAGAGTGGGCACGTAGGCCCAAACGTGAAGTCGAAAACAAGAAGAGCAAAGGCACTGAAGAATCCGTAGGAGTGCAAAATAGTGAGCAAAGAGGGGACACTCAACAAACTAACTGACGATACTGACTACACGGGTAATGTCAAGCCTGGTGATGCAAAGACAGACCAATTAACCAACGATCTGTCTGTACCTAGTAGGGTCTAAGAGAGTCTCATCATCTATAGGTCGGAGCTTCACATGAAGCTAGAGTGGAGTGCTAGCGGAGCGATCATCGGAAAGAGCAGCTCGACTGAGGATGTCAACGGTGTCCTGAGGGGAGAGTAGAATCCCTCATTTATTAAGGGCGATCTTAAGCCCGAGGACACAGTGAAGGAGACCTAAGTCTTTCATTTAGAACTGACGCCAAAGGTGATGCGAAGAGAGGTAACTGCAATGGAGTCATCACCAGTGATGATCATGTTATCAACTTATAGCAGGAGAATCGTTCGGCCCTTAGGTGAGGACCGCACAAACAGAGTGGTCCTGTGAGCTCTCAACAAAACCAACCCCACTGACTGTTTTCCTGAAGAACTCAAACCAAGCACGAGGGGTCTACTTGATCGCGTAGATAGTTCGGCAAAAACAGCAAACGTGCTAAGGGGGAGTGAGCACGTCAAGAGGAGGCTACATGTAGACAACCTCTGAAAGATCAGTATGAAGAAAGGCATTCTTCACGTCTATCTGAAGAAGAGCCAGTAGCGAACAGCTAGCCTACCATGTACTCCTGAGTAAAGCCATGGGCCACCAACCGAGTCTTGTGATGCTATGAAACCATTAGGTTACCGCTTGACCTTGTAGACCCATTTGCACCTAACAGGCTCAATACCAGTAGAGAGTAGGATGGCGTCCCAAGTTTGAGTTTGCTTGAAGGACTGGAACTCCTCTGTCATGGCCTGTTGGATGTTACCACTGAAGGGACTGGACGGCTTTCTCGGTACGAACCGGGACTCCTGGTCAGAGTGAAGGACAGCAAGAAAAGCGAAGAACTAAGGCGAGTATGAGGTGACAGTGGCACAGCCAAAGCAGTCAAGCAGCCCATAGGTAAAGCTAAAGCGGTCAGGCGAGCGGCGCTCGCACTAAGGATAGCGAAGTGACAAGCACGAATCCTCTACCGGTGAAGACTAACTGGGCGCAGTAGGTGGAGTACCGAGGTATCAAGAGTACTAGTAATACCAGAGGAACCAACCTCCATCTGAGAAGATAATAGTGACAAGGCAGGAGCGTGCCGACAAGTGTAAACCTAAGAAAGAAGGGTAAAAACCCGACGATAAGAGGACGCCACAAAAAGAGAGGGGTCCCTAGAGGAGTCCTAAGAAATGTGGGGAGTAACAGAGGTGGATGGGGAAGGTGGTAGAAGAGACTCAAGAATCAAGTAGGAGTCTCCATAAAGATAAGGTACTGAGTCGCAAAGGAGTAGTAAGGGACATCCTTGACAAAGGAGACATGTTAGGAGATGGGAAGACGACGAGTCAGGAGGTTATAGCAAAGGTACCTTTTGTGCTCGGCACTGATCCCGAAGACGATGAGCTTAGCTACCCTTTCGGACAAATTTGTTCACTCGTGGGGTGGAAGGACAAAGCAAGTGCATCCAAAATTACGAAACAAATTGTAGTTAGGAGGAGAGAACAAAATGGGCTAGTGAGGGGGCACACCACCCAGGTGAATAGACGAATGGGTGATGTTGATGAGGTTGACCGAAGTCAAGGCAGCCTCAACCCAGAAGGTGAGAGGAACGAAGGCAGAGAGAAGAAGAAAACGCGTAGTCTCAAGGATATGGCGGTGCTTCCTCTTAGTTAATCTGTTCTTCTCATGAGTGTGGGGGCATGAGTGCTGGAAAAGGGTCTTGTGGGACTGAAGAATGGTACGCATAGCAGCGAAGAGGTACTCAATGGCGCAATCAAACTGAAATGTTTTGATACGACAACCGAACTATGTATGGGCCATTGAAGAAAAAATCTGATAGACCTGGGAAACCTCGGAATTGTGTTGGAGAACTTGGAGGAGGTATACCAGGAATACCTACTGAGGTCATCAATAAAAGAAATTTAGTAGAGATATCCACATATTGAATGAAGAGTAGTTGGACCCCATATATCGAAGTTCACCGGGTCAAAGGTACTACTACTGCGAGTAACACTAGAGGAACAGGGGAGAGTTGCATGCTTGGTGAGCTTGCAGCTTGAACAAACAGAGAGAGTGGAGAAATGACCTCGACCAAGAGCTCCAGACTGAAAGAGACGCTGAAATTTAGGCTCAGAGATATGATCCAATTATCGATGCCACAGATCGGAATGAGAGGTAATAACATCATATATCCAGAAAGGAGAAATGGGAAGGTGAAGGTACGCAAGGTAGTACAAGAAGCCTGCCCTACAACCCGAATCGATCACTCGACCAGTACAAGGATCCTATAGAACACAAGAACAAGAGTCAAAAGTCACTTTATATCCAGAATCACAGAGACAGCTAATAGAAATAAGATTCATGTGAAATTAAGAAACATTAAGCACAAAGGGTATAGAGAGGAATCCTGTAGGATCTAAGGCAGTAGTAATGGACCCAAACTGCGTGATGGCTAGAAGATAATCATCAACAGTGTGGATCGGTGGGACGTGCAATGTAGGTTGGCAGGCGGTGAGCACAGAAGCATCGGGAGTCATGTGATACGAGGCCCCGGAGTCTAGGATCCAGGTGGCAAAGGTACCCAGCATTGCAAAAAGAGCAGAGGCACTGAAGGTGCTGATAGAGCCGGCGGAGATGGAGGCAGACGACTAGTCAAGGCGAAACAAGAGCTAGGCGATCTATTGTTGGAGCTAAAATCGATCTGAAGATACAACCAGAAATACCCTCAAACCTGAAGGGCGGAGGGGCAGGACCGAAAATACCCTCAAACCTGAAGGGCAGAGGAGGTCAACGGAAAAACACAATGTGCAAGTGAGCCATCTAGGCCGATGAGAGGATTGAGAGCTCGAATCAGTTGACGAGGAAGAGGAAAGGCGACACCCACAAGGAATAAGCCGAAGGAGAGATAGCAGTTGTGGCTAGGAAGGGTGCCCACAGTAGCTGGGGCGCCCTTAGTAAGGGTTGCGCAGTGCCCTCAGCTAAGAACAAGGGGTGCCCAGGGAGCTATGAACCAAGGGTGCAGTGCAACCAGGGGTACCAAAAAAGGCTTGGGTGCCAGCAGAAAGTGAATAGGAGCTTACGAGGTGCCAGATCTCAGCTCAGGTGACAAGAAAAAAAAAAGGAAGAGGAGCGTGCAGGTGCTAGATCTAAGCCTCCTCTTCATGCGTTGCTTCTTCACGCGGGATTAGATCTCAACCTCTTTTGATCGCAACGAGGACCAGAGAGTAGATCTCAGCCTCCTCTTTACATGAGGCTTCTTCACACGGGCGGGCAATGCAACTGGGTCGAGAGAGGAGACCTCGACGAAGAGAAAATTTTGAAGGGTAGAAAAGATCGAGTAGAGCAGTTGCCGAACAAGAGGAGGTGGAGCAACGGAGAAAGGCGCAAGCAAAGCAGCGGGCAAGTATCTCGCTGGAAGTCAGTAACCGCGACAATTGAGACAAAGGAGGATCGTGAGCAGAGGTAGTGGTGATCGAAGTAGAGTAGGATCCCGAGCAGATGAGGAGGGTCATCCGCAAGTTGAGGAGGCGCATCTTGCTGGAACACGGCAAGGGAGAGATCCGGGCAGATCTGGATCTGTCCCAGCAAATCATATAGGAAGAAGAGGATCCAGTGTCCGAGCGTTGGTGAGGGCGAGAGAGGCCAATCCTATAGCTCTAATACCTTGTCACCAACAACCTTAGGAGAGAGAGAGAGAGAGAAGGTTGGGGTTTGGCGGGAGAAAGAATGTCTTCTCATTAGGGCAAGAGCCCAATATATATACATGAAGGTATAAGTCCCATACACAGTAGAGGGATGTATAACCAAATAAATACAATTATCTCTAACATGTCACCAACAACCCTAGGAAAGAGTGAGAGAGAAGGCAAGGATTTTGGGGGAGAAGGAATGCCTTCTTATTAAGGTAAGAGCCCAATATACATACAATAGGGTATAGATCCCATACACAGTAAAAGGAAGTATAACCTAATACATACAAGTATCACTAACAATATATGTCCCCTCAGCGAGTGGTGTAAATTGTATAACGGACACATCTTGACATGCTCAAACAAAAATGAATGGGTAGACAAATATGAATTTTAGGAATGAGGGATTCCATACTTACTCATGGAATCAAATGTCAACAAATTTCCTACGAAAATCATCAAAATGTCTTTTTTTAAGGGTCCGACATAGAAATTGACCGAATTTTTAATAGTCCCAAATTTCCGTCCGACATAACGATATGTCGGCCGAAATGACTAACATTTGACCGAAATCCGACATTTTATCTTTTTCTAGACAATTTCACTGAAATATTTTATCTTTTTAGTAAAACAAAACTCATATTTATCAGTGAGAAATTACATTTTCCTCAATTTCGATTTTTTTTCATAATTGACAACATTTTACTGACATTTGAACTTAGATTGATCGAAATTTGACTAAAATCTGATGAATTTCCACTTAAATCTTTCCTTAAAAAATACAAAATTTCCATCGACATTTAACAGAAATCTGACAAATATTCATTTTTTGACTTACCGAAACCAACATCGAAATTGACATTTAAAACCTTGTACTTACTTTAAGCGTCGTGCACCGAAGTGATCTGCAAAGAAAAGAAGCTCGGACACATTGTCAAGGGTGAAACCAGCGGCTGATGCACGAGCACAAGCCATGGTTAGGTCCTGCTTCACGGCAACAAGCCGCACATCAATAGCTCTGAGAAGCTCCTTCCTGTATGGCAGAATACAGGCATATTAGCATTGTCATAATATCAGTTCAAGTACAGAAAAAAAAGCTTTTCCAGTGCTCTCTTTTCTTTCCAAATCTGCAGTTTTGGGGCTTTTTGCTGACGAAACTTGTTTCTAAGTGTAGAAAAAGTTAGAAAAACTTGATGCTGTTTATGCCCAGTTACATACAGAACGAGAACAATAAATGATATCTTATTTGCCTCAGATCCCATTTACAACAGATGATGTGCACAGTTACATGTGGAAATCTAGCGTTGTGCACGATAATGTAGTTGGTGCTGTGCACGGTAATGAAATTACACATTAATGAAATGACAGCTACACAAATGAGGACCATTTTCATAGTGTGTCAGAACATAGTAAGGAATCTTCTGAATGAATGGCTGCCAGGTGCAGAAAAGGGAGGAATAATATCAGTACGACAAACTCCTTGGCAATAGTGCAGCTTTTTCTTCATGAATATTGGTAGTCAGTGATTACTCCAGTGAACGCAGTATCCTTTTCTTTTCGTCGCACTTACTAGCAAGAATAGGTTGCAATAAAATAGGTGATCATGACTATATCTTCCACCTTAGAAATCTATACTCTGCTTTAATATTAATTTATCGGAATTCAGCAGAGATGTTTTCGCGCAGAGGAAGCTACTGGCATGCATTCTTCCCAATTATTTCTCAGGCAGAAGAGCTGGGGTAATTAAAAAATCTATTCTGTTTGTAGCAAACATCTTTTCTAATTGGCTCCCAATCAAGTAAAGTTTACTGAAATAGTGGGAGCGGAGTTTGACTGCAGTACACCTGGAGTTGGAGGGTCTTTAAAGAATCTTGATCCATGTGAACTTGTTTAAGTGTCCATTCAAATTTTTATCAAGCATCTAACTCAAATCTCAAAGTCCACGTAATTATATCGAGTCCCAAGGGAGAAACCTGATTCCACTGCATAATGAAGCTCTCTTACACCCTTAAGCGAAATGTTTTTGCAGGTTCACTAACTAGGAGTAGGTAAGAAATTGGTCTCTTGCATAAAATGAACTGGGTTGGACATCTCTCCATGTGGAGCTGTGGATAAATGAATCCCAATTTAAAATATGCACCACTCTATCGATTGTCTTTTAAGTATGGCCTACATTCAAGAAGTGATAAATACCCAGAGCTTTAATTAGTAACGCTCTATTTAAATCTCTCTTCCTAACCCCTTTTATGAGTTGAATTCTGGTCTATATCTTCAGACAAAATATAATTGTCGATCCATTTTTATAAAAGGTGGTATCACTTTATCAGCATCTGATTAAGAGCTAAGGAGAGGGCAAGACCTCACCTAAAGAGAAAAATCGCCTTCCTCAAAGACAGTTACAAGGAAAGGGAAAAAACACCAAAAGCATAGATGAGAGTGTATGTTCCTGACACCCAAGAAGAAAGCCCGATTTCATTGGAGCAAAATCACCAATTGCTACAAGTAAGCTCTCAACCACAACATACTAACATAGTCAATCCCACAATTGAAAAAACCAACTTCACCTTTGAGAAAGAATTCTTGAAAAAGCACTCGTTTTACTCAAGCCGCATCCAGCTGTTGCCTTCGCATTGAATTACAGTAAAATGTACTTCTTGGGACTGAGGGGAGACCAGGGACCATGATAAAATCTCCTTGAAATAAGGTTGGAGGCTTGGAACAAAATGGATGATGAAAGAGCTGAGAACATAACTAAAATAAATAGGGCATTGTTAACGAATAGTCCCACATCGATGAGGGAGGCACCCATCACCTGCTTAATATACCCCCTATGGACCTCCCCTTACAACCCGGGTTTTGAGGTGTGAGGATATCTAACATGGTATCAGAGTTGGCCTGTCTCCTGCTCCTGCTCTCGCTCCGGATGCTCCCCACCGATCGTGCCTTGCCACGCGTGCTCCGCGTGGGAGGATCCTTGCCACGCGTGCTCCGCGTGAGGGGGAGTGTTAACGGATAGTCCCACATCGGTAAGGAAGGCACCCATCACCCGCTTAATATACTCACATGTGGACCTCCCCTTACAACCTGGGTTTTGAGGTGTGAGGGTATCTAACATGGTATCAGAGCTAGCCCGTCTCCTGCTCCTGTTCCCGCTCCGGGTGCTCCCCACCGATCGTGCCTTGCCACGCGTGCTCCGCGTGAGGGGGAGTGTTGACGAATAGTCTCACATCGATGAGGGAGGCACCCATCACCTGCTTAATATACCCCCTATGGACCTCCCCTTACAACCCGGGTTTTGAGGTGTGAGGGTATCTAACAGGTATCAAACAAAAATGTGATCTCCTAGGAAGCACTAGTACTCAGATCATGGTTCCATGGCCGTATCAGACACGTATTGGACACGAATACAACCCTGGCCCCTAGTACGTGTCTGACATGTTTGTACCATGTCGAGGTTTTTTTGGCTTTTCTAGTGTCTGGACATGGGCCCAACACGGCTTATATGTTAAAAGTTGGGACCTCCACTCTCTCTGCCTCTGGGTTTGCTCACAGCCAGAGCCAGGTAAACCTCTCTGTGATCTCTCTCTCTCTCTCTCTCTCTCTCTCTCTCTCTCTCTCTCAAAGAAAATCCTTTGGATCTGATGTTGTTGGTGCAGCTACTTGTATATTTTTTTTCTTAGTTCTTCCTTAATATATAGTAGTATTTGTTCCTTTTTTCGCTAGAATTCATGCTGTTTTGAATCCCCGAATGCCATTGAAGTCGTGTTTTAAAAGTACTTGAGCAAATCAAATAGCAAGGCCAAGAATAAGAACATCATAAAGGTCGTGTTTGAATTCAACTCAAGGTAGGCTTTTCTATAAAAAGAATAAAGTGGATGTATACAAGAGAATGAGTAATAAGAACAGGGGAAGTTTATTCAGCAGGTGGCAATCAATAAAAGAGAAACCTAGTCTTCATTGTCACGCATCCGATTCAGACTTGGGCATTGGAGGTCTCCGTAATATTGTCCTTGTATGCATCAGTGAAATAGTAGCAGACACCTCGAAGATCAATTGAAAACAGTGAAGCTGCTAATATCCAAACTATCTATAAAAACCTATGATCTGTAGACACGGACACGGGTGTCGAGTGTCGACACAGACACGGGAGTCAGACACGGCAATATCATAAAAGATGGATACGGAGACACGCAGGTATATATATATATATATATAGATATATATATATATATATATATATATATATATATATATATATATCGGCTCAGGATCGGATGACTCAACAAATTTTGACCCAGCAAATAACCCAGCACCCTTTGATGCACCTACAGGTTTTAGAATGAGTTGATTTTTTGTAGGCATGTTGTCTATGGTATGTTGATCATCCTCACAAAAAATTAGCCCATTCTAAAATCTCTAGTTGCATCAAATGCACTCTTCAAATCAACGGTTTAAATTGACAGTCGAAAACCATTGATTTGAAGAGCGCATTTGATGCATCTAGAGGTTTTAAAATGGGCTGATTTTTTGTGAGGATGATCAACATACCATAGACAACATGTTTACAAAATATCAGCCCGTTCTAAAACCTCTAGATACATCAAAGGGTGCTGGGTTATTAATGGGTCAAAATTTGCTGGGTCAGCCGATCCCGACCATATATATATATATATATATATAGGGGCATGCTATAATGCGGCATGCGGTAAGTGCGGCACCGCACTACAACCGTCTGATGCACTGCTGCGTGCATGCGATGCACACAGCGGGTGCATCAGACGGCTGCGGTATGGTGCTACACTTACCACATGCCGCATTATAGCATGCCCCTATATATATATATATATATATATATATATATATATATATATATATATATATATATATATATATATACCAACAAAATTATGAAATTGATATAACTATCCCTTCAAAATTCAACTCCTACACAGTCTACCATTTCCCTCTGTTCACCCAATTGGAGAAGCGAGAGACTCACAACATTCGGTTTAATAACATAGAGCTATGGTATTATGCCGTGTCGACACAGGTGGACACGGGAATCCGTGTCGACACAGGTGGACACGGGAATCCGTGTCGACACGGGTTGACACGGCTCTGAGGGCTCAATTAGAGGTGTCCCCCATATCATAGATAAAAACAATACTCTAAAACACTAATAGAATTCAGCTTCTTACAGCAAAAAATTTCATAAAGAAAAAAGATTATAGAATTCTTCTTCTAACACCGAATTTTTCATCAAGATAACAAATCACTGCATCAAATTCAAGATGTGCAGTTCTATACGGAAAACAGTAAGTGCCTGTGCTTTGTTTTAGAATGACCACTCAATACACTAGGCAATCGATTTCAATTAGCCAGATCAAAAAAAAGACTAAATATATATATTTATCAAACTGGTAAACTCAGTAGATTGTGTTATTGTCTTGTGGTGCATTTTCGCATTACAAGTAAATACTTGTTGAACCATGCAAAGCAATATATAAGTTAATTATTGGGAATCACTCGAGAAATACATCACCATTGAATCAAACTACATCCTAGCTATAACAATCAAGTGATGGGAGGAAGAACTCACTTGGTTATGTCCGCAGCTACTGTACTGGCTTTATCACTTTTGCCTAAATACATAACGAAACAAAAAATTACGTCAGTAGATGATACAGCCTCTGCATTAAACATAACAGAAACTATCAAGGTAGCAGTAACAAAAAAATGGCGGTGCTACAGACATCCGACGTGCGATACCGCTGAGTTTCCACAAGATTTACAAATTGTATTAAATCAATTATTTCCAAAATGGAGGAACATCAGTGTGGACACTAATGGGATCAGATCGCCTAGATTTGAAGAAAGCATAAAACATGCAACTCTCTTCACTCATGATCATATTCTTCACATGCCTAGCCACATAAGAAAGAGCAATGATCAAAGCTTTGATAGTTTCCTCTCACACTTTCGCAGATGCAAATATCCTATAAACGCTCATTATACCCTCAATTCTCCATTCAGCCGGGTTCGAGAAAAAGCTCTAGTAACTTCCATTGGCAGGAACATTAATTTTTGTCGTATGCTTTAGTCATAACAAGCCCACATCCCTCCCTCGTACTTAAATTTTGGACAAAATAGCTAATTATTATCCAGCTTAGATGCAAAATGGAAGCTCTTTCAAAATAAAAAACCATTTAGAAGAGGGGATGGGTTAGTTGCCACTTCTGCTGACCATGGCATGAGCTGAATGGAGGAAGTTTGATCCCTACATCAAAAAAAAAAACACAAGTTTCCTGAATCACTCATTGATTACTCTCCCAATATTGCAAAGATTAAGGTTGTTTAATTCTGATAGTCAATCAGATCAAGAAGAACCAATGTTTGATACAGGTATCGATACTCCAGCCCGAGTCGTACTAAGCAACCAGACATATCACTCCATATCGGCCAGTATAGCCTCTTTTGTTTTGAAAAAATTATAAAAATTCAAATAAAATCAAAAAAATAAACCAAAATAATAGAAGTTATAAATAAATAGAAGGAAGGCTTTATGAGCTTTAGGTTTAAGTATTAACCTTTTATGTTTACGGTTTAGGATTAGGATATGGACATGTATCCTAACTGCATAATAGTTAGCCATTGAAGAGAATTATACGCATAGCTTTGGTATTTTGTATTGTCTTGTCAGTTAATTTTGTTCTATTAGTTAAGAACATTCGGAATGCAAAATGATGCACTTTAGACATCGAGATTTTCTTAGTCAAAAGTGACTAAAATTTCTAAGTCTAAAGACCTCAAAAGACTCAAGCACGAGGTCAATACCCAACCCTAATCGGCCGACCTCAGTGGCCAACAGGGGCCCACCAACCCCAGTACCAAGATCAGCCGGCCCCAGTAGCCGATAGGGGCCCACCAACCCCAGTACCAAGGTCGGCCAGCCCCAGTGGCCGATAGGGGCCTACCGGCCCTAATGCCAGGTTCAGTCAGCATAAAAAAAAACCAAAAGAGAATGAAAGGAAGGAAAGGAAGAAAAGAAAAGAAAGAAGGAAAAGGAAAGGAAGAAAGAAAGAGGGAAAGAAAAGAAATGTAGTAGCACAGATGCCTACCAAACGTGAATCCGTGCCGAACCGAATGATCCAACGATCAAAACACTAGATCGGATCATCATCGACCAAGTGCATAAAGGGCTTAAGCCACTAATGGAAAGGCTCAAACCAAATCAAACGCCATAACCACCCGGGAGAAAAATAAGGATACAAAAATTCAACTTAGGCCCACTTAGTCACCACCTCATTAAAAATAAAAATATGAAGAAAGAATTATGTGGCAAATTTGTAATATATTGAAGCTACCAAACTCACGGTTATGAGAGAACCACGGAGAGGTCGCATGGAACACCATGTGGATTGACTGGATTCTCACTCCTTGTAGAATATCATCTGCCTCTTTTCTCTGTGTTCTTCCTCTCTTTTCTTTCACTCCTTGTCACGATGTGGCATGTGATCCGAGCAGGGAAAATATAGAGGTTTTTAGGGTTTGGAGGCAGGGTGTGGGGGTTTCCTTATTTTTGAAACAAGGTATGTATGGAAGACTATCTTATGTAGAAATTTTAAAAAATAAAATTGGGGCTTCTCTCTTTCCTTTTCTATTTGGTTCTAGAGCTTAGAGTTGGCCCCAATTGCTCATGGATTCGAGTCCCGCTTACTGATATCTAGAGATATTCTGTAAATTTTAAAGAAATCATGAGATCATCCAGTATTAGATGAGATTCGGTTATCATGATCATAGTCTGGATCCACATTCGAGCTAAATTCGGAATCCTAAAACTACTACTTTACTCTGTGTTAATCTATCAAATTTGAATTTAGCATGATTCCCATCCCATGCTATCAAAATAGAGACTAGTCGGCGACTAGTCCCTAGACGGCATTTTGCCGACCGACTAATTCCAATTCTTTCATAGTTGGGCGGAATCCCGACTAGTCCCCGACTAAACCCGATTAGATCCGACTAGCGACCGGGACTAATCCCCAGGCGGCATTTTGCAAGCATTTTTTTTTTTTTTTTTTGCAAGGAATCTCTACAAGCAATTTTGTTTGAATTTTTTTGCATTGCCTCGAAGTCTTGAGTCGCAACTATGACTCTTCCCTATAATCATCGGTTGAGGCCGTGAGAATCTGAGATAAAAACATAGACAAATAATTGTTGTTTATTTATTAATATCCATATAACCCTATAATCAAAATTGGGGTTGTTCACATGTTAAACGTCAGCAAACAAATATTGTGATAAATTCTTAGTTCTGAGTCTTCTGACATGGGCATGAAGCCAATACAACCATGTTCTGTTACTTATGTATTTATACCCATGCTGTGAAGTGTGAAGGCATGCATTGTTATTGACCAACTAATATCATATACTTATTGACATTTGTACTAGTTCATATATCATATATGTTTAGGAAGGGGGGGAGGGGTTAGAATAAGTTTTGGCCGACTAGTCCCAAATTAATCCCGACTAGTCCTAGTCGACTCTTGGCCGATTAGGGGCCGACTACCGACTTTGACTTCATAGTTCCCATCACCAGTTCTATTGCGTGATTTGTCAAATTTGAATTCAGCGTAATAGAATCACCGGTTTTGTTGTGTGATTCCCATCACACCTATCATTATTTAAGACCTCCAATTCGGCTCGTTGATCCTTAGATGATTCTCACAGAAACCCCACACTCTTTTGTAACTTCACATGGGGAAATTGATCTTTAATAGCATTCTTTGTATGTCTTGCGTGCTCCTATAGTGTTGGCCCTAGAATAGTGGTATGTGGAATTCATCTCATCCAAGTCAAGGAAACGAGCCTCTATTTCGATCTTCATTCTCCATTGGCTCCTTGTGCATCCATACCACAACCATAGCCATCAAGCCATGTCCCATCTACTTGGGATCGGCTTATAAATCCTTCTTCGCCATTCATTTCCATTTAAGGCTTCATGGACCTCTATGTACCTAAAATGAGTTAGAAGTCTGTCCCTAAATTGTATCCATCACCCCATAGCCTCCCTTCATTTATTCTTTTGATAAATGACAACAAAAGATGGGTATCCCCAATTAACTCCATGAGACTAGGCGATGCCTGTGTCAATAAATAAACTCGGATCTTTCTTTACCTTCTATATATTATTCTTATATTGTGATGTGTATCCACAATAAAATCCACAAAAGTGGGTGATCCCTCTTCAAACAAATTCATCTTTTCTTACCTTCCATATTCTATTCTTACAGTGCTTTTATCATAACTCTCCTCTTAAGGGATAATTAACAAGGAATCCTTGACACCGTAATCAAAAACCCATGAACAGAAAGGCCAAAAGGGTAAACTTGGGGGACCTATGAAATTTTTTCGCGAGAGTATGGTTGTGTGTGCATACATGCATCACCTTCAGTCGTAGGTTGCAGGTTGCATTATGTTCCCAAAGAAAAATCTCACCTTGGCCACATTCCCTAAAGTATTATAAACTTTCTTAGCCTTTGTATCCTATGTGGTCTTCTTGTTCCACTTCCAAGACACCCTAGCAAGATAATATTCATGAGCCAAAGACAAAGATCAGCAAATACCCACAACATCTACTCTCAAGTCCAAAAAGGCAGTAACCTACAAATTAACACAAGAGCCAACGAAGGTGCTTGACACTTAATCTCCTGAACTTCAAGATTCTTGTGATTCCCTCCAAGCTAGACAACCCTATATTATAGTGTATTCGCCCGAAGAATTTGCTAGTATAGCTTTCAATGGGATTACTGCACATTTATATCCGGTAAGGAGAGCATAGACTATAACAGCCAAAGCCTTACAAAGGGTCAAAGGAAGAAAATTTAGTCTAGGATCTTTCCAAGAGAAGGATAAAAAAAATGAATGCAATTTGAGAAACACCCAAGAATGAAATTACAAATTGAAACATACTCAAAGAACAAAGAATCAAACATACCCGACGCACCAGAAAGCTGATCTCCTGATCCCTGAATGAGAAGGCATACACTTTCAGAAAAACACCGAAGTCGATGCCAACTCTATAAAAACGAACAAGACAGAGGTGCTAACTACCTGCGAATATATTCTCCTCGCTCCTTCCAATTGTGACATCTCAGCATCAAATGTATTGACCAACTCCAACACCTCTGGTGTACTGACAAAACGAACAAACCTGCAACCGGAATTTATTTAGCAATAGCATTGTATGTACTCTTTTTCAGTTCATAGGTGCTAAAACTAAAAGAAATCACCATAGATCTGGACCAAGGAAAGGGCTGGTTGAAAAACTAATGGCAGCATATATCTGTAAACTATAGAAGATTCAGAATTTTAAAGAGGGTGGTGTGCTGAATGCTTTTATCCAACCTTTCAAGGGTTCCTTTGTTGAACCATGTGGCAGCATTTTTCCATCTCTCGACCTCCAGCTTGATCGATTGAACCGCCTGCGAAGCCTGTTCTTCCGCGACCCTCAAATGGGTAACAAACGGCTTCAAGAAGCCGGATGCGAGCTTCTCCGTCTTCCCGTCCCCGGATACAAGCAATTCACATCTGCAAACAGGTTCCTTTTTCAGAGGGGAACACAGAAACGGAAGCCCCCCCACCCCGCCGCCACCAAAATGAAATGTCGGCTAGAATTCTCACCGGGTGCGTCTTGGCGAGAGCTGAAACAGGGCGTAGTCGAGAGGAGCGTCGGAGTTCATTCTCTCGATGCCCCGGGAAATCCTCACCTACCACTGCATGAACTGATCCCCGGCAACTAAACTTCAGCTACTCAAGGCCTGCGAGAATTCAAACACCGGAGGTCTGACAACCGAATCCGTCAGAATTACAGGAAGGATTTGCAGATCGAAGCGGAAGTGTGAGTAAACATTAGACCCTGTCTTGGATCTACGGGATCAAAACCGTTACCCGTCAACCAGGAGGAGGGATTCGGCCAGAGTTCGCCGGAAATGGCCGATTTCACGAGCATCCGGGCAATGCCGGCGTGGAAACCAAGCAATCACGGCTCCCCCTACGGATCTGACGCCTTCAACAGCCAAGCGGTTCTCGATCGCGCCGCCTACCAAATTTCCTCGGGAAAGGATCGGCTCCGATTCCGTCAAGAACCTACCTGTCCAGTGCCGGGACCGCCGGAGAATCCCAACCGAGATCGACCTCCGATCTCACTTGTCAGCATTTACTCTCTCTCTCTCTCTCTCTCTCTCTCTCTCTCTCTAGGTGGGAGGGGGAGCCCTAACGGAGTGTCGCGTCTGGTCGAAGGCGTTGGTATGGCTGGTTTGCTTTACTCTCTCTCTCTCTCTCTCTAACTTGAAAAGGAAATGGAGACAGAACAGTCGGGGTGGGGAGTGGAGCTTTCGGACATGTGCAAGGATGCCCCTGGCATTTAAGAGAATGGCCAGAATGGGACTAGCTGCCACGGAATGGAATGGGTCTTTATTTCACTTTGCAGTTTGGTCCCTCTTGGATTGGATCCAAATTTACTATTCCAAACTGCCCCTTCTTGACTCCTTTTTGTTTTGGGGCTTTATTTTTTAGAAACCCCTATGGAGGGGGTTGTTAGGTGTGGACCCGATCAGTTTATTAGAAGAGTCTATTACAATAGGTTTAGAAATTTAACACTTTCGTAATGTTTATGTCTCAATCTCAAATCAGAAAACTGTGATCCCCTCTCTTCACATCTTCCTCTTGCACCGCTAAAATCGCCCCCCCCCCAAAAAAAAAATAAAAAATAATAAAAAAAAAAAACAAAACCATGTTCATACCCGAGTGCCGACAGGCACGAGGATGCACTATAACTAAGATGTGTTGCCGCTAAAGGCGGTCCGAAGTCGGTCGAAGGTGTGTGGCCGCTTAAGGCGGTTAGGTGTGTTGCCGCCGAATACAACGATGTGGGTGGGAGTGGTGATGTCCGGTGGGTGTCTTACTGCTGAAGGTGGCCTAATGCTGTGACGACAGGTGTGTTGCCGCCGAAGGCAGTCCGCTGCAGTGCCGACAGGCACGGGCATGCACTAGTTAATGATAAAAGACATCCCTTAAATATATCCAACTGTGATCAACAATTTTAGGTCAATAGGTCCTATCTATATAACATGGCATGGTGGTATTGTGCTGACTGGACAAAATGAAACGCTAACTAGACAAAATATTCAAACTGACAAAGACTAACAAAGAAACAGAGAGAATCGGTAATATAATTTTTTTAAAAAACTCATCTCATCTCAAAAAAAAAAACATTTTCACGCCCAAACTCAAAATCAGGAAACTGTGACCCCTCCCTTCACCCCCTCCTCTCGTGTCGGTAAGATCGCCCCCCCCCCCCCCCCCCCTCCCCAAAAAAAAAAAAAAAAAACCAAAACAATGTTCACATCCGAGTGCCGACAGGTACGAGCATGTATAACTAAGATGTGTCGCCGCTGAAGTCGGCCGGGGACGCTGAAGAATGTTAGGTGTGTTGCCACCAAATACGACGGTATGGGTGGGGGTGGTGATGGTCGGTGGGTGTCTTACCATCGAAGACGGACCGATGCTGTGCCGACAGATGTGTTGCCGCCGCCGACGATCTGCTGCAGTACCGATAGGCACGGACACGCACTAGTATGTGACATGATATTCAACAACTACTGAACCCAAGGCTACTTGAGAGGGAAAGGTCAAAGAGTAGATACTGGTTTTCAAGAGTTTGGGTTGAGGCGAACTTGCAAGTCAGTACAAACCACCATAGAACACAAGCCAAATAGCACAGGATTGCACTCTCTGCTTTCTGACGGTGAAGTCTGAGTTGAAAGTTTGGCCACCCATGAATTTCCCATGTCCGTGGGGAACGAAATCAACTCGTCGATATGCTACCAAAAAAAAAAAAAAAAACCTAGTCTGATAGGCTAGTCCGTACGAGCAGTTGGTTTTGGGTCGAGATCACGGGTCGGGGTCTTTGTTTCCTCAATAAATTTCTTGATCATGACCCATTTGGGTCTAATATTCTTTAGAAAAGGCGAACGTGTTGGTTTAACAATCTTAATCATTGGTATGATATGATTATCACTATGGTACAAATTACATATTAAGAAAGAATGCCTGCTTTATCTCTTGAAAGGGATTTTTGCATATAACCCCCCTAAAACTAAGATTATTGCATGCCAGTTGCTGTAATTTCATATTTGCATATCGGCCGCCAGAGCTAGATTACATATTTATATCAACCTCTAAGATTAACTGACGCATATTTCAGTCCTATTCATGGTTTGACCATTATCGGGAAAGATTAACCCTTAGTTGATCTAGAGAGGAAAAACTAAAGGCTATGGGATAAACACTAAGGGGATGCAACTACCATCGGCCTTTCACCGCCACTCCTTCGGCCACCATCCGTCATCGCCCATCACCGGCGATCCACCCCGGTCGCCCGCCATCATTGGCGGACCGACGATGACAGTTGGTGGTGGCATCCCTCTAGTGTTCATCCCATAGCTTATAGTTTTGCCAAATCAAGAGATGCCAACTATCAAGTCGGTGATAGGTTTGGTTAAATATAGGACTGGCAATTTCGGACCCGACACGAAGTTAGCGGGTCTGGGCCAGGACTAAACGGGTTCGGGTCGTAAACGGGTCGACACGATAGACCCGTTTAATAATCGGGTCGGGTCCTGGTTTAGGGTCTGGGCATGGTAGACACGGGAAAACCTGTTTAAAATTCAACGGGTCATGTCGGGTTGGTCGGGTCGGGTCTAGCAGCAATCCGACACTGTAATATATGTACCAGTGGGTCTATCGGGTTAGGTCGGGTCGAGTCGAGTCGGATTGGGTTGGATCGGGTCAACTAAATAAACCCGTGTAGTAAACGGTCTTACCGGATCTACCTGTTTATAAACGGGTCGGGTACGGATTTAGGATCTAGACATGATTAGTTAATCGGGTCGGATCCGGGTCTAGGGTTTGGACCCGACCCGACCCGACCCCTTGCCACCCCTAGTTAAATAGCATCACTTGACCTCACGATTAGAAAATTTTTTTTGAGGGTTGCCATTTGGTTGGTTTCGAACCTCAGCACAAATAGTAAGACACATACCGTGGGCTCCAAAACGTGGTACCATTTACATCATGACAAGTGGCCACATCTTGTGCAATACCTTAAGCCGAAAAAAAATAAAAACCCCAAAGAATGCAACGGGTTCGACCTAATGAGTGTCACATGTGAATCGGCTATGCAGTGGTGGTGTGGCAGCCTTTCAGACCACCGCAAACCCCATCCCTTTGTTTCTTTTTGTGTGCTGGAGAATTGAGATAAGAGGAAGAGGAGGGTCATTTGAATAAACTGGTTTGACAATCCCATTGACAAACCAGGCCCAATGAAGTGGTGGTGGGACCCAAGGCTCAGTGCATCAGGTTCGACTCCCCCACCCATGATCGTCTCCTCTATCGATCGCTGACGATTTGGAGGAACGATAAGTATGACGATCTAAAAATCAACGGTCACAATCTATAGCCATGAGATGAATCCAAGGAAAGACGCTACCATCTCCGGCCACCGTGCATCACTTGTCGTCGCCTCCCTACGGCCATTGTCTCCATCGGCCGCCGACGACCACCACCTCTGTCAACCCCACCCCGCCGACCATCACATGTCGCCGCTCACCACCGAGGAGGGTGGTGGCAGGCAACCGGGGATCACCAGTGGTGGTGATCGGTGGCAGCCAACGACAATGGGCCAGTGGTGGACGGCAGGGGGTGATGGTATCCCCCTTGGGTTTATCCCATAGCCATAGATCGTGGTCATTGATTTTCAGATCTGTCACTTGTCGTTTCCCAAATCGTCAGCGATCGATCAGTAAGACAATATCATCAGTGGAGAGAAGTGGAACCCCATTGCATCGGCATTCACACCAAGCGGGCCCCACCTCCACTTTTGATGAGATTGTCAAACCAATTTGTACGGCCAAGATCATTCCCTGACCCCACACAGTGCTGCAATGTCCAAATGTGTGAGCATTAAAGTCATGTTTCTACACCAGCTGCAAGTCACCCAGAAGGTAATGTTTTGAGGTTTTTCACCAACTGGTGTACCACGCTGCACATGTAGTCTAGTACAGCCATTCTTTAGTAAGCATGTGACTGAAGAGGTGCAATATTTTACACGTGCGTACTTCGACCCTTTTTTTTTTTTTTTCCACATTGGTGGGTGTACAGGAATCCATCGAGCAAAATGGACCCACTTCGGACTCAGACTAATCACTCCATAAATACGCATTGACTAATCACTCCATAAATACGCATTGATCTATGCTGGAGTTTTCCTTACGCACTTATGGGTAACTCGAGAGGGGGTCAACAAACTCATGAGTATCATGTCAAGGCTGGTAAGAATGCCGATGTGTTATGTTACTCCGTTCAAGGTTGTACAAATTTGGCTTAGTGTGTATCTGTTTGTACATGTCACACCTCTTAACCAAACAACTTCAATCTGAGTGGACATCTATTTTTAAAAACATAGCAAATGAACAAGTCGATCGCTATGGGCTATCTCTCGCCTCTGGTGTTCTTACTCAGGGGAGGAGATTTGTTTGTTTTTTCTTCCACATTGCCAGCACGCTTCCTTCTTTTGGAACCGGCTTCACCGGTCGATGGGTCACATTCTTTTGCCTAGTCCTAACCTTTTTAACAATTTAGGACGTGTTTTGCTTCATTCCCCAAAATCGTTTTGATATTTTGCTTATGCATTTTTCAAATAAATGTATGTGCAAAAAAATGGAATGATCATGGGGAATAATGATGCCAAACACCCCATTGGTCGCCTCGGATCTTGATTTGATGTCTCGATATTCTTTCTTGTTGCTATCTCTACCATTCAGTTTTTTGCACGATTTTTTTTTTGTAAGGTTTTTTTTTTGTTCGATTTATCAAACATTTGCTCGCTTTTGTTTTATTTTTGGAAGAAGCTTGATTAGAGGTTTTTTAATCATAAGGTGATATGTATCATGTTTTGGTTGGGCAACGGCTATATTCAGCATAGTTTTTTATATGGATAGGTTGCGACTTACGGCCAACCCTATAATTTATTTCATTTTGCTAGGAGTAGCTCGGGACTAAAGACAACCCCCAACTCTGTAGACACTCAACGCCTTCTTCCTCCTCCTCCCTCCTCCTCCTTATCCTCCTCCATCTCCTTCCTCCTCCTCCTCTCCCCTCTTTCTCTCTTTTCATCCTCTCTTTTCATCTTCCTCCTACATTCATCCATTTCAGGCCGAGTGATACTACACCCCTTTTGGCTAAAGGAGACCGAGTGCACTGTAGTGGCACTTGTGCACCGCTGATCACTCGGCTTCCAAAGACCAAATGGACTGTAGGAGCGCTTGGCCTCCAATGGCCAAATGCAATGTAAAAGGTACTCGGCCTCCTATGACTGAATATTGTGTGCTAGACCATCATTGATCACTAGGTCTCCAACGACTGAATGGTTTGTAGGAGCACTCGGCCTCCAACGACTGAATAATTTGTAGGAGCACTCGGCCTGCAATGGTTGAATGAGATGCAAAGAAGCTCAGTCTGCAATGATCGAGTCATTATTTCAGATGGAGGAGGAAGAAGAGGCGGCACGAGAAGGAAGGTGATGGGGGGTGGGGGCAATGGCATGCACAATCTAGCAAAGATGGTAGAAGAGAAGGATAAAATTGAAATTTTGTGAAAATCTGCATCTTAGGTCTGCCTTAGGTAAAGTATTGGTTGGCCTTAGGGGTGCAAGTTGGAACGAAAATTCCGATTCCGCCCGAAATCGATCCAGAAAAATTCTGATTTTGGCACCATATAATTAAATCCGAATTCCAAAATTCCAATTTCCGATCCGAAATTTTCGAAAACATCCGATCCGAAAAAATCCAAAAATTTTCGATGTTTTATTTCGACCCGACTCAACCCAGACCCATCTGAAGCAGCAGGTGTTGTGCATTATTGGCCCTTGGGCAAAGCCACCAAAGTCATTGCTTTGGACCTCACCCAAGGGCAGGGCACCATATATATATATATACATATATATATATATACATATATATATATATATATACATATATATATATATACATATATATATATATATATATATATATATACATATATATATATATATATATATATATATATATATATATATGTGGGGGCGGGGATGCTGGACCTGAGGTGCAGCAAGAACGCTGCACCTCAGGCATTGTTTTACCTACCTAGAAGTTTTGGAATTTGATGAAATTTGGTGAGGGTGTTGTCTAGGGTAAGGTGATCATCCTCACCAATTTTCATCAAATTTCAAAACTTTTAGGGGGATCAAATGGTCGAAGCAAAATCAGCCGTCCGCAATCATCGTTAAAATCTGCAGATTTTGCTTCGACCATTTGACCCCCCTAGAAGTTTTGGAATTTGATGAAAATTTGTGAGGATGATCATCTTACCCTAGACAACACCCTCACCAAATTTCATCAAATTCCAAAACTTCTAGGTAGGTAAAACAATGCCTGAGGTGCAGCGTTCTTGCTGCACCTCAGGTCCAGCATCCCCGCCCCCATATATATATATATATATATATAATGGGTCCAACTCAACACCAGCAGGCAATAGCCCGCGAAAAATCCTAAATCCCAACCAAATCCTATTCTATTGTCTCCATCCTTTGCTCGACCCGATCCAACCCAACCCAACCATGACTCAACTGAAGCAGGATGTGCTGTGTGCAATTCATAAAATTCTAAATTTCTATCAAAAATGAAAATTCTGAAAAAGAAATCCTAAAAACTGCCAAAATTGGAGAATTCCAAAATTTTCCGAAAATATAACATTCCGAAAATTTCTGATAATTCTGAAAAATTCAAATTGGAATTGGATTTTGAAATTCCGAAATTTCGGAATCGGAATACCATTTCGGATTCCTAAAATTTTTGAAAATTTTCTGAACACCTCTATTCCGATCTGATCTGATCCATCCGAAAATCAGCCCTAGTTGGCTTTACATTGGTTATATTAGGTGTATTGAATGTGACTTACAGACTGCCCCCTGAAATAACTGTGTTATACTTTTGTGCTTTGTACTATTTAATGGTGAAACTATTAGGGATGGCTTGGGCCTCATTGATATTATGTCGGGTCGGGCCTATTCAAAAATAGTTACTTGCTAGGCAATGGGCCCATTGCCAGTACTAGAAACTGTGGAAGATCTGTCACTCTCCTGTGGGCTCGTAAACCATGGGGAATCACATATCGCCTCTTTAAGTTTTCCCCCTATTTTTGTTATAATCTTGGCGTCTCTCATTTTATAGGGATTTTTACATATAACCCAATAAATTTATTGATAGTACAAATAACCCCCTCCATCTTTAAACTTTATGAAAACACCCCCTCACATATTACCATTTAGTAAAAGAGCCTGCGGCAAAATAAGCAGACACCCATTGAAGCCCTTTGGAGTTTTAGAATGTGCTGATTTTTTATAAACACAAGCACCCTACCTTAGATATAACACCCACAAAAAATCAGTACATTCTAAAACTTTTAGATGCATTTATAGTTCAGATTAACGGTTACAACGGACGCTATATAAAACATAACATTTGATACCCTGAGTTTTAGTCTGTGCTTAATTTTTAAAAGTGTTCTAAGTTAGGGTGCTTATGTTTACAAAAAATCAGCACATTCTAAAACTCACTACTCATTTCGATAAAATAGACTGTCAGTCTATACCCCGTTTCCTCTTTAGCAAAATCCCCCTACCGCTAAAATTTTACCCTCGAGTTAAATGAATAAAACTTAAAAAATGAGAGGCATTTTATTAAATGTCAGAATATAAGGGAGTTATTCATAAAACTTAAAAAGTGGGGGTTTGTTTATAATATCAATATATGCTAAGGGTCTATTTGAGAAAACCCCTATTTCATATCAGCATAGAAATCAACGAATAAGATTCAGTGCTATGATCATGTTCTCCGATCACGGTTTTACCGCCACAACCACCACCCTAGTCTGCAAATTTGTTTTACATACCAAAGAGGTTAATCGAGTGCAAGTATCACCACACACACATCCTGTTAGTATAATGCATATACTAAGAAAGAACGGCCATCACATCGGATGCTCTCAGCGCGATGTAATCGGAGCCATCGGTGCTCTTGAACTCGCTTCCGGCGTACTTGGAGTACAATACTGTGCTCCCAGAGGTCACCGACAGCGGTTTTCTCTTGCCCTCCTCATCCAATGGACCAGGGCCAACGGCAACCACCTGTTCATCAACATCATATGATCAGGTTGGCATCAGATCTCTGCCATTTTAAATCTTTCGGAAAGTCTAGGTGACAGAGCATCAGATCATACAGGGTTCATTATCTGTATAAAGACCAAAGCCTCAAAAGGAACTTGCCAAGTCAGAGAAACAGAAAGAGATACATCTCCGCTATCAAGCTATTATTGGAATAATCTTTTATTTTTTGCTGGACCAGCCAGACGGTCAGAGGACAAGGCGCTAGAGCAAGGGCTCAAAGAGGTCCAAAGATCGAAACGGGGGAAGGTCGCATGGTTGCTATTTATTAAATTCCATAATCCGTGGATCTCACATCAACGATCAGGATTCGCACATGAAAACAAGGCACAACGGCCTTGAGGGAAAGTTCGCTCCACAGTGTCTATACCGGGAGTTGAACAAGAAACCTCACCAACAAGGGAGAGAGAAATACAACCAGGCCAAGACCCAAGGGCCCGTTGGTTAGTATTGGAATAAATCATATCGAGAAAAAATATAAAATGTATTGAAAAGGAAGGCAATCTCACCGTCCCAATTGAAGGCTTTTCCTTGGCTGCCTCTGTCAACAGCAAGCCACCGGCGGTTTTCTCCTCAGCCTCCGCAACCTGAGATTCAAGAAATCATTAGCAAGACGCTCCAACAATATATCATGCGATAACTTGAAAAGGTCACAACAGCTTGTTTGCAACAAAAAGCCCATTCAAGAAACCATTTATGATCTCCAGAAACTAATTCTTACTTAAACCAAAGTAGATTGGTGAAGGCTTGTTTGATAAGATGGAAGCGGGTTCATTCGACTCCACATGATGAATCACAAGACCAGCAGGATCTGAACTCAAACTAGGATTCAATGTATAATAGGGTAGAAGTTTAAAGGCAATTTGTTTCGACTCTCAACAAGGCAATGAGGCTAGGTGTAAGCTTTCATGGATCATTCTTTACATACGAGGAATCTCTCCAAAAAAATAACAAGGCACGTGGTGAGAAAAAGTAAGGCCAAGAATAGAAATTAGGAGTGGATTGGACAAGCAACAATATGACTGACTGCATACCCCAAACATGACACCGTGATCTAAGGTTAAAAGGGGCACTTCATATAACCCTGGTTATTATTCTCACCTACCACCCTTATAATCCCTTACCACCTGTTCTGATCTGCACCTACCCATTTTGAATGGAATGCGACGGATCAAGAGATGAAGGTTAACAAAGAATAAGTCACTTCAATTATTTTATTTACTTAAATGTATGAAAATTATCAAAAGGCTGATGATACAACAAAGAAATAAGATATTATTGAAAGCTTGATGGTCCTTTCTATGAAATCCTCACTAGTCCAGAATTTACAAAGGCTAACAGTAAGACACAAAAAGCTGAACTGAAAGAACGATAATTTGTGAGCGCCAAGGGCATACCACCTTAATTATCATAATTTGAGAGTATAAAATTACTCGGTTGTTTCGAGTTGTATAGGTCCTAGTGTTCTAGTCAGTGCAGCACATTTCTATCAGATATTAGTGCATCACAATTTTCATCAAATTCAAATGCAGTTCACAACAACTCAAGGTATGATCCCAGTTAGTTCTTGAGGTGTAGGAACTACCCCTTGGTATCGTTTATGGCTTATTGGGGTTTTACGTTATCGGATTTCAAACGCTTCGGTTCCAATGTCCGCTATCCGAACTTGAGTTTTGATTACTTGTCTTTTGTATCAGATTCCCGAGTGGTTGACTGTGACAAGAGTCGGATCTAGTTGAAGGGCAAAGGCTCACTTGTTGATGATGCACTTGTACTCTTGCCAAAGGTCCAATAGGTAGGCCCAAAGTAGGTGCTTAATATACACTTGTGGCTTCGGGGGTCTAAGAGGCTCAACACTTTGGAAAATCTTCCTAGTGTTGAGGAGACTCGGCACCCATCCGAACAGTTACTCGGATAGCAGCCAAAATCTGTCTGAATTGATTGTTCGGATGCACAATCACTAATCAGTGTTTGAATAGTAGTTCGGATGCATAATTGAACAATCCTTGTTGGTCCGGACGAATAAGCGGCTTCAGTGCAGAGCATCTGAACCATTGGTCGGACCCCATCAGCCGACTTGGTCGATAGCTGAGTCTGACAACCGAACAAATGTTCGAACGCTTTGGGTAAGTCGTCCTAACAGCTGTTCAGCTGGTGTCGGCCCAGGCCGCGAGCTGGGAGTAAGTTTCAATTTTTTCGACTGTTGGATCTGTATCCATGGCTCTCCTTTGGGGGGATTGATCTACGGTATAAATAGACACCTTGGGGTCTTTGAGAAGGGCTCTCCTTTGCTGAAATTGATTTTGGGGATTTTTGAGAGCTTGGGTAGAGATTCTTGCAAGCTTGCTTCTTTGATTCATCGGGTTCTCTCTTCGATCTCCCCTTTCATATTGTCATGGACTCATGGGCTTGATCCCTTCCATGAGAATTCACGTTCTTCGAAGAATCTCTGCTTCGATAGTTTCTATTGCTTAGCTAATTCCTCGGGAGGCCAAGCCTTGTGTTTTCTCGGATATTTAGTAGGTAATGATCTTCCCTCCTATTTTGGTTTTCATCTAACCCCTTCAAATCCCACGCTTTGGATTCTTTCGTGCGAAGCAAAAGAGAAGATTGGAGGTACTCGAGTGAATTGACCCTCAAGTGTGTAATTCCTCTTAGTGGGTAATTCAGACAAATGATATAATTCCTTTGAGGTCCACCGTGTTAGTTTAAATCGGTGAAGTAATCATTTATACAATGATAGGCCCACAGTGCAATGAGCTTCACTCTTGGGTGCGTTTAGCCTTTGCGAAAGCGACATTTTTATAGGTATTGCCGCTTGTGAAGAGGGAGTTCGTGCGGCGTCATGGGTGAGCATCAATAGTCGTTTGTGTGGGATCGAGTGAAAGGCAACCAAGACAGATGGGCTTGTGAAGAGCATAAGGAGTCAGAATAAGTGGCATTCGAACAGTGGTTCGAATGCATAGGGCTCAATTTAAACGGTCCTTGTTGGTCTGAACGAATAAGCGGTTTTAGTGCTGGGCATCCGAACTATTGTTCAGACCCCGTCGACCGACTTAGTCGTTGGTTGAGTCTAGCGTCTGAACAACTATTCGGAAGCACTGGACAAGTCGTTCGAACAACTGTTCGGACGGTGTCGGTCCAGGCCGCGGCTGAAAGCAGGTTTCAACTCATTTCAACCATTGGATCTATATCCAACGGCTCACCTTTGGCAGGGGGGAGAGGATTAATCTATGAAATAAATAGACACTTTGGGGTCTTCGAAAAGGGCTTTCCTTTGCTGGTATTGATTTTGAGGATTTTTGAGAGCTTGGCTGGAGATTCTTGAGAGCTTGCTTTTTTGATTCATCAGGTTCTCTCTTCGATCTCCCCTTCCGTGTTGTCATGGACTTGATCTCTTCCGAGGGATATTGTGCTCTTCGATGAATATTTGCATTGATGCTTTCTCGTGAGGTCAAGCCTTGTGTTTTATTGGATTTCTAGTAGGTAATGATCTTTCCTCCTCTTTTAGTTGGATAGATTTTCATCCAACCCCTTTAAATCCATGCTTTGGGTTCTTTCGTACGAAGCGAAAGAGACGCTTGGAGGTTTAATTCCTCTTAGTAGGTATTTGGATGAACCAGTATAATTCCTTTGAGACCCACCGTGTTGGTTTAAACCAGCAAAGTAATCCCTTATACATTGATAGTCCCAGTGTAGTCAAGGCGCTAAGGCGGACTCAAGCGCTCAACCTTACTAGCGCCTGAGGCGAGAGGTGAGGCAAGCACCTGATTGAAATAAGACGTGCAAAAAAACTATACACACACACACACACACACTAAAATGACTAGTTGAAACAAGTTCGCATATTATATAGCATGTGCCATCAAACATCAATAAAACTCATCATCATCAAGTTCTATAATCTATGTCATCCTCATCTTAAAAACTATAAAATATAAATAATACAGATTGGGATCTAGGCCTTGATGTCCGTAAGATGAAAAAAATGTGAATTGAAGATGTGAAGTAAACATATAAAGAATTATGACACTATAGAACTGAATCAAAACATAAATTAAAAAACTGAGAGAAGAATTTTGATGGGCAACATTATACTCACTTCGTGACAGACGCTGAAGGCGGCCCCAAAGTTTAAACCTTAACCTACCCGATCGTCACGAGTTCTTTTTTATCTTGCTCAATCGCATGGAAGATTTGAATCCACAGGGAACAGGATCCTCTGAGGTTATATACTCATAGGATCGGATAGGTTAAAGCTAAAATTGAATCACAACCGTCCGTTACACCCAACCCGACTAGTGAATCACACTCAGTCCCAAATGTCATGCAAAAGGACAATTGTGATTCAATTTGGCTTCAACATAAACCGTCAATTAAATGAGGCGGGCGCCTCGACTGCCTCAGGGTGTAAGGCGGGCGCCTCAAGCCGACTTATATAACTACTCTCGCCTCAATCCAGGGGAGGCGCCTTTGCCTCACCTCACCTCGCCTCGCCTCAGGTGGGCGCCTCGGCTCGCCTTAACTATATTGTCCCACAGGGTGTGATTTACTCTTAGGTGCGTTTAGCTTACGAGGCGGCGTTTTTATAGGTGTCTCCGCTTGTGAAGAGGGAGTACGCACGGCGTCGTAGGTGAGCATCCAAAGTCGTTCGTGTGGGATCAAGCACAAAGCGACCAAGATGGTTGTAAAGACCTAAAAAACGAGTCATTATTCGGTGCAGTGTGGAGGCGAACTCCTAGGAGTGCTTGCTTGAGATTTTACTTCTCTATAATTGGGTCTTTGAGCTAGTACTGGATTGCTCTCACCATCCAGCCAAGTCGGCGAAGTTTTTCCATGTTGAAGGGTTTACTCGTAAAATATTCGTTGAACAATTTACTTATTGTCTTGCATCATAAAAACATCATATGCTATGTCCATAGCACCCGGCATGCCTCATTTTGTCATTGCTTGAGAAACCTAGGGAGGCATGCGAACTTCGTCTCTAATCTTTTAAAATCTACAAGTGTTCGACTCGGGGGTTAGTTTTCTCGTTAGTTTGAACAGAAGATTATTACAGCTGAACAAAAGAAATTTCCGCTGACTACTCCAAGTTATTCCTTATGGTCGATCCTCTCACATGTTGTCTAGCATTGGAAGTGAGTGAGATCAATGATTGGTGTCGCAATTAGAGTGTGTATCCCGTCGTACTCCGATCTACCACCGCTAGTTTCCCCCCTCACGGGAGCTTCTATACTTGCCAGCTACCCGCTCATGTAGGAGCTCCTGCATACGTGGTTGGCGCCAAGCTTTGGTTTGATGTGGATTGGTGGGCCCACACATTCAAGTACTGGAAAAAAAAAAAGTTCAAAAAATTCTTAGCTGGTAGGTGGGTTCAAAGAAAACTTTGTTAAACTTATTTAAATGAGTGGGCCCATCGATCCACAAGCAACCAATTCTTGCCACCGAACCCCTCTACAGGAGCTCCTGCATGAGGGGGTAGGAGGCAAGTATTGTTCCATAATGAAGGACATTTTTATTAACAAAAAAAAAAGAATGATAGACAAAAGGAGGTACAAAGTGGATCGTCCTCATGTTACTTTTAGGATTAAAATAAATGTACTATCAAATGATAATCGATGTTCCCTTTTATATAAATAGCCGTGGCCAGTAAAAGAAT
The DNA here is from genome assembly GCA_947650365.1 of Chamaelirium japonicum. Classification (NCBI taxonomy): domain Eukaryota; kingdom Viridiplantae; phylum Streptophyta; class Magnoliopsida; order Liliales; family Melanthiaceae; genus Chamaelirium; species Chamaelirium japonicum. The sequence continues at coordinate 10,662,492 of OX393558.1, forward strand.
AAGCCATACCATCCACATTAACCATATACCATTGCAATCTTATAATTGCTTGGACCACCAATTATGATCACTCTAAGGAAACGATGAGCATCTAGCAGAAAATCAGCAAACATGCTTAAAAAGAAAGGGCAAACCTTGATTAGAATTCGATCATTAAGAGGCTTAAGATCCTTGACGTCATCAGTATCAAGAACTCCCACAATGTCATCTTCCTTCAACAGAAGATGGTTAGCTCCATTGAATTCCAATTCCGTCCCAGCATATTTGGAGTAGACAACCTGGGTTCCAGCCTACAGCCATAGAATGTTTGCATCATAAATCATGGACAAAGGACATAAATGTTTAAGAAAGGCTGGTGATATGTGTAGAATTCAAGTGCCTCATTTATCAGAGGAGAAGAGTTCGATAACTTGCACATGTAGATGCAAGTTTACTGTCTGCAAAAGAAGCCACAAACAGTATGGATCTTCTAACGAAGAACTTTTAAAGATTACCATCCAGGCGAATACATCTGGCGCAGTAGTGGTAAATGAATAATATTATACACCAAGTATTAGATTAATCTCTTGTCCAATTAGCTTTTTCACATTCACAAGTCACTCATATAATCTTCAACTCAGCAAAGGCAACCAATTTGGCTACAGAATCACAGAAAAACACGATCATCCTTAAAAACAAATGGTTACATGTAGCAATCTTTACAATCAATGCATAAAAAATGAAGATAAGTTAAGAGTAAGAGATACCTCAACACTGATCTCTACTTTATTCTTGCCAATGGTCCTGCCCTCTCCAACAACTACCACCTCACCTCCTTGAGGTTTTGACTGAGCAGTTGTTGGAAGAAATATACCTCCAGTAGTTTTCTCCTCAGAAGACTTGATCTTGACAAGTACTCTGTCACCTAAGGGCTTGATGGAAGTATACTGCAATCATGCACAGATCTAAAACAGTTAGACAGGTTTTTTTTAAAAAATGAACCTCATCGCACCCAAATATTATGACAATGAAAGCTAGTGAAGAGGCATAAAATGGCCATAAGATAGTGATGGCAAGTTATCATTTTCAAACAGACCAAACTCCTTTAAAATTGAAGGGGGAAAGCACTAGGTCCAAAACATTTACAGTATTTTCCATGCGGCATAACTTGTTGTAGGGCTGCAACTTGGCCAGGTTGAACCCAACCCAACCAGATCCCAATCCGACTCTAGGTCGGGTTTAGGCTCATTTTATTGAAGGGCAAGTTGGGTTCAAGTTGGAAAAAGTCAACCCGAACTAAGTTTGGGTTGGGCTCAAGCCAAGGGGCCAGGCAACCCGACCCAACCCAAACCCTGGTTGAGTGTAACATGTCACTTTATAAGCCCCACGAATTTTATTCCCAGAAATGCATGGATCTTGTTCCCAACCCAAAGAGCCACAAACCAATAGACAGTGGAGGTAAGAGCCACTTATTGGTAAGAAGTAAGGATAAAAATATTTCTTGATATTTTGCTCTTTAAAATTCAAAACTTAGTACATGTAACAAAATAAGCATTATCCGAACCCACGCAATCGACCTGACCCACCAGCTTGAGCTAACCCGAGTTTAACCTGCGCTTGAAATTTTTTCTCAAGTTGGGCTTGGGTTGGGCGGTGCGAGTTGAAGGCCAAGTTGCATTGGGCTGTGAGTTGAGGGTTCCACAACTTAGGTTGGGCTTGGGCTGAGCTCCAACCCAACCCAACTCGCATGAGTTGTAACCCTAGCTTCTTGCCCAAACTACAACTTCTACAATTTAGGAAAAGCTACAACTTTCTTAGATATATAGAAAACAATTTTAGAATTATCTTCCATTAAGATAACTCAAGGTACATAACTTCAAATTCAATTTCTTACTAATATTCAAAGAAGAACCTGAAAGCATCACGACACTGATAAGAAATGAGTAAGTTCTGTTTATCAGTATGCATTTCCAGTCACGATATAAAAAAAGTTCAATAAGAAAATGGTCTTAGTTGAACATCAAATGCGTAAACATAGTTGCCAGAAATCATGCAAGTAAATGTTCCTGGGACACATTTGAGACATTGGATACAGTTCACAACCCAAAAGTTGTAGAAATAATGAAAAGTATAGAGCAACCCTCGAAGATTGAGGAAACATATTAAAGAACTGAAGGAAACCAATTGATGTTATTTTCCAATGTTTTTCAGTTTCATGCATTAGAAACTTTCAATAAACATTGAGGGTTTCATTGCCCTCAATGTTTTTGCATATTCACATTCTTTTCCTACAAGGCTATAATGTCTAACATGGTATCAGAGACTGCATTTGGAGAGGACTAATTGCCCTAGTATCTCTTATCACTCTTGCACTCTTCTTTCTTTATGTACTTTTTATTTTGCTTAGCCTGGGGGAGAGCACTAGTATACTCAAGGAGGTTTCTTGCTGGTGCACGGAGGTCCATTATAAAGGTGTCTTTGGGTCTAGCGGCTTTTGACCCTATCCAAATCCTTTTGTTATTTGTTGTGTCTAGCATGCCAACATGTGATGTAGATTATGTAGGATTGTTGGTTCAGACTTCAGATGATCAGTACTATTCTTGGTCCTGTTCCTTGGCTTGAGGCGACCAAGGCAAACTTCAATCGCTGCATTATCTCTTCCGCCATCAATCACCAATGTGACTCAGCACCAACATTGCTAGTTGCCACTTGTCTCTACCACCACAAGCAGATCTCCACTTCAAAAAAACATCTACCAACCATTGCTAGAATTCTCCCTCTACCTCCATTGTCCACTCAAGAAGAAGAGAAGGCAAGGTTTGATTGTTTGATCAAACTCATCTCACCGGTAATCGCAGATCAAATTATCCTCTATCAAGTTGGAGATTTAATCCCATCTTTGCGTTGACAGTTAATAATAGATAAGTCGAGTTAAACAGATCATTGAGTTTTAAGTCAACACCCGATATCTTCAATTTTGATTCATTTCCCAACATGTTTGACCTATCACAGATCAACCAAAACAGGGGAGAAAGGATATCAAGAGGAGCCAATCAGTTCAATCATCAATTCAGAGGTTGTGATTTTCAAACTGTTCCTCCAAAACCATTTTTTATCAAACTCTAGTTTACTAGCTACATCGCAACACCCTAATCCTAAGGTTCTCTACATCATGTCTATTCTTCTCTTTAAATGAAATACATCATGCGCTAGTTCTCATTCTTTTTAAGATTCCCATGCTCACACTCCAGAAATTTGATCTTATCCATTTTCATTATGTTGCTCCTTAGCCACTAAAAGACCTTCTTCAACTCCTCTCTAGGGGCAAAACCTTTGTGCGCTAATCCAGCAAGTGACATCATGCTGACCACAGTGAGCCACAACACCACATACTCATGTGATTACCCCTAAGAGCCAAATTTCCTTCTCTCATCTCTGAGCAATTATCTTCTCCGTGGCACATTGCTATCTTGCATCTGTTATCTCAATTCCTCACATTGCTAAATTTATTGCCCAAATAGTCAAATTGTCTTGCCCTTCGTTTTAGGGTTCCGCTTTGATTGTGGTTTGCATCTATCAAGTGCGCACAAGAGTTCCACACATTGCTTGTCTTTGTATCCTAGCACATCTCTCACTTCATACACATTTCAATATTTGTGTCTATTGTTTACTCTTATGGTCATAACTCCTGTGAAAAGACTTTTTAGAGGAGTTGATGTGAATCTTGATGACATCAATTGCCATGATTTGAAGAGTAAGTCGAGGAACAATCTCATAGGTCAAGGCCTATAGTGGAACATTGGTGGCAGGATCCATGTCATGATAATTGTGTACAACATAAGTGTCGGTCAAGTCAATAATGTTATGTTGGATGGAATCTGATGGTTTGGTTAAAAAATTGGAATGTAGTCCCTCGACATGCCAAAGACCCCGAGGTAGCGGGCTTCCCCTCCGTGGGTACGGGGTCTAGTTGAGGCATTTTCATTACAATTTTTTGCAATTCTACGTAAACCCTGATTGCAGAGGGTATATACAGATGGTTAGCCGCCATGCATTGAATTCTTGTACCATCTTTTATTTTTGCCTCAGCGCAGAGTGGAATCGGTCGTGAAGGGAGGATGAAGGCAACTTGTTGAACCTTATTAAATCTGTGTCTTTTTTGGTTGTGTGATTTGCATCTTGTTCTTTCGTTTATTCCTAACAAACTGAAATCAGAGCTCCGAGTTCGAGTGAGAGTGATGGCAGAGGAGGGAAAGATAAAGGCCGAAAAGTTCAATAGCACAAACTTCGGGTTTTGGAAGATGCAAATAGAAGATTATCTTTATCATAAGGAACTCTCTCCCTCCTTGAGGAAAATCGAACAAACCAGAAAAGACGTCTAACGAAGATTGGAAGGTACTCAATAGGAAAGGCCAAGGGATAGTGCAATAGTCCACTACTGGGTTGATAGCTTTCTATGTCTTCAAGGTGAAGACAACGACAATCTGATAGAAGCCCTATCAGGAATGAATGAAAAGCTCTCTGCCTCGAATAAGGTTTTCCTGGTGAAGAGATTGTTCAACATGAAGGCGAGTGAGGGAGGAAGCATGGATGAATATCTTAATGATGATAACATGATTAAAAGTCAATTTGGAATTTGTGGGCATCGAGAAGATGAACTCAAGGCTCTCCTACGTATATTAAGTTTACCAGATAGTTCAAATAGTCTGGTAATGGCAATAAACCTCTTCTAGATCACGATAATTAAAGTTTGATGATGTCCTAGGTGTCATACTAAATGAGGAAGCTTGCAGAAAATCATCAAGAGAGGTATCAATATATGCTTTAAATACATAAAGCAAAGGAAGGCTAGGAAGCACGCGCACTTCCCCAGGCCCCCTGTACCCGGTCGGACATTGACACACGCTGAACACGCATGTGTCGTGTCCCACGTGCTTCCGGGAGCTGGACACTCGTTGTCGGACACTCGCCGGATATGGTGGGCTGACAAGTTGTTCGATATCTGATCCTCTAAAATTATAACCTCCGAAGATCATATAGGTTGAAGCCAAAACTGAATCACAGTCGTTCTTTTGCATGTCATTTGGGTCTAAGTGTGATTCACTTGTCAAGCTGGTTGTAACGGACAATTATGATTCAGTTTTGGCTTTAACCTATCTGATACTCTGAGATTTCAAATAGGTTGAAGCCAAAACTGAAACACAGCCGTTCTTTTCCATACCATTTAGGATTGTGTGCGATTCACCAATCGAGCTGGGTGTAACTAAAGGTTGCGAATCAGTATGCATTAAAATTTTATTTTAGTTGTTTTCTATGAGGTTTTTTTGGTTATTGAAATATATATGAATTGTACACACATAAAATATAAATAAAAAATTTTAATTTATTTTGTCATGTCCCCGCCGTACCCGTGTCCCCTTTTTTAGGATTTGTTGTGTCGACGTACCCACGTCGTGTCGTACCCGTGTTCCCGTACCAGTTTCGATGCTTCTTAGAAGGAAGGTCTTTGAAGGAGTTCATATCGTGGTAAATCAAAATCCACAAGAAGCAAATCGAAATCGGGAAGAACAAAGGCTATATATTGGAACTGTAGGAAAAAGGGACATCTCTGAAGTCATTGAAAAGTTCCAAAGAAGTCAAAATGGAACAAAGATCAAGATCAGGATTCCGCAAACCTCGTAGTTGAGGTATTTCAGGATGCTCAGAATTATCTTTTGACAATCACATTGAATATTGGGTAGTAGATTCAAGTCTCTTTTCACGCTACCACACACAAGAAGATTGTGAAGAATTATGCTTGTGATTTCAGAAAGGTATATTTGGGTGATGATGAACCATGTAGTATCGTAGGTACGGGAAATGTTTAGATCAGGTTGCCAAGCGGTTCTTTATGGGTATTGAAAGATGTCAGGCATGTCTTTAGTCTAGCCTGAAGAGAAACTTGATCTCAGTGGAACAACTTGCTAGCTCTGGGATCTCTGGGTTTGTGACAACCTTCTCTGATGACTTGTGGAAGGTCACAAGAGGAGGTATGATTGTGGCTCGTGCCCAGAGAGAAGGTACCCTCTATTTAACATTACGCTTGCACTTTAATTTGTTGAGCACGTGATCATATCAAATTATCAAGATAGTTCATGCATCATGACCAAGTAAAATGAAATAGAAAATGATATTTAGAAGAAAATAAAATAAAAATAGGATGCATCTAAATAATCCTAATTCCTAAAGAGTCATCCTCATACCATGGAATCAATAGTCGACATATTTCGGCCAAAATGATCAAGATATGTCAGTTTTTTTCGATACTACAATTTTTAGGCCAACATTTCAAAGATTTCGATGAGTTCAGTTGACAAATTTTAGTCATGTCGGTGAGAGATCCTCCAAGGTGCAATTATCCAATTTATCGATCATGTTAGCCGACAGATGTTGGTAAATTTAAGCCAAAAACTAATTAGGTTTCATGTTTGTAGTTTGTAGTACGTAGTTTGTATTTTATTATTTTATACAAGTCAATATGAACTTGTATGTTTGTGCTTTGTATTGGTTGTACTTCATAGCTATGCAGTCAAAGTCGGTAGTCGGCCCTAGTCGGCCTAGGGCCGACTAGGACTAGTCGGCCAAAACTTATTCTAACCCCTCCCCCCCCTCCCTAAACATATATGATATATGAACTAGTATAAATGTCAATAAGTATATGATATTAGTCGGTTAATAACAATACATACCTTCACACTTCACAACATGGGTATAAATACATAAGTAACAGTCTAACAGAACACAGTTGTATTGGCTTCATGCCCATGCCAAAAGACTCAGAACTAAGAATTCATCACAATGTTTGTTTGATGATGTTTAATCAGTGAACAACCCCAATTTTGATTATAGGGTTATATGAATATCAACAAATAAACTAATTATTTGTCTATTTTTTTATCGGAGATTCTCAGGTGCTCAACAGATGATTACAGGGAAGAGCCATAGTTGTGAGTCTTGCTACTCAAGACTTTGAGCCAATGTAAAAAAATCCAAACAAAATTGCTTGCAAAGACTCCTTTCAAAAAAAATTTTGCTTGCAAAATGCTGCCTGGGGACTAGTCGGCAGTCGTTAGTCGGGGACTAGTCGGGCAAGTCGGGTCTAGTCGGGGACTAGTCGGGCTACCGCCCAGCAATGAAAAAATCAAAATAAATCGGTCGGCAAAATGCCGCCCAGCGACTAGTCGGGGACTAGTCGGGGACTAGTCCCGACTTTGATAGCATAGCTTCATAGTAAACTGTATATGGATCCAATGCCTTATTTGTGTGCATTTATCTTTAATTTAACTTATCATGAAGTTTCATTGAGAAATCTCATCTTTTTCTCCATCTCGACTGACATCTCACAGGATTCGGCCGACAAATTCCAAAAATTCCATCAAAAATAAAAAAATTGCCATAGAAATATTCCCGAAATCCACAAAATATTTATTTTTGACAGACCAAAATCGGCATCTGCAATAACATTTAAAATCTTGACTCATACCAAATTTATGCAACCATGTGTCATCTACGGTTTCAAAAGGAGGAGCTGCAGGGGTGTCTAAAGCAACAAATTCATAGAATGAATTGATGACTCTGCCTGAGATTCCATTTCACTTCGATTCTCTTTTTTTTACCTTCTATCTTCTTTCTCATACCAAATTTACGTACCCTTGTGCCATCTACGGTTTCAAAAAGAGGAGCTGCAAGGGTATCTAAAGCAACCAATTCATAGAATTAATTGACGACTTTTGTTGAGAGTTTATTTCACTTCGATTCTCTCTTTTTTAACTGTTTTCTTCTTTGTTCTTCGTATACTATCGTTTTATATCAAGTGGATTCTGTAATTTTTGCTATAATCTGCTCAACTTATTAATATATTTCTTCTCCTTTCTTTGATTATTGCTGCAAATGTCCGCATCAAAATCTAATACTATTATCCTATATAACAGCCCCGTTTAGATATTCGCGTACACTTTACGCATCCTACACATTTGAGTCCTCAAATTCTGAGGTTTAACAAATTTCCTCCCATGGCTCCCCCCCGAAGCCTTAAAACAAGAAGAAAAAAAAACATTTAATGGGAAAAAAAAAATCTTTTTATACCTTTGGTGCGACAAGGGTGGCAGCCTTGACGACTAGACCCCGGAGGCGCCGCCAGTCGGGGCCCAGCCTGCAAGCTCCCACGGAAGAAGTCATCAAACACTGGGGCGGGGTGTGGCGGAGGCCCACGAAGCACGGCATCGCGTTCGTCCCCGCCACCGCGGAGGCGGACCCCAACATCTGTACTCCGGCCATCGATTGAATTATTTTCACGTAGAAATGATGGAAAACCCTAGAAACCCTTGGCGAGCTCCACAGCTGAGTTTATCAGTGAGCTTCGTTCTGATGTCCCTCTCATGGCGTTTAATAGTAACCGGTTTCTCGTTGCTGTGTCCGTCCAATTGCACGTAAACTAGTGGTGCCCGTGCCAATTGGCACGAAGCGGGCTTGTTCGGCGCGACCACCTCCCCCCCCTAACCCAAATCTTTTGTCCCATCATCTACCCCACAGCCGTCCATTGCACCCATATCCGATCCGTGCATTGCACTCAGCCCCAACCGGCAGGTAAAGAAACGGATGTGATTGCCCCCCCCCCCCCCCCCCCGACATATGCTTCAAGTTGTACCTGATCATTGCCGTCCCTTTTGCCTACCGATTGGGACTAAGTGCGATGCACCGGTCGGGTCTAGGTGCAACGGACAACTGTGACTTCGGGGGCAGACGATGGGGCAGAAAAATGAGGCATAAGATTTGGGTTCCCAACCCCCCCCCCCCCCCAGAGAGAGAGAGAGAAAAAGAGAGATATTGTAGGGAAGAGAGAGAGAGAGATACTGAGAGATAGAGAGACGGAGAGAGAGAGAGAGAGACAGAGAGAGAGATCGTGGGGAAGAGAGAGACATAGAGAGAGATCGTGGGGAAGAGAGAGATACAGAGAGGGGAGTCAGAGAGAGAGAGAGAGAGAGAGAGAAAGAGATCGTGGAGAGAGAGGGAGGAGAGATACGGAAAGAGAGAGAGAGAGAGAGAGAGAGAGAGAAAGAGAGAGAGAGAGAGAGAGAGAGAGAGAGAGAGATCGTGGGGAAGAGAGAAAGAGACGGAGAGAGAGAAATCGTGGAGAAGAGAGAGAGAGAAAGAGAGAGATTGTGGGGGAGAGAGAGGGAGAGAGATAAATTGACATTTTTGTCTAGTCAGCATGCGCATTTTTGTCTAATCAGTATTCCATTTTGTTTAGTCAGCATGTAGACCTTCGTGCCATGTTATATAGATTCGTGCAGCAACACAACCCCAGCTACCTTCAGCAACATCGATACTGTAGCGGCTGTCTACGTTGACAACTCGTGCCTGTCAGCACTCCTCAACCACCTTTGACGGCTAGGGCTACTTTCTTGACATCGCCACTCATGCCCCCTTCAAGCAATCCCCCACAACAACAGCTGTTGTTATATTTTAATTGTACTCGCAAGTGCACGAATCGTGGATTATAGTGCAGCGGAACGAGGTCGATCCCACAGGGACTTTGATAGGAAACTTTATAAATCCAAAGTTGATTGAAACCTAATCTAGCTAACAATGCTTGAGAGTCTGATGAGATTAACTAAGCAATTAAATTAACAAAAACTAAGTATATAATAAAGACTAAAGCAATTTAATTATAGAAAAGTATTTGGATTAGGGGAAAACTTAGGTTTCAGGGTTCATCCTAGCATCCTATGATAACTTAAGGTTGATTATTATATTGTACTCAATTAGATCGTCGTAATGACATATTCTAATCGGATGATTTAGTAATGAAAACAAGCATAGTGTAAACATAGATAGAATATTTATAAAAAGATAAGCATTAGGCAACTATTGCATGTAACATTGATTCTTAGCATTAACCATCATATGATCATAATGAATCTACGATAAGCATTCACCATATCTAATGCATGGAAAATCTAGAGAATTTATCAACATGCGTTAACGAAATATTCTATTTTAAAACATTGAAACATAGTTAATAATCAACCCCAAAACATCATTGTAGACACACAAATTGTGTCTAACCCGAACCCGACTCCCATGCACCAATGCGGAGGCAAACCCGACACGCACTTGGACTCGGACCCGACTCGCATGCACTGACTCGGAATCAAATCTGACATGCACTCGGACCAGGACCCGACTCGCGCCCAACAAGGGGCCGGGTGGGCCCATCCTCAAGTGGGGCCCACCCGGCCCCCTACTACAGACCGAACCCCTCATGGGGTGGCCAGCCATGCAAGAAAAGAAAAGAAAAGGAAAGAAAAGAAAGAAAGAAAGAAAAGAAAGGAAAGAAAAGAAAAGGAAAGAAAAGAAAAGAAAGAAAGAAAAGAAAAGGAAAGAAAAGAAAATAAAAGGAAAGAAAAGAAAAAAAAAGGAAACAAGCACCGCCATGCGCGGGAGGAGGTTGCGTATGACGTCTACGTAAGTGTGGATCTGCGCCGATCCCTCGATCCGACGGACAAGAAACGAAGCCGGGTTGCCATCGACTTTATATGCAAAATTCAAAATAAATCAAAAAATGATTGAGCCATAATTACCCCGCTAGAAAAGGAAAGCGAATAAAGGCTTATTCCCCTCATCAATGGATGAATAAATCCTGGGTAATTATGGGGGAGATATTAAAGGGATTCAAAATTAAACTTCCCATATCTCTCCCCTCCCCCCTTCGCCTATAAATAGAGGGGGAGGGGGAAGGCTCAAGAGGGCGGATGGCAAGGCGAAGAAGCTCTGCAGAAGAGGAGACGCGCTCTTCATCGACCCAAGGCTTCACGAGGCACGGGCAAGTCTATCCCTTCGGGATCGGCTTAGTCCATTGAAAGCCCTCATCAACATAAAGACCCTTGCACAAGAAGATCAAGCCTTCGACTCTGTGCACGAAGAAGAAAGCTCAGAGAAGAAGAAACCTTCAACTCCGAAGACGCCAGAAGCAAAGGCCGGAGAAGAAGATCGGAGCGGCACTACCCCGTCGTCTCCAACAAGCCTTCGACTCCGATCAAGCTCAAAAGCCCGGAGAAGAAGAACAAAGTGGCGTTACACCCGTCATCTTCAACAAAGCCTTCAACTCCGATTACACCAAATACGCCCGGAAAAGAAGCCAACGCCACAACCATCGCAAAGGTCGAAGAAATCACTAGCGGGTGGCAAGGCGAAGAAGCTCTGCAGAAGAGGAGACGCGCTCTTCATCGACCCAAGGCTTCATGCGACACGGGCAAGCCTATCCCTTCGGGATCGACTTAGTCCATTGAAAGCCCTCATCAACGTGAAGACCCTTGCACAAGAAGATCAAGCCTTCGACTCCATTCATGAAGAAGAAAGCTCAGAGAAGAAGAAACCTTCAACTCCGAAGACGCCAGAAGCAAAGGCCGGAGAAGAAGATCGGAGCGGCACTACCCTGTCGTCTCCAACAAGCCTTCGACTCCGATCAAGCTCAAAAGCCCGGAGAAGAAGAACGAAGTGGCGCTACACCCGTCATCTTCAACAAAGCCTTCAACTCCGATTACGCCAAATACGCCCGGAAAAGAAGTCGACGCCACAACCATCACAAAGGTCGAAGAAATCACAAGCGGATGGCAAGGCGAAGAAGCTCTGCAGAAGATGAGACGTGCTCTTCATCGACCCAAGGCTTCACGCGACACGGGCAAGCCTATCCCTTCGGGATCGGCTTAGTCCATTGAAAGTCCTCATCAACGTGAAGACCCTTGCACAAAAAGATCAAGCCTTCGACTCCGTGCATAAAGAAGAAAGCTCGGAGAAGAAGAAACCTTCAACTCCGAAGACGCCAGAGGCAAAGGCCGGAGAAGAAGATCGAAGCGGCACTACCCCGTCGTCTCCAACAAGCCTTCGACTCCGATCAAGCTCAAAAGCCCGGAGAAGAAGAACGAAGTGGCGCTACACCCATCATCTTCAACAAAGCCTTCAACTCCGATTACGCCAAATACGCCCGGAGAAGAAGCCGACGCCACAACCGTCGCAAAGGTCGAAGGGCTGCAAGCTGAAGACGAAGCGAGGAAGCTCTGCGGAAGAGAAGATGCTTCTTCATCGACCCAAGGCTCCAAGAGGCACGGGCAAGCCTATCCCTTCGGGATCGGCTTAGTCCACTGAAAGCCCTCATCAACGTGAAGATCCTTGCACAAAAAGATCAAGACTTCAACTCCGTGCACGAAGAAGAAAGCTCAGAGAAGAAGAACCCTTCGACTCCGAAGACGCCAGAAGCAAAGGCCGAAGAAGAAGAACGGAGCGGCATCATCTCGTCGTCTCCAACAAGCCTTCAACTCCGATCAAGCCCCAAAGCCCGGAGAAGAAGACCGAAGCGTCGTCACCATGTCGCCTTCGATAAACGCCCGCTTTATCCACGAAGAAGAAAGCTTGGAGAGGACTCCCTGAGGCGTCGCTACACCCGTCGCCTTCAAAGCAAAGCTAACGCCACAACTGTCGCACGGAGATTGGTGCTACCCCCGCCATCTTCAAAGGTACCCTTCATCTCCGATCACGCCAAAGAAGCCCGGAGAAGAAGCAAAGTCCAGCCAACACCTAAACCGTCGAAGAAGCCTGAAGCATTGAAGACGTTGTCATTGTTGTCCAAGAAGGAGATCAAGTCAACGCTGAAGCAAAAGCCCACGTAAGAAGCCGAAGCAAAAGCCCCGGTAAAGCCCGCGCCAAAGCAACGCAAGTGCCAAAGCCAAGTGATTACACCGGTCACGAGCAAAAGCACCGCACGTTCTAGCCGATACGACGCGAAGTCCGGAAGAACGAAAGCATCGAAAGTCTCCCCCGCCTACGTCCAAGCGCAAGCGCCAAAGCAAAGCCAAAGCCAGAGCCACGCCAAAGCCAAGCCAAGGTCGAAAGCCAAAGCCAAAGCCAACACCAAAAGCACGATCGATGCCGCGAACCAACGATCAAGGACACCGAGGTCAAGCAAGGAGCGAGGAAAATGTGAAGACCGAGGAACGAAGCTGAAGACCCCCCTAGCCGAGGAAGCACGAAGCACGGAAGGGACCAAAGAAACGGTAGATATTTCTTAGCCTCTCCAAAACCCTCATCCTATAAAGACCTCTGTCCTGGGCAACCCCTTCAGAGCTCTCACACGAATACCACGTGGAGATGTGGATCAAAGGGACCCTCCAGAGGATCTCTCCTATAATCTCCTGATCAATACTCGCCGCACCCGGACTCATCACCCCCGAGCCCCCGGTCCCGGTCACTCTTGTAATCTTGTGTGTTCGCAATAAAGATGACCCGTATCTTTTTTCCGCGCATACAGATTTCTGGCACGCCCAGGGGGACCTCTTCTCCTTTCATCCGTACGACTGAAGAAGTTGCTTCAAGTTTGCAATGGTCGGGACAAGCAACGATGCGTTTGCTCCAAGCCTTTCACCGATCACCGAGTCTCCTCTACTTCGACACGGTGGTTTAGTAAACCCGGAGGGTGATGCTCCCCCGATGGTATGCATCTACACTCGGCGTACTCGAACTCTTGCGGATGTCTTCATGCCAGAAACTGCTGCCGAAGATGCTCGCCAAAGCGCCGACGAGGCCTTGCTGCGTGAAGAGACAGGTCTCGATCCTGGAGTCCATGCCCAGAAATTTGGGGAGGACCAGCCCCAACCCCGAGCCCGTTCGGGTTCTCCAGCGGAAGTTGCACCTCCTCTGCAGGGGGCAAACATTAATCATCAACTAGAAGCAAGTCGGCGCAACTACGTCTCCGATGATGACGGCGAGGATGCAAGCATGCAACATCGGGACGTCCTCCGTCACCATCCTCCATCCGCTCTTCAGCTCCAAGTCATGCAGATGAGCGAGCATATGGCGCAGATTACTCGGCTGATAGAGGAGAAGGATCGTCACATCAATACTCTGCTTCAAAAGCTAAGCACAAAGGACACTGCAGTAGTCGGTCAACCCCTTGCTTCTCCAGTAGCCGCTCCAGCTCCGTCTTCAACTCCCACTCTTGCAGAGGTTGTTCCGATGATTCAAGCGATTACTCCAGCACTCTCATTGGTTCCCATCCCGGTGAAAGTCGTCTCTCCAGCGCCAGCCTCGGTGGCCACACAACCGCCGGCAACAACAACAATGAATGCTCATCAAATACAAGCGTTGGTAACCAACATGATGCGCTCCCATGGCAGTGGCCTTCCTCCGATCACGGCGGCATACTCGAAACCTTACACCGCGAGGATCCTGCAGCTGTGTTTCCCCATCGGGTTCCAGCCGCCAAAGTTTCAGCACTTCAACGGAAAAGGAAATCAAAGGCAGCACGTTGCTCACTTCATCGAAACTTGCAAGAACGCCGGCACATATGGCGACGAGATGGTGAAGCAGTTCGTTCGCATCCTCAAAGGTAATGCTTTTGACTGGTACGTTGATCTTTCTCTAGGGACCATCGACAGCTGGGATCAAATGGAGAGGGAGTTCCTCAATCGCTTCTACAGCACCAGACGCACCGTCAGCATGACCGAACTCACCGCCGTCAAGCAAAGGAAACACGAGCCGGTGATCGACTACATCGACAGATGGAGGAACCTCGCGTTGAATTCACGAGACCGCTTGTCTGAAGACTCGACCATCGAGATGTGCACCCAAGGCATGCACTGGGGCCTGCTCTATATCCTCAAGGGTATCAAACCTCGGTCTTTCGAAGAACTCGCAACTCGGTCTCATGACATGGAACTCAGCCTAGCAAGCCGCGGGGACTCGAAGAACAAGGACTTCTTGAAGGTGGAGAAGAAGGACAAGCCGCTAGCACCGAAACCGAAGCAAGTCAACGTTGCTGACGTCGCTTCGACCTCCAAGCCACTCAAGATCGGTGGCAAGCCGGATCAGAAGAAGGGAGTCGCTATACCGCCGCCTCCACTGCAGAGACAAAGGATGACTCTCGAGGAGCTCGAAGCCAAGGAGTACCCCTTCCCGGACTCGGAAGTCTCCTTCATGTTCAACCAACTGCTGCAAGAGAAGATGATAGAGCTCCCTCCTTCGAAGAGGCGAGCAGATGCATCACATCGACGACCCTCTCTTCTGCAAATATCACCGGGTGGTAAGTCATCCCATCGAAAGATGTTTCGTCTTTAAATAACGAATCATGGCGCTCGCAAAGCAAGGAAAGATAGAGATCGACATCGGAGAGGTCGCTACGACCAACATGACGTCCATCACCTTCGGCTCCTTCTCGTCGATAATCGTTGCTGCACGATAAAGAACGCCCAAATTGCGCATCAACCATCAAAGACCAACCGCCGAGCCAATTTCCCACCTGAAGGTCTCGAGGCGATGTCAATGTACTCCTGCGCTCACCAAGGAAGAAACGCCGATGCCCAGGGGGCAACCATCGCTCACACCAGCACCTCTTCCAAGCGATGCTACGTCCCAACAAGTGCTCCGAAGGAGACATGATCAAGGAGATCCAGAAGTCGGTCTGCTGGGCCAGCCTTCGGGGAAGTTCGACTATTACGTCCTCTACTCAAGGCCTCCGTCCGTTTCGATTGAAGAAATCAAGCCCACTAGCTGGGGATCGGAATACGAGCCAGTGGAGCTTGAGAAAGAGCAAATCCCTTCCGGTCAAGCTACGTCCCAATCCACTCTCCGGAAAAGATACGAGCAAGGAGATCCAGAAGTGGGTCTGTTAGGCCAGCCTTCGGGAAAGTTCAACTATTACGTCCTCGACTCAAGGCCTCCATCTGTTTCGATTGAAGAAATCAAGCCCACCGGATGGGAATCGGAGGACAAGCCAGTAGAGTCTCCGAACAAACAAATATCTGCAAGGGAACCAGTTGCTGCTGCTGATCATCATAGCGGAGGAGAATCCACCGACGAAGAGGCATGGATCATGCTACCCCGGTGACGAAGGCCACGACAAGAAAGGCATCACAAGCAAGACCGCGTGATGAGGAGGTTTCCCGAGCGAAGGACCTACAAGAAGAAAAGCAAGACTCCAGGGAGAAAGGCGTTCAAAGTGCCGCCGGCAAACTAAGACGATCTCCGCCAGCAGAGCCTTCCAGAACCAGCAACCTTGCAAGAATTCTTCCCCGATCACTTCCTCCCAGTCGATCAACACATCAGGGTGTCTTGTTGCATGGTCAAAGTTCATAAGGCGTCGGAAGGAAAAGACGAAATCGAAACTTCTGAAGAAGGCGACTCCACTGACGAGGGAAACGATTCCGACAAAGGGGGCACTGCCTCTCATGACGAAGCAATCCTGCACTTGCCGCTCGTAGAAGCTTTGCATCTTCCGAAGAAGGCTCGCTTGGCAATGGCTGCAGCCTTGGCCGACCCGGACAGCTACAAGAGGAAAAGGAAGGACGACAAGAAGGGTAAAACTGTGGCCTCATGCGATGCGGTAATAACCTTTTCGGACGAGGACTTGCAACTCGGAACACGATTGCACAACCGGCCTGTCTACGTTTCGGGATACATCAAGGAGAAGCCAGTAAATCGAATCCTGTTGGACTGTGGCTCCGCCGTCAACATCATGCCCATCCAGACGATACGGCAACTCGGCATCACCAATGACCAGCTCTCGCCCAGCTAATTGGTCATTCAAGGGTTCAACAAGGGCGGACAGTCCACTATCGGAATCATCCGCCTGAAGCTCTCAATTGGCCCGCTAGATACAACGGTCCTCTTCCACATCATCGATTGCCAGATGTCATATCGCCTCCTGTTGGGCAAACCATGGCTATACGAGAATGGCGTCGTAGTGTCCACCTGGCACCAGTGCCTCAAGTACTACGAAGAAGGCATGGAGAAATGCATAGTTGCTTATGACAAGCCGTTCAATGAGGCCGAGGCACATTTGGCTGACGCCAAGTTCTACCAAGCGAAAGACCTAGTTGCAGAAGTCTTCCCAACTAAAGCTCCTCGAGCCTAAAAGGTTGAAGAAATAAAACAGGGCGATGCTCCTCCACCTGCAAAACCGGTGTTATCTTCCGATAAGGCAAGACTTGAGGTCCAAGAAGCGTCAAAATCTGGATAAAGGATGCGCATCAGTTCCAAGGCAAGAGCAATGCAACATACCCCGTTGCCCGTCCAAGCGACACCAGTCCTACGTCTCGCGCCTCAGTGGCTCCGTAAATCCGAGTGATCGCCTTCTACTCCAACAAGGAAGCTGGCTCCGCCATTATCACAGGCCAACATCATCACTCTGCAAGAATGACGTTGCCATTACCTAGTTTGACGCAAGCTCCGAACCCGAGCAAACCTGTCGAATCAGTCGCCCAAATCAACTCGGATTCAAGCCGAAAGGGAGTTGGGGGCAAAACGCTGCCAAGTTGTTGTTCAAAGCTGGCTACGACAAAGAAAGCACCGTGGGCACACTTCCTCCAGCAGCAATTCCACATGGGATGACAAGGACTCAAGCTCGGTTGTTTCAAAACGGTGAACAAATTCTCCCGAACCGTCGAGGCATTGGCTCCAGTCAAACTCCGATGGTCGTTAGGATTGCAGCAAAAAAGACCTTCACCTCCAACTATATCGGGGCGAAGATGGTAGACAAAGCAGCTGAAGGATCGACAATCTCCGATGCACGCTCTGCCTACGCCAGCCATCCCGATAGCAAAAGAAGACAACAACGGGCTCGATGTCAAACCTTACTCCAAAAGCAAAACAAAAGCAGTCAAAGCCGGTCGAATCCAAAGTGCACATCTGTGTTCGAAAGGCTCGGGCCAATCAAGCAAGCAAAGAAGAGGTCAGTGTTCGATCGTTTGGGAACGCCAGTCGGGGATGCCGTTTCAACACCCGCCCACCCACCCATGGTCGAATCAGACAACGGTGCTACTTCTACTTCGGACGATGAGTTGCACGAATCCCCGCCAGTCCTCACAGAAGGGGGGCAATCCACCGTTGATGACTCAAAGAAGGGGGCCAGTCCAAGAAGACGACGACGGCATGCTCCTTCAATACCTAGGGCCAAACCCTCACTGTCTTGGGGGCAACCGCCTCTCATGCAAAAACTCCCTCTTCCAAATGAAGCTACGTCTCGGCACCTGCTCAAAGTGAGAAACGAACAAAGAAGCCCCGAAGTCAACCTACTAGGCCAACCATCTGGTAAGTTCGGCTTTTATGTCCTCTACTCCAGGCCTCCTTCGATTCCAAACGAAGAAATCAAGCCAACTGGCTGGGGATCAGAAGATGAATCAGTACAGTCTCCAAAAGAGCAAGTCCTTCCGATCAAAGAAGTGCCTTCAGTCGCGACATCAGTTCTTCACCTTGGCAAGGAAGATCTTATTGATGAAAACATATGGGCCATGGCGCCTCGAAGGAGAAGGCCACGATGATCAAGCTACAGGATAGCATGCCTGGCTAACCACGAGAAAGATCGAGTGATAAGAAAACTCCCCAGAAGAAAGACCTTCAAGGAAAAGAATGAAGCTCCAGAAAGAAGGACGTCCGAAGTACCACCAGCATGTCCAAAAAATCTCCTCCAGCAAACATGCCTAGAGCCGGCAACACTCCAAGAGTTCTTTCCCAATCGCTTTCTTGAAGCTGATCAAAACTTCAAGGTCTCCTGCTGCATCATGGAAGTTCACCAAGTGCTCCGGGAAGACGATGAAGAAAGCGACTCCAATATCAAAAGCATGGGGAGAAGCATCGCTGCCAACGGCAAGCTGTTCAACGAGGCTGAAGCACACCTTGCTGACGTCCAGGTTCACCAGGCCAAAGATCCCGTTGTAGAAGCTCATCCAACAAAAGCTCTACGAGCTCAGGGAGTCAAAGCAGTTGCGAGGGACAAAAGCTCTCCACTTGCAAAACTAGTGACATCCTCCAGCTAGACAGTGCACAAAGACATAGAAGCGCCAGCATCAAGATGGAAAATTCACATCAACTTCAAATCAAGCTTGAAGCGATGCGTTCCCTTGCCTGCTCAAGCGATACCAGTCCTGCGTCTCGCACCTCAGTGGCTTCGCAAGCTAGGACGATCGCCTTCCACTCCAACAAAGAAACCAGCGTCATCATTCTCTGAGGCCAACTTCATTACTTTGCAAGAGATGACGCTACCGTTACATGGCATGTTGCACGTCTCAAGCTCAACTGAGTCTTCTAAGTACACTAGCTCCGAGCAACTCGTAATTAAGCCAGAAAACACTCGGGGGCAAAACTCCACCGAGTTGATGTTCAAATCCAGCCGAAACAAAGAAAGTATGGTGTACATGGGTTCACTACCCTCAGCTGCGATACCACATCGCCTAACAAAGACTCAAGCTCGCCTCTTCAAAAGCGGTAAACAAATCCTTCCAAACCGCTGACGCATCGACTCCAGTCAAACTCCAACAATCATCAAGACTCCAGTCAAGAAGGTTTTCACTTCTAACTACATTGAAGCGAAGAAGACGGGCGACAGCTGCAAACCAGTGGCGACTCTGCCTACCAGCGGCAAGTCCTTCAAAAGGTACTTTGCCTAGCACAAGGTTACCCCCCTTGCTCAAAAAAAAAAAAAGAGGGGAATAAACGAACTACGTGCGACTTGATCCCTCCAGTAAGGTACATAGGCAGCCTATAAAGGTTCAGTCCAGATTAAAAAAAAAACAACGTCGTCTAAGAAGGCCAGCTGGCTAGAGGAGGACGAGTGCAGATCCACAAATCCAGTCAGCAAACCAAAAGATGACAAGAATGTCAAAGTCCTTGAGGCGATGAAGCGGCTCGCCTTCCGCAGCTTACAAGCGTTGCAACTCCAGGGGTAGAAAAGCCGTCAACTTTCGACGCATCGCTAGCTATGCACGCTGCATCGCAAGGGTCGCTCCGGAAGCCTTCTCGATCACTCCACCAGCTTCCGGCACTTCGTCAACTCTTCACGCCGCCTCGCAAGCTCTGCTCCAGACGTCTTCTTGGTCGCTTGAGCTTTCCCCAAATGGAAGTCCGGCTTCTAAAGCGATGCACGAGTAGCAAATCGAAGTCCTTGAAGCGCTGAAGCAGCTCACCTTCCGTGGCCTACACGCGCTGCAACTCCAGGGGTAGAGAAGCCGTCAACTTCCGACTCGTCGCCAGTTATGCACGCTGCTTCGCAAGATTCACTCCGGAAGCCTTCTTAATCGCTCCACCAGCTTCCGGCACTTCATCAGCCCTTCCAGCTGTTTTGCAAGCCTTGCTCCATAAGTCTTCCTAGCCACCCGAGTTCTCTCCAGAACGGGAATCCGACTTCTGAAGCAACACACGAGCGGCCTCCGCCTTCTTCTGCACCCAAACCAAGTCTACAGTAGCAAGCAGGTAAAGCCCCTCTAATCAACGTTTCTCTTTCTCGGCCGCAGCTAAAGACAAGAAATCATTCTCCAACAAAGCCGGTGATGAGTAATAAACCTCGCTTACTCCAAGAAGGTGCGCAGCTGCTTCGCAAATAAGTAGGCATCCGTCTTGAAACCCGCCAGGCTCATGCAAAAGCTCGGGCCCTCCGACGGACTAGAACTGCCACTGGAGTCAAAAACAGCAACTCGAAGAAGGATGTATACATCAGCGATGACCACATCCTCTGCAACCTCCATGAAGCTGAAAAGACTGTTGGAGTAGTCACCGAGGTCAAGACCGGCAAGCAGAAGATGACCAAAGTAGTCTGCTCCTTGTCAATGCTTGTGGCTCTGTCTTCTCCTCCAGACCGTCCATCTTAATGTTCTTCAAGCCAGTATCACCACCAGAAAAGATTTCCATAGACCTCCTGCGACCTATGGTCGTCAAAAGAACATCCAGCCCGCCTCGTTCAGCATGCCAGTTGCGACTTCACCAGCCACTCTGCTTCCGCAGTAGACCTCCTCGACGATCTCGCTAGTCTTCGGAAGGCACTTAGAGAGACGGTACAAAAGGATGGAAGATATAAGTCAATCCTAGAAGAAAAGGGCGAAACAAGTTTAGAAGACGAGAATAAAGTGCAAGTCCAGAGAAGAAAATCCCAAAAAAAAAAAAAAGAGAGGAGGCTGAAGAAGGGTGCCACAGCCACAGCCCCTTGAAGGGGCCAGAGAAGAAAGTCCCAAAAAAAAAAAAAAATCAAGTCCAGGGGAAAAGCCGATCAAGACCAAAAAAAAAAAGAGGAGGCTGAAGAAGGGGGCCACAGCCCCTTGAAAGCCCGCAACCCCATGGAGGGGGAGGAGTCCAAAACCCGGCCACGGTGGGATCCTGATCCCGCGTTGGCCCGCCTATCCTGGGCCCGCAGCCAGCCACTCCGCGCCACCCGCCATCGCTCACCTTCAGCCGTCACCGGCCACCACCGGCCTGCGACCCAAGCCCGCAGCCGTCTCATCGCCAACCTCCAGCCCGGCCAAACCCCTCCTGCGCGCCGCTGCTGTGCCACACTCCTGGCCACCGCCCTCACCGATCGCTGCTTGGGCCCCGGCGCCACTCGCACCGACCACCCGTTGCTTGCGCTGCACCCGCAGCCGCCGCTCCGCCACTTGGAACTTGCGCCCGCCATCTCTTTGGGAACCTGCGGCCATCACCACAGTCGCTCTGCGCACCAGGGCTCCACCAAAGTCGCAATCGCCGCTGCTACTACTGTTGGCCGCACGAAAAAAAAAGGAAAGAAAGAGAGAAAAAGGAAGGAAAGGAGCCACGACCCGAAAACAGGCCGCAGCCCCCTCCCCCCTCTCTCTTCCTTTAAAAACCCCAGCGGTCCTCGGGGCTGAAGCCCGCAGCCGGCCTCCGCGAGCCACCGCCACCTGCGCCTGTGCCCCGGCGACCGCTGCCTGAGCCGTCCGACCCCGCGCCCGCCTGCGCCGTTCGACCGCCCGACCTCCGGCCTGCGCCGCTCCGATCGTGGCGCTGTCTGGACCCCAAGCCCGCCTGCGCTGCAGCCCGCCTACGCCACCGCCGCTCCTGCACCTGGCCCGATCGCCACCGCCACTCCCGCGCTTGGTCCGATCGTCGCCCACCGCTCCTGCACCCGGCCCGACCGCTGCACACTGCACCCGACCCGCCTGCGACGCACCACAGTAAACCGCCGGTGACGCACCGTGTCGCCCAGCGCCCCGCAGCTCACCTGCGCGCGCCGCTCGGCCGCCGCCTATCACGCGCCGTACCGCCCGGCCGCCACTGCGGTGCCCATCCGCCTGCGCGCCCTGCACCACCCTGTTGGAAGTTAATCCGGGTCAGAGGCTCGCAGCGGAAGCGATTTGGCGGTTGAAAGACCGTTCATGGTGCACGTTACACTATTTAACTTTTCATGGAAACTAATCTACATATGTGTGCATGTGTATGCACGAGAATCGAAAACCCCTAACGGCAATCTAGCGTAATGATTAACTAGCATGGATGCAAATCATAATGCTCGCTAGATCTACATGTTAGATTACACATACCTTTCGTACGGATCTTTTAATCGCGGAGAATTGTCTTCTTTGTCGATGGAGACGGAAGATCATTCACGAAGATGCCGACGGTACGAATGGAGGTGTTGCCTTCTTGTTCACCCGATCTCACACGATGCACGGAACGTCGTTCTCCGATCTCTGAGTGCCTCCGATGAACGACCCTTCTCCTTCTTCAGAACTCCACGCGAGGAAGACGAAGTAGCAAGCGGGAAACGCGAGATGAATCGGGAGAGAACTAGAGAGATGAGAGAGAGGGGGGTTCGGTTTCTGTAGTACATGGGGCCGGCGCCCATAGGTGCTTTTATAGGGCCGGCCACCCCCCCTTGGATAAGGATCCAAGGGGATAATAACCCCCTTATCTCATCTCTCCATTATCTCCTTTTTATCTCTCCGCGTATTTATCCGTTTTCCCACTTTTTAGGGCTCGATCTTAACCGTTTTTATCGCCCCATCCCTATCCATATGGCCGGCCCTATAGATGAGGGATTCTCATCCCTAAATCATAGGGCCGGCCCTAGTGAGGTGTCCCATCACTAGGGTCGGCCAACAGTGAGGTCCGGCAGAGTGAGGTTTTTACCAAAACGCCCCGACGACTCATTTTGACCATTTCTAGCGTGCGATACCTAGCGGCCATTACTTAAGTGATATCTACTAGTTACTTACTATTAACTGAGGCCACCGGAAGGTGCCTCTAGCAAAGTCAACTAGTCAACTCGCAACATACCCCGGTGCATCGCACCTATGTAGCGAAGTTCACTTATGGCTAGGGATTGCTACATACGACTCCGCACTAGTCTCGGGCTCAACCCTTAGTACTCGTATGTAGTTACGCATCTACCGTGCTCTAGTGCCAAACACACACGGAGCGTATACTTCTTTCTTCCTCCTGCTTATGGTGTTCCGAGGAGACGGTTCAAGAACCGTACATAATGTTGATAAGGTGGAACCATCAGGGACCGGGGTTCATGGCTTCCAACTCAAGCTCGATCGACACACTACCCGAGTGTACCATCGATCCTCTGAGCTCGGGTTAACCTGCGTAGCCACCCAGAGTGCGACGCAGGCTGCACTCCAATTCACCCAGACTTACTATGTTCTCCATCATACCCCTGCTCTCCGCTTAGTAGTGGTAAACTCGCTGTCCTTCCACTTGATGCCATGATTCACTTCGAGCGGTGAAGACTACCGTCAGACTCGAACGATCATATGACTTGGTTCCTTCCAGGTTGACCTATACATCGTACCTCTGATTACCCCATCGAGTAATCGAACCCGGTCAACAGTCAAACTGATGACCACCAGGCCTGGGTTTGGTACAGTGTAAGTCACACCAAGGAACGCATCTCCCATCAGGGGTGTGGATGGCCTGCAGGAGTGACACGCTAATGCAACGCCAGCCGGGTAACCCAGTACACCGTGGTTTTGGATCACTGCATATGGACCCTCACACATTGGTGCGCTAAAGCACCACGCAACTGGTTAGTCCATCAGTCGTGGTTCCTCAGGGTTTAGGACCGTTTTACCCTAAGCAGAAACACGGCTTAGTGTACCAGTGTCTGCTCACTGATCTGTACACCGTGTTAGTTCCGTTCAGCCACATACACTGTGCCTGGTGATGACCATGGTGAAGACATCCCATGAACTGTCATCGCCAACAGCTTATCATGATGAGGCGACCAACCTGATCATAGCTGCGAACTTATTTAGGTTATACGGGACCAATCCACTTAGTCTTCAACTCAGTGGACTACCATATAACCATGGCTCTCTGTTCTCTAAAGAACACGTAACTATGTTACGCACCTATATGCATCTCATTTAATAATAACTATCAATCTTTATTAGACCAAAACATAAAGTTTTACAAGCTTAGAACACATCAATCCTAACACGCCCGGCCGCCACTGCGGTGCCCATCCGCCTGCGCGCCCCGCGCCGCCGCTGCTGCCTCCGCGAGCCCTCGCCGCCCGCACCCGCGCCCGATCGAAGCCCGGTTCCGACATCGCCTGCGCCGTGTGCCCCGTCACCTTCCCGAGCCACCGCCGCTGCTGCTGTTGTGCTGAGCGAACACAAAAAAAAAAGGCAGGAAAAGAAAATAGAAAAGGAAAGAAGAAGAAGAAGAAAAAAAAAAGGAGAAACCAGAGAAAAAAAAAAAGAATGAGAGGGAAAAAAAAAGAGGTTGGGTTGAAAGAAAGGAAGGCCTGCAGCCATCTTCCCCGACCTCTCTTGCGTGCGCTAGCCCCCACAGGAAGGGAAGACAAGAGAGCCTCACCTCGCTTGGCAGCTCCGCCTCCTCCTCGTCATGCCAAGCCATCTTCACCGCCCTCGGCCGCGACAATCGGCCCCGCCATCGTACTCCCGCACTGAAGAAGGGGTCACAACCCTCTGCCAAGGTACACCATGGTCGTCTACACGCTCCTGTCTCCCTGAGCCGCCTCCAGATATCGCGCAACGGCTGCCGTCGACGTTCGCACCATCTTCAAAGCAAGAGGAAGTCCGCAATGACAAAGGTGATCGAAACCCTAGCAAGGGTCATCGTCTGTGAGCCGCCAGAGGGGCCTTCGTCTCCAAGCCGCCAAAGGATCCTTCGTCTCCAAACCGCCGAAGAAGCCTTCGTCTCCAAGCCACCGAAGAGCCTTCATCTCCGCGAGCAGCCAGAGGGGCCTTCGTCTCAAAGCCGCCGAAGGATCCTTCGTCTCCAAACCGCCGAAGAGCCTTCATCTCCGTGAGCCGCCAAAGGATCCTTCGTCTCCAAACCACCGAAGAAGCCTTCGTCTCCAAGCCGTCGAAGGATCCATCATCTCTAAGCCGTAGAAGAAGGCTTTGTCTTCAAATGCCGTGCACCATCACCGCCGCCGACGAAAGAGGCGACACCGAGAAGACGGAGCAAGTCACGTGCAACCCCAGGCAGCACTCTTCCGACGGCGGTCTCCAAAAGTCGGCGGAGCCTTCGCAAGAGCAAGGTGTCGGATGAAGGGGGTAGGGGCCCTTAAATAAGCCCCCAACGCCGTCCACAAAAGGAATCAAGGACAAATGCTCTACGCTCCCTACGTGCACAAACCCTACACGTTTCCGCCAGCGCACTCATCCTTGAGGGGGCATTTGTAGACACACAAATTGTGTCTAACCCGAACCCGACTCCCATGCACCAATGCGGAGGCAAACCCGACACGCACTCGGACCCGGACCCGACTCGCATGCACTGACTCGGAATCAAACTCGACACGCACTCGGACCCGGACCCGACTCGCGCCAAACAAGGGGCCGGGTGGGCCCATCCTTAAATGGGGCCCACCCGGCCCCCTACTAGAGACCGAACCCCTCATGGGGTGGCCGGCCATGCAAGAAAAGAAAAGGAAAGAAAAGAAAGAAAGAAAGAAAAGAAAGGAAAGAAAAGAAATGGAAAGAAAAGAAAAGAAAGAAAGAAAAGAAAGAAAAGAAAAGAAAAGAAAAGGAAAGAAAAGAAAGGAAATAAAAGAAAAGGAAAGAAAAGAAGAAAAAAGGAAACAAGCACCGCCATGCGAGGGGGGAGGTTGCGTATGACGTCTACGTAAGTGTAGATCTGCGCCGATCCCTCGATCCGACGGACAGGAAACGAAGCCGGGTTGCCATCGACTTTATGTGCAAGATTCAAAATAAATCCAAAAATGATTGAGCCATAATTACCCCGCTAGAAAAGGAAAGCGAATAAAGGCTTATTCCCCTCATCAATGGATGAATAAATCCTGGGTAATTATGGGGGAGATATTAAAGGGATTCAAAATTAAACTTCCCATATCTCTCCCCTCCCCCTTCGCCTATAAATAGAGGGGAAGGGGGAAGGCTCAAGAGGGCGGATGGCAAGGCGAAGAAGCTCTGCAGAAGAGGAGACGCGTTCTTCATCGACCCAAGGCTTCACGAGGCACGGGCAAGCCTATCCCTTCAGGATCGGCTTAGTCCATTGAAAGCCCTCATCAACGTGAAGACCCTTGCACAAGAAGATCAAGCCTTCGACTCCGTGCACGAAGAAGAAAGCTCGGAGAAGAAGAAACCTTCAACTCCGAAGACGCCAGAAGCAAAGGCCGGAGAAGAAGATCGGAGCGGCACTACCCCGTCGTCTCCAACAAGCCTTCGACTCCGATCAAGCTCAAACGCCCGGAGAAGAAGAATGAAGTGGCGCTACACCCGTCATCTTCAACAAAGCCTTCAACTCCGATTATGCCAAATATGTCCGGAGAAGAAGCCGACGCCACAACCGTCGTAAAGGTCGAAGAAATCGCAAGCGGATGGCAAGGCGAAGAAGCTCTGCAGAAGAGGAGACGCGCTCTTCATCGACCCAAGGCTTCACGAGGCACAGGCAAGCCTATCCCTTCGGGATCGGCTTAGCTCATTGAAAGCCCTCATCAACGTGAAGACCCTTGCACAAGAAGATCAAGCCTTCGACTCCGTGCACGAAGAAGAAAGCTCAGAGAAGAAGAAACCTTCAACTCCGAAGACGCCAGAAGCAAAGGCCGGAGAAGAAGATCGGAGCGGCACTACCCCGTCGTCTCCAACAAGCCTTTGACTCCGATCAAGCTCAAAAGCCCGGAGAAGAAGAACGAAGTGGCGCTACACCCGTCATCTTCAATAAAGCCTTCAACTCCGATTACGTCAAATACGCCCGGAGAAGAAGCCGACGCCACAACCGTCGCAAAGGTCGAAGAAATCGCAAGTGGATGGCAAGGCGAAAAAGCTCTGCAGAAGAGGAGACGCGCTCTTCATCGACCCAAGGCTTTACGAGGCACGGGCAAGCCTGTCCCTTCGGGATCGGCTTAGTCCATTGAAAGCCCTCATCAACGTGAAGATCCTTGCACAAGAAGGTCAAGCCTTCGACTCCGTGCACGAAGAAGAAAGCTCAGAGAAGAAGAAACCTTCAACTCCGAAGACATCCGAAGCAAAGGCCGGAGAAGAAGATCAGAGCGGCACTACCCCGTCGTCTCCAACAAGCCTTCGACTCCGGTCAAGCTCAAAAGCCCGGAGAAGAAGAACGAAGTGGCGCTACACCCATCATCTTCAACAAAGCCTTCAACTCCGATTACGCCAAATACGCCCGGAGAAGAAGCCGACGCCACAACCGTCGCAGAGGTCGAAGGGCTGCAAGCTGAAGACAAAGTGAGGAAGCTCTGCGGAAGAGAAGACGCTTCTTCATCGACCCAAGGCTTCATGAGGCACGGGCAAGCCTATCCCTTCGGGACCGGCTTAGTCCACTGAAAGCCCTCATCAACGTGAAGACCCTTGCACAAGAAGATCAAGACTTCGACTCCGTGCACGAAGAAGAAAGCTCAGAGAAGAAGAACCCTTCGACTCGAAAGACGCCAGAAGCAAAGGCCGGAGAAGAAGAACTGAGCGACATCATCTCGTCGTCTCCAACAAGCCTTCAACTCCGATCAAGCCCCAAAGCCCGGAGAAGAAGATCGAAGCGTCGTCACCCCGTCGCCTTCGACAAATGCCCGCTCCATCCACGAAGAAGAAAGCTTGGAGAGGACTCCCTGAGGCATCGCTATACCTGTCGCCTTCAAAGCAAAGCCGACGCCACAACCGTCGCATGGAGATCGGTGCTACCCCCGCCATCTTCAAAGGTACCATTTGTCTCCGATCACGCCAAAGAAGCTCGGAGAAGAAGCAAAGTCCAGCCAACACCTAAACTGTCGAAGAAGCCTGAAGCATTGAAGACGTTGTCATTGTCGTCCAAGAAGGAGATCGAGTCAACGCTGAAGCAAAAGCTCACGCAAGAAGCTGAAGCAAAAGCCCCGGTAAAGCCCGCGCCAAAGCAACGCAAGTGCCAAAGCCAAGCAACTACGCCGGTCACGAGCAAAAGCACCGCACGTTCTAGCCGATACGACGCGAAGTCCGGAAGAACGAAAGCATCGAAAGTCTCCCCCGCCTACGTCCAAGCGCAAGCGCCAAAGCAAAGCAAAAGCCAGAGCCACACCAAAGCCAAGCCAAGGTCGAAAGCCAAAGCCAACGCCAAAAGCACGATCGACGCCACGAACCGACGATCATGGACGCCGAGGTCAAGCAAGGAGCGAGGAAAATACGAAGACCGAGGAACGAAGCTGAAGACCCCCCTAGCCGAGGAAGCGCGAAGCACGGAAGGGACCAAAGAAACGGCGGATATTCCTTAGCCTCTCCAAAACCCTCATCCTATAAAGACCTTTGTCCTGGGCAACCCCTTCAGAGCTCTCACACGAATACCACGTGGAGACGCGGATCAAAGAGACCCTCCAGAGGATCTCTCCCACAATCTCCTGATCAACACTCGCCGCACCCGGACTCGTCACCCCCGAGCCCCCAGTCCCGGCCACTCTTGTAATCTCGTGTGTTCGCAATAAAGATGACCCGTTGTGGACGCGGAAAAAAGCGTGGGTCGTCTTTATTGCGAATCACACGAGATTACAATTGTGGCCGGGACCCGGGTTGCTCGGGTGTAGCGAGTCCGGGTTGCGGCGAGTTTTGATCAGGGGATTGTGGGAAAGATCTTCTGGGGGATCCCTTTGATCCGCGTCTCCACGTGGTGTTCGTGCGAGAGCTCTGAAGGGGCTGCCCAGGACAGGGGTTTTACAGGGAGAGGGTTTTGGAGAGGCTAAGGAATGTCCACCGTTGCTTTGTCCCTTCCGTGCTTCGCACTTTCTCGGCTAGGGGGTTTTCGGCTTCGCTCCTCGGTCTTCGCGTCTTCCTCGTTCCTTGCTTGACCTCGGTGTCCTTGATCGTCGGTTCGCGGCGTCGATCTAGCTTTTGGCGTTGGCTTTGGCTTTGGCTTTTTGGCTTTGGCTTTGCTCCGGCGTGGCTCTGGCTTTTGCTTTGCTTCGGCGCTTGCACTTGGACGTAGCTGGGAGAGACTTGCGATGCTTTCGTTCTTCCGGACTTCGCGTCGTATCGGCTAGAACGTGCGGTGCTTTTGCTCGTGGCCGGCGTAGTCGCTTGGCTTTGGCACTTGCGTTGCTTTGGCGCGGGCTTTACTGGGGCTTTGCTTTGGCTTCTTGCGTTGGCTTTAGCTTTGGCGTCAACTCGATCTTCTTCTTCGAACGACGTGGGCTACTTCTCCGGTGCTTCGACGGTTTACGTATCGACTGGACTTCTCTTCTTCTCCGGGCTTCTTTGGCGTGATCGGAGTCGAAGAATGCTTTCGAAGATGGTGGGGGTAGCACCGATCTCCGTGCGACGGTTGTCGCGTCGGCTTTTGTTGATGAAGACGACGAGGGTAGCGACGGTCTCCGTGCGACGGTTGTAGCGTCGGCTTTTGTTGATGAAGACGACGAGGGTAGCGACGGTCTCCGTGCGACGGTTGTAGCGTCGACTTTTGTTGATGAAGACGATGGGGTAGCGACGCTTCAGACGATCTGCTCCAGGCTTTCTTCTTCGTGGATGGGGCAGGCGTTAGTCGAAGACGACGGGGTGATGACGCTTCGCTTCTCTCCTCCGGGCTTTGGGGCTTGATCGGGATCGAGGATTTGTTGGAGCAGACGGGGTAGTGCCGCTCCTCTTCTTCTCCGGGCTTTTGGGCTTGATCGGAGTCGAAGCTTGTTGGAGACGACGGGGTAGTGCCGCTCCTCTTTTTCTCCGGGCTTTTGGGCTTGATCGGAGTCGAAGGCTTGTTGGAGACGACGGGGTAGTGCCGCTCCTCTTCTTCTCCGGGCTTTTGGGCTTGATCGGAGTCGAAGCTTGTTGGAGACGACGGGGTAGTGCTGCTCCTCTTCTTCTCTGGGCTTTTGGGCTTGATCGGAGTCGAAGGCTTGTTGGAGACGACGGGGTAGTGCCGCTCCTCTTCTTCTCCGGGCTTTTGGGCTTGATCGGAGTCGAAGCTTGTTGGAGACGACGGGGTAGTGCCGCTCCTCTTCTTCTCCGGGCTTTTGGGCTTGATCGGAGTCGAAGCTTGTTGGAGACGACGGGGTAGTGCCGCTCCTCTTCTTCTCCGGGCTTTTGGGCTTGATCGGAGTCGAAGCTTGTTGGAGACGACGGGGTAGTGCCGCTCCTCTTCTTCTCCGGCCTTTGCTTCTGGCGTCTTCGGAGTCGAAGGGTTCTTCTTCTCCGAGCTTTCTTCTTCGTGCACGGAGTTGAAGGGATGATCTTCGTGTGCAAGGGTCTTCACATTGATGAGGACTTTCAGTAAGCCGATCCCTCGGGACAGGCTTGACTGTGCCTCGTGAAGCCTTGGGTCGATGAAGAAGCGTCTCCTCTTCTGCAGAGCTCCGGCCTTTTGTCTTCAATTTCCCGACCATTTTTTCCTTCCCCCACCCCCTCTATTTATAGGCAAAGAGGTGGGGAGAGAGATATGGGAACTTTTTAATTTTAAATCCCTTTTGTATCTCTCTCATAATTACCCGGATTTTATTCATCCATTGATGAGGGGAATAACATTTAGTTGTTTTCCTTTTCTGGCGGGTGCAATTATGGCTGGATTTTGCGCACGAAATCGATGGCGATCGGGCGCTTCGTCTTGTGCGTCGGATCGAGGGATCGGCGCAGATCCGCGTGTGTGCAGACGTCATACGCTACCTCCCCCCGCGCATGGCGGTATTTTTTTCCTTTTCTTTCTTTTCTTTCCTTTTCTTTTCTTTCCTTTTTCTTTTCTTTCTTTTTTCTTTTCTTTCTTTTTTCTTCCCTTTCCTTGCAGGGCCGGCCGGCCTCTCCATGGGGTTCGGTCCCCACTAGGGCCGGCCCTATGGGGTTCGGACCCTAGTAGGGGCCGGCCCCTCTTGAAGTGGGGTCCGGGTCCGCATCGGCGAGCGCGAGTCGGGTCCGCGTGTCGGGTTTGCATCCACGTCGGCACACGTAAGTCGGGTTCGGGTCCGACGAAATTCGTGTGCCTACAAATGCCCCCTCAAGGACGAGTGTGTCGATAAGGACGTGTCGGGTTTGGACGCGTAAGAATCGTAGAGCACTTGTCCTTGATTCCTTTCTTGGATGGGCCTGGTGGCTTATTTACGAGCCCCTACCCCTTTCATCCTGTGCCTTTTTTTTTTTTTTTTTTTGCGAAAGGCTGGAGCTTGGAGACCGCAGTCGAAACAGTGCTGCCTGGGATTGCACGCAACTTGCTCCGTCTTCCTAGTTGTCGGCTCTTTCATCGGCGGCGGCGGCTCCTGCTTGCGGAGAAGACCCTCGCTAGGGTTTCGATCATCTTCCTTGTTGCGGACTTCTTTTGCTCCGAAGTTTGCACGAACGTCAAAGGTGGCCGTTGCACGGAGTTCGAGACTGGCGCAAGGGCGACTGGAGTGCGATGACGGCGACGGTGCATCTCGGCGGAGGACTATCGCCCCTCCCTCGGTGTGGGAGCGCAATGACGAGGCCGATTGTCGACGGCGACCGTTGCACGATGTCCGAAGGCGACTTAGGAGAGACGGGAGCGTGAAGACGAAGGCAACATGTCTCGACGTAGTCCCATGGCGGCGCGCGGGTGACGAAGGCGCGAAGATGAAGACGATGCACCCCGGCGGAGTGTTGGCGATGGTGACGCACCTCGGCGCGATGAGGAGGAGGTGGAGCCATTGCAAGCGAGGCGAAGCTCCCCTTTCCTTTCTCTTTTTTTTTTTTTTGTGTGTGTGCGCGGAGTACAGCAGTAGCGACGGTGGCTACCTACGGCGCGCGCGAAGGCCGGGGTGCCGCGGCGGTGGTGGCTCGCGGAGGCAGCAGCATCGGCAGGCGATGGCCGAGCGGCGCGCGGGCTGCGGTGCGGGTGCCAGTGGCTCGCGGAGCCTTCTTTTTCTTTCCTTCCTTTTCCTTCTTTTTCTTTCTTTTTTCTTTCCTTTTCTTTTCTTTTCTTTTCTTTTCTTCTTTTTTTTTTTCTTTCCTTTTTTTTTTCTTTCTTTCCTTTTCTTTTCTTTTCTTCTTTTTTTTTTCTTTCCTTTTCTTTTTCTTTTCTTTTCCTTCCTTTTCTTTTCTTTCTTTTCTCTTCCTCTTTCTCTGGTTCTTCTGGTTTGCGGAGGCTGCAGCGCGGTGGTCCGGGCGGGCGCGGGCCGTGTTGCGAGCGGCGCGGTGGCCGGGGCGCGGGCAGGCGGCGTACGGCGCGGGAGCGGGGGCTGCAGGCGACGGTGGCGCGCGAGGAGTGCAGGCCGACGGGGTGATGGCCGGGCGCGGACGCAGCGGTGGCCGGGGCTGGGCGGCCAGGTGCGGGAGGAAGCGACAGCGGCGGCGCTGCAGCGCGGGGTGGCGTGAGTGGGTCGGGCAAGGGGCGGCACGGGGTGGCGCGCGCGGGCCGAGCGCGGGGCGGCGCGGGGTCCCGAACGGGTCGGTGCAGGGCCCCGAGCAGGTCGGCGGCTGCGGGTGCGAGGCCGAGGCGCCCGCCCCCCTTCTCGGTTACGTCGGAGAAGAAGGAGGGGGGCTGCGGGTCGTCCCCCTCCGGTTTGTTTTCTTTTTTTTCTTTTTGGTGGCTGTCGGGCGCTGATTGGGGAGGGGGGCGCGGTGCAGGCTACTGCTGCACCCCCCCTTTTTTTTTTTCATTCTTTCTTTCTTTTTCTTTCCTTCTTCTTCTGGTCCGCGAAGGCGGCAGGCAGGCGGAGCAGGCAGCGGCGGCGACGGCCCACAGCGCTGGCTGCAGTATGCGCGGCGCGGGGTCCGGGAGCAAGTGGCGCGGAGGCCCGGCGCGGTCGCAGAAGCAACGAGGGCGGTCGTCGGTGCGACTCTGAGTCGGGCGGCCCCGATTGGGTCGGAGGTGGAACGCAGTGGCAATGGCGGTGCGACTCCGAGTCGGGCGGGCCCCGATCGTGTTGGAGAAGGGACGTGGTGGTAACGACGGCGTCTCCGGGTTGGCCGGGCGTGGGGCGCAGCTGCGGTTCGGCGCGCGGGGTTGAGTGCAGGCGGCATGGGTACGTGGCGCAGACGACGGGTGTGTGGAGCGGCGCCGGCGCGGCATAGGCGGGCGGTGGCCAGGCTTCAAGCTGCGCGAGTGGTGTGCGGCGCTTAAAGACGAAGGCTTCCGTCGGCTTGGAGACGAAGGCTTCTTCGATGCTTGGAGACCGTCGGCGGAAGAGTGCTGCCTGGGGTTGCACGAGACTTGCTCCGTCTTCCCGGTGTCGCCTCTTTTGTCGACGGCGGCGACGATGGTGCGCGGTGTTTGAAGACGAAGGCTTCCGTCGGCTTGGAGACGAAGGCTTCTTCGATGGCTTGGAGACCGTCGGCGGAAGAGTGCTGCCTGGGGTTGCACGAGACTTGCTCCGTCTTCCTGGTGTCGCCTCTTTCGTCGATGGCGGCGACGATGGTGCGCGTCGCTTGAAGACGAAGGCTTCCGTTGGCTTCTGGAGACCGTCGTCGGAAGAGGGCTGCCTGGGGTTGCACGCGACTTGCTCCGTCTTCCCGGTGTCGCCTCTTTCGTCGGTGGCGGCGGCAATGGTGCGCGGCGCTTGAAGACGAAGGCTTCCGTCGGCTTGGAGACGAAGGCTTCTTCGATGCTTGGAGACCAAAGCTCCTTTGGCGGCTTGAAGACGAAGGATTCTTCGACGGCTCGCGAAGACGAAAGCTTCAGTCTTGGCGGCGAAGCATTCTTCGGTGGCTTGGAGCCGAAAGATTCTTCAGCGGAGTGTTATCGTCTTCTTGGTGCGGGAGCATAATGACAACGGCACGGCGAAAAGACGAAGCCGAGTATGGTGGCGATCGCCTGGTGCGAGGATGAGTCGGAGGCGTTGAAGGCCAGGAAGGTGGCTCCCCTTTTTTTTTTTTTTCGGAATTGACTTTACCTCTCGATCGGTCTTGCACTTTTCATATCCTTGCAAGATTCGTCCCCCTGAGTACCTTCCGAAGGCTGGCTAGATTATTGATGAGGTCAACCGCGGGTTTAGAGTTACTAGCGAGGTTGCACCTTTCTGGTAGCAATGTTAGCTTGAAGGACACCGAGATGGGCGTTCTGAAGAGGATGACGAGGCCACGACATCAACAAGGAGTAGACTGCTTTGGTTGTCTTTTGCTTGTCGATATTGACCTTGATGACAGCTCCAATGGTTATTTTGGCTTGTGGAGGTCACGAAGCTGCGGTTGTTGTTTATGCGTCCGCCATTCTTCGGGTTGCTGCTTTTGACTTCAGTGGCAGTTTCCATCCTTCAGGTGGGCCTGAGCTTTTGTATGAGCCCGGTGGATTTCAAGGCAACGACTCTTTTTTCTGCGGAGCAGATGCGCACCTTCTTTGGAGGGTGGCGAGTTTCATTGCTTACGACGGTCTTCGCTGGAAGACGCTTCCTTGGGCTTAGCTGCGACTGAGGGGGAGAGACGTCAAGCATCGCTTCAGAAGCTGGAGAATGCCCGAGCGACCGAGAAGACTTCTGGAGCAGAGTTTGTGAAGCAGCGGAAAGCTGGCGACGCGTCGAGAGTTGACTGCTTCCCTACCCCTGGAATTGCAGCGCGTGTAAGCTGTTGGGAGCGAGCCACTTTGGCGCCTTAGGGACTTCGACTTGCCACACTCGTGCGTCGCTTTAGAAGCTGGAGTTTCATTTGGGGAAAGCTCGAGCGACCGAGAAGATGTCTGGAGCAGAGCTTGCGAAGCAGCGTGCATAGCTGGCGACGCGTCGGAAGCTGACGGTTTTTCTACCTCTGGAGTTGCAGCGCGTGTAAGCTGCGGAGGGCGAGCCACTTCAGCGCCTTAAGGACTTCGACTTGCTACTCGTGCGTCGATTTAGAAGCTGGAGTTCCATTTGGGGAAAGCTCGAGCAACCGAGAAGACGTTTGGAGTAGAGCTTGCGAAGCAGCGTGAAGAGCTGACGAATTGCCGGGAGCGGGTGGAGTGATCGAGAAGGCTGCCGGAGCGATCCTTGCGAAGCAGCATGCATAGCTGGCGACGCGTCGGAAGTTGACGGCTTCTTTACCCTTAGAGTTGCGGCGCGTGTAAGCTGCGGAAGGCGAGCTGCTTTGACGCCTCAAGGACTTTGACTTTCTTGTCATCCTTTAGTTTGATGACCGGATTGATGGTTATGCACTCACTTGCCTCTGGACTGGCCTTCTGGGACGACGTTGGGATGTTTCTTTTGTATGGACTGAACCTTTGTAGGTTGCCTACGTACCCTACTGAGAGGGATCAAGTCGCACGTAGTTCGTTTTTTTTTTGGGCAAGGGGGGTAACCTTGCGCTAGGCAAAGTACCTTTTGAGGGACTTGCCACTGGTAGGCAAAGTCGCCACTGGTTCGCAGCTATCGCCCGCCTTCTTTGCTTCAATATAGTTGGAAGTGAAGATCTTCTTGACTGGAGTTTTGACGATTGCTGGAGTTTGACTGGAGTCGATGCCCCGGCAATTTGGAAGGATTTGTTTGCCGCTTTTGCAGAGACGAGCTTGAGTCTTTGTCAGGCGATGTGGTATTGCAGCTGAGGGTAGTGATCCCATGTGTGCCATGCTTTCTTTGCTGCGGCTGGATTTGAACATTGACTCGGTGGAGTTTTGCCCCCGAGTGTTTTCTGACTTGATTGCAAGTTGCTCAGAGCTGGTGCGCTCGGAAGACTCGGTTGAGCTCGAGATATGCAACAGACCACGTAACGGTAGTGTCATCCCTTGCAAAGTGCTGAAGTTGGCCTCGAAGAATGATGACGTTGGTTCCTTTGCTGGAGTGAGAGGCGATCGTCCTGGTTTTCGAAGCCACTGAGGTACGAGCCGCAGGACTGAAGCAGCTTGAGCTGGCAACGGAACGCATCGCATCGAGCTTGATTTGAAGTTGATGTAAATTTTCCGTCTTGAGGCTGGCGCTTCCTTGACTTTCTGCATCGCCTGGCTGGAGGATGTCACTAGTTTTGCAAGTGAAGAGCTTTTGTCCTTCGCAGCTGCTTTGACTCCCTGAGCTCGTAGAGCTTTTGCTGGATGAGCTTCGTTGGCATCAATGCTTCTCCCCATGCCTTCAATGTTAATGTCGCTTTCTTCATCGTCTTTCCAGAGCACTTGGTGAACTTCCATCATGCAGCAGGAGACCTTGAAGTTTTGATCAGCTTCAAGGCAGCGATTGGGAAAGAACTCCTGGAGTGTCGCCAGCTTTGGGCATATTTGCTGGAGAAGATTTTTCGGACTTGCTGGTGGTACTTCGGACGTCTTTCTTCCTGGAGCTTCATTCTTTTCCTTGAAGGACTTCCTTCTGGGGAGTTTTCTTGTCGCCCGGTTTTTCTTATGGTTAGCCAGACGTGCTATCCTGTAGCTTGATCGTCGTGACCTTCTCCTTCGAGACGCCATAGCCCGTGTGTTTTCATCAGTAAGATCTTCCTTGCCAAGGTGAAGAACTGGTGCTGCAACTGAAGGCACTTCTTTGATCGGAAGGACTTGCACTTCTAGAGACTGTACCGATTCATCTTCTGATCCCCAGCTGGTTGGCTTGATTTCTTCATTTGGAATCGAAGGAGGCCTGGAGTAGAGGACATAATAGTCAATTTTGCCCGATGGTTGGCCTAGCAGGTTGACTTCGGGGCTTCTTTGTTCGTCTCTAGCTTTGAGCAGGTGCCGGGACGTAGCTTTGTTTGGAAGAGGGAGTGCTTGCATGAGAGACGGTTGCCCCCAAGACAGTAAGGATTTGGCCCTAGGTACTGAAGAAGCATGCCATCGTCGTCTTCTTGGACTGCCCCCCTTCTTTAAGTCATCAACGGTGGACTGCCCCCCTTCTTCGAGGACTGGCGGGGCGTCGGGCAACTCGTCGTCCGAAGTAGAAGTGTCACCGTTGCCGGGATCCATAATGGAGATATGATGGACGGCCGCCATGGATGGGTGGGTGGGTGTTGAGCCGAAGTCCTCGATTGGCATTTCCAGGCGATCGAACACTGACTTCTTCTTTGATTGTTTGACTGGCCCGAGCCTCTCGAACACGGATGTGCGTTTTTGATTCGACCAGTCTTTACCGCCTCTGGTTTGCTTCCGGAACAAGGCTTGGCATCGAGCCCGTCGTCGTCTTCTCCTGCTGTCTGGATGGCTGAGGTAGGTAGAGAGTGTATCGGAGATTGTCGATCCTTCAGCTGCTTCATCTACCATCCTCGCCTCGATGTAGTTCGAGGTGAAGGTCTTCTTTGCTGCGGTTCTGATGACCAACGGATCGAGCTTGACTGGAGCCGATGCCTCGGCGGTTCGGGGGAATTTGCTCTCCGTTTTGAAACAGCCGAGCTTGAGTTCTCGTCATGCCATGTGGAGTTGCTGCCGGTGGGAGTGTGCCCATGGCGCTTTCCTCGTTGTAGCCGGCTCTGAATAGCAACTGGGCAGCATTTTGCCCCCAACTCCCTTCTGGCTTGAATCCGAGTTGCTCGAGGTCTGCCGATTCGACGGGTCTACTTGGGTTCGGAGCTTGCGTCAGACTAGGTAGTGGCACCGTCATTTCTTGCAGAGTGATGACATTGGCCTGAGACAACGACGGGGCTAGCTTCCTTGTCGGAGTAGAAGGCGATCGCTCGGATTTTCGAAGCCACTGCGGCACGAGACGTAGGACAGGCGCCGTTTGGACTGGCAACGGGGTATGTTGCATTGCTCTTGGCTCGAAGCTGATGCGCATCCTTCGCCCAGGTTTCGGCGTTCC
Organism: Chamaelirium japonicum; assembly: GCA_947650365.1. NCBI lineage: Eukaryota > Viridiplantae > Streptophyta > Magnoliopsida > Liliales > Melanthiaceae > Chamaelirium > Chamaelirium japonicum. Next base: position 10,700,305 of record OX393558.1, read on the forward strand.
TTGGACCTTGAGTCTTGTCTCGTCAGAGGGTGGCGCCGAATTCGCGGGAAGTGGAGTCTTGTCCTGCTTCACTTCTTCAATCTTTTGGGCTCGAGGAGCTTTAGCTGGCAGAACTTCCGCGACCAGGCCCTTTGCTTGGTAGAACTTAGCGTCGGCCAGGTGTGCCTCGGCCTCGTTGAATGGCTTGTCATCCGCAACTATGCACCTCTCCACGCCTTCTTCGTAGTACTTGAGGCACTGGTGCCAGGTGGATACCACGATGCCGTTCTCGTGCAGCCATGGTCTTCCCAACAGGAGGCGATATGACGTCTGGCAATCGATGATGTGGAAGAGGACCGTTGTATCCAGCGGGCCGATGGAAAGCTTCAAATGAATGATTCCGACGGTGGACTGTCCGCCCTGGTTGAAGCCTTGAATGACCAATTGACTTGGTGAGAGCTGGTCGTCGGTGATGCCGAGTTGCCGCATCGTCGGGATAGGCATGATGTTGACGGCGGAGCCACAGTCCAACAAGATTCGGTTCACTGGCTTCTCCTTGATGTATCCCGAGACGTAAAGAGGCCGGTTGTGCAATCGCGTCCCGAGTTGCAGGTCCTCATCTGAAAAGGTTATCGTCGCATCACACGAGGCCACAGCTTTGCGCCTTTGATCATCCTTCCTTTTCCTTTTGTAGCTATCTGGATTGGCCAAGGCCGCCGCCATTGCCAGGCGAGCCTTCTTCGGAAGATGCAAAGCCTCTACGAGCGGCATGTGCAAGATTGCTTCGTCGTGAGAGGCAGTGCCCCCTTCGTCAGAATCGTCTCCCTCATCTGCGGAGTCGCCTTCTCCAGAAGTTTCGCTTTCGTTCTTTCCTTCCGACGCCTCATGGACTTTGACCATGCAACAAGACACCTTGATGTGTTGGTCCTCTGGGAGGAAGTGATCTGGGAAGAACTCTTGCAAAGTTGTCGGCTCTGGAAGACTCTGCTGAAGGATATCGTCTTGGCTTGCTGGCGGCACTTTGAACGCCTTCCTTCCCGGAGTCTTGCTTTTCTTCTTGTAGGTCTTCCGCTTGGTGAATCCCCTCATCACACGGTCTTGCTTGAGCTTCTTTTCTTGCCATGGCTTTCGCCGCCGCGGTAGCATGACCCATGCTTCTTCGTCGGTGGATTCCCCTCCGCTAGGATGATGGTCGACAGCAGCAACTGGTTCCCTCGGAGGTACTTGTTCTTCTGGAGGCTCTACTGACTCGTCTTCCGATCCCCAGCCGGTGGGCTTGATTTCTTCAGCTGAAACCAATGGAGGCTTTGAATAGAGGACGTAATAGTCGAACTTCCCTGAAGGCTGGCCTAGCAGACCGACTTCCGGATCTCCTTGCTCGTATCTTTCCCGAAGAGCGCGTTGGGACATAGCTTGACTGGAATGGACTTGCTCTTCTCGAGGCTCTACTGGCGTGTCTTCCGATTCCCAGCCGGTGGGCTTGATTTCGTCGATTGGAATGGACGGAGGCCTTAAGTAGAGGACGTAATAGTCGAACTTCCCCGAAGGCTGGCCCAGCAGACCGACTTCTGGATCTCCTTGCTCGTATCTTTTCTGGAGAGCGTATTGGGATGTAGCATTGCTTGGAAGAGGTGCTGGCACTTCTTGAGGCTCTACTGGCACGTCTTCCGATTCCCAGCTGGTGGGCTTGATTTCGTTGATTGAAACGGACGGAGGCCTTGAGTAGAGGACGTAATAGTCGAACTTCCTCGAAGGTTGGCCCAGCAGACCGACTTCCGGATCTCCTTGATCGTACCTCCTTTGGAGCGCCCGTTGGGATGCAGTATTGCTTGAAAGAGGTGCTGGCGTGAGCGATGATTGCCCCCAGGGCAGCGGTGTTTCCTCCTCGGTGAGCGCAGGAGTATATTGACGTCGCTTCGAGCCTTTCGGCTGGGAAGTTGACTTAGCGATTGGAGCTTGACGGTTGATGCGCAATTTGGGCATGCTTCGCCGAGCAGCGACGAGTACTGGCGAGAAGGAGCCGAAGGTGATGGACGTCGTGTTGGCCGTAGCAACCTCCCCGGAGTCGATCTCTATCTTCCCTTGCTTAGCGAGCGCCATGATTCTTTCCTTGAAGATGAAGCATCTTTCAATGGGATGACTCACCATCCGGTGGTATTTGCAGAAGAGAGGGTCGTCGACACGATGCATCTGCTCAGGCCTTTTCGAAGGAGGGAGCTCTATCATCTTCTCTTGCAGCAGTTGGTCGAACATGGAGGAGACTTCCGAGTCTGGGAAGGGGTACTCCTTGGCTTCGAGCTCCTCAAGAGTCATCCTTTGTCTTGGCGGCGGAGGCGGTGGTATGGCGACTCCCTTCTTCTGATCCGGCTTGCCACCGATCTTGAGTGGTTTGGAGGTTGAAGCGACGTCAGCAACATTGACTTGTTTCGGTTTCGGTGCCAATGGCTTGTCCTTCTTCTCTACCTTCAAGAAGTCCTTGTTCTTCGAGTCCCCGCGGTTTGCTAGGCTGAGTTCCATGTCATGGGCCCGAGTTGCGAGTTCTTCGAAAGACCGAGGCTTGATACCTTTGAGGATGTAGAGCAGACCCCAGTGCATGCCTTGGGTGCACATCTCGATGGCCGAGTCTTCAGACAAGCGGTCTCGTGAATTCAGCGCGAGGTTCCTCCACCTGTCGATGTAGTCGATCACTGGCTCATCCTTCCTTTGCTTGACGGCGGTGAGTTCGGTCATACTGACTGTACGTCTGGTGCTGTAGAAGCGATTGAGGAACTCCCTTTCCATCTGGTCCCAGCTGTCGATGGTCCCTGCAGGGAGATCAACGTACCAGTCGAACGCGTTGCCTTTGAGGGTGCGAATGAATTGCTTCACCATCTCGTCGCCATATGTGCCGGCATTATTGCAGGTCTCGATAAAGTGGGCGACGTGCTGTCTCGGATTTCCCTTTCCGTCGAAGTGCTGAAACTTTGGTGGCTGGAATCCGATTGGGAAGCGTAGCTGCTGGATCCTTGTAGTGTAGGGCTTCGAGTATGCCGCCGTGATCGGAGGAAGGCTACTGCCGTGGGAGCGCATCATGTCGGCTATCAATGCTTGGACTTGCTGGGCACTCATCGCGGCCGCTGCCGGAGGTTGTGTGACCACCGAGGCTGGCATTGGGGAGACGACTTCCAATGGGACGGGAGCCGAGGAGAGCGCTGGTGTAACTGCTTGAATCGTCGGAACAACCTCTGCAGGAGCGAGAGTTGAAGACGAAACTGGAGAAGCGACGGGCTGGCCGACTGGTGAAGCATCCTTTGCGCTTAGCTTTTGGAGCAGAGTGTTGATGTGACGATCCTTCTCCTCCATTAGCCGAGTAATTTGCGCCATATGCTCGCTCATCTGCATGACTTGTAGCTGAAGAACGGACGGAGGGTGGTGACGGAGAACGTCTCGGTGTTGCATGTTCGTATCCTCGCCGTCATCATCAGAGATGTAATTACACCGACTTGCTTCTGGCGGATGATTGATGTTTGCCCCCTGCAGAGGAGGTGCAACGTCTGCTGGAGAACCCGAACGGGTTCGGGGTTGGGGCTGGTCCTCCCCAAACTTCTGGACATGGACTCCAGGATCGAGGCTCGTTTCTTCAAGCACCAGGGCCTCGTCGGCGCTTTGGCGAGCATCTTCGGTAGTAGCTTCCGGCACGAAGACATCCGCAAGAGTCCGTGTATGCCGAGTGTAGACGCGCACCATTGGAGGGGCATCACCCTCCGGATTTACTGGATCACCTTGTCGGAGTAGAGAAGACTCGGCGATTGGTGAGAGGCTTGGAGCAAACGCATCGTTGTTTGTTCCGGCCATTGCAAACTTCAAGCAGCTTCTTCAACCGTACGGATGAAAGGAGAAGAGGTCCCACCGGGCGTGCCAGAAATCTGTGGACGCGAAAAAAAGCGCGGGTCGTCTTTATTGCGAATCACACGAGATTACAATTGTGGCCGGGACCCGGGTTGCTCGGGTGTAGCGAGTCCGGGTTGCGGCGAGTTTTGATCAGGGGATTGTGGGAAAGATCTTCTGGGGGATCCCTTTGATCCGCGTCTCCACGTGGTGTTCGTGCGAGAGCTCTGAAGGGGCTGCCCAGGACAGGGGTTTTACAGGGAGAGGGTTTTGGAGAGGCTAAGGAATGTCCACCGTTGCTTTGTCCCTTCCGTGCTTCGCGCTTTCTCGGCTAGGGGGTTTTCGGCTTCGTTCCTCGGTCTTCGCGTCTTCCTCGTTCCTTGCTTGACCTCGGTGTCCTTGATCGTCGGTTCGCGGCGTCGATCTAGCTTTTGGCGTTGGCTTTGGCTTTGGCTTTTTGGCTTTGGCTTTGCTCCGGCGTGGCTCTGGCTTTTGCTTTGCTTCGGCGCTTGCACTTGGACGTAGCTGGGAGAGACTTGCGATGCTTTCGTTCTTCCGGACTTCGCGTCGTATCGGCTAGAACGTGCGGTGCTTTTGCTCGTGGCCGGCGTAGTCGCTTGGCTTTGGCACTTGCGTTGCTTTGGCGCGGGCTTTACTGGGGCTTTGCTTTGGCTTCTTGCGTTGGCTTTAGCTTTGGCGTCAACTCGATCTTCTTCTTCGAACGACGTGGGCTACTTCTCCGGTGCTTCGACGGTTTACGTATCGACTGGACTTCTCTTCTTCTCCGGGCTTCTTTGGCGTGATCGGAGTCGAAGAATGCTTTCGAAGATGGTGGGGGTAGCACCGATCTCCGTGCGACGGTTGTGGCGTCGGCTTTTGTTGATGAAGACGACGAGGGTAGAGACGGTCTCCGTGCGACGGTTGTAGCGTCGGCTTTTGTTGATGAAGACGACGAGGGTAGCGACGGTCTCCGTGCGACGGTTGTAGCGTCGACTTTTGTTGATGAAGACGACGGGGTAGCGACGCTTCAGACGATCTGCTCCAGGCTTTCTTCTTCGTGGATGGGGCAGGCGTTAGTCGAAGACGACGGGGTGATGACGCTTCGCTTCTCTCCTCCGGGCTTTGGGGCTTGATCGGGATCGAGGATTTGTTGGAGCAGACGGGGTAGTGCCGCTCCTCTTCTTCTCCGGGCTTTTGGGCTTGATCGGAGTCGAAGCTTGTTGGAGACGACGGGGTAGTGCCGCTCCTCTTCTTCTCCGGGCTTTTGGGCTTGATCGGAGTCGAAGCTTGTTGGAGACGACGGGGTAGTGCCGCTCCTCTTCTTCTCCGGCCTTTGCTTCTGGCGTCTTCGGAGTCGAAGGGTTCTTCTTCTCCGAGCTTTCTTCTTCGTGCACGGAGTTGAAGGGATGATCTTCGTATGCAAGGGTCTTCACATTGATGAGGACTTTCAGTAAGCCGATCCCTCGGGACAGGCTTGACTGTGCCTCGTGAAGCCTTGGGTCGATGAAGAAGCGTCTCCTTTTCTGCAGAGCTCCGGCCTTTTGTCTTCAATTTCCCGACCATTTTTTCCTTCCCCCACCCCCTCTATTTATAGGCAAAGAGGTGGGGAGAGAGATATGGGAACTTTTTAATTTTAAATCCCTTTTGTATCTCTCTCATAATTACCCGGATTTTATTCATCCATTGATGAGGGGAATAACATTTAGTTGTTTTCCTTTTCTGGCGGGTGCAATTATGGTTGGATTTTGCGCACGAAATCGATGGCGATCGGGCGCTTCGTCTTGTGCATCGGATCGAGGGATCGGCGCAGATCCGCGTGTGTGCAGACGTCATACGCTACCTCCCCCCGCGCATGGCGGTATTTTTTTCCTTTTCTTTCTTTTCTTTCCTTTTCTTTTCTTTCCTTTTTCTTTTCTTTCTTTTTTCTTTTCTTTCTTTTTTCTTCCCTTTCCTTGCAGGGCCGGCTGGCCTCTCCATGGGGTTCGGTCCCCACTAGGGCCGGCCCTATGGGGTTCGGACCCTAGTAGGGGCCGGCCCCTCTTGAAGTGGGGTCCGGGTCCGCATCGGCGAGCGCGAGTCGGGTCCGCGTGTCGGGTTTGCATCCGCGTCGGCACACGTAAGTCGAGTTCGGGTCCGACGAAATTCGTGTGCCTACACCCGTATCTTTTTTCCGCGCATACAATCATAGAACACTCGTATTCCCCTTTAGCCCAAGCTATGGAAATTAGCTACACATCATCTCATATGATATCATTGTTTGTTTTATAATAAACAAATAACAAAAAGAACAGAGAAACCAGATGATGACGATCTTCTTGGCTTCTCCCCTATTTTTGCTTCTTTGCTTCTCGTAATCCGGCTCGATGATGGTGTGGCTTCAACGATGGCGAGGACGAGGCTCTGTGATGGAGCGTGGCTCGGAGATGGTAGAAGCTTCGGTGGTGAAGAAGATGGTGAACAATGATGAATGAGAGATGGAGTTTTTGTGGAAGATCGTATAGGCCTCCGTGTGATGATCCCCTTTGGTTCGTAGAAGATGGATATTATATAGCGAGAAGATGAGAGAGAGGCCGGGTAAGAGAGATCGGCTCGGATCAGTTTTAGAGAGAGACAATAGGGAGAGAAAGTATCAGACTAGAGAGAGAAAAGAGTGGCGGTTAAGGTCTCGGGATAGAGAGAGAAATCAGAGAGAGAAAAGGGACGTCCGGGTCTAGGCTCGCGATCGGGTCGGGTGGACGTGCATACTTTGAGTGCACGGGACAGCTGCGATGAATGGGGAGAAATGGACGGCCGTGATGGTTTGCATGGGCGCATGGGAGGATGCCATCAGGTCGGGTTTTTAGGTAGGGAGATACGGATGAACACTCGTCGTGAGTCGGGAGGTTCACGTCCAGATTTTAGAGAGAGAAGAGATCTGGGAGGTTGGGTTTAGAAAGAGAAAGATAGAAACCAAAGAGAAGAGAGAGAGAAAGAAACGGGTGAGAGAGCGACCCAGTTTTAGCTGGGTTCGGTTAAGGAAAGAGAGGGAGAGCATATCACACAGAGAGAGAGAGAAGTTCGGTGGGCTGTGATCGTTTTGAGAGAGGATTCCGAGAGAGAGAAGTTCGGTGGGATCCGGTTTTAGAGAGAGAAAGGAGAGAAAGAAACGGAAGAGAGAGAGAGGCGATTGCTGATGCATGGGTTGCATGCCATCAGGTTCGGGCCGGGTCTGATGCACGGGCTGCATGGGTTTTGGATTAATGGATCGGACAGCCGTGATTAGGTGGTAAAGGGAGGATCAGGTTTTGTACATGCACATGCATAGCTTGGTCTCGGATGGATATTACGGGAAGAGAAAAGGGTTGGCTGAGTTTGATCACGGATCTAGGGACGGCTAGGATGAGGTCGGGTAAGGGCTGCATGCGTGGGTTTGTCAAGGTGGTAGGCCGGAGTGTATACATGGGTTTGGACAGCTACGATGATATGGGGGATCTCATAGCATGGGTTGGTCTGTGGTTCATGAGAGGGTGTTGCATGCAATGCATGCGGTATTCATGCATGGGTTGTAAGGTGTTGATTGATAGAGTTGGGTACGCTTGGGTCCAAGAGCGAGTCACATGCGATGCTCCATTCAAACGACGTTAGAAGCATTTTTTCCCCGTCTCGTCGTTTGCTCATCTATTATTCGTCGATTCTCTTGTCATCCATACATGCACGACCTCCATCTGTTCCAAAGCCAATTGAGATGGTCTTGACTCCGTAGTCTTGCATCACTGTAGTCGTGCGTGTCGAGATCCGGACAAATTTTCTGAAAATACACATGAAATTACGCTTATCAGGTTCGAATGCGATTATCGATAAAAGGATAATTTGGACTAACGGGCTCTGTATCTTTCATGCATGCAATGTATGAGAGCGAACCAATATGTCGTTGGGTTCGTATGAAAGTCTATTATATCATGGTGCTAAAAAACTCATGCAGTTTACGTGTATTATGAAAGTTTTACGTAGTAATGTGACACTATATGCATGATAAAGAAGAGATAATTCGCACAAAATGGACGCTCAACAACAGCCTCTGGTGGCCACCCACTCTCCTTTAATAGGGCTGCTATTTAAATTCAGACCCCTCTTTATGCCCCCTACAAACATGTGCATGTAGACATTGTCTCGTGTGACGACTAAGATCCAATAGGCCAATAGCCAAGAGCCAAAACTCCTGAGGCTGGAATACTAAGATGGATGAGGTGAGGTGAGGTGTACAAGGCCACGAGTTAGCCCCGCATCGCCTGGAGAGAAGGAGATCCTGAGCTACTTATATAATTTTCCCTCCCAAACATAGAACACGCGTTTTAAAACTGTGCGCCGCTACGGATTTCGTAAGAACTCCATAGTTAAGCGTGCTTTGGCGAGAGCAGTACTAGGATGGGTGACCACCCGGGGAAGTTCTTATGCGGGCACGGGCAAAGCAGACAATAACTTGTGTGTTTGGGGCGGATGTTACAAAATGGTATCAGAGCCAGTTCTCCTCGGGATGGGGGAGTCTATCCCTACACGATGACGTGTAGCCCTAAGGGGGTGGATTGTGACGACCAAGATCCAATAGGCCAATAGCCAAGAGCCAAGACTTTTGAGGATGGGATGCCAAGATGGATGAGGTGACGTGAGATGTACAAGGCCACGAGTTAGCCCCACATCGTCTGGAGAGAAGGAGATCCTGAGCTACTTATATAATTTCCCCTCCCAAACATAGAAGACACATTTTAAAACCGTGGGCCGCTATGGATTTCGTAAGAACTCCGTAGTTAAGCGTGCTCGGGCGAGAGCAGTACTAGGATGGGTGACCTCCTGGGAAGTTCTTATGCGGGCACGGGCAAAACGAACAATATCTTGTGTGTTTGGGACGGATGTTACAAAATATGTTTATCTTTATTGACTAATATTGCCAGGAAATTTGGTAATTGACTTGTGCGTTAAGTGTGTAGGAAACAACATGATAGATAGACAAAGTAATTCATTGAAGATCTTGTGCTTTAGTCTAGGGAGTGGGTTGTAATTGGGAAAATGTTATTGTCTCACACCTTATAAGGAAAGTAGTACTTCATTTAAAACAAAGGGAGGTAATTTTATCTTTCTTTTTTGTGAGCGGGGAAATGTATGGTTTTGACTCAAAATTAAGCCAAATGGGGAATTGTTACTGCTTGCAGGGTCTCACATATGTTGGCTTAATTTGTGTGTTCAAACCATTGTGTGAGAACTTACATGTAACTCCGGTTCTGCTAAATACGCTTGTCTTTATGAAGATCAATCAAGGACGGTGGTGGGGTGTCTCCGCTCGCGAAGAGGGAGTCTGAACGTAATCTCGGGTGAGCATTTAGGGACACTCTTGTTGGTCATGATCTTGTGAGAGGCAGCCAATCATGAGGTTTGCGAAGAATCGAGGAGACGGTAGAAATCAGTGTGGTGTGGAGGTGACCTTCTAGTAGAGCCCGTGAGATCTTATCTCCATTCTTATACTGGACTTTTGAAGTTTAGTGAATTGTTCTCACCAACCGGTATATTTGACGATGTTTTTCCCATGAAGGATTTTCTCATAAATGTGTTGTAGTACAACTTTCTCATGCAAGCCTTGTATGCTTATGCTTATTGTGGGGGAAAATCTTCGTGCCGACCCGAAGACTTCGCCGCACCAGTCAATTGAGGTTCGAGTCGAAGATCGTTGTTCGATCTGTTGATTGGAGTTCCCGTTCTCAATACACAAACAGAGAGAGATGCAATCAGAGAGTTGACACGAGAGGTGATCTCGGAGTTCAGCCGAAGCCTACGTCTCCGTGCTATAGGGAGCAACCCGAATTCACTAACTCTTTTCTCAAAGTGATCTCGACAGGCCGAGTATCACTGAAGCCTCTCCGATCTCTTCAAAGACAAGAAGAAGATCGAGGAGAGGTGAAGGATGGGAAGCTAGAAAATTCCAGAGCTCTGGTTTCTGAAATCAGATCTCAGAACTGAAAATTGGATCCTTTTACATTTGAAGGGTCTGCTATTTATAGAATTCTCAAAGAGGAATTCCGGGGTAAATGGCGGTTTTTGCTGTTGTATCTGGGGATTCTCTAGGCAGGGCTGGTGGGTCCCGCTGCTATCTCCTAGGGATTCCATAGGAAGGGCCGGTGGGTCACCACGGTAGTCTTCGTAGGCCCACCAGGCAGGGCCGGTGGATCCCGCGGTAGTCTTCGTGGGCCCACCAGGCAGGGCCGGTGGGTCCCGCGGTAGTCTTCGTGGGCCCACCAGGCAGGGCCAGTGGGTCCCGCGGTTGTCTTCGTGGGCCTACCAGGCAGGGCCGGTGGGTCCCGCGGTTGTCTTCGTGGGCCCACCAGGCAGGGCCGGTGGGTCCCGCGGTTGATAGACTTCTGCCAAAATTTGCACCCACACTTATGCCATGCACGATACAATTTAAATTGTTTGCTTGGAGAAGAAAGAGAAACAACCGACATCTAATCACTATGCTTGTAATCTATCAAGTTTCCAAGGTGAGGAGAGAACATAAGCAAAGATATATTTTAATCCATTGAGACTCAAGCTTGTGTTAGTCGTCCAGGGCGATCATTGGAGGTAGTAATTGATTAGGTCATTGTCGTGCTCCGATTCTACCTCCTTACTCCCGTGGGGAGTTGTCTTTCATCAGTGGGCTTGACTAGGAATCTCAACATACGTGACCAATGAACCTAGTCTTTGACGCTCGATGAGGGGGGAGGGGTCGTTGAAGCAGTCGGCTCCCAAGCCTCGCCCAGGGGTCACACTAGTGTATCTATATAATAGGGGACAGTTTTATGGGGGGTATAAAGAACGGTTGTGATGATCGCTCTCTAACCCGCTCTCAACCACACGATTCCACCACCCAATCCTCTCTTTTTTTCGCTGATGGCGCGTGCCCTTTCCTCTTCCCTCATCAACAAAAATCACGGACAAAGAAGGGTCATGATTCTCTCTCTCCGTATGGAAACTACTAAACCCGGCCCCGATCCCCTCGATCTCACGCGACCCGCGCTCCTTACTCTCTCTCTCTCTCTCTCACTCTCTCTACAACCCCCACCCTTCGATCTCTGCAACCCCCGTGCCCTAATCAACCACAGATAGTGACCCTCTGCCTCCCCCCCCACCGATCGCAGATCGCGATCCCCCTCCCCCGCCTCAAATCTCACGACCCCCTCACTCCTCCTCCTTCCCCTCTCTCTCTCTCTCTCTCTCTCTCTCTCTCTCTCTCTCTCTCTCTCCGCTCTCTTCGGTGGGCTACGGTTCAGGCGGCTGTGGCCAACACCCATATCCCCCCAGGCTCTCTCTCTCTTTCTCTCTCTCTCTCTCTCTCTCTCTCTCTCTCTCTCTCTCTCTCTCTATCTTTGGTGGGCTAGGGTTCAGGCGGTTGTGGCCGACACCCATACCCCCTCAGGCTCTCTCTCTGATCTCTTTTTTTTTCGCAGAGCAGAGGAGGAAGGATGCTGATGCTAATATCTTTCCTTCTCCCGGACAGATCCGTCAGCTTTATCTCCGGCAACCAGCGAGATCCGCAGTCGCATCTCCGTCGAGCTCTCAGGTCCAGACCTTGATCTGATTTGATCTCAGATCCGTCTTCGATCTGATCTCATCTCCGGCAGCTTCATCTCAGATCCGCAGTCGCGCCCTCCTCAGATTCGACCTCAAGCCCAGACCTCGAGATCTGATCTCAGATCTTGCCAGATCCAACCGACGAGCCCTGCGGTACTCCCGAGCTCCTCTCCCCCGAAGTGATCACAGCCTCGGCCGCCCTCCTCGCCTTCTTCCTCGGGGCCTGGACAAAGCTGATCCACAAGGCCGGTGTCATGGCCACGCCTTTCAAGCTGCAGAAGAACAACATCTTAGCCGCCATCCTCACCGTCACCATTGGAGGTGAGGCGTTGCTGAAGGCTTTGATCTCGCCGGCTCCTATGGTGAAAGTAATGGTTTGGGTTGTGGTTTGCGTTGTTGCATGTGGGTTGTGGGTTGTGTTGTTGCAAGTGGCTTCGATCTCACCGGAAGGTTTTCTCTCTCTCTGAGGAGGGCAGGAATTCGGAGGAAGCCCCCGGATCCGGAGAAGACCGTGGCGGCTTCGACCTGCAATGCCCCCTCACTCTCTCTCTCCCTCTGATCTCTCCGAGCTGACTGCCCCCACCCACTGCTATGCACCCCATCATGTATCGCACTCGGCTCCAACCGCAGGGAAATCCTCTCCGTTTCCCTCCGGCGAGTACCCATGTGAATCTCACTCGGCCTCGACAGGTAGGCTAAGACAACCGAAAAATTGCACTCAACACCGACTGTACTCCCTTCCCTCCACCTCACACCCCTCGGTGAATCGCACTCAGTCGCGACCCGAGGTACGGCCGATGGGAAACCCCCGATGAATCACAGTCAATCCGGCTCGGGTCTTCTTTGGGATATAGGGACATTGGATGCCAGCATTGGACGGCTGATATTTGCGCCCAGGTGCAGGAAACTTAATCGCACTTGGGCGTAAATATCCATTGCAGTTGCACACGGGTTATGATGGCACTGGTTCATTGTGTAGTTAAACTATTACTCTTCTATGTTCAATGGGTTGTTGCTAAATGAATTAGTTTTTTATTTTTGATCATCAATGTGATGATTTGTTAAAGGCTTTAGCTTTGTCAAATATATGCGTCTGCCTGCATGATTTTGCAATGGGTCCTTCGAGTCTTACCCGCAGACACAGAAGGGGCTCTAGTAATTAGTTTACCACACTACTTCTTTCTATGTTTTTTTTTTGAAAGATGTTTCTATGTTTATTTGTCACAGAAGGGGTTGTAGTAATTAGTTTACCACACTACTTTTTCTATGTTTTTTTTTTGAAAGATGTTTCTATGTTTATTTGTCATAGAAACTGAATATAAAGAGAAATTATTGTGTAACGGGGTTTAATAATTTTGTTGCAGTGGGAAGAATGGAATCATGGTGAAAGTAAATTGAATAGGGGTGGACTTTCGTTTGTTCATTGATTTTCTTACAAAATAAATCAATTTTTATTTGTTGTTTATGACTGAAAGCTTGGGTTGATCTTTCCGAAGGAGAGAGAGAGAGAGAGAGAGAGAGAGAGAGAGAGAGAGAGAGAGAGAGAGAGAGAGAGAATGGCGGTCATCAATGTTGACGATGAACTACACATCTCTCAACATGTTCTTTCATGTTCTATCATGGCATCTCAATATGGTCTTTCATGACATCTAGCATCAAAAAAAAATTAATTTTTTTTCTTCTAATCACTGACTCTGATGCTTATCAGATTTTAAAATATGATGCCTATTGGATCATTTTTGCAAAAAATGGGGTTTAAAATTTGATCCGATTATTTTTGCAAAATGGGCTCAAATCCAACACAAAGTTGGATTAGGCTCGGGTATTAGCCCAAATCCAACACAGAGTTGGATTAGGTTCGAGTATTGGCATCAGATTTTAAAATTAGATTCTTTAATCAGATTTTCCTTTTAAAATTTGATGATTTTTTTTTAAAAATTTCTCTTATTTGAAAATCAGATTTTAAAATCCGATAAACATATCTGTTGCACTTGGATTACTAGAATATTTAAAAATCAGATTTTAAAAAATTCTAATTCATTTAAAAATTTGATGCATCCGATTTTGCAAAATGGATTTGGATTTTAAAATCATATTTTAAAAAATGCTCGGGTATTGGATTAGATTTGAAAATGCCAATTCGTTTAAAAATTTGATGCTTATTGGATTTTAAAAGCTTATCAGGATGGAAAATTTGATGTATCGAATTTTGCAAAATGAATTTGAATTAAGCTCGGGTATTGACATTTTGAATCGGATTTTAAAATTAGATTTTTGAATCAAAAATCTAATTTCAAAATTGTCAAGATATGAAACAAAATTGGCATTTTGAAATTGCCAAGATTTTCAAAATGCTTGGGCATTTGATCAGATTTTAAAAAGCCAATTCGTCTAAAAAAATGCCAAGATTTCAAATACAATTTGATGCCAAAATTTTAAAAATGACAATTTGATTTGATGCTCCAATTTTTTTGTTCTTCAATTTTTTTTAGTTTGAAGGTAAGGAATAAGATGATGTATTTATTTCGGCTGTCATCCATCTTAGTATGTTGTTCAAGTGAGCATGCCCTTAACAAATGTGGACGTCTACATCGAATGTAGGCTCCCCCGTCAAACGTGGGTGCCTGCACAGATTTTTGTCGTCCTCAAGATATTATCATCACTTTTAAATTGTAATTCACATCCTTAAAATATTGCCTCCTCCCTTAAAATTTTGTCCCACCCTTGAAATTGTTTTTGCTGCCCTTGAAATCTTTTGCGTGCCGACAGCCCCGGGCATTACTAGTATAATAATAAAGGGGGCACAATTGTTAGATCATGAAAGTATACAAAATAAAATGCATCAATTATCTTAATACCAAAGTAGTCTGACTCCTATATTTGCTACATCAAAATAAATGGATAATGAGGCATGCTAGAAGTTGAGGTGGGTGTGGATGTGGGTGTGGGTGGGTCGGTGAGTGTGGTGGGGAGGGGGGGGGGGGGGGGGGGGGGGAGCAAAAAAAAAAATGATAACAACAACAAATAAAATAAACCCACAGGGACAACACTCTCGACACACTGAAATTAGTCACCATAGGCTCAAAGGAAGAACATTATCAACATTGCGGCGACAATGATGGAACCGCAACAACACCCCCGATCCGCCACAATGAGCCAAGCTAGGAGCCACCCCACCGAGCAATGGAGGGGACCTCGAGATCCATAAAAGCTGGAAAACCACCACACCGGGAGCCGTGGGCGGGCCACGGTTCAGATCCGCCACACTGGCTGCACCAACAGGGAGCCGCCGCCCCGAGCCAAGCAGAGCCTCCGAATCGAACCCAAAATCCGACCCCCGGGGAAGAAGATCCACCGAAATCCCGGTCTCTCTGGTGCCGCTGGCGGCGCGACCGAGGAGGCCAAGATGGAGATCGCCGAATTCCAACACCAGAGAGAGAGAGAGTTGAGAGGCTCCAAGAAAGAGAAGATTCGCCGCCTTACTCCCTACTTGGACCGAGCTTACTATGTGTTTTGATTCATGCAACAACTCAGGTTTAATGTAGTTGAATGGTTTGCATCGAGTCAGCATTGGGGATATTGCATACTCATGTAGGGAACTGGTTCATATTGAATTGGGAAATTCTATTGTACCGACTTGGATACTGTACCAAGATTCATAGGGACCAACCGATGGCCCTACGGTGGATCTGAGGTAAACCCCCAAGGTTCATCCCATGGCCCGTAGACTAACTAGTGCATGCCCGTGCCTGTCGGCACTGCAGCGGGCCAACTTCGGCGGCAACACACCTGTCGACACAGCAGCAGGCCGCCTTCGGCGCCAAGATACCCACCTGGCATCACCATCCCCACCCACTCCGTCATATTCAGTAGCGCCCACATTCGGCGAGGGCCCCCACATTGAGCTGTTGCGCACATATTTGATTGTGGCACCCACACTGTCGATGAAGGAGCTGCAAGCATCATGGCCACGTGGGCATCACATAGTCAGCCACATGTGATTGTCGCACGGGCCACGCTCCACCAGCATCAATTTAGGTGTGACTTCGAGCTGGACAAAACGAAGAGACCAACATTCTTTTCACTACAAAAAAAACTATTTCCGAATGCATGCATTCTCTTTCTATATCTTGCATTCTCTATCTCGGAATCCAGCTGGTGCTCGACTCCCCCATCGTGATGTTTGATCGCGAGCCCTCCCATCCGGAACCCAATCCCAGCCATTCCTTGCATCAGCCCGTGCTTGTCTGCAATGTAGCGGGCCGCCTTTGGTGGCAATACACCCTCCGATTGGCACGAAGCACCCCCCCACCCCTGAACTCAAATCTTCTACCCCATTTCTCTGTCCCATCGTCTGCCCACCAAGTCACAGCCGTCTGTTGCACCATACCCGACCCGTGCATCGCACTCAGCCTGAACCGACAAGCAAATAAACGGATGTGATTGGCCTCCCGACATATGCTATAGGTTGTACCTAATCATATATGGTCATCCCTTTGCCTACCGAATGGGATGAGTGTGACGCACCGGTCGGGCCTAGGTGCAACGGACGACTATGACTTCGGGGGAAGACGATGGGGCAAAATGTAGCAGAAGATTTGGATTCCAACATCGACTACGCCGTCCATTATGTTAGCCGTCCAAGAATCCATCACAACAGCCATCTCTAGATCCCGATCTTTTCTCCTCTTACACCCAGTCGTTCGATCCAATCCCCATGCAGCACCCGAAACCCCATGCACGCATGCATAATTGCAGCCATCCATATCTCTTTCTCTCGCTAAATCTCATCCCCCCACCGAACTTCTCTCTCTTAATCTCTTTCCATCTTTTCTCTTTCCTATTCCAATTAATCCCATGCAACCATTACAGCCATCCCTTGCCTGATCCGACAATCCAAGCATGCATGCACGCACACTATCTTTCATTCTCTATCTCGGAATCCAGCTGGTGCCCGACTCCCCCATCGTGATGTTTGATCGCGAGCCCTCCCATCTGGAACCCAATCCCAGCCATTCCTTGCATCAGCCCGTGCTTGTCTGCAATGTAGCGGGCCGCCTTTAGCGGCAATACACCCTCCGATTGGCACGAAGCCCCCCCCACCCACACACACCCCTGAACTCAAATCTTCTACCCCATTTCTCTGCCCCATCATCTGCCCACCAAGTCACAATCGTATGTTGCACCATACCCGACCCACGCATCGCACTCAGCCTGAACCGACAAGCAAATAAACGGATGTGATTGGCCTCCTGACATATGCTATAGGTTGTACCTAATCATATATGGTCATCCCTTTGCCTACCGAATGGGATGAGTGTGACGCACCAGTCGGGCCTAGGTGCAACAGACGACTATGACTTCGGGGGAAGACGATGGGGCAGAGAAATGTAGCAGAAGATTTGGATTCCAACATCGACTACGCCGTCCATTCTGTTAGCCGTCCAAGAACCCATCACAACAGCCATCTCTAGATCCCGATCTTTTCTCCTCTTACACCCAGTCGTTCGATCCAATCCCCATGCAGCACCCGAAACCCCATGCACGCATGCATAATTGCAGTCATCCATATCGCTTTCTCTCGCTAAATCTCATCCCCCCACCGAACTTCTCTCTCTTAATCTCTTTCCATCTTTTCTCTTTCCCATTCCAATTAATCCCATGCAACCATCACAGCCATCCCTTGCCTGATCCGACAATCCAAGCATGCATGCACGCACACTATCTTTCATTCCCTATCTCGGAATCCAGCTGGTGCCCGACTCCCCCATCGTGATGTTTGATCGCGAGCCCTCCCATCCGGAACCCAATCCCAGCCATTCCTTGCATCAGCCCGTGCTTGTCTGCAATGTAGCGGGCCGCCTTTGGCGGCAATACACCCTCCGATCGGCACGAAGTCCCCCCCCCCCCCCCACCCCTGAACTCAAATCTTCTACCCCATTTCTCTGCCCCATCGTCTGCCCACCAAGTCACAGCCGTCTGTTGCACCATACCTGACCCGTGCATCGCACTCAGCCTGAACTGACAGGCAAATAAACGGATGTGATTGGCCTCCTGACATATGCTATATGTTGTACCTAATCATATATGGTCATCCCTTTGCCTACCGAATGGGATGAGTGTGACGCACCGGTCGGGCCTAGGTGCAACGGATGACTATGACTTCGGGGGAAGACGATGGGGCAGAGAAATGTAGCAGAAGATTTGGATTCCAACATCGACTACGCCGTCCATTCTGTTAGCCGTCCAAGAACCCATCACAACAGCCATCTCTAGATCCCGATCTTTTCTCCTCTTACACCCAGTCGTTCGATCCAATCCTCATGCAGCACCCGAAACCCCATGCACGCATGCATAATTGCAGCCATCCATATCTCTTTCTCTCGCTAAATCTCATCCCCCCACCGAACTTCTCTCTTAATCTCTTTCCATCTTTTCTCTTTCCTATTCCAATTAATCACATGCAACAATCACAGCCATCCCTTGCCTGATCCGACAATCCAAGCATGCATGCACCCTCCAACCCCAACCATGCACACACCCGGCCAACTCCCTCTCTCTAAAATAAATCACTTTTATTATCCCATTTAAAAGCTCATCACACCAAACCCATTAAAGCCATGCAAAACCATCCCATTTAAAATCTCTCTAATATCTTTCCATATCTCTCCATCCCAATAATTATTTCCATGCAAACCCATCACCTCTCATCGAGATTTCTCATTCATGCAGATCGGGGAAGAAGAGAGGGAACGGCTATGATCGCGAGAGAATTTTGTCTAGTCAGCATTTGGTTCCTTTTTGTCTAGTCAACAAAACCGCCGTGCCATGTTATATAGATGTTTTCACAACTCTGATGCATGAAAAATGAGATGGACATTGAAAATGGGTTCGGTATGGTACCAAAATTTTTTCATTCGGTACCGTAGTGAAACGGAAATTTAATTTATTCGGTACCGTAGTGAAACCGGAATTTAATTTTATCATTGTTGGAGTATATTAAGCACTGCAATCCTAAGCACTGCAATCCTCTTCCTCTTCGCTTCGACAAGCAAAGCCAATCCAATGATATTAACTCTCTCTCTCTCCCCCATTAGAAGCTTGGAATCCCTTAATTTTGGGACCGCACACTTCGTTGCGTTTTGACTGCGCGCTTCACCTCGCTGCGCCCGATCGTGCACTTCATTGTGCCCCGGTAGCACACTTCACTTCGTTACGCTCTGGCCGCGCACTTCGCTTTGCTGTGCTCGGCCGCACACTTCACCTCGCAACGCCCGACCATGTATTTCGCTGGACTTCTAGAACTCAAATTTAATATTAAGCAAATTACAAAAATCTCCCCTGAACTATACACCTCATTTCACATTGGTCTCTCAACTTTTGATCTCTGAACTATGCTTTATGTATATTTGTCCCCACCCCGACAACTTCTTATCCCGAAAATACCCTAACAATTTCCAATAAGACCCAAAATTATTTTAGAACATTTAACTTATGCTTACTAGGACAAGGGTAATTTCGAAATAAAACTTGACATAGGGGTCTAAATGCAGACATGGCATAGTTTAGGGATCAAATAGTTCAAAAACAAAGTTGAGGGACCAATATGACATGCGGCATATATATAGTTCAGGGGAGGTTTTCCTAATTTGCCCTTTAATATTATTATACTTCCAAATTGGTTATGAGGAACAAATACAAGTAATAACACTAGAACTGTAATCGGAGGCGAGAACTGTAATCGGAGGCGACACTGACCTGGACAATCTAACACATATACATGAGAGAGAGAGAGAGAGAGAGAGAGAGAGAGAGAGAGAGAGAGAGAGAGAGAGAGAAAAGCAGGTCTTACAACAGTCAGAAAATTGCTGATAAATACACGGGGCGCTGTATATACTCTATTGCAGATATAGAGCATACTTCATTGAATACATAACAATGAGACCAAATGTCTCAATGGCCTTGGTGACTGCTCTGGTGGTTTACATAGGAACTCCCAAGAATTGTTTGGAGTGCAGGTCCGGTGTCGGATAACCCTACAAGATGTCCGGAAAAAATGATCAATCGATAACCTAAGCCTTACTCGGAAGTTTGCAAATTAAATGATATTTATGATAGCACCGATCCAAAGCATAACTTGACTAGGTGTTTACCTGACTTAGGCTTCCATGGAATGAGTGTTGATGTAAATCAGAATCAGGAGAATCCTGAAATTCATCAGAATGTTGTCAGCTTGAAATGGATGTAACAGTAAATATGATCAGCTTCAAACGGTTATTACCCTGAACAATACTTGGCGGCCACCACATGTGCTGGTAGAGCGAGCACATGGGGAGGTGGCGTGCTGAGATTGGTGAAGGTGAGTGGGGCCCACAACATCAAAAACATTAATATATATATATATATATATATATATATATATATATATATATATATATATATATATATATATATATATATATATATATGGGGTGTGCTAGCTCTACCGGCACACAGGGTAGCCATCGAGTATTGTTCTATGACAATGTTTTTGATGTTGTGGCCCCACTCACCTTCACCAATCCATGAACGCCACCTCCCCGTGTGCTGGCTCTACCGGCACATGGGGTCGCAGTCAAGTATTGTTCTATTACTCCATACATGTAAATCATTATGTATTCAGTATACTTACTTGATTGAATTGAGTCATGCCATGAGACCCCTGTTGGGGAGCATATGATGGCAATTGGATGTGAACTGAGGCAGTCGTAGGGGATCTAGGGTCACCGTCAATTGCAATCCCTTGGTTATCTTTTTCGTCTCCGATCTTCGCATCCTTTCTCCACCTCTTCAAGAAATACCTTTGTGGCAGCTCTTTGATATTTCTGAAATCAAGTACTTTCAGTACATGACAACATTGGATCCCCATAAACTCGAACTTCTTACAACTACAGATGACTGAATTATCAGTTGAGTCGAATCGAACAAAGTGTTCTTTAAGTCTCTCTGTGACAACAACTTTGTACTCGGACGTAGTCTCCACCTCACCACACCCATACAACATAGAATCCATGAACATCTCGAACTCCCTTCGGAACATCTCAAACACCACAGGTGTATATATACTTGCAGCTTGCCTCAGCATCTTCGAAGGAGGAATTCTTGGGAAACTTTGACTAGCATGAAAGTCGGCCTGTAATTCTGCATAACGATGCTCATCCACGACTCTTTCGTAATGCTTAAAAAAGGACAAGAGATCCAATTGTGGGCTCGAGTATTTTTTCAGGACACTACTCATGCTTTCACTTTGTAGCGTGCTTTTCATGTCTGCACAAAATATTTGCCGCCCATATGGCAAAGCCCAACTTTCTCTATCCTCGAATAGCTTACCCAACCACTCGCTGTTTCTAAGTTCATATTTCTCTAACATTGTTCTCCATCCTAGCAGGAACTCCTCCTCTTCCTCGTAGTCAAAAACACATCTGCTGAAATCCTTTGAAAATGTCTTTGAACCTTGGAAGACATGACTAAGTTGCTTAGCCGCATTCTGATAGGCATGCCACACACAAATACGATGGCTTGTGCCTGGCCATGCGGCAGCTATTGCACCACTCATTGCCATAGACTGATCTGTCAAGATTGTCTTAGGTTGTTTTCCATGCATCACGATCTTGAAAGTTTCAAACAGCCATTTGAAAGATTCGATCGTTTCATCATAAAGCAACGCTGCACCAAAAATGACTGTTTGCTTATGATGATTTACACCGAGAAATGGCGCAAACGGCCGACCGTGTCCGTTCGACTTATAGGTCGTGTCCAAACACACTACGTCACCAAAGTAGTTGAAGTCCACCACAGATTTTGCATCCGTCCAGAATATGTTCGTCAATTTATCATCTTCATCAACCTGTATGGCATAAAAGAAAGATGGATTGTTGAGTTGCATACTCTGCAGATACTTCAGTATGGCTCCTGCATCTCCCATCTGCATCGCCTTCATCCGCTTGGATGGAAGATGATTTTTGTAATCTGCAGGAAGAAAACTGACATTTCGTAGGCCTCCAACTTGTCTTCCTACCGGCTCATTGGTAGATTTTGGGGGTGTGCCTGAATCATCTGACAAATCTGCTTCAGCAGCCTGAGCCTCGGTTGTTATCCTTTGTGACCTCAACATATGAGTTGCTGAAGGGGGTGCAGGCTGATGATTGTGATCTGCTATAAACTCTGTAATGTGGTATGTACCCCTTGGTTGGATTTTAATGGTCATTCGTGCGGGGCAACCAATTCTTGTTTCTGGACGAGGCCTCTTCACTTCCTTTGCTCCTTTCTTGTCCTTGCGGAAACCTTCCCTCGAGCATACGAACGTTCTTGATCGAGTAACATTTACAGAAGATTTATCTGACGAACTTTTTCGTACACTGAATCCTACAATTCCAGCATACTTGTTGTAGAATTCATATGCCTTATCTTCACTTTCAAACTCCATACCAATTTCTGGTAAAAACTTTGCATTTGCAACATCTCCTATAAGAGCCTCGGAGTCGAGTACTTTCCTCATTTTACCCTGTTTATTCAAACCCTAGAATACTTCATTAGTTAAGGAATGAACTGGGAGGTCACAAACAAGATGAACATAGATAGAATGATGCCTTCCAGATATTGGTGGCAAACAGTAAGCTTTATTGAAATATATGGTCAGTATTTACAAATTCACTCCACTTTATTGCATCAAGTGAAACAAAGGCCTACATGTCAATAATCAATCATTACATGACGTGAACGCCAAGGTTTAGGCTCACGAAAGAAACAACAATAGATATGGAGATAAGATTTAAAATGCTTGCTGTCATGGAAGTTTCAGGGCTGGCTTCGAGAGGAAAATAAGACAAAATTTCAAAGGGCCCAACATTTTTCTAAAGTTGCAAGCAAGTGAGAGTTTGATTGGGTAAAGATTTAGAAATAAGTAAAGGAGTCAATAGAAAGGAGTCAAGGGGTTGCTTGCAGGCCTACAGATACTGCAGAAGATTAAAGGGAAAAAGGTTTCTAAAGTTCAAAGAGTGGGAAAGCGACTATTGGGGTTGGAAACTGTATGCTTGTATGCTTTGTATATACTTTGCATGGTATATACATAGTTTGTGTTAGAGATTGTATGCTTGTATATATGTTTTCCTTTCTTGTGTGGCATGCTCAATACGTTGGTGACCACACACATCTACTTGTACATATACCATAGGCCATTGCCCTGACGAGCAAGGTCTTCATTTTTGCTCCATAATATTTCATAGTATTAGAGCACGGCTTGAGAGAGGCTCTGCCTCCTTGAAGCAAAGGTTTCTCCACCTCCGCCTCATTTTTTAGGCTCCATTTTCGGAGCTAGGGCTCGACTGTCTTTAACTTCAATGGCCGACATGCGCATCATCTTCTCCAAAACCGGGAGCAAAGGTTTGAACCTCAATCAAACGCATGATGAGGACCAGGACCGGATGAGGACCTACGAGCGTTGGTGTCGTAGAGGATGATCAGAGCTGCAATTTACTTCAAACGGATCCAGATTCAGACACCATTTCCATTTGATGGGTTTTGCTATTTTATTTGGTGATATGAATGTAATGGGCTGATATGAGCTCATTGGGTATTATTTTATTTTATTTAGGTGAGAGGATTAACTAGGGCACCCCAATTAATACCCTACTTAAGTAGGAATTAACTTGGGATTACTAAAGGCAGCCCAAAGAGAGATGCTGCCTCTTAAGGCCACGCGGATACTATTCATGGACGATTATTTCGTCCGTGCGCTCTCTCCCCTCTCTCATTCTCTCTCTCTCTCTCTTATCTCTATGGCGTCACTTGTCTATACAAGTCATATATTAGAGTTTGAAGAGACAATTATTATGCCTTGATAAATAAAAAGACATCTCTTTGCTGCAATTGTGATGCTTGCTTGTTTCTCATGGATCTGAGAATACTTTGGGGTGCAAACCTTTGAGCTAGAGTAGTTCGGCAATTATTGTCATCATCTAATGAGTTCGTTTCATCGTCTATTCTTTGTTTTGGTTAATTATGGATTGTGCTTTCATTGAAAGGAGGAAACCATCAGCACCATCCATCATAAACCGAAAACAACATAAACTTACATAGCCGAAATCTTAAACCATCCATAACTCTTTTGAAACCAACCTGATTTTCCTGAAACCAATTCCCACAGATCCCTCCATCAAACCTACACACTCCTACGACAAAAGTCCCAATTCTGAAATCCGAATTGAACCCTGATTTCTTAGAATTTCCAAATCTAGAAACACAATCCATATTTGGTATAATCATGATATCTCAGCATCAAACCGTCAACTTTCGCCCAAATTTGGACCATAACCTCTCCTCACCTATTTCTACCACCCTGCCAAGTTTCACCTTCATCGGAAAAACTAAACTACGTGAAAAATCAAAAATACCTTTTGATGTCCTAAAAATTGCACTTGACCAAAACCCTTCTAGAACCTTCGCTTTGAACTTTGCTATCATGCAGTCTTCTCCCGCATCTCATATCTGCATCCGCGTAGAGAACTGATAGAAGTATCATTACACTAATTCAATCTAAAACATAATTGTGTAGAATTCTTTCGACTAGCACGAAGTACAACGCGTACTATGTGGGAGTCGTGTTTCAAGCTGAAAGTCTATCGGTTATTTGAATGCTCTCAAAGAGAAGATCTTTACTTTGAATATATTAACTATTTGGCTACTTGAAGTATTTGCACTACTGAATAATCATGCATGTTTTATTATTTCAATACTTTAATTAAAACTATGTTAATCTTGGACATTACCGTAATCGAGCACGGTTACTGACAGCTCCCACACCGCCTATTATCTTTGTTTTCATAATAATATAGTGTCCCCACTCCAATCAAAGGTCGAATAAAAAGAAGAGAGCACGTAAAGGCTCCCACTGCCCTAAAAAAAGGGCTTCACAAAGATTTTCACTTCATGTGGTGTTATCAAAGGGTAAAAGTGTTTTGTTGAAAGGGTTTAGATTCATTAATAAAGGACAAAAGTTCTCAACCTTGGTTGACATTGCCACCTCCATGTTATCCATATTTCTGTCAAGCACGATGCACAATATCACCCATCTGCTCTCTCTATCAATGTTGTCAATAGACGATGTGCGGTTTGTGCGAATCCACTTTTCCAATAGCGAATGTCGTCGCATATGTGATTGTCTGATCACATAGCCGCCTTGTGTGGTTTTTTATTTTCTTCGGGTTTCTGTTTGTTTAAAATTAAAATTAAAAAAGTAAGATAACTAAAAGCAATTGATTAAAGTCTTCCAATCAAGAAAAAGTCCCTTAAAAAAATTATATTGAATCATCAACTTCCCATTCCTCCCCACCTTTGGTTGCTCTACTGGCAAAGAGCGATCCTCCTCCTCATATTTTACTTGATTTAGTCATGTATTATGTAATTGGGCTTAAAAAAAATGTTATTGATGTTGTATGAGGCCTAAGTGACATAATTTGGGCCACATTGGACTGGCCAATACATGCCAAACTCATGTTATTGTAGCCAGCACACCAATTGGAGTATTTTGGCCTATTGACCACCTTAACAAGGGACCCCCTAATCAATTGAGATAAACAGTAGAGCACACCGACTTGGAGTGCAGGCTTGTGGACCTTCGTTCCCATCGCTTTCTTTCTTCCTCTCTATTCTTCCACTTCTATCATCCCCTATTTTTTATAATTTCCAGTTTCCTTCTTTGCTATATGAAATCACAGATACCACAGGTTATGCTACTGCATGATAGTGGATTATATGAGCCTTTTAAAATTCTCCCAAGCAGCAGTTAGTAGTTATAATAGTTAATCCTTTAAAGTTCATATCTTGATTATTTGCAACATATTTTTTGATAACCGGCAGATGCAAATATTAGTGGCACGTCAAGTCTACTTGCAGAAATCAAAATTTGTGTATTGTTGCAGAAAATTTGAAATACCCTACTTAATCCAGGATGGACGCACACAAAATACATCTTTGAATTATGTTCTGGTGTATTACAATACAACATCATAAGCTCCTGGGATCCGGGAACAACTGTCATAATACACAGCATGAAGATTTACAAAAACAGTTTTTTTTTGTAGATACAAAAGCAAGAAATAATTAGGCAAATATAGAAAATTCTTGAATTTATGGGTCATATACTAGAAAAAGTTTAATGTGCCTACCTTTGTCCAAGCTATTCCACATGCGTTGCAAAGAGTCCTACGTCCCTCAGGGCCACGGCGCATATGAGGTGTGGACTTTGCACTAATGCCACAACGAACACATCTGAACATGTTCAAGAAATGATTAATGATGAATCTTGGATCTACATTTGTTCCAATGAGATGTACATCTTATAGTGAAATTCCAATTACATCATGTTCTAAGAAGGCAAGAGAATAATTTATATGTGCTTCTATTGCTTCTCTATATGATTCCATGGAAAAGTACTTCGTTTTATTGCAGAAAGTTTTAGACCAAGAAATGAGGATCTATAGGCAGAGGACTATAACATTTTCCTAGCCCTATCTTTAAGAAGGCCCTTTACCTATTTAGTGCACAAGCATGTACACATGATCAGATAGCTCCGTTTTGAGTCTTGAGAGAAATCCTACTATAGATCCATAAACCCATGATTCCATTGAATTGGCATCTCAAATGTGAACTTTCTAGTCTACACCTTTCCCAGGTCTAAAAAAACCTTATTCAAAGCTTGCCACTTGCATCCCGAATTCTTGGTTTTCCAAACAAATTTTGGAAGAAGAACCCAAAATTTCCTTAATACACACCCTCAGCATCAATAAAATTTGTACACTTCTCTAGGGCCCAGGCTTAAACCATATTGGTTATTATGCACATCGTTCTAATCAAAGTTGAAGGTTAACACTAATTATATTGTACTACATACAACAATATCTACAATGACATATTGGATACATATTGTTAAGAGAGAGAGAGGAGAGAGAGAGAGGGTAGGGTTTGGAGAGAATACTCTTTGTCTTGATTATCATTACACTAGCACCACCTCTCCTTATATAGCTACAGAACGCCCACCATTAAAATAACATAGCCATATGGGACTAATAATAAGACTACATCTAACAGGGAACGGGGGAAGAAGGATTTAGGGTTCCTCACCTAAAACCCCAATTTGGGAAAGAGGGAAGAAGGATTTAAGGTTCCTTACCACCGCCCATTCACCTCAAAGGGTACACTATCTCTCGTGGGGAAGAATAGATTGTTAGGGAAGAAAAGTGTTGCTTATGTTCTAATTGAGTTGAATGTTACTGTTGGAAAGAATGGACAGTTGGAGAAGAAGGGTGTTTCTAGTATTTCATCCATAATCCATATAAGGGTATTTACGTCACATAAAAGCCAACGTTAGTCCAATATGGTGAAATAAGGAATATTCTACGAATGTTCGTCTAACATGGATCCAGTGTTCTAAAAAGCGGCCCAGGCGGCCGCCTAGGCGGCCCCCCACCGCCTCGTCTAGGCCCTAGGCGCTCTAGAAAAGCAGCCAAGCTCCTAGGCGGAGCTAGGCGGAGCTAGGCGGGGCAAGGCGGCCGGCCGCCTAGGCGGTCTAGGCGGGGCCAGGCGGGCTGAGGCTGGCTAAGCGGGCTGAGGCTGGCCAGGCGGACCATGTTTGCTTTCGTTCTTGTTAATCACTCAATCTTGAATTATGGTTATATGCTTGTTCTTTAAAATAATGGTTTGGGATAATCTTGAAATTATATTAATTTTTAAATATATATATATATATTATATAATATCAAAATAATAATTAAAAAAAAATTTAAAAAGGCAAAACGCCTAGGCGCCGCCTAGGCGCTGGCGGCCCCCCACCGCCCGACTAGCGTCTAGCGCTTTTTAGAACCTTGCATGGACCTTAGTTAACCGAAGAGGTTGACGTACACAACTTACAGTGATTTGAGGGGTCGATATTCAAATACTCTAATTTGAGGGATTTCTATGCAATTAAACCTAATTTGAGGGGTGGATATGCAAAACCCTTGTTTTAAAACTAAATTTATATTAATTAATTCTTCCATCACTTGTTAGATGCCTGGTTATTTTAGCATCTTCCGTGCAAGGGCAGAGATTAGAGGTGCCAACACAATGTTGGATCGGATCGGGCAGAGCCTACTAGGGACTGGCCCACGCATGCTTGACACTATGCTCGTACCATGCCAGGCCACGACGCAATGAAAGCAGCTTGAATCCGTCCCTGTCGGGTTTCGGGCCACATTTTCGGTCTGGAACGGGTTTTTTAGAATTTGAACCAGATTGCCAGATTTTTCAGATAAGTTTTTGTTTAAAAAAAATATTGCTACAAGCTAACCACAAGTTTCAAAGCCAGCACCTCTAACCTTTAAGCAATGTACCTAACCATTGCACTCATAACATCTTCGTGAGATATATATTTATATCTATATATATATATATATATATATATATATATATATATATATATATATATATATATTACTATTTTCAAACCTGGCCTTCGGGTAGTGCTCAAGTGTCGTCGAGAACCAATGATCCCTTAAGATGAAGATGCACAAATATGGATCTCATGCGTAAATCGAAGGAAGATGATGCACTTGGATCTGAAGGTGGATTTGAAGGGCGGAGATGCAGATGATCTTTCTTTAGTCACTAGCGATGATGGTGAACTCCATGCACGAGGAGGTCGTGGATGTTGGCAAATGTGACATGCAGAGTTCAGAATCTGGTGCGAAGGAAACCGGTGACGGTTGTGGAAGCTGATGACAAAAGCGTCCGATGAAAGTTGGAGACAACAAAGGCCAAGAGCCATAACTCTGAGCCTCTAATACCATGACCATTGGAGGAAGCTGACAGGACACCATCGGCACAAAGCCTAAGGGTAATGCTAAGATGTATTACGGGCCTACGGCACAAGGTCAAAGAATATATACAAGCTACAAAGGGTGTGGTCACCAACAGGTAAGAATACCACACAAATGTGAAAAAAAAATCATGAATAAAGAAAACTAAAGCTCTCTCTCTCTCTCTCTCTCTCTCTCTGTCTCTCTCTGCTACGACCGGTTGGATCGGTGGTGACGGGTTGACAGAGCAATGCCTCGAGCTGCTCGGTGATGGCAAAGGCAAGATCATAAAAATCCAAGATTCAATATATTGCACGAATTTGCCATATTTGCACATATATCAAAATATTTCCACACGATTTTTGGATTTTCAAAGTGCGGAAATTTCGCTCGAAATCAAGATTTCAAACCTCGACTATATTGCTATCCTTAAGAGTATTTGCTCACCTTAAAGCCCTCTTCTCACTAACGTAGTTTCGTTCAACATTTCAACTATGTCAGGAGCAAGAATGATATCGATAATACCAATTAACTTATCAGTTCAATCCGTATCTAAAAATTTAGTGCAGAAAACAAAGTTGCGTGGTTACTCCAACGAATCAACACATTCTAATGACCTCTTCAAGAGTGATTAACCTCCTTAAATTCATTTACCCAAAATTCAGTATCAAAATTCAATTTTTTAAAAAAAAAATTAGAAAAAAGCAGAATGTAACATCAGGAAATGGTAGTCCTACCTAAGGATGCCCTCAAGCCCATCATCGACGCTGTCGTCGTGGTCTTGCTCCTGCTCGTACTGCATCTGGAGATCTCCGACGCCGATCCTGCCGCCGTGGGCGTCGTTGGCATGCCCCGGCATGTGCATGGTGGGGATCACCGGATTGTTCTCCAGTACATGGCGTGCTCTTGGCCTTCCGATCACGTCAACGTCTACCTACATCTCCCTAAGTTTTTTTTTTGGTAAAAATAAAAAAGACAAGGACTTTAATGGAGAGAGAAAGGGGGAAAGAAATCCTAATGTAAAAAAAAAATACTGCAAAATAGGGATCTGAAAACCCTAGTTTCAAACCTCGATACTTCTGATTCGTCGAATCATAGGGTTTCTTTGTGGGGGATAAAACGCTAGATTTTCTAGGGTTTCGAGATGACCATGGGCTCGGCTTTTCCGGAGAGAGAAGGAGGGGGGAGGCTGCAGCAGAGCAGGGAGTGGATCAGCTGAACAGCGCAGTTAGCAAAGCCACGGTTGCAAGCACCTCGTCGCCTGACACGCACCTCGTCCTACTGGTTGAATACCGCCGTGTGAAATATTGACACCTGTACGGTAGACAAAGATGGCAGACATTTTTTTGGGCGTAATTTGCCTAAGGTCCCTTGCAAAACATCGGTACGGTGATAAGGACCGACAACAAGCTGTTATTGCACCAGGTCCTCCGTTTGAAAAAGTCCATTTTACCCTTATACTATCCGGAAAATAGTCATTTTACCTTAAAATGAAATCAAATGAAATGTAACATTTTGGTAATACAGAGCAACATTGCTACAGTGATTTAATTGTATCATTTTGCAACAGTGAAATTACTGTAGCAATGGTTACTTGTTACTTTTTGCTACTACTCCAGCAATTGATAATCTTTATTATTGAATTGAGTAACAATTGCTATATTACTTTTACTGTAGCAAAAAACTATCAAGATTTAAAAAAAAATATATTGCTACATTAAAATCACTGTAGCAATTGTTACTCAATTTGGTAATAAAGAATAACAATTTGTAGATTGTTACTCTTTTACCGCAATGAATAGCAACATTTGTGACTTGAGTGTTGGAACAATTTTATCATTTAAATAGGAGAAAAGTCAACGAAGGGACTTGCTCTAAAAGCATATTTTTTCGGGAGGGACCTAGTGCAAAGACATCTTATTGTCTGTCCTTTACACTAAACTAATCTATTGTCAGGGACCTGTCACTACATCCCTATGTTTTGGTGGGTAGGTCCTAGTCCATTGGAGCTGGAAAATGATAAGTCCTAGCCTGACCCTTCAAGGGCTAGGATCGAGCAAGGACCAGATTAATGTCATTAAGATAAGAATTATCGATATATTTATTTAACCGCTTAGATCATTAAGGCAATGGTTAAATCTTTTTTTTTCCTAAAGTACTCATGTACTAGCCTTTTGACTATTGACCGTCTTTTAAAATCATCATTCTATATCTGGGTATGATACCAACAATACAACTTAAAGTATTATAAGTCATATGAGTATTATATAATATTTTTAATAATCATATATCAAAACAGAGCACCCATAGTATCCCCATATTATATAATATTTTTAATAATCATATGAGTATTATATAATATTTTTAAAGATCAGGTTGTTCCTCTCTAACCAGAGCACCCATAGTATCCCCATCGCCAGGATATCCATGGTGTCCTGATGTTTATCTTCACTCTTCGCCTCCTCTATGTTGGCCATAGTGCGCATATGGTACTCATGTGTGAACAAAACCCACATCGCCACTCAGAATGTTCCCGAAGTTTCCTTACAAATGGGCATCGCAGGAGCAACTGGGAGGGGGTCACCTCCTTGGACTTGCAAAAGGTGCACCACAGGTCCGTCACCGCTGAATCCTTCCTCTTGATGAGGTTCACCTTTGTTAGGATTTTGTTCTTCGAGACTAAAAGAGAGAAAGGGGCGGCAGTGGTGTGGTTTAAACAGTAAAATCACACTGCATCGTCTGGTGCAGTTCTTGTGTCACCTGGAGCGGTTTTGGTGTGGTTCAGTGTTACGGAGGATGAAATCGCACGGTTTCAGTGCGGTTTCACTTTCCTTCTTTAAACTGCAGTGTACCGAACCACAGTGTACCACATAATTAATGTATGCTAGCTTGTAACCACGTTACTCTTTGCAAAAAGAAGAAAAAAAAGGTTAGTGAGATGTTATATATAGATAAGAAAGCTATGTTTAAAGATTTGAAAATTTTCACTTTGCATTGCTCCACCTAAACGATGTGGTGCAATGCGGTGCCGGTTTTTCGAATGTCTATGTGGTGTGATGTAGGTTCTTTAAAACCAAAATAGTCCTGGTGTGTTGCAGTTTTGGAGTGCGGTTTTATAGCTACGGTGCAGTTTCGATTTTAGTAAAAACCACACCAAAACCACATGTAGCCATTTCTAGAGAAAAGATCTTCACCTTAGTCGGCGTCTTAGCTTTCTAGGTGTCCTTCAATGGGAGGAAATGATCTACCTCTAGGACCAAGTGATTGTAGAAAGACTTCACCGAGAAGAACCATGAGGACTGCCATCTCCAGGTCACAATGTCTCGGTATCTGTTGGAGGTCGGCTTGATGGGGATCCGGGTCCCCCGAGGGCCGATGTCCCTGCCTAAGAGTCGGGCGTGCAACTATCCCGGACTAGGGGTGCACAAAAAACCGGTGAAATCGGAGAACCGAACTAGTCCGTTTGGTTCGGTTTCTAGCAGAATCAATTCGGTTCTGGCTTCCCAAAGTGTAGAATCGTAGGGGACTGGTTCAGTTCCCGATTCAGGGTGTCGGTTATATGAACCGAACCGAACAGGTTCATGTATATGCATAATGCATTCACGGGTCAGGTAATACAGGTGATGCCGGTCGGATCATTATGCAACAGGCCCTACTGATCTCCACAACAATATCAGGTATATGGCTTCATAATTGCTTGTTGTATCCTTAGTTTTGAAATATTTTTTTTATTTCTATTTGCTACAATGATGGACCTATTATAACTTCTACGGGTGCACAAACTAGTGGTACCAAAGAACCGAACCGGTTTTGTATGGTTTGGTCCGATCTTGCTCCATGTTCCCAATGGTCCGATTCCGGTTCAAAATATTTGAGAATCGTTGGGACCGGTTCGGTTCTTGGTTCATCCCGGAACCAATCGAAATCAAACCGTGTGCACCCCTATCCTGGACCCCGTTGAGTTGCACACGCACCGCGGTGATCCACCGAGTGCAACCAGAAGTGTCGTGTACCACGGATCGAGGAACCAGGAGCCCACGGGGATCTAGTTGAATAACTGGCACATTTTGTTTGCCAAATAGGAGTCGAACCTCAAATACCATAATGAATTATCTTAAATGAAAGTCGTCCATGGGGACCACTGTCAAGTCTACCATTTGTTAGGATTGATGTGTTCTAAGCTTGTAAAACTTTAAGTTTTGGTCTAATAAAAATTGGTAGTTATTATTATATGAGATGCATAATGGTACATAACATAGTTATGTGTTCTCTTAATGAACAGAGAGCCATGGTTATATGGTAGTCCACTGAGTTGAAGACTGAGTGGATTGATCCCATATAATCTAAATCAGTTCGCAGCTATGATCAGGTTGGTCGCCTCATCATGATAAGCTGTTGGCGATGACAGTTCATGGGAAGTCTTCACCATGGTCATCACCAGGCACAGTGTCTGTGACTGAATGGAACTAACACGGTGTACAGATCAGTGAGCAGACACTGGTACACTAAGCCGTGTTTCTGCTTAGGGTAAAACGGTCTTAAACCCTGAGGAACCATGTCTGATGGACTAACCAGTTGCGTGGTGCTTTGGCGCACCAATGTGTGAGGATCCATATACAGTGATCCAAAACCACGATGTACTGGGTTACCCGACTGGCGTTGCATTAGCGTGTCACTCCTGCAGGCCATCCACACCCCTGAAGGGAGGTGCGTTCCTTGGTATGACTTACACTGTACCAAACCCAGGCCTGGTGGTCACCAGTTTGACTGTTGACCGGGTTCAATTACTCGACGGGGTAATCAGAGGTACGATGTATAGGTCAACCTGGAAGGAACCAAGTCATATGATCATTCGAGTCTGACGGTAGTCTCCACCGCTCGAAGTTAATCATGGCATCAAGTGGAGGGATAGCGTGTTTACCACTACTAAGCGGAGAGCAGGGGTATGATGGAGAACATAGTAAGTCTGGGTGAATTGGAGTGCAGCCTGTGTCGCACTCTGGGTGGCTACGCAGGTTAACTCGAGCTCAGAGGATCGATGGTACACTCGGGTAGTGTGTCGATCGAGCTTGAGTTGGAAGCCATGAACCCCGGTCCCTGATGGTACCACCTTATCAACATTATGTACGGTTCTTGAACCATCTCCTCGGAACACCATAAGCATTAGGAGGAAGAAAGAAGTATACGCTCCGTGTGTGCTTGGCACTAGAGCACGGTAGATGCGTAACTATATACGAGTACTAAGGGTTATGCCCGAGACTAGTACAGAGTCGCATGTAGTAATCCCTGGCCATAAGTGAACTTCGCTGCATAGGTGCGATGCACCGGGGTATGCTGCAAGTTGACTAGTTGACTTTGCTAGAGGCACCCTCTGGTGGCCTCAGTTAATAGTAGGTAACTAGTAGATATCACTTAAGTAATGGCCGCTAGGTATCGCATGCTAGAAATGGTCAAAATGAGGCATCAGGGCGTTTTGGTAAAAACCTTACTCCGCCGGACCTCACTGTTGGCTGACCCTAGCAACTGTTGGCTGACCCTAGCAGTGGAAGACCTTGCTAGGGCCGGCCCTATGTTGTAGGGATGAGAATCCCTCATCTATAGGGCCGGCCATATGATAGGGATAGGGCTAAGAATTGGTTAAGATCGAGCCCTAAAAAGTGGGAAAAACGTATAAATACGTGGAGAGATAAAAAAAGAAGATAATGGAGAGATAATTGTGGGAGGTTTTTATCCCCTTGGATTCTTATCCAAGGGGGAAGGCCGGCCCTATATAAAGGGCTATAGGGGCCGGCCCTATTGTTAGAGAAAAACCGAACCCCCCCTCCCCTCTCATCTCTCTAGTTCTCTCCCGAATCCATCTTCCGTTTCCCGCTTGCAACTTCGTCTTCCTCGCGTGGAGTTCTGAAGAAAGAGAAGGGTCGTTCTTCGGAGGCACTCAGAGATCCGAGAGCGACGTTCCGTGCATCGTGTGAGATCGGGTGAACAAGAAGGCAACGTCTCCAATCGTACTATCGGCATCTTCGCGAACGATTTTCCGTCTCCATCAACAAAGAAGACAATTCTCCGCGGTTAAAAGATCCGTACGAAAGGTATGTGTAATCTAACATATAGATCTAGCGAGTATTATGATTTGCATGCATGCTAGTTAATCATTACGCTAGATTACCGTTAGGGTGTTCGATTCACGTGTATACGCATGCACACATATGTAGATTAGTTTCGATGAAAGTTTAAATCGTGTAACGTGCACCATGAACGGTCTTTCGACCGCAAAATCGCTTCCGCTGCGAGCCTCGACCATGGATTAATTTCCAACAATTGGTATCAGAGCCGTATTAGTGGTGTGCGTTTCACGTTTTTTCATGAAACCAACATGTGTGCGCATGATGAATGCGTGAAATCATCGGGGTTCTTACGCTTAGAGCATGCATATGTATAGATTGTGCTTGTTCTATTAATCATTCTTGCAGGGCGCCGCTATAAAAAATATAGATCTATGTTTTGTGCTTGCTACCGGGGGTCGGACCCCGAGTTAGCCATTGTTTGGATTTGCTCTCTTTGTTTGTGGATATGTAATTGAGCCGTAGATTGGGCGAGTGATGGGGGTTGACCATCCTCGGTTCCCATGGCCCTTTTTTCTAGGTGTGTTTTCTTTTCTTTTTAGGAAATTTTGTACGAGTGAGCACTTGCTCGAAGCGTACTAGATTTTTTCGGTTACAGATCGAGAAGAAAGATGTGCCAAAGAAATCCACCATCGGGAGCGGAAGCGGAACCCTGGAGGATGAAGGCGATCCGGCAAAGTGTTCGCGAGCGCGACGGAGGAGCCGGACTAAGGAACCTTGCGAAGAAAGCTAGAGGCCTGCGCTGTGCTAATTAGGTTCAGGGGTCGGACCCTGAACTTAATTCAGTTTTAATGGTTGCTTTCTTTATTAGTTCTTTATGTTTCATATCGAACCTTGATGAGATAATGTGATTATCAGTTTTCAAAGAGATGCCTTTCCCCTCCGGTCCAAGCGACTGTTTGAGGATAGGATCTCGCTAGATGACGCCTATTATTTAGTTGACTTTTGATGTTAGTGGGATCCCATCACATATGGTTATGCCACCATTAGGTCAGCACCCGACTAGTCGGGTATGCCTATTTGGCCAGCATCGAAATCAAAGATGAAATGGAGATCCATTGAACATCAATTGTCAAATTTATAAGCGAGGCGCCATGACTAGTGGAAGTCCTTTCCAGTGAGTCTGACTCTAGGATTAGCTCCAGAACATTAGCGTGATAACCAATTTTGCAAAGCATCGATATTCTCGGAATATGTAATGTGACCCTTGAATGGAGAAATCCGCTTGAGGCAGGGACTATGATATTCCGAGAATGATTAATGCTAGGCGAAGGGCTTGAACGCTAGTGGGAGCATGGTGCGACCAGGGTCTAGTATATAGGAGGTCGCTGCCTCTGCATTTGCATAAATTCATACTCGCAAAATAACCCTCATATATTTATAAGGGATGTAATAGAGGACTCTTAGAGATCCTCTGGCCTCCACGGCTAATCACTTCGTACTCGGGTGGAAGGGCATAACTCAACAACCCCCTCGGGTGAGAGCTGTGTTTTTTCCATGCTAAGCTACTTAGTGATCTCCTTCGGGATATGACAGTTACGGTGCCAAGTGTTCAGGCTTTACTCACCCTCGTGGGGGCCGTTAGAATTCCCATACCGTAATTGCCTAAGCTCGTGGGTAAGCATCCTAAGTACACGTGAGGTATTCGTTGCGAAGACAACGGTGATCACGTGGTACTGGCCAAAAGATAACCATGGTCCATCAAAGCCTGTAGTTGGTAGATTTGGATAGGGTTAAGGGAAAGACCCATGTAAGCGGAAGACCTGCACACTGCCCCCTCGGACAGGTGTAGCCTACTCCGAGATCTTACATACATGGTTAATTAATCCATAGAGATGACTTCGCTTGAGGGTAGCGTTGTCATATGGATATAATTAGCTTATTTTAAAAATCCATAAAAATAAGTTTTCATGCATTCTCATTATTCAGTCTTTTATTTTCAGATGACCAAGTTAGACCCCCTGTCCGCTATCCTAAATGACCACAAACTTACCGGTCCCAATTATGAGGACTGGAAGCGCAACCTGTACCTGGTCTTAAGGATAGGTAAACACATGACATCCCTGAATGACCCTGAGCCGGATTTGCCAGGACCCGATGCCACAGAGGCACAGTTAAAGGCTTTTACTGACTGGAAGGAATCTAATAAAATATATAAATGCTATATTATAGCATCCTTGCAAACAACTCTGCAGAAGCAAGTCGAGGAGATGCCCGACGCTTCTGACATGATGTTGTATCTGAAGGAGATGTTTGAAGGTCACAATCGCGTTACGTGATACCTTACCATCAAGAAACTCGTCGGCACTAAGATGTCCAATGGGACGCTGGTTCGGGAACACATGATAAAAATGTTTGGGTTCCAGAACGAACTAGCTACCATGGATATTGTGCTAGAAGGCGAGGTGATGACAGACATCTTCCTCTCGTCACTGTCTGGAGCCTTTGAAGGCTTTGTCACCAACTTTAATTTAAACAAGTTGGCTATGACAAATGCAGAGCTTCTGGGAGCTCTCTAGGCAGCTGAGGACGGCTTCAAGCAGAAGGGCGAAGCACTTCACGTGCAATGCAGATCCTTCAAGAAGCCTGGTAAACCTCAAGGCAAGAAACATAAGAAGAAACCTAAGTCAGTGCCTGTGCAGGACTCTGCTGGGGCCTCTGGGTCTGGAGAATCAAAGAAACCGGGCACGAAGTGTTTCCAGTGTGGCCAGAATGGTCATTGGAAGAAGGACTGCAAGAAACCTCATAATGCTGGCGAAGGTAATCTACAACTCTTAGTTGTTGAATCATTTCTTTCAAGTAATAGTTCTTTTGCTAGTTGGATTGTGGATTCAGGATCCACTAACCATGCCTGTAACTCTCTTCAGGGGTTTCGGGAAAGCAGAAGGTTGCTTGATGGAGAGGTGACCTTGAGCATGGGAACTGAGGCCGTGGTTGCTGCTGAAGCTATTGGATATGTTACTCTTAGTTTTTCGAATAATAAGACTTTGACTCTTAGAGATGTCTTTTATGTACCGCCCTTGAGATGTAACTTAATTTCTGTTTCTTCTTTAGTTAATGAAGGTTATTTAGTTTATTTTGATGCTTCTGGTGTGTCGTTTAAACTGAATGGAACTTTTATAATAAGAGGAATGGTTCAGAATCATCTCTATATTGTCAGTCCTAAATTTGAGAAAGATAACATAATAACTTCAGCATTTAATGTTAATTCATCTAAGCGTAAGAAACCTTCAGAAGATTTAACCCAATTGTGGCACTTACGGCTTGGGCATATTGCCTTAGACAGGATCCATAGGTTGGTAAAGGCCGGGTTTCTGGAAACAGATCATACGGAGATCCTTCCCACCTGTGAATCCTGTCTGGAAGGCAAGATGACCAAGAGGGCCTTCAAAGGCAAAGGAGTGAGAGCTACTGATGTATTGGAGTTAATCCATTCAGATGTATGTGTACCCATGAGCGTCAAGGCGATAGGAGGCCATGAGTACTTCATCACGTTTACTGATGATTACTCAAGATATGGTTACATTTACCTTATGCATCGGAAGTCGGAATCCTTTGATATGTTCAAAGAGTTCAGGGCTGAAGTAGAAAAGCAGACAGGTAAATGTATAAAAACCCTTCGATCTGATCGATGAGGTGAATACCTATCTGACGAGCTCCTTGGTTATTTGGTGGAGCATGGGATAACATCCCAGTTAACTGCTCCAGGTACCCAACAGAATGGAGTCTCTGAGAGAAGGAATCGAACCTTGTTGGACATGGTTCGAAGCATGATGAGTTATGCCTGTTTACCAATGACCTTTTAGGGATATGCCCTTCAGACAGCAGCATATGTTCTGAACCACGTTCCGTCTAAATCAGTGCCTTAGACCCTTAGAGAACTGTGGTCAAGGCAAAAGCCAACACTACAGCATTTCAGAATATAGGGATGTCCTGCACATGTGCGGGTAGACAAGAGGAAAAAGATGAAGCCAAAGTCCAAAGCATGTCTGTTTGTAGGATATCCCAAAGAGACTAAAGGTGGACTATTTTATGATCCTGAGGAAAAGAAGGTAATCGTTTCAACGAATGCCATTTTCCTAGAACATGATTATATTATGGACCACAAGCCTGCTAGTAAGGTAGTTCTGGATGAGCTACTAGGTACTAGATCAGAGAGCGCATTCGAAAGCATAGTGGGAGCTGACATTACAGACACTAATATACCAGAAACTGTAGAACCTATTCATCCTGTAACACAACCACCACCTCGTCGCAGTGGGAGAAGCATTATAGCTCCTGACAGATACTATGGAGAAACCTTATTGGTTGATCCAGAGGGTCAGGAGGATGACCCACTGAGCTACGATGAGGCAGTGGGAGCTTCTGACAGCTCTGACTGGCAAAAAGCTATGGAGGCAGAAATTGTATCAATATCCCATAACGCAGTCTGGACTCTTGTTACACCATCATCCAATATTAAACCTATTGGGTGTAAGTGGGTGTATAAGAAGAAGAGAGGATCCGATGGTACAATCGAGACTTATAAAGCTAGATTAGTTGCCAAGGGTTATACCCAGAGAGAAGGAATCGACTTTGACGAAACCTTCTCGCCGGTAGCTATGATAAAGTCTATTCGGATCCTCCTATCCATTGCAGCACATTACAACTGGGAGATCTGGCAAATGGATGTCAAGACAACATTCCTCAATGGAAATTTGGAAGAAGGTATTTATATGATGCAGCCACCGGATTTTGAGTCAGAAGGTCAGGAACATCTAGTTTGCAAGTTGCAGAAGTCCATTTATGGACTAAAGCAAGCATCTAGAAGTTGGAACATCCGTTTTGATCAGGCAATCCAGTCATATGGATTTACTCAAAACGAGGATGAACCATGTGTATACAAGAGGAGTGATAAGACTACAATGGTATATTTGATACTTTACGTAGACGATATTCTACTCATTGGAAATGATGTTGGAACATTGTCAACGATAAAAGTCTGGTTGTCAACACAGTTCGATATGAAAGACCTAGGTGAAGCGAGTTATGTTTTAGGGATCAAGGTAACACGTGATCGCCAGAACATGATTCTCTCGCTATCACAGGCTGCGTATATATATAAGATTATGGCTAGGTTTGACATGCAAGACTCCAAGAAGGGTTTTGTGCCATTCAGACATGGCGTAAAACTGTCTAAGGATCAATGTCCTAAGACACCTGAGGAGAGAGCAGAAATGCAGAAGATACCTTATGCTTCGGCATTAGGTAGTCTAATGTATGCTATGCATTGTACAAGGCCAGATATCTGTTTCGCAGTAGGCATGATGGGTCGGTTTCAGTCGAATCCGGGTCCAGATCACTGGACAACTGTGAAGTGTATACTCAAGTACCTTCGTAGAACAAGGGACTATGAGTTGGCTTACACTGCACAAGAACTGACGCCGATTGGATACACAGGTTCTGACTTTATGTCAGATTTGGAATCCAGAAAGTCGACATCAGGTTTTGTGTTTATGTTAGGAGGAGCAGCGATTAGTTGGCAGAGTGTGAAGCAGAAATGCATCGCAGACTCTACCACAGAGGCTGAGTACATTGCAGCGTGCGAGGCAGCCAAAGAGGCGGTATGGCTCAAGAAATTCCTTACGGATTTGGGGTGCGTACCAGAGGCCCAGTTACCTATTGTGCTTTACTGCGACAATAGTGGGGCGGTAGCACAAGCAAAGGAGCCAAGACATCACCAAAAGGGGAAGCACATCGAGCGCAAGTTCTACTTGATTCGGCAGTTTCAAAAGCAAGGGCGAGTAGCGGTGACACAGATTGCATCTACAGATAATATTGCTGATCCTTTCACAAAGGCAATACCTACCAAGGCATTCGAGTGACATGTGGACGCGATGGGAGTCAAAACCGTTTTGCTACGCTAGACCAAGTGGGAGATTGTTAGGATTGATGTGTTCTAAGCTTGTAAAACTTTAAGTTTTGGTCTAATAAAGATTGGTAGTTATTATTATATAAGATGCATAATGGTACATAACATAGTTATGTGTTCTCTTAATGAACAGAAAGCCATGGTTATATGGTAGTCCACTGAGTTGAAGACTAAGTGGATTGGTCCCATATAATCAAAATCAGTTCGCAGCTATGATCAGGTTGGTCGCCTTATCATGATAAGCTATTGGCGATGACAGTTCATGGGAAGTCTTCACCATGGTCATCACCAGGCACAGTGTCTGTGGCTGAACGGAACTAACACGGTGTACAGATCAGTGAGCAGACACTGGTACACTAAGCCGTGTTTCTGCTTAGGGTAAAACGGTCCTAAACCCTGAGGAACCACGTCTGATGGACTAACCAGTTGCGTGGTGCTTTGGCGCACCAATGTGTGAGGATCCATATACAGTGATCCAAAACCACGATGTACTGGGTTACCCGACTGGCGTTGCATTAGCGTGTCACTCCTGCAGGCCATCCACACCCCTGAAGGGAGGTGCGTTCCTTGGTATGACTTACACTGTACCAAACCCAGGCCTGGTGGTCACCAGTTTGACTTTTGACCGGGTTCAATTACTCGACGGGGTAATCAGAGGTACGATGTATAGGTCAACCTGGAAGGAACCAAGTCATATGATCATTCGAGTCTGACGGTAGTCTCCACCGCTCGAAGTTAATCATGGCATCAAGTGGAGGGATAGCGTGTTTACCACTACTAAGCGGAGAGCAGGGGTATGATGGAGAACATAGTAAGTCTGGGTGAATTGGAGTGCAGCCTGCGTCGCACTCTGGGTGGCTACGCAGGTTAACTCGAGCTCAGAGGATCGATGGTACACTCGGGTAGTGTGTCGATCGAGCTTGAGTTGGAAGCCATGAACCCCGGTCCCTGATGGTTCCACCTTATCAACATTATGTACGGTTCTTGAACCATCTCCTCGGAACACCATAAGCATTAGGAGGAAGAAAGAAGTATACGCTCCGTGTGTGCTTGGCACTAGAGCACGGTAGATGCGTAACTATATACGAGTACTAAGGGTTATGCCCGAGACTAGTACAGAGTCGCATGTAGTAATCCCTGGCCATAAGTGAACTTCGCTGCATAGGTGCGATGCACCGGGGTATGCTGCAAGTTGACTAGTTGACTTTGCTAGAGGCACCCTCTGGTGGCCACAGTTAATAGTAGGTAACTAGTAGATATCACTTAAGTAATGGCCGCTAGGTATCGCACGCTAGAAATGGTCAAAATGAGGCATTAGGGCGTTTTGGTAAAAACCTCACTCCGCCGGACCTCACTGTTGGCCGACCCTAGCAGTGGGAGACCTTGCTAGGGCCAGCCCTATATTGTAGGGATGAGAATCCCTCATCTATAGGGCCGACCATATGATAGGGATAGGGCTAAGAATTGGTTAAGATCGAGCCCTAAAAAGTGGGAAAACGGATAAATACGTGGAGAGATAAAAAAGGAGATAATAGAGAGATAATTGTGGGAGGTTTTTATCCCCTTGGATTCTTATCCAAGGGGGAAGGCTGGCCCTATATAAAGGGCTAAAGGGGCCGACCCTATTGTTAGAGAAAAACCGAACCCCCCCTCCCCTCTCATCTCTCTAGTTCTCTCCCGAATCCATCTCCCGTTTCCTGCTTGCAACTTCGTCTTCCTCGCGTGGAGTTCTGAAGAAGGAGAAGGGTCGTTCTTCAGAGGCACTCAGAGATCCGAGAGCGACGTTCCGTGCATCGTGTGAGATCGAGTGAACAAGAAGGCAACGTCTCCAATCGTACTATCGGCATCGTCGCGAACGATCTTCCGTCTCTATCGACAAAGAAGACAATTCTGCACGGTTAAAAGGTCCGTACGAAAGGTATGTGTAATCTAACATGTAGATCTAGCGAGTATTATGATTTGCATGCATGCTAGTTAATCATTACGCTAGATTGCCGTTAGGGTGTTCGATTCACGTGCATACGCATGCACACATATGTAGATTAGTTTCGATGAAAGTTTAAATCGTGTAACGTGCACCATGAACGGTCTTTCGACCGCAAAATCGTTTCCGCTGCGAGCCTCGACCATGGATTAATTTCCAACACCATTCCCTTCCGGTCCCCTATGC
The DNA here is from genome assembly GCA_947650365.1 of Chamaelirium japonicum. NCBI lineage: Eukaryota > Viridiplantae > Streptophyta > Magnoliopsida > Liliales > Melanthiaceae > Chamaelirium > Chamaelirium japonicum. Next base: position 10,742,803 of record OX393558.1, read on the forward strand.
GTAGCTCAACCCCTCAGGCTACTCCAACTACTTTGGCTGCAGAGTGGATAGCCTTGAGCCAGTTTGCTTCCTTGGTTGCCTTCTACCCAAGCCTGTTGGCTTATTTTGATGGATACGAAGTTAAAGAGAATACGGAGCAATCAACCACACAATAGTATGAATCACATAATATCCAGTAATCAAGGATTAGATTATCACTATCGAGAGATTACATCATGCAGTGGGTCACTACTTCTCGGACCCCACAAACACTTTATCGATCTCCTCTAACATAACACATGAAGTAGAGAACACTCGCCCGAGAGATACATAGTTATTGAACGATACAACAAGAGATGAAAACGACCGAAGTTGAAGCCGATCCTCTTTCTCCATCTTCTTTCTTCATTCTCCTTCTCCTTCTCCTTCTCCTTCTATCTTCCTTCCTTTCTCTTCTCTCCTTGCGGCAAGCCCTAAATTGGGCCTCCCATTTCTCATCGTCCTTCAATCTGCTCTCTCAAAGGTCTACCGAGAAGCCATACCACGTGTCACTATCGTCTTGAGCCTTTAAGAGCTTGGGGGAGTGTCGTGCCGACGTCCCCCCCGGATCCTTAATTCTTCTCTGACAAAACCTCTCTTGTAGACGATCTTGATCTCACCACGTAGCCATTGTTGACGATCCCAAGAGTTTTTATTCACTCTAAAACCTCCCCATGCTTTCCCTTAAATAGGAGAGTAAATGCGTGCAGAAAAATCGATTTAGGCTCCTAGGCGCGTAAATCGGAGCCCGAGCAAATAGTGCAAAACCGCCGCCCCCCTATTATGCCAGATCTAGCGCTCGGGCGCTCACAGGCTAGAGCCCTTGGGCTGCGGGCTCGGGTCTAGGTCTAGTAGTGGGCGGGCTTCGAAGGGCCAAAACCGAACAATCTCCACCTTGGCCCTATGAAGCCCAACACCTCGAAAATTTTACCACACCATTGTCATTGCTATCGTTGCCGCTATTTTCGTCACTACTACTGAGAGCCTATGATCCATTGCCTTTGTCACAAACCTTTGCATTTGCACTTGGTGCCAGATCATCTAGAGCAGATGATAAACCAAGTCCAATTTGTCTTTTGATTGTGAATCGGGACCCACTTCTTCTTCGTCTTTTGTGCGCACATACTTGCTCCACCTGCAGACTTGTTATTCGTCGAACCCACTGCTTTCAGAACTACCATTGCCACCACTTTGGTATTCCATGCACACGAGCTTGTTCTACCTACAGACTTGTTAATCACCAAACCCACTGCTCTCGGAACTACCCTCGCTACTGCCTTGGTACCATTCTCCACTGCATACTCCTAAGTCTGGAGAAGTGCTATCTGTAGAAGGGGTTTTCTACCACATCCCACCAGATGATGGCACGTGTATCGCTGGACCACCCGGTCTGGTCTAGCGTGGAGATCCATGGGACCCGATGGCATGAACCGGGCCCAAGTTTACCAGACCCAACCCTCGAGCTGCTCTGTTAGCAGAAGATTAAACCCAGGGAAAAGATCAGAGGAACCCGAGCTCCCCGACGGGAGCCAGGTCGGGGGCGGAGTTGTGGTGCTAGCTCGACTATCCGACCACACAGCTGGCCCGACTTGATTAGCACCGAAGAATTACCATCAAGCGAGGAAAGATCGGAAGACACCGTAACAGCTGGAATACATGCCAGTCTGGGCGATCCCGAGGAAATCTCGCCCGTCGGGGTCGTGGGTTACCTGCGATGAGATATAACACCCACGATCCACAGGAGCATAGAAGGAAGATTTGAATGGCATCCGATCGGAGGGGATCCGCCGTAACAGACTCGAGATCATCGGAGGACAGACCACAGTAATTACGCACACATGCGAAGATGCCTACAAAAGAAACCCCGCCCCCTCATGGACAGGTAAGCAATAAGCAATCCTTACTCAAGGAAATTGAAACCCAAGAGAGGCAATTCGCTTCCCTACCCACTACCACACTACACATCTCTCCCTTCCCTAACTTGAGCGTCGGAGGGGCCTTGGCTCGGAGGTGAGCCTCGATCTTTTTGCAGGTACCGCGGGTAGGCAGTGGAGGGTGTCCAGCTCCATATGATGATTAGATGTGGCCGATAGGTTTTGCCCCCCATATTTTTTGACATCGTCTATGGGATCTCTCTTCGACTTTTTCTCTAACTAGCCACGACGATAGTGACGACTCGCCAGGGCAAGGATAAGTCGATTGTTCCGGTGTCCTCCTCCCATGCCGACAGGGGAGCTCGCCTGAATCTGGAGGATCAGAATCCTCCTAACATTCTTCCCTCGTAGAAACTGCTAGAAACTCTCTTGGCTAGCCAAGAGAAGCTGTTCCAGAGGATGGAGGGCTTGGTGGCAGAGAACCATCCCAACCGATGAACGGATCTCCAGGATCACCTCGAAGAAGCTCGGGGGTGATCCAGGGCGACGGCAAGGAGCCAGTCCCATGAGAAGACGTCCCGGCATCACCACACGCCGGGAAGGAACCCCCAAGTGCACCGTCCGAGCGTCCACGATAATGAAGCGATCGAAGACATTCTTTGGGGCTTGGCGAGGCGAGTCACCGTTCCCCAGGCACCCAAGCCAAAGCACAGCAAGTCACGTCCCAACGTTTGGGACCATCTCGGCCCTAAGACCACAACGGCGGTTCGTGCTGGCCTCGAAAGGCCAGGCCAGTGCAGCATAGTCCGGAGAATCCTTATCCTCCAACGAAGGTCATCGGTGTCCTCGACGCTAGGGGAATGGTGAGGTAGGGCCGGCCCATCGCCCGATGATTCCAGCCAGTGCTCCTCAGCGCCCGACGCCAATACCTCTACCAGAGAAGCACACATGTCTGCGGCAGAAAGATTTAGTCAACTTGGTAGTCCAGCGCCTTGGGCATCGGGTTGACACAATGGTGCAAAACGCCATAAAGGGGGCAGTGGAGAGCCCCCTCACTACAAGGGTGGGCAATCCATTTCCCCCACGATTGGTGAGCCCCACGATTCGAGAGGTTCAATGGGTTCGGTGATCTATGTGCTCACCTGCTGGAATACAAGAACTAGATGAATCTGTATGACTCGATGTACGAGTTATGCCGGATGTTCTAGCATAGTCTCAAAGGACCCGCGCTGGAATGGTACTCTCGGCTGCCCATCAGCAGTGTTGACAACTATACCAACCTGGCCCGCCAATTCCTGGACCAATATGGGTGTAACAGGAGGCATCCTAAGGAGATCGACTCCCTATTCAACCTTCAGATGACACCGTGCAAGTCCCTAAAGGACTACACCCTTTGCTTTAAAATAGAGGTCCTGGCCATCGACGATATGATCGGACAGGGTGTGACGGTGGCTATAGAGTTCTGGAACGGGCAGAGACCTAGCCACGCCTTTCGGAACTCCCTGGTTAAAAAGCCCGCCCTGAGCATGGGTGAGCTGTACAGCCAGGCGGAACGCTACATCCGTATGGAGGAAGACGCTCAGGCGACGAAGCCCGCTGTACCGCAACAGCATGAGATCAAGACGGTGACTACCACGATGAGTCGACGAGCCAAGACACGAAGTGCAAGTTTTTAGAATGCTCGGGACCGACGGACGGGAGGAACAAAAAGTTTATTGTCCTCATGCACCCTCCGAATGAGGTCCTACGACAAATTCGGAATGAGTGGTATGTACGATGGCCGGCACCAGCACATCAAGGGATAGCTGGGGGACGGGAACAGAACAAGCAATACGAGTATCACCAAGGTTGGGGCCATGACATGCGCCACTATCAGGCCCTGATGCATGAGCTAGAGGACTTCATTGAGAGGGGGTACCTCAAGGAGTTTATAGCACAGCCCAACCCTGCCGGACGAGCTGCTGAAGAATGCCTATCTCCCCCCCCCCGCGTCGGAGGAGCCGCAACCGCCGTCGCCTGAGCGGCTGGATCCGAGAGCTGCTCCATAGCTGAACATGATTCACTGATGCAAGTGAGGGTCGGCCCCTTCCGTGAATTCCATAAAGAAGAGAGCGAAGGAGATCCTCCGAATCCAGATAGTGAACAGCGTCATCCATGTACCCGAGGAGGATGGAGTGCTGGACAACCTGGAGGGCCTAACCTTCAATAAGAATGACCTCCAGGCATGAGCCTCCCTCACAACGAACCACTGGTAATCCAGCTGATGAATGGAGGATGGAACGTCCACCGATGTCTTGTGGACATGGGAAGCTTCGTAGAGGTGATATATCTCCGAGCTTTCCACCAGCTCGGTTTTACTCACGAGCAGCTAAAGTTTTTCAAGCACTGTTCTATATGGCTTCGCTGGGGAAACCGCGAAGGTAGCTGTAGAGATCACCCTGATGGTAGTTGCTGGACCTGTGGCACGCCATGTTCGGTTCATCGTGGTCGACACAGAGTCACCCTACAATGTGGTAATGGGTCTACCATGGCTGCACGATATAGATGCCATCACGTCCAGCAAGCATCAATGCATGAAGTTCTATGCCAGAGGGAAGGTACTCCGCATCTGGGGAAAACCAACACACAGCAGCCCGCACGTAGATTAAGGTCGTACATGCTGGCAGGTCTTTCGCAGAGCTAGGCTACCGAAGGGGGTAGCAACCACAGGATGACCTTGCCCTTGTGCATGAGCGCATGGATGAATGGGTAGGGTCACCCTCGATCGAACTAGCTGACGAAGTCGAGCTGGGAACAGGGAACCCCACACAGCTAACTTATATGGGGAGTGCTCTGTCTCCTGACGAGAAGGCACTGCTGTTGCAGCTCCTCCAATCGAACCACGATGTCTTGGTTTGGAGCCATGCTGACATGACGGGAGTCAACCCGGAGGTCGCATGCCACCGGCTGAATGTCCAGGCAGACACAATCCCTGTCAAGTAGACGAAGCGATATATCTTTGACCGCAATAGGGAGGCTGTGAATGAGGAGGTCGACAGACTGCTCCAGTCCGGTTTTATTCGGGAGGTCAAATACCCAGACTGGCTCGCCAACATCGTTGTTGTATCGAAGAAGAATGGAAAGGTGCGGGTCTGCGTTGACTTCACAAATCTAAACAAGGTCTACCCTAAAGATTCCTTCCCACTACCCCGGATTGACGCATTAGTTGATTCCACGGCGGGGGCGCAGATGCTATTATTCATGGATGGGTACTCAAGGTACAACCAAGTACCCATGCACCTCGATGACTAGGAGAATACATCGTTTATCACTGATCAAGGAACCTTCTACTACAAGGTGATGCCATTCGGATTGAAGAATGCCAGAGCGACATACCAACGATTGGTAACCAAGATGTTCGTAGCCCAGATCGGCCAAACAGTCGAGGTATACATCGACAACATGGTCGTGAGGAGCCAAAGTAAGCTGGGACATATCGAAGATCACACAAAAGTGTTTGCAATCCTACAAAGATTCAACCTGAAGCTAAACCCGGTGAAGTTTGCATTCGGGGTCTCCTCGGGGAAGTTCTTGGGATTCCTGGTGATATATAGGGGGATCGAAGCAAACCCTGATCAGATCAAAGCTATGCTCGCTATGCATTCCCCACGAAAGATAATGGAGATCCAGTCGTTCAAAGGGCAGGTTGTGGTGCAGGGGTCTCCAAGCTCTAGATGTCTGTAAACCATTGTTCGACACCTTACATAAAGGGTTAAGTTACAGTTGGGACGACAAGAAGGAAGTGTTATTCCACAAGATAAAGTCAATTCTGAGTAAGCCTTTGGTCTTATCGCAACCACCTGGGAGAGGATCTCGGATTGTACCTGGCGACGACCGCGATGGCTATTAGTGCGGTTATAGTCCAGGTCACTATCCAGGTCATAAAGCTCATCTAATTCATCAGTCAAACAATGAACGACGCGAAAACCCGTTACACGAGGATAGAAAAAGTGGTTAGTGCCTTGGTCCACGTGACGCGGCAGCTTCGTCCGTGCATTGTCTCTTACCCCTTCCGAGTGATAATGGAGTATACGCTGAAACAAGCTCTGAAGAAAGCCGACCGAGTTGGAAGGCTGGAAAGATGAGCAACCGAGCTGCTCCAATACTGCATCCGATATGAGCCTCGAGTGGCCATCAAGGGCCAAGTTTTGGCTGATTTCTTGAGTGAATTCCCTATAGAGGAGGATGCTCAAGAGATGAAGTACGAAGAAGAACCCTGGCGAGCGGAAGAGCCCGACGTGGGACCCAGCAAATGGGCCTTATTGGGCGAGTGGAGGATTTTCATCGACGGCTTAGCAAATAGCCTAGGTACGGGGATCAGAGTCATGATACTCTCCCCAGAGAATGTCGCGATTCATATTGAGCGTCCATTTGGTGCGAATTATCCCTTCTTTATCATGCACATAGCGTCACTGTGCTACATAAAACTTTCATAATACACGTAAACTGCATGAGTTTCTTTGCACCACGATATAGTAGACTCTCATACGAACCCAACGGCATATTGCTTCGCTTTCATACATTGCATGCATGAAAAATACGAAGCCCGGAAGTCCAAATTATCATTTTATCGATAATCGCGTTTGAATCTGATAAGCGTCGTTTCATGTGTGTTTTTCAGGGAATTGATATGGTTTTTGATGCAGTCAGCTCAAGGACATCATGACCAAGCCGTGGATATTCTCACGGGGATTCGATGGAAGTTGTATAGCTCGTTTGGAGGCCTATTCTGAAGAACGATGAAAAATAGAAAATGGCGATGACTCAGACAAAAGAAGACTTCAATGAACTGATGCAATGCTTGATTCAAATTAGAGGCCGGAGGACTACACACATGCAAATAGAATGACGTAGGTTGACGTGCTTAGATGATGCAAATGGGGCGACATACTCGGATGACCAACAACCTCTATTCTCCCTATTTTACTTTCTCTTGCCATCACAACCGTCTAATACCCCGGTCCCATTTTGTCATGATCCCAACCGAGTCGTTCCTAGCTTCGCACTAACCCGAGAACCACGCATGCAAGCGAGCTTCCGAATTCCTTGCAGGCAACACCAATCGCAGCCGTCCGTGCCTTCAAACAACTCGCCATATCCACCATGCATGCATGCATGCACCCACCGTCCGATCCAATCACATGCAGCGTCCCTTTTTATTCCGTGCTACCCGATGCATGCATGCAAGAACATAATGTATGCAGCCCTCCGATTCCCTCTCTTGATCTTTCTCCCGGATTCTCTCTTTCTAATTAATCGCAGCCGTCCTTTGAAACCCGACCCATTGCACCCAGCTCTTTCTCCTCTTTTTCCTAACTAAACCCAACCTGAGTGCAGCCCTCACCAACCCATTAATCACCGCCGTCCGATCCATGATCCCATGCATGCAGCTGTCCTCTTCTACATCTCATCCAATCACAACCATCCCTTGGATCCAATCGCAGCCGTCCTATTTAATCCGTGACCAACCCAACCCAGCTGTACCTAGTTGATACCCATGCATGCAGCCCAATCACAGCCGCCCGGGATCCACTCTCTCTCTCTCTTCCGTTTCTTTCTCTCCTCTCTCTCTCTCGGACTCTCTCTTAATCTCTTTACCGTCTCTCATCTCAGCCCAATCACAGCCATCCATCTTCTCCAATCCGACGAAACCCAACCACCCACCGAACTTCTTTCTCTTTCCCTGTTTTCTCTCAACTGAACCAGCTGTAACCGATCGTTCTCTCTCTAAAACCCAGCCGTCCGATCCCACCTATCCCATGCAAACCCAGCGCCCAGAACGTTCCACCTAACGTCCAGCTGTACCCGAGTACACCCCCCACCGAACTTCTCTCTCTCTAGCCCGATCTCCTTCCCATCTCCGAGCCGTCCGCAGGTCCAGCTCTCTCTCCCGTTGCCTACTTCCTCTTTCTCTGTCCCCTGATTTTCTCTCTCCAGGATTCCCTCTCTAAAACCGGATCCCAACCGAACCTCTCGGACTCTCTCTAACAGTCTAACGTCTCTCTTTCTCTTTCCTTTCTTTCTATCTTACCCGATCTCTCTCTCTCATCTACTCTCTCTATATAAACCAAACCATCAAGAGGGTTGCCATCTACCACTTAGAACCGATCCGAAAACCCTCTCTCACGACCGGACCTTTGCCATCCACCACCGAACCCTAGGCATCATCTTCCACATCCACCGGCCACCCTCTACCATTCTGGACCAAAACCGAAACCGTAAACCTCCACATCCCGTTGCCATCATCCGTCATTCGTCCATCCGAGCCGTCATCGCGCCATTATCGAGACTACGACGTGATCAAGCCAAAGCGAAGCAGCATCGAGGAACAAGATCGAAGAAGACGAAATCTACGGAGCAATCTTCAAGGATGATCTGCACTTTGTTCTTTTCATTTTTTTTTCCTTTGATGTAACAAAACCCATGTCCAGCAAAATTGCATACTAAGGCCGAGATGAAACCCTGAATCTAGTAGATGTTTAGTTTATTTTATATGTTTTATGCCAATGCTCTTTAATATTCTATGTGATTCAATTCTGAATTGATTGATGGTTCAATTTGCTCTCACAATCCATGCCACGTATGTTTTGTAGTTAGCGCTATAATTGATCATCATGCAATTAGGCCTATTTTAATCAAATAATTAAAACCCAGATCTTGCATGCTTAACTCAGACATCGGATGCTCTGCTCATGTGCTTTGATCCGTTGTGCTTAACCTAGATGTTTGATGCTTTGTTTTATTACCCATGCTTGAGTTGAATCCAATATTAGATAATTATATTTAAAGCTTTAACGATCGCATCTCGAGGAAGCACGGGATTTGTTTCCCGCATGCTACTCGCATAAATTTTGAACACCATAATTTAAACATAGCATCTACGATGATCTAGCGGTGGATTCGACCGCCTTAGTATCTCATCCATATCTGAACTTCCACACTGCACCGCATTACCTTAGTTAATTTGCATGCTTTAATCCTACTTAGTTTATTTTTCCATCACAATCTTCTAAAACCAAATCAACAATATTGCTCATTAAGTAACTTAGGTAAATAATTAATAACCCTAGATTAGACTGCTCCTTTCATTAGCAATCCCTGTGGGATCGACCTCGTAATACGCACCGCTCCTACAAGCGATTCATGCACTTGCGAGTTATAATTTAGATCAAATTAACCCCTTAATATAGGATTAGTTTAGATCGCATCAATTCATAAGTCGACACGCCTAGACTTTTCGGCGATGAACAACGAAGCTGAGTCCAAGGCTTCGATTGCTGGAATCGAAGCAGTTGAGGACTTGGAAGTTAGTGAGCTGACGCTATTCAGTGACTCCCAGGTCATGGTGAACCAGATCAATGGTGTCTACGACACCCACGAACATCGCATGACAGCCTACCTATCTGTAGCAAAGAAGAAACTCTGTGGATTCTCTAGGGCAACCATCGCCCACCTCCCTCGATCAGAGAACAAAGTAGCCGACGCCTTGGCAAACGCTGCATCAGCTCTCGGCGGGATGGAGTCATATCACCTCACGGTGGAGGTCAAGTAGAGCCTATCCACCAAGCTCGACATGATGATAATTGACACTGCACTAGCGGAGCTGCCAAACTCAAGGCCACACCCGGTGTCGCCCTTTGATTGGACCAGCTCGATCCGGGCCTACCTCACCACGGGACAGTTTCCGGTAGACCATCTCGAGACGCAGAAGGTGAAGTGAAGATCATAGAAGTTCCAAATCACGGCGGGGGTGCTCTACCGGAGATCGAGTAAGGGATCCCTCCTGAGGTGCGTGGAACCGGAAGAGGCCCACGGGATCATGTCGATGATACACGAAGGAGAATATGGCAACCACTCAAGTGAAAGATCACTGGTACACAAAGTCAATCGAGCGGGCTACTACTGGCCTACTCTTGAGGCCGACGCCATCAGCTTCAATCAGAAATGCTAGCAGTACCAGAAGCACGCGTCACTCATCCACCAACCCACCGAAGAGCTCATGAGCCACTATGTTCCTTGGCCCTTCCAACAATGGAGACTGGACATAGTCGGGCCTCTACCAGTTACTCCCAACAAGAAGAGGTTCCTGCTACTCGTAACTGACTACTTCATGAAGTGGGTGGAGGTCGTCCCTCTGGCAACAGTCAAAGACGTCGACATAGAGCGCTTCCGGTGGAACATCATCATCACCAGGTTTGGGGTGCCCAAAACCCTGATCGTGGACAACAGGCCCTAGTTCAGTTCGGCTCAAATAAAGGACTACTGCAGACACTATGGCATAGAGATCCAGTTCTCTTCGCCTTACTGCCCGCAAGCAAATGGTCAAACAGAGATGACGAACAAGACCATCATCGCAAACCTGAAGAAGATGCCCGACGGAAGAAAGGGGCTCTGGGATGAAGCCTTAAATGGCGTACTCTGGGCCTACAGGACGATACCTCGGTGACCCACTCAAAAGTCGCCCTTCTCCCTTGCCTTTGAAGCAAAAGCAGTAATTCCGACGGAGGTGATCTACCCGACGACCCGATCCAAAGCCGTCAGTTTGGGGATGAACGATGAATAGATGGCGAGCAGCCAAGAACTCCTGGATGAGAGAAGAGACCGAGTTGCTGCTAACGTAGCCAACTACGTCCAGCAGTTGAAACGGGCCTACAATAAGAAGACAAAAGCTAGAGTCTTTCAGAAAGGCGATATCGTTTGGCGACAGATGACCCCCCACATGAAGAACCCAGTGCATGAAAAACTCGAAGCAAGATAGGAGGGGCCACACATCGTCGACTAGACCATCCCTGGAGGAGCTTACTACTTGAAGACCGCGAAAAGTCACTATCTTCTTCATCCATGGAATGGAAATATTCTGAAGAAATGCTATTGTTGAAACGAAGAAGTCTAGGATGATTGAAATAAAAGAATAGCAATTCCTACGTCAATAATTTTCGGTCGTGACTCAAGTTGGGTTGTTATTCACCGCATGGCAAATCCTCCACTCTCTGCAAGGGGGTCAGTCTCTCCGCGATGAGAGAGACACCACACCCCCCCTCTTAGAGTTGAAGGTCGGATTGTCGCCGGAAACCCTATGATGCGTAAGAGTTAGGGTCTGATTGGTTCGTCAGCAATCGGATCTCTTCCTCTGAAGCCATAGGTCAAGTTCCCCTTTAGCAGGGGTGCTTGTTGTAAGCCCGAGACTAATACAACTTGGCAATCGATGAAAATGGTCGAGGCATGGTGAGCCTGAACCATGGTTCCTCACCAGTGATAGACATGATGAAAAACCCAAAGCCTTAGCTTAGTACCTGATGAATTAGTCGAGGTATGGTGAGTGCTGAGTTGCGGCTCATCACCAGTGATAGACGAAAATGGCCGAGGCATAACGAGTCTAAGTTGCGGCTCCTAGTCGGTGATAGGTCAGTAAAGAAGATGGAAAGGTCGGGGCATGAGGGGTCTAAATTGTGGTTCTCCTTCGGTGATAGATTTGATGATGATGATAAACCTGAGCCTTAGCTCGGTACCAATGGTCGAGTCATAAGGGATCTGAACTGTGGTTCCCCTTGTGTGATAGACCTGAGGATAATGACAAACCCGATCCTTAGCTCGGTACCAATGATTAAGGCATGAGGGGTCTGAACTGCGGTTCCCCTTCGGTGACAGACCTGATGATGATGATAAACCCGAACCTTATTTCAGTACAAGATGGAACGACCGAGGCTTGATGAGTCCGAACTACGGTTCCTCATCGGAGATAGACCTGATGAACGATGACAAACCCAAGCCTGAGCTTGGTACTCGATGAAGAGATCAAGGCGTGGTGAGTTCAAACTTAGATTCCTTGTGGGTGCAAATTTTGGCATAAATCTACCACGGGACCCACCGGCCCTGCCTGGTGGGCCCACGAGGACTACAGCGGGACCCACCGGCCCTGCCTGGTGGGCCCACGAGGACTACAGCGGGACCCACCGGCCCTGCCTGGTGGGCCCACGAGGACTACAGCGGGACCCACCAGCCCTGCCTGGTGGACCCCCGAAGACAACCGCAGGGCCCGCAACTTTACCTGGAGAATCCCCAGATACTACAGCGGAAACCGCCATTCGCCACCCAGAATGCCTATAAATAGCAGAGCCTTCGAATGTAAAAAGGATCCAGATCCACAAATCTGATTTCCACTCTGAGATCTCACTTTCAAAACCAGAGCTCTGGGATTTTCAACTTCTGATCTACCATCTCTCTTCGATCTTCTTCTCTCTTTCGAAGAGATCAGGGAGCTTTCAGTGATACTCGGCCTGTCGAGGTCACTTCAACATAAGTGTTAGTGAATTCGGGTTGCTCCCTATAGCACGGAGACGTAGGCTTCGGCTGAACTCCGAGATCACTTCTCTTGTGTCAAAATTTCTCTCTCTGTGATTGCTTTTCTGTTTACAAATCAAAAGCTTCAACTTCGATCAACAGATCGACCAACGATCTTCGACGTCAACACGAACATTCAATTGACTGGTGCTGCGAGAGTCTTCGGGTCGGCACGAAGATTTTCCCCCACAGTTTGGCGCCGTCTGTGGGATTCGAGCGAGAAGCTGTGTTCTCTCTTTACTTCAACTACCAGATCAATAGCCAAACTTCCTCGCCCCCTCGGTTGATCAGACAACTGATCGGACGTCGGCAATCTCGTTGTACCCTTCGCACACTGAATGGCGAGAACCAAACATCAGGGCCAACCAGAAGGAAGTAACACTCAACATCAACCTCGTCCTGAGACTCGTTCAATGAGTCAAAGGCTCAATTTCGGGCAGCCCCTTGCTGTCCCCGAGATGGGGGTTCATTCAGGAAGCGGGAGATCAGTCGATCGACCGATCGCCCCTCATCCTCATCAATCAATTGGGCAGACTGTCCCTGCTCCTGCTGAAGATCCTCCATCGACTTACCAGATCTCTGCAATCGATTTCCAACTACTCCAATTGGCGAAGCAAAACGCCACCCTCACTGCTGAGAGGGATGCTCTGAAGAAGGCAGCTTCCGAAGCTGGAATTGCTATTCCGATCCCCTCCGCAAGTGAGAGGGTTGATCCTCCTCGACATTCAATTTACTCCGAACAACGGAGGTCAATGGGCACTGATGCTCTCGAGAGGATTCGACGCGACCCAACTCCCTCTGCTGCTCCTTGGAAGCAGAGTGTCTGGGATCGTCTTGAAGACGAGTCCTCTCAATCCTCATCTGGTCGTAACTGCGACAAAAGAGCACCATCGAAGCTCAACATGCCAAGTAGGCACCAAATAAAAGGCGCTCCTTCAAAGAGCAGAGTCTCCCCTTCCATTCCACTCCAACGTGGACTTGGATCGGACCTTCGACATCGACTCCAACCGGCAAATACTTCAATGCCTGAGCAAGACCTTGCGATCTTGCCTCTTGACCCACCTCTAGGTCGAGGACATGGTCGCAGGGATGGCTATTCTTCTGCCGGGCCTCTACATCGAAGTCTCTTTGAGAGAACATTTCCAAGGGGATGGAGAACTCCTGTCCTCCCCAAATTCAACTGCGTCCGAGGAGATCCAACTCTCCATATACTCTCTTTCAAACAATCCCTGACACCGCATGAAGAAGAAAACAACGTGCTCTGCCGCACCTTCGCTGGGAGCCTCGATGAGCCATCCCTCGATTGGTATCACAACCTTCGAGCTGGATCCATTACTCAGTTCAGCGTCTTAGCCAATCTCTTTGTGCAACATTATCAACTTAATCTAAAGCCTGAGAAGAAGCTCGATTCCCTCTATCGGCTAAGGATGGGTTCGGATGAGAGTCTTCGCAGCTTCACAAGGAGATTTCGCAATGAGCACGCTGCCCTCTCTGGGAGGCATCTGGATGATGAAGCTATCATGTTGGCATTTCAGAATGCACTCCGCTTCGATATGCACATCTACAACGACTTCATTCGCAATCCTCCTCCTTCCCTAGGTTCAATGTTTGATCGAATCCAACGGGAAATTGAGGTTGAGGATGATCAAGTTGCCCGATAGGGACGAGAGATGAAGAGGCGACCCGCCGAAAGGGAAACCACAAAATATGCTACCAGAGCCTACAACACAGAAACAGAAGTTCATCCCGCACCCAAGCGATTAAGAAACGATGAACGCCGATCTCCTCCCAAGAAGACTACTTTTACCAAATGGAATCTACCAATCGAACAGATCCTCGATCGAATTCAGCATGAAGAGTTCCTCCGATGGCCTAATCCACTGCAGCCCGACACTAAAGCCACTGCAGATAAAACAGTTTACTGTGATTTCCATCGCAGTCATGGACATTCTACCGATCAATGCCACCGGCTAAAGTATCATTTGGAAGATTTGCTACGTCTAGGACATCTCCATGAATTTGTCAAAGGCAGGCAAGATCATTCCGACAAGCATCGACAATGAAGATCTCCCACAAGACTAGCATATATGGGGGTTAGAGATGGTCAACTTCTAAGCAACCATTCGTATTGCCAGAGAACACAGCAGCAGGAAACTAGCTCCCAACTGGGAAAGGCCGTACATAGTCAAATCAGGAGGAAGCAAAGGATTCTATCGACTGCCACGAGCCTGGAATGCTTGAGATCTTAAATTGTTCTATCAATGATGTAAATTCTATGCTGAATAAAGATTGCTCTCAGATGTCTACTTGCCCGTTCGAATTCTGAGTTATGAGACAATGAAACATTCAGTTTCAAACCTTCAAGCAAATTCAAGAGCCAGCTCAACCTTCAAATTACCAGGTCGTTTAACAAGTTTAGGGCCTCGTGTTGCGACACGACCCTTTACATACAAATGTTAAACGGTTTCGGGTTGTGAAACAGCACAACTCTCAATTTCAAGTTACCAGGTCTTAACATGTTTGGGTGTTAGAGTTGCGACTCGACCCCTTACTAGCAAATGTTAAACTGACCTTCGAATTTCAATATTCTATTTCAATCAATTTCAATATCGTCTAACAAGTTTGGGTGCTTGAGTTGCGACTCTACCCCTCACATACAAATGTTAACGATTTCAAAGTTATGCTACAACAGAGTTTAATTTTCAAGTTACTCAGCAGTTTGGGCGATCGAGTTACGACTCATCCCTTTACATTCAAGTGTGCATATGTATTCAAATATTTCAATACCATCCAGAACGCAGCATTCAAAGAGTTCAAACACAAGGCATGCAACTCAAGAAGACATTCAATTTTCAAACACCAAGAAGATCTTTTATTATCAAAATATGCCAGATACAAAAGTGAGCTGTTACATCTCAAAAGTTTACAGAGTACAACAACAAAGAAGGGAAAAATCTCAAGGCTTGGCCACACTCTTCGCATGCGACTTCTCTCCCTCAGATCCAGCACGAGCTTTGCTCGCCACCGAGGCCTTGGAAGATCGAACGTTAGCTACGTGAGTCCGTAGTGCTTCAGCCGCCTTCTCAGCTGTTTCCTTGTAAACTTTGCAGTCAGACAACGCATGCTCCAGTGCCTTCTTCGAAGTCTCTTCTCTGGCAGTGAAGGCAGCGTGCTGAGTAGCAAGTTGTTGCTTCAGCTCTGTGATCTCGATAGTGCGACCGCAGGACACGTCCTCAACCTTGGAGAGTCTAGTCTTCAAGGATTCGAGCTCGTGACTCTGTGCCTCACAACGATCCTGTAGCGTTTTGAGAGAGGCTTTCTTCGAAGTCAGTTGCTCTCTCAGCTCATCTCTCTCCGTGCTCACAGCCTCCAGTTCAGCCGTCAAACGAGACACCTCAGCAGCGGCCTCTCGTTCTCCTGCCTTCCTGGAAAGCTTGCTTGCAATTCTCAAACAGGCTCCAGTCTGCAAATGAACAAATAGTTAGAATTATCTCAAAGACAACTCGAATAGTTGATCAAGCATATGCACATACCACAACTTCAAGCCGATCGAAGGCTTCTTCAAAAGGAGCTCCCGGAAGATTGCAGAGCTTACGGATCGCGTTGGTGGGATGGTTGATGTCCACATCACCCAAACTCCTCATCTTCGGAGTCGAGCCAGCAGGCGTACCTACAATCGACAAAAATTCAAAGTGTTAGAATATTTTCGAGTTTTCAATGACAAGACAGTCAAGCAGAACAAGTTAGTACAAATACCTGAAGCCTCGACTTGAGGAGCTTTTCCCTTCCTGCGGTCGGAGCTCTTACCCTTGGGGGTCGATTTCTCCTTGCTGGGGGTTGGCTCTGGCAAGGGTTGCGGAGTAGCTTCACCAACCCGGCTTCCTCTCTCCAAATGAGCAGGAGAGTGAATGTCTCGAGGAGGTGAAGCTCCCCCTTCGTCCTCGTGCCCGCTCGAATGGTCGAGCCCTGCCACCATGGCAGCTACCTCTTCGAACAGAGAATGTGAGGGGGGTGGGGGTTGTTCAACCTCCACACCCCCACTCGTTGTCCCGCCTTCGAGACGGGGGACCTCGGGAGGTATCTGATCGAGGGGTGTGGGGTTGCTTCCAACCCCACCACTCCCCGATAGCTTGATCTTGAAGCGCAGAGTGTTCCTTTTCAGCTCCCCGAAGTCGTAAGTTGGAATCACCCTGGAACCATCTCCCGTGGCGTCCATAACTCCTTCCATCCTTCGAGCCTTACCCTCGTCTATGAGGATAGGCTGCGATCCCTCGTCAGCACCACCAGTGGGGGTGGGAGGAATTTCTTCCTCACCACCCCCATGTCCATAACCACCATCAGTGGGGGTGGGAGGAATCTCTTCCTCACCACCCCCATCTTCATCATCCTCATCTTCTTCATCCTCTCCCCCGTCGCTGTCAGTACCATCATCATCTTCATCATCATCATCGTCACCACCCTCGCCTTCTTCGCCTCCACCTTCCTCCTCTCTATCTTGTTCCTCTTCTTCCTCTTTCTTTTTCTCCTCCTCATCCTCCTGCTGGATGAGGATTTTTCTTTTCTTCTTCGCTGGTCCCTTCGGAACCACCAGCTTCTCTAAGGGGAGGGCGCGCCTGGCAGCATAAGCCTTCTTTTCGAATCGACGCTTTCTAACAATTTTTCCAGACTGAGGGTCCTCCTCATAATCAGAGTAGATTACCTCGTTGTCTTCATATCGCAGCTTCGATCGATGGAGAAGGTTGGCCTTGCCGTATCGGACTGGGCAATTCGAAAACTGCCTCCACGACCTGGTCCCGCACGTCAACTCCAGGAAGAGATTGTCCAGGGCCCCTACTCGTTCCGGAGGCCAAGAGAGAGCTCCTCCCGTGCAGTACATGTCGATCTCCTTGTGCACTTTGTACCGAGGGACCTCTGGAACGGACATAGGAGTCCATGCACCAGATATCGACAACGGCCA
The DNA here is from genome assembly GCA_947650365.1 of Chamaelirium japonicum. Taxonomy (NCBI): domain Eukaryota; kingdom Viridiplantae; phylum Streptophyta; class Magnoliopsida; order Liliales; family Melanthiaceae; genus Chamaelirium; species Chamaelirium japonicum. The sequence goes on from OX393558.1 coordinate 10,760,032, forward strand.
ATCGGTATAGAGCTTGTCGGAGCCGATGGTGTCAGAGAGCGGGCGGAGAGCACTAACACCTGTCAAGTAGTAGAACGGGCTGTCCTTCCTCCAAGCCCATCTGTAGTGGTAGAAGAAGTACCCCAGCTCGACTCGGGCCTCTTCACCTTCAGGGATGCTGGAGTAGCATTCCCTCAGCTCCTCCTGGAAGTCTGACTCTACGCGACAGAAAGCATAGATGATCCTCCAGGAGTTTCCAGTCACCTGCCCGGGACAGAGACCGGAGACATTCAGCAACCTCGCAGCAAAAGGAGGTAGTGGAAGGCGCAGACCACAGTTGAGCTGGCCGATCGTGACGATAGTTCCCATCACTTGTTCCTTGCTAGCCCATGAGACAAAGACTGTCCTTCTATCGACACCAAAAGCAGATAACACACCTGGAAGTGCTGGTCGAGACTTTCCCTCTGTGAAGAATGACAGCAACTCATGCAGATTCTCCCTCTTTGCATCTGTAAGCTTGCTGCCGATGTTGTACCCAAACTTAGGCTCCGCCTCCAAAGGTATCTGCGGGCAGAGAACAAATTTGGCCTTGGGGATCTGCTCTGGCCTTGACGGTGCAGAAGCAAATCCAACTCCCTGGTGCCTCTTACCAAGTTGACCAAGTTCGATCAATTCGGCCCTGCCTTTGCCTCGGCCCTTAGGAGCAGAAGAAACCTCGACAACTTCCTTGCCCTTCCTCTTGGATGGAACAGCACCCTTCTTCGAGCTGCCCGGAGATGCCATTTGACCGATCGAAAGGAGATGGAGAACGGGAGATCAAAAGCAAAAACTCTGGACTTCAAGAAAATTCTGAAAGCGTGAGCCGAAAATGACAGCCGGTGAAAGCTTTTGTACCCAGGGTAAAATAGGTGCGCAAATCGAGAAGACACGTGTCTTCACCATATCAAATCGCGTGTTTTTGTAGGTACACGTGGCATCCATCCGTAGCAAGCGCAAAACCAGGCGAACAGTCGCGACCAGGCGAAACGTCGGACCTACCGGTCCACATGAACCAACGGTCCATGCAAGCCACCGGTCTGGGTAAACCGGACCGCCGGTTCAAAGCAACCATCAAGTCAACCAAGGATTCAAAACAGGAAAGATCAAACTCCAATCAAAACTCTTCCAGAAGATCGAAGAAAGGAACAGTTATGAAACCTCTCTGAGGGCAGGTTCAAAACTTTCAACTCATCTTTATAAATTTCTACTGGATCTGGCAAAAAACCAAGGGTTTTTACCGATCACTCGAACCTTGACCGGATATTTTTCACCGATCGGACAAACCTGTCCGATCGGCAAAAGTTATCTGATCGGTCAAATTTCTACTGGATATGGCAAAAAACCAAGGGTTTTTACCGATCACTCGAACCTTGACCGGATATTTTTCACCGATCGGACAAACCTGTCCGATCGGCAAAAGTTATCTGATCGTTCAAATTTCTACTGGATCTGGCAAAAAACTAAGGGTTTTTACCGATCACTCGAACCTTGACCGGATATTTTTCACCGATCGGACAAACCTGTCCGATCGGCAAAAGTTATCTGATCGGTCAAATTTCTACTGGATCTGGCAAAAAACCAAGGGTTTTTACCGATCACTCGAACCTTGACCGGATATTTTTTACCGATCGGACAAACCTGTCCGATCGGCAAAAGTTATCTGATCGGTCAAATTTCTACTGGATCTGGCAAAAAACCAAGGGTTTTTACCGATCACTCGAACCTTGACCGGATATTTTTCACCGATCGGACAAACCTGTCCGATCGGCAAAAGTTATCTGATCGGTCAAATTTCTACTGGATCTGGCAAAAAACCAAGGGTTTTTTCCGATCACTCGAACCTTGACCGGATATTTTTCACCGATCGGACAAACCTGTCCGATCGGCAAAAGTTATCTGATCGGTCAAATTCCTACTGGATCTGGCAAAAAATCAAGGTTTTTAGCCGGTCCCTCCAAACTCGACCGGTTGAATTCGACCGATCGGTCAAAATTGACCGATCGGTCGAAATCAACCGATCGGTCGATTTTGTACTGGATCGGTCAAAAAACCAAGTTTTTTGACCGATCACTCAAAACGTGACCGGTTGAATTCGACCGATCGGTCAAAATTGACCGATCGGTCGAAATCAACCGATCGGTCGATTTTGTACTGGATCGGTCAAAAAACCAAGTTTTTTGACCGATCACTCAAAACGTGACCGGTTGAATTCGACCGATCGGTCAAAATTGACCGATCGGTCGAAATCAACCGATCGGTCGATTTTGTACTGGATCGGTCAAAAAACCAAGTTTTTTGACCGATCACTCAAAACGTGACCGGTTGAATTCGACCGATCGGTCAAAATTGACCGATCGGTCGAAATCAACCGATCGGTCGATTTTGTACTAGATCGGTCAAAAAACCAAGTTTTTTGACCGATCACTCAAAACGTGACCGGTTGAATTCGACCGATCGGTCGAAATTGACCGATCGGTCCTTTTTCTCTAATATACGACAAGTTTCTTCGTGTCCGTTTTTCAAAACAGGAAGTTGCTATTTTTTGCACCAAGTCCAAGCCAGCTAGAATGCACTCTAGCTAACTTGGAGGGGGTAACTGTGGGTGCAAATTTTGGCATAAATCTACCACGGGACCCACCGGCCCTGCCTGGTGGGCCCACGAGGACTACAGCGGGACCCACCGGCCCTGCCTGGTGGGCCCACGAGGACTACAGCGGGACCCACCGGCCCTGCCTGGTGGGCCCACGAGGACTACAGCGGGACCCACCAGCCCTGCCTGGTGGACCCCCGAAGACAACCGCAGGGCCCGCAACTTTACCTGGAGAATCCCCAGATACTACAGCGGAAACCGCCATTCGCCACCCAGAATGCCTATAAATAGCAGAGCCTTCGAATGTAAAAAGGATCCAGATCCACAAATCTGATTTCCACTCTGAGATCTCACTTTCAAAACCAGAGCTCTGGGATTTTCAACTTCTGATCTACCATCTCTCTTCGATCTTCTTCTCTCTTTCGAAGAGATCAGGGAGCTTTCAGTGATACTCGGCCTGTCGAGGTCACTTCAACATAAGTGTTAGTGAATTCGGGTTGCTCCCTATAGCACGGAGACGTAGGCTTCGGCTGAACTCCGAGATCACTTCTCTTGTGTCAAAATTTCTCTCTCTGTGATTGCTTTTCTGTTTACAAATCAAAAGCTTCAACTTCGATCAACAGATCGACCAACGATCTTCGACGTCAACACGAACATTCAATTGACTGGTGCTGCGAGAGTCTTCGGGTCGGCACGAAGATTTTCCCCCACATTCCTCACCGGCGCCGCGGCCTGATGAAACGAAGACAAACCCAAGCTTGAGTTTGGTACCCGATAAAGAGGTCAGGGCGAGGTGAGTCCGAGCTTAGATTCCTCACCGGCGTCGTGGCCTACCAAATGATGACAAGCCATGTAGAGCAGAGTGTGGATATCTTAGCACGACAACAGAGAATTCGGCTACATATGAAAGATAACTCCTTGTGAATCAGAACGATGGTTCTTCACCAGAGAACAGAGCAATGGACTGAAGATTCTCAAACCAGGGATATGACTAGAAAATTGCACAGAGTAAAACTATCCGTCGTCCTGACGGAGAAGAAGAAAATGCAACCAAGCAGAAACAATCAAGAGAAGCTTTATTTGGAGAAACAATTCAATTACAAGGTACATCATTCTTACAAAGTCTACAATTAAAGGGCTCAAGGCCTATTTTACAGTCCATGTTGCGGAGCACAGTTGTCGAAGTCCCCACCGTGGCCATGCCCGACGACCTTTGAGAAGAACGTCTCTACCGATAAGGAGGAAAAGAGGAACTCTTCTCGCAGCACCAGACGACGCTGACTGAAGAGAAGTCAAGAGGCTTCTCTCGTCCCGACGACAAGGCACCATAGAAGAGATCTCCTCCGCATTACTCAGCCTGCCCGATAAAGAGGAGGTAGAATCAGAGAGTGACAGAGGATTGCTCTCCAAAGACCGCTCCCTGCCGGCCCAAAGATCCGCAATGGTACAAAGACGGTTGGAGCAGACGGGTCCACACATGTAAACCTTCCTCCACCACCTTGCCTTACGCTGAACTGGAAGGAGGACTCCCCGAACGACTCCTGCATCAGCTCATTCACCTCCGATGAACTCCCAGCAGGCTCGACGTGGGTAGGCGGAGAGGGAAAGGGTCAGGGCCAAAGCCTCCTCCCCCTTTCCCAGCGTCGCTGACCTCGAGCACCACATCGCTCTCCAGGGCCCAAGGAGGAGACCCTAGGAGATCAGCCAAGGGTGGAGGACCAGACTCGGTCCGATTACATGCTCTCCTCTGACGAAATTGGAGTGAACGATGATCGACCATATCTAGAGAAGATGAAAGATCTCAAAAGACCCAACGATTGCACGATGATGATAAATGACCCCATCCTAAAGTCTACTAATAGTCGGTTAGTCGGAGAAAGCGATAGGGCTCAAGAACCGAACCATCACATCAGGACGGAATACTTCCTTGGGAAATGAAAGCGATGTGACGTGAAGGTATGAGACCATCGAGGTGAAGAAGCCAAGGTCAAAGATGACGTAATCGCCTGAAGCGTGATGCAGAATGAAGTCTAAGAGGCCGGATGCCTTAGCATCCCCATGAGGTCATGCAGATGAGAACCTATGGATCCGATGCCTTAGCATCCCCCACAGGTCGTTCGAGCTGAAGGCTAAGGGACCTGATATCTTAGCATCCCCCCAGAGGCCGTGCAGATGAGAACATGGGGGTCCAATGACTTAGCATCCCCCGTAGGTCGTTCGAGCTGAAGGCTAAGGGGCCTAATGCCTTAGCATCCCCCTTGAAGCCATGCAGATGAGAACCTGGGGGTCCAATTCCTTACCATCCCTCCTGAGACCGTACATATAAGAACCTGGGGGTCCGATGCCTTAGCATCTCCTGTATGTCGTTCGAGCTGAAGGCTAAGGGGTCTGATGCCTCAGCATCCCCCCAAGGCCGTTGAGATGAAAGCCGAGGGGCTTAATACCTCAGTATCCCCTCGAGGCCATCGAGATGAAAGCCAAGGGGCCTGATGCCTTAGCATCCCCCTGAGGCTGCTGAAGATGAAAGCCGAGGGGCCTGATGCCTCAGCATCCCCCCGAGGCCATCAAGATGAAAGAACACCCTTGGGGGCTAGGGGTCAGATTTTTCAAAGTCCCCCACCGTTAAGGATGTGCCATGCCCTTGACAGGACGAATCATGCCCTTGGGGGCTAGGGGTTAAACGTTTCAAAGTCCCCCACCATTAAGGACACGTCACACCCTTGACAAGACGAAGCACGCCCTTGGGGGCTAAGAGTCCCTATGAATCTGGCAGAGGATATCTTGTGGGCTGTTGAGATTGAAGAAGAAAAAGAAGAGATCCGACACAGGGGAAATTAAAATTTTATTTATTTGCTTAAAGTTGATTACATCAAGAGATTACAATGAAGACCACAGACTCGTGGTATAAGAAGAAGAAGAAAGCTGGTGTGCCCACTGCTTGTCTCGTCTCCAAGTTCTGAATTTTCTCTGTCCCCTCCAACGCCAACGCCAACGTCGAGGAAGAGGAAAGATAAGCGTCGACAGCGAGTCAGTCGACCATTGGCGGATCGCTCATGAAAGATGATGCAGGGGCAGGGTACTGCTCGACGATGATGAGTCCTCCCCAAGAGGACATCGCAGTGGCACCGTGGCGTACGCAAGCCGTCCGCCCTGGAGATCGAAGAAGCATGGGTCAGAACCCAGCCTCGGACGACCCCAGACGGGCAGAGTGCTGCAAAAAGTGGGAGGATCTTATGTGCCCTCCTATGACGAACAAGGTCACAAGGGACACACGCGATTCTCCCTTACGTGCTCTCCTCTTACGAAGACCGTCACTCCAATGCCCTCCAATTCCTTTGGGGTCCCACTCATAATACTCCATTAGAGGGAGATCGAGAATGTTGATGCCAAAAAGAAGAAATATTCGGATTCATCGTGATGACAATAGACGGCCGGAAAACACCTCTATTTATAGCCGAGCGGGCAATTCTGAAGGAGCGCGAAAGACGCGATTAGTCGTAATCTCTCAGGATGCTATTATCTCGAAGCTTTAAAAGTGGAGATTCATGGTATCCCTGGGCATGAACGCCTAGGGATTACACGGATAGAAGAAGGCCCATAGACTTCTATGCAACGAGTCCAAGTGACAACAACAGTCAACATGCCTCCACAAAGATGACGTGAGACACCTGAATTGGTCAAACGCAACAGAAGACAGAAATCAAGCGCGCCCATAATCTAAGCAGTGCGAGCACAGTTGCAAAGTCGTTAACACGCAGGATATGAAGGAAGATTTCTTCATTCAGAATTTTAAAGTTCAAGTATAGACACTAGCCCTGCAGGGCGCTACATTCAATCAAGGGTCTTGACCATCTCAAGATACCGATGCTGGAGTTTTATGATCTCGGCAGCTCGCTCCTGATCCTTTGCTTCTAAATCGGCCCGATGTGCTTCCTGGAGGGCAGCACCTCGTCCATGTTGGCTTCCTTTTCTGCAGCAAGATTCGGTTGGAGACTCGCATAGGCTGCTTTCGCGCCGTCCAGGTCGGACTGCAGTCCCTGGGCGAGGATAGCCATCGCCTTCTGCTCTTTTTCCTTCACCTCCAGTTAGGATTGGAGCTTGATGAGGTCCACTTAAAGACCGATGACCTACTTCTCTAGTTTGGAGTGCCCCGACCTCGGAGTTTCTTTGCATAAGAGACCCTCTAAGGGCGAGCAACTCCCCCCGAAGCTATGTCGTCGCCGCATTCTGCTTCGCTACCTCCTCGATGGCCATGCTCTCGGCCCAGTGGGTGTGCCTCTTTCCCTTCTCTACTTCCTCCATGAGGAAAGCAAGTTCGTGGACTAGTTGAGCAACCGGAGGGGTCGCATCGGGCCCAGAGACCTGTGAGGCGAGCTCGCGGAGCCAGGGAAGCTCTTGAGCTGCTTGCCCCACCCGTTCATCGACGTGAACAAGGTCCACAAAGCCCCTTCAAGGAAGAAGGCGGTCAGGCACTCAAGGCACAATTCCTTACTGAAGATCGAAAGGTGCGCATACCTGAATGAGGTGGGAGATTGAGCTTAGTAGAAAGGGGGCCCACGGTGTGGACACATCTCCATTGTAGTGCTCGGGAATAACACAGCCCCAGGCCAGCGCCAGAGCCACTCGAGGGTCTGCGGAGCTATCATCCACTAGAATTGGACGTACCCCTCCGTCTTCCTCTCATACGATTAGAAGGGACCGGAAAGCAGAGCGCCAGGCTCGACTGCTCTCGCCACTGAACAGGTCTCGAAAGGTTTGTCTCAATGTTTCGACGACCTTAGATCCATACCGTTCACCCCCTATTGCACAAGAAACAAAGTGCTCAACATGCTGGGGAGGATATTTGAAGTACCACTCAAGGCCTTACCTGTGGGCTGTGGCTGATTTCCCATGCCTGGGATGATACCCCTTATCGAGGCTTCCTCCTCGACGGGAACCTCCATCTCTGCGAGCACTGCCATGCTTGCATCACCATAGGGTGTGCTTGGCCCATCCGGCCCGATTGCCGGAACTGAAGGAGCTACTAGCTCGGCTGCGCCTGGCCCTTCCAAATGAGGCCTCACCAAAGAAAGAACCGGAGCTGTCGGAATTTCCGCACCAGAGCCTCTAGATTCCGCCTGCTCAGCTGACGCCGGGAGTGTTGGCATTAAATCCTATTATCAGAGTCATAGTGGAAGCAAAAAATAGATCCAAAAATCTTACGGTGTATGTTTCATTGCAATTAATTCTACAAAAACAATCTATATGCAGATCTATGATCTTAACATATGTGCGGACACCCTAGAGGCATACTACGATCTATGGAAGACATGTATGCATCTAGTTAGATATTTAGAATCATCATACCTTGTGGACCTATGATCCGAAGAGAATGGAACGATGGTAAACCACACATGAATCGCAAGGGAAGCTGTCGGATGGCACCTTGTCCTTTGCGAAGAGAGGAATCCTCGAAGTCCTATCTCTGAGTGCAAGGACTACGAGCTGACGGAGGAATTCATTGCGAAGACGATGATGAGCCGCGAGATCTCCTTCTTCTCTCTTTCTCTCTTCTTCATTCTCCTTCCTTCCTCCTTCTTCTTCCTCTTTCTTCCTTGGTCGAAACCACAAAGAGGGAGAGGGGTTCGGGTTTTCTGAAAAGGAGAGAGCTTGGGCCGACCCCTCTCTCTCTATTCCTTATATAGGGCCAGTCCCCAACTGATCTATGCAAGCGAGAGCCGGCCCCAAGGGGATTAGGATGAGGGGAGATCGGTTTTAGGGTTTCAGCATGCCTATCGTGAAACCTGGACGAAAACGCCCTTCACGAAAAGTAAAACATTGTAAGAGAGATTGAGTGAGGTGCGCTACTCGGAATCGAGTTCCGTTAGTGCCTATGAGCTCCTGGAATTATTATGCTTATTTTAAGATCCATATTATATATGTTCTGAGCCATATTTCAGTATTTACCAAAATACCCTACGGCTCATAACACATGTGAATTAGGTTCTTATGCTCCGGGCTTGCGCTACTTCGCATCCAACGTATCCAACCAGGTCGGGGAACAATTCCTATACGCAACGACATGGTGAAACCTTTAGGGTTCAGGATCTCCAACTCCAACCGGATCCCTGATTAACTGTTCCGGTGACACACCGAAAGTTCCGTTAATCAGCCCTAATCCGATTAACCCGTATAGCTACCCAGAGTGCGACGCGAGTTGAACTCTAGTGATCCTAAACTTATGTTACTCCCTCGCAACTTTGTTATCTACTATACTCTGATAATCCTTAGTCCCTCCTATTACTGGTGCCATGATTCGACTCAGGCGATCGAAAACACCGTCAGATCCCGATCGATCATCTGACTAGGATTTGATGACTTGTCATCTATAACACCACACACCTTCTGATGTTATGTCTAGCATCCGGAACGTCATCAGTCATACTGACAACCACCAGGCTTAGATTAATTATGTGGACAGATTGACTCATCAAAACGCACCCATCCAACACTGGACGTCGAATAACCTATAGGGATTGCATGCCACTCAAGTGCCAGTCGGGTAACCCAACATACCGTGGTATTGAACTATAGAAGGTCCGCACACGTTGGCACATCAAAGCACCACACAACTGGTTGATCCAGTGTACATGGTCCCTTAGGGTTAAGGACATATTATCTATAGTAGTAAGACAGTTTATGCACCAGTGTCTGAATCACTGAACTGTGCTCCATCTTGGTTCATGTTCAACACGATCATCATGCTTGGTCAGGTAAATAGGAATCCCATGTCCCCGTGGTGAAGACTTCACCACATCCTCTACCTGCCAATAGCTTATTCTTGGTGAAGCGACCGGCATCACCAAAGCTGTGAACTAGTTTTAGGTTTACACATAACTGATCCACTGGGTCTCCTAAGCATGGATCCACCATGCGCCTCAGTAGCCTACTGTGTTCCCTAGGGTCCTTTATTATATATGTATTAACATATACCAAAGTAGTATTCTAATCGGAGCAATAACCAAAGTCATCTTTAGTAATGTTAATACAGAAAATCCACGCTCAGGACACACGAGCTATAACAATCTCCCACTTGGCCTAGCGGGGAATAACAGTCTTAACTCCCATGGCATCCACGTGCTTCACAAAAGCCTTGATCGGTAATGCCTTTGTGAAAGGATCTGCCATGTTATTTGTAGACGCCACCTGAGTCACTGCAACCTCCCCTCGCTTCTGCAAGTCCCGGATAATGTAGTATTTTCGCTCGATATGCTTACTCTTCTGGTGATATCTTGGCTCCTTGGATTGTGCTACTGCTCCACTATTGTTGCAGTAAAGAATATGCGGATCTTAAGCTCTCGATATACATCCTAAGTCTGTGAGGAACTTCTTGAGCCACACCGCCTCATTGGCTGCTTCGCACACCGCAACGTACTCAGCCTCTGTCATCGAATCCGTGATGCATCCTTGCTTCACGCTCCTCCAACTGACAACTCCTCCTCCCAAAAAAAACACAAATCCTGACGTCGATCTCCTGGATTCTGGATCTACTGTAAAGTTAGAATCCGTGTATCCAATCGGTATCAGTTCCTGTGAAGAGTAAACTAACTCATAATCTCTCGTCCTACGGAGATACTTGAGTATACTTTTCACAGCAGTCCAGTGCCCTGGACCCGGATTCGACTGATACCTGCCCATCATACCTACTGTATAGCATATATCTGGTCTCGTGCACTACATAGCATATATCAGACTCCCTACAGCCGAAGCATAAGGTATCTTCTATATCTCTGCTCTCTCCTCAGGAGTCTTAAGACCCTAATCATTGGACAATTTCATTCTATGTCTGAATAGAACCAGTCCCTTCTTAGAGCTATGCATACTGAATCTGACCAAGATAGTATCTATATAGGCTGACTGTGATAGCGAGAGAGTCTTGTTCTGGAGATCTCGAGTTACCTTGATCCCCAGAACATAACTCACTTCACCCAGGTCTTTCATGTCAAATTGAGTGGATAACCACACCTTGAAAAACTACTGCAGTCTTATCGCTCCTCTTATATACACATGGTTTATACATGGTCTGTTCAAATCCATAAGACTGGATAGCCTGATCAAAACGTATGTTCCAACTTCTGGATGCTTGCTTCAATCCATAAATGGACCTTTGCAACTTGCACACCAGACTTTCCTGACCTTTTGCGACAAAGCCTGAAGGCTGGAACATATAGATGTCTTCTTTCAAATTCTCATTGAGGAATGCGGTATTGACATCCATTTGCTAGATCTCCCAATCATAATGGGCTGCAATGGACAAGAGGATCCAGATAGACTTAAGCATAGCTACTGGCGAAAAGGTTTCGTCATAGTCGATCCCTTCTCGTTAGGTATAAACCTTAGTGACTAGTCTAGCTTTATAAATCTCAACGGTACCATCCAGACTCTTTTTCTTTTATACACCCACTTACACCCAATAGGTTTAATATTGTGAGGTAGTGTTAGAAGTGTCCAGACCGAGTTTTGGGATATCGATGTTAGTTCTGCTTCCATGGCTTTCTGCCATGCTGCATGGTCAGAGGATATCATCGCTTCGTCATAGTTCAGAGGATCATCCTCCTGAAACTCTGGATCTACCAAAAAAATTCTCCAATGTATCTATCAGGAGCTCTTGTGGTCCTCCCACTGCGACAAACCTACGGTGGTTCTATAGGAGTCGATTCTACAATATCGTTTATCTTTGTGGTATCAGCTCCCACTAGGTTTTCTGTCAGCGTACTCCTATCATTACCAAGCAATTCTTCAATAACTACTTTACTGGTGGGCTTATGGTCTATTAAATAATCTTGCTCCAGGAATACGGGGTTCGTCGAGACAACAACCTTTCTATCTTTAGGATCATAAAATAAACCACCATTTGTCCCTTTTGGATACCCAACAAATAGATATACCTTAGTCTTTGACTCCATCTTCTCTCGCTTGTCCTTTCGCACATGTACTGGACAACCCCAAATCCTAAAGTGTTGCAGGCTTGGCTTTTGCTTCAACTACAGCTCCCAAGGACTTAGAAGTACTGACTTTGATTGAACAACGTTCAAGGTATATACTGCCATCTCTAGGGCATATCCCCAAAAACTAGGTGGCAAGTTGTATAACTCATCATAGTCCGAAACATGTCTAACAAAGTTCTATTTTTCCTCTCAGATATACTATTTTGTTACGGTGTCCCTGGTGCAGTCAATTGGGACATGATCCCATGCTCACACAGGCATCCAATAAATTCATCCGATAGGTATTCGCCTCCTCGATCCGATCAAAGAGACTTGATACTCTTACTCGTCTGTTTTTCTGCTTCAGCTCTGAACTCCTTGAACTTATCAAAGGACTCAGACTTTCGCCGCATCAGGTATATGTATCCAAACCTCAAGTGATCATCCGTGAAGGTGATAAAATACTCGAAGCCTTATATGACACGGATACTTATGGGCCCATATACATCAGTGTGTACTAAATCCAATACCTCCTAAGATCTACTACCTTTGGCTCGGAAAGTTCTTTTAGTCATCTTGCCTTCCAAGCAAGACTCACACGTTGATAGGCTTTCTGAAACATCTGGACCTAAAAGTTCTGCCTTAACCAACCTGTGAATCCTGTCTGAGGCTATGTGTCTAAGCCTTAGATGCCAAAGAAATATTGCATTATCTGAGGGATTTTTTCTTTTAGATGATGTAATCACACAGGCTTTAGTTATGTTATCCTGCTTATGATTGGAGTTAATTATATAAAGACCATTATGTGTCTTTCCCTTACAAGCAAAAGAACCATTTAATTTAATTGACACACCAGAAGCATCAAATAAAACTAAAAATTCTTCATTATTTAATAAGGAAACAGAAATTAAGTTTCGTCTCAAGGATGGTACATAAAGTATGTCTCTAAGTAATAAACTTCTTCCATCAAGAAACTGCAAGATGACATCTCCAACTGTTTCAGTCTCTGCCACGGTCTCAGTTCCCATGCTCAGGATCGGATGATCTTCCCATTACCCAGTTTTCTTGTCTCCTTGAACCCCTGCAAATTATTACAAGCATGGTTAGTGGAACCAGAATCCATAATCCATAAGACTGAAGAACAACTGGATGCTACAAGGGATTCCACTATGTGGATTTAAGATATACCTGTCTCAACCTTCTTGGGAGCTACGCGACAGTCACCCTTCCAGTGCCCCTTCTTGCCACATCAGAAACATTTTTCTTTGGGCTTCGCCGGACCATCCTGCTTAGGAACCTACAACTGCACTTGACCCATCTTCATGGGCTTTTTAGACTTTCTTTTCTGAAACTTGCCTTTGGCTTTCAGAGAAGACTTCCGCTCTACGTACAGGGATTAGGCTCCTGCCTTCATCCCGTCCTTTGCTGCCTGGAGTGCCGCTAGGAGCTCTGCATTAGTCATCTCCAACCGGTTAAGGTTAAAGTTAGTAACGAAGTCCTCAAACGTTCCTGACAGAGACACAAGAAAAATATCGGTCTGGACTCTACATCCAAGATGACATCGAAGGAACCAAGTTCATTCACATAGCCAAACAATTTCAGTATATGATCCCGAACTAAAGTCTCATCTGCTATCTTCGTGGACACCAATTTCTTGATGGTCAGGTAACGAGTGACCCGACTACGACCCTTGAATATCTCCTTTAAATAGAGTATCATGTCTGAAGCGGTTGCTTCTGAATGACGATTTGCAAGGATTCCACTATGTAGCACTTGTAAATCTTATCAGCATCTAGCCAGTCTTTTCATTCCTTCAATTGAGTCTCAGTAGCACTTGGTCCTGGCATGGCTGGTTGAGGGGTACTTAGGGCAATTAAGTGTTTGTCAATCCTTAGAACGAGCATTAGGTTATGCTTCCAGTCTTCGTAGTTTGGTCCCGTAAGTTTGTTATCATTAAGGATGGAGGCAAGAAGGTCGAGCTTGGTCATAATTTTTATAAACAATGCTTTAAAGCAAAAATTAGGGTCTACTACAATCTATTTTATGGAATTTAAAAATAGATAATATTTACTCCAGTCGATATGTCTTCACTACCTCAAGTGGAGACATCCAGGAATCTAAATTCTCTGGGATTGAGCACTGAGACTATCGACCTTGAATTGGAGATAGCATCTCGGTGAGAGCATGCAACCACTTCTGCCAACGGGGTGTTTACGATCCAGTCTTCATCAGAATTACCCATGGCAAACTGAAAAATCTCCAAGTATTTTTTTGGCCAGCTTTATATGACCCGTCATGCGCAGTAGCGGTGGTTTCATATAAGCTTTCAGATGCTTCCCATAAATCTAGGTAGTATCGGCAGGGGGGTTCATAGACTCCCGTAGTGCAGAAAAAAATCGTCACCCACTACCACCGGCATCCTCCATGTCCCGAAGAAAACCACTAGGCAAACCAGCATGGAAGGAAACATAACTCTCACACAGTGGAAATATCAAAATGCGTACCTCCTGTGGGTGCAAAAATTGTACCGGACCGGATCAGAGCGGCATGGGCCCGCGCAACGGCCCAAGTGGGTAAGCCCGCCCGGGTTCATGGGCCCACTCTACGAGGCTCGCAGATCAAGCCCTCCCCTTATTGGGCCCGAACAACGGCCCAATAAGGGCCTAGCAAGGAGGCCCAGAACCAGTGCCACGTCATCTGTGCCACGTCATCACTGCCATATCGGGCACGTGCCTACGCTATAAAAGGACCCCCAAGGCATCCAGGAAGAGGGTTGGCCATTCGATCAGAGGAAGAGGGATTCCAGATCCAGAGCAAGTGCCAGAGCTTACTTCTCTCCTCCCAATTTCTTTTCTTGTTGCTCCGTGCAACCCCCACTGTAAAAGGCTTCTCTCGGCCTGTCGAGAGAACGCTTCACACCTTTATATTTACTATAGTGGAAACCAGGTGGCACCTCTCGTCCGGAGATGTAGGTCGTAAGACCGAACTTCGACAACAACTCCGTGTGTCATCTCTCACCTTCTCAACTTTCTAATCTCTAACTCTACAAACAATCCAATTCAATCAAGGCTGTGGGGTGGGATTCTCGATCAAGGCGGCTCGGAAATTTCCCCCCACAATCTTTGGCGCCGTCTGTGGGATATCGACAGAGGTCTTACCCACACCTCTACCGACTCCTATTCAGCTTGTGGTGACGAGCCACAAGTCCTCCTCCAAATCAACCTCAAAGCCTTCACCACGCCGACATCAACACGCTCAATGGTGAAGGCCAGCACCAACCCACCAAAGGCGGGTGCTGATCGGACAATCGACGTGCTAATCGAAGAAGAACAAGAAGTTTCGGTTGCAACCAATCGAAGAAATGTTTATAAGCGACTGGGGCCACAAGGAAGTCATCCGGGAAGCCACAGTAATCGGCAGGACCCACCATTCCCGAGGCAACAATCTGGCAAAGAGCACGCCACCCAAGGGGACAACGATCTAACTACATACCAAATTTCGGCTGCTGATTTCCAGCTGTTGAACCTTCTCAAGAGGAACGCAGCCCTCGAGCAAGAGAGGGATTCCCTAAAGAAGGTAGCTGAAAGAGCGGGGGTTGTGGCCCACAACTCTCCAACTGCTGATGAAGACCAACCAAAGACCTTCGATTCCGCCCATTCAAGTCGGAAGCTCGAAGGCAATTCGGCTACGCCCTCTCGAGGCTAAAGTCCGATAAAAAGGCTCCTGGCAACCCAGGTCAATCAAAGACCTTCGATTCCGCCCATTCAAGTCGGAAGCTCGAAGGCAATTCGGCTACGCCCTCTCGAGGCTAAAGTCCGATAAAAAGGCTCCTGGCAACCCAGGTCAACCAAAGACCTTCGATTCCGCCCATTCAAGTCGGAAGCTCGAAGGCAATTCGGCTACGCCCTCTCGAGGCTAAAGCCCGATAAAAAGGCTCCTGGCAACCCAGGTCAACCAAAGACCCTCGATTCCGTCCATTCAAGTCGGAAGCTCGAAGGCAATTCGGCTACGCCCTCTCAAGGCTAAAGTCCGATAAAGAGGCTCCTGGCAACCCAGGTCAACCAAAGACCTTCAATTCCACCCATTCAAGTTGGAAGCTCGAAGGCAATCCGGCTACGCCCTCTCGAGGCTAAAGTCCGATAAAAGGCTCCTGGCAACCCAGGTCAACCAAAGACCTTCGATTCCGCCCATTCAAGTCGGAAGCTCGAAGGCAATTCGGCTACGCCCTTTCAAGGCGAAAGTCAGATAAAAATGCTCCTGACAATCCAGGTCAAGCTAAACTATCAACTATACTTATCCGAGGCGATGAGAATAAGTCCAAGGCAGATGTCACCGCTTTGACATGCACCAAGTTCAAGGAGACATCCGTGGCACTCGAAGACAAAGTCCGATGCAACCAACGCCTCGGTATTCTACAAGCCCAAGGCCCAGCCCTTGGCACTCGAAGACAAAGTCCGAGGTGACCAATGCCCCGGCACTCTATAAGCCCAAGGCCTAGCCCTTGGCATTCGAAGACAAAGTCCGAGGTGACCAATGCCTCGGCACTCTATAAGCCCGAGGCCCAGCCCTTGGCATTCGAAGACAAAGTCCGAGGCGACCAATGCCTCGGCACTCTACAAGCCCAAGGCCCAGCCCCAGCCCTTGGCACTCGAAGACAAAGTCCGAGGCGACCAATGCCCCGGCACTCTACAAGCCCAAGGCCTAGCCCTTGGCATTCGAAGACAAAGTCTGAGGCGACCAATGCCTCGGCACTCTACAAGCCCAAGGCCCAGCCCTTGGCATTCGAAGACAAAGTCCGAGGCGACCAATGCCTCGGCACTCTACAAGCCCAAGGCCCAGCCCTTGGCATTCGAAGATAAAGTCCGAGGTAACCAATTCCTCGGCACTCTACAAGCCCAAGGCCTAGCCCTTGGCACTCGAAGATAAAGTCCGAGGCGACCAATGCCTCGGCACTCTACAAGCCCAAGGCCCAGCCCTTGGCACTCGAAGATAAAGTCCGAGGCGACCAATGCCTCGACACTCTACAAGCCCAAGGCCTAGCCCTTGGCACTCGAAGATAAAGTCCGAGGTGACCAACGCCTCGGCACTCTACAAGCCCAAGGCCCAGTCCTTGGCACTTGAAAACAAAGTTCGAGGCGACCAACGCCTCGGCACTCTACAAGCCCAAGGCCCAGCCCTTGGCATTCGAAGACAAAGTCCGAGGCAACTCTGTCAGTGGTTGGTCTAACTCTGTCAGTGCGTGTATCCACACTGGTGCAGTCGACGGTGGGTAACACGGGATAAAATGGTGCTTCCTTGATCCTGGCTAAGTCAACACCCTCACGTGACCGTAGTACCTGACGAATACAGTAACCAGGTGCGGTAGTACTTTGGGTGAAGACTGGCTGGCCATCATGCGGCGTCATCCTAGATTATCTCTAAGAAGCCCCCTCGAATATAGCATTGTCCCTCGCCGACATCCCCACGCACCAGCGTTTTACCGAAAAAGTGTCGGTTTCAAATAGGGCTAAAATTCGAAAAATACACTATTTTCAATACCGACACTTTTTGGCCTCTTCTAGCAGCCCCAATAATGGGGTGTCGGCATCAACAAGCAGCCCCCCCTCGGTTTCGCACAAAAACCGAGTGGGGAAGGGGTGACGGCACACCATCAGCTATAACCACCCCTCGGTTTCGTCAGAAAACCGAGAGGGCGTGTGTGTTGGCATCAACAAGCAGCCCCCCCTCGGTTTCGCACAAAAACCGAGTGGGGAAGGGGTGACGGCACACCATCAGCAGCACACCACTCGGTTTCGTCAACAAAAAACCGAGAGGGGGTGTGTGTCGGCATCAACAAGCAACCCTCCCTCGGTTTCGCACAAAAAACCGAGTGGGGAGGTGGTGACGGCACACCATCAGCAGCACACCCCTCGGTTTCGTCAACAAAAAAAAACCGAGAGGGGGTGTGTGTCGGCATCAACAAGCAACCCCCCCTCGGTTTCGCACAAAAAATCGAGTGGGGAGGGGGTGACGGCACACCATCATCAGCACACCCCTCGGTTCGTCAGAAAGCCGAGAGGGGGTATGTGTAGGTATCAACAAGCAACCCCCCCCCCCTCGGTTTCTCACAAAAAACCGAGTGGGGAGGGGGTGACGGTACACCATCAGCTACAACCACCCCTCGGTTTCGTCAGAAAACCGAGAGGGCATGTGTGTTGGCATCAACAAGCAGCCCCCCCACGGTTTCGCACAAAAACCGAGTGGAGAGGGGGTATGCGTCGGCATCTACAAGCAGCCCTCCCTCGGTTTCGCAGAAAAACCAAGTGGGGAGGGTGCGACGGCACACCATCAGCAGCCCACCCCTCGGTTTCGATAGAAAACCGAGAGGGGGGGTGCTCGGCGCCATCCAAACTTATTAGGCAATCCAATTCAAGTGGCATTCGCACACAAGGATCAGCCAAAGACGAAGAGTTATCTTCCATTGGGATTGGTTGAATAGCAACTCCACCTAACCTATTGAGTTGGCCGTGCAAACTTCACAAGCAAAATTCCTCCTTCTTATCTGGGGGTGGACTCGTGGTAACCGCCGCGTCATCACTAGGGCCCGACTGCAGTCCCTAGTGAATACAGTAACTAGGTGCAGTTGGGTGTCGAACAGAGACGGATGAGTTACCGCGTATCGATGCCTCTTCAAGACGCGCGTAGGACACTCGGCCAACACGTTCTTTAGAGTCATCTCTTTATGAAGGTGATTACCGAAAAAGTTACTCGTCAAGGTATACGATGTTTCACGTCCACTTTGACCGGTTTTTCGGCACCGACACAACGGCACCTTATACGCGTTGATCCGACGCACGTATGAAAAGTTACGGCTATCAGAAGTTATAAGGCAACTTCGTTGGATCCACCCCCCACATGCACCTTCGTCAGATAGCCGGCATGAGCAAAGGATAGAAGGGGAAGGGTCCTGACCCCTCGAGTGCTCACCGTGCCGCACAGCCGGTTTGACCCCCAAGCTTCCCTTCCTCATCGCGCAGCCGACCCAGACCCGCGTGCTCACCACGTCGCACCGCCGACCCGGGCCCCGCAGGTGCTCCTTCGCTCACAGCAGCTGACACCGATGCACGACACAAATGCTATGTAGCAACTAGCTTGCCAACTCTTGGGTTGCCATGCCTAGGCTCATCCCATGGCCCCACAAAGATGCTCCCAGTAATGAGGGTTTGCCAGCACCCCACATCATGCAGAGTTGGCAACAAAAGTTGGCAACTCATTCCAAAATCGAGTGGTCAAGCCTCAACCTACCTGTTTGGGGGTGTGACTGCAGCGAGGTCTTCGATGTTGGATTGATAAAACCAAGCGGCCAAGCCTCAACACTGAATGGTAGCGTCTCTCAGATCGGCTCCGCGCCAAAACCGAGTGGTCAAGCATCAAACCTACCGGATTGGGGTGTGACTACAGCGAGGTCTTTGAAGTCGGATCGATGGAACCGAGCGACCAAGCCTCAACATCGAACGGTAGCGTATCTCTTAGATCGGCTTCATCCCAAAACTGAGTGGCCAAAGCCTCAACACAGATCGGTAGCGTCTCTCTCCAATCAGCTTCGTCCCAATACCGAGCGGCCTCTCTTCAACTCCGACCGACGCGCAGCACCATGGGGAAGAGATCAGACTCCTCCCCCTTCATCTTCGATCCAGCATCTTCCGATCAAAACATCCCCCATCTCCGATTCTGTGCACGATTCGAGACAGATATCAGCCTCCTCAGATCCGACCAACACACCTACAAACCGATCGGCACACCCTCGATCCGACCCTACCTTCCGACCCCCCGTGCGTACTTCCCTCGTCGCGAAGCAGAGAAGACTGCGTGTGCCCCCCCCCATGCGTGCGAGCCCCACTTCACACGGCGGTGATCGTCGACAAGAAGAGGATCGGATGGTCCGACTCCCCTACTGCGAACTCCCCTCGTCGCAGCAGCTGGAGAAGGGGGGAGTCGCCACCTTCCTCCGGTTCTGCTCGCCGGCACCCGATCGGCCTTCAGCCACCGCCGATCGCACGCCGCTGCCCCGTGCCCGGAGCCGCACGCCGACCGCAATACGCGCCCCGCGCCGCAGCTCGTGCGCAGCCCGCCGCTGCGCCCTATGCAGCTGTCCGCGCGCAGCCCGCCCGCCTGCGCCGCTGCCCCGCGCCGGTCCGGCCTCTGCGCCGCCTGCGCCCGGGCCTCCGCTTACGTCGCTGCCTCCACAGGCCAATGGAAACACAAGAGGGAAATAGAGGGAGAGGGGCGCTGCTCTCTCTCTCACGAGAATGGAAAGAGAGAGAAAGGAAAGAGAAAGAAGGACGAATTGCATCCGAGCGGGGTCCAGGAGGACTGGGATTCACCTGTTGGGTACTATCGGACGGGCTGATATGCAGCCGGACTCAGAACGATTGGAAGGAATCCGCCAAGAATAGAAAGAACAAATAAAGAAAGAAAATAGAAAAGCTGTTCTCTCACCAAAAGGGTCTCGGTAACCACTCGGTATGCTCTCAGTACCCACTCGGTCGGAAAATGCACTGCCTTTTCGGAAACACCCCCTTGCAAAACCGAGACTTTTTGGCTTGCACCAAAAGGGTCTCGGTACCCACCCGGTATGCTCTCGGTACCCACTCGGTACCCTCTCGGTATCCACTCGGTCGGAAAAGCGCACTATTTTTTCGGAAACACCCCCTCGCAAAACCGAGACTTTCTGGCTCGCGCCAAAAAGGGTCTCGGCATCGACGGAAGAAGGCTCTGCTAATACGAACCGCGGCACCGACAACCCTCGCCAACCGCGCCAGGATCCTAAGGCGTTTGCACCTCAGAATCCCAGCCGACCCAGGGGGTCCTGACCCGACTGGGAGGGGGTAACTGTGGGTGCAAAAATTGTACCGGACCGGATCAGAGCGGCATGGGCCCGCGCAACGGCCCAAGTAGGTAAGCCCGCCCGGGTTCATGGGCCCACTCTACGAGGCTCGCAGATCAAGCCCTCCCCCTTATTGGGCCCGAACAACGGCCCAATAAGGGCCTAGCAAGGAGGCCTAGAACCAGTGCCACGTCATCAGCGCCACGTCATCACTGCCATATCGGGCACGTGCCTACGCTATAAAAGGACCCCCAAGGCATCCAGGAAGAGGGTTGGCCATTCGATCAGAGGAAGAGGGATTCCAGATCCAGAGCAAGTGCCAAAGCTTACTTCTCTCCTCCCAATTTCTTTTCTTGTTGCTCTGTGCAACCCCCACTTAAAAGGCTTCTCTCGGCCTGTCGAGAGAACGCTTCACACCTTTATATTTACTATAGTGGAAACCAGGTGGCACCTCTCACCCGGAGACGTAGGTCGTAAGACCGAACTTCGACAACAACTCCGTGTGTCATCTCTCTCCTTCTCAACTTTCTAATCTCTAACTCTACAAACAATCCAATTCAATCAAGGCTGTGGGGTGGGATTCTCGATCAAGGCGGCTCGGAAATTTCCCCCCACACCTCATACCCAGACCCTTAGCCAGTTGATTGTGGAGGCTAAGGGCTCCTCTTTGGAGGGAATCTCTTACACATCCCTTCTTTATGAGGTTTTATGCATATTCAGAAAGGTCATGACTTTCTAGACCTAGACCCTGGTCTACCGCACTTTCACTAGGATTATAAACTTTCCCGCGAAGCATTAGTATCATTGAAAAATATCATAGTCCCTACCTTGAATACTCAACTTTCGCCTTTCTTGCAAGAATCACATTACATAGATTCCAAGGATCCCGATACTTTACTAGTTTGCCCATAATCCTAAGATCTGGAGCCTAGCCTAAGGTCAACGTGGAAAGGACTCCTACTAGAATGACGCGTCGTTCACAATTTGATGCCTGATGTTATAGTAGACCTTATCTCATTATAAGTTTTCGATGTTGGTAAAATAGGGACATCTGACAACCTCCGTCGGACCTTAACCTAATGGTGGCATAACCAAATCATGATGAGTTCACACTACCATCAAACGTCAACTAGAAACGGGTATCACTTAGTAAAATCCTAACCTAACTTGGTCGCTAGGACCATATGGGAAAAGGGCATCCCACTAGGGCTATTATACTTCTTATGGGGACATTAATTATCTCTAAACAAATCTAACACTGTGTCCATCTCGACGCACAGGACTTGGCTACCTGAACCACCACAAGGGCGGTTACCACCTTTCCTTTTAGTTAGCCACTGGATTCTCACATGTTAGAACTATATAGACACCGATGAATCTATAAGCCAAGTACTAACCCTAAGCCTGATCTAGAGACTAACTCATAAGCAAGATAGATAATTAACTTATCATCGGGGTTCTCTAAACACCAAGTAAAAAGAACAACAGAAAAAACATCCAAATTAAATCAAGTCCAGGGTCCGACCCCTGAACCTGAATAGCACAGCCAAGATATCATGTTCTTCTATTTTGCACAATCTCTCGACGACGATCCCGATCATCGCCAACATGCATGTTTTCGCCGAAACTTTGCACTCTATGGTACCGCTTGCCCGAACCATGGATGTAGCATCATCTCCTTCTTCCTGTGATCGAAAATCTAACATGCTCCAAGCAAGTGCTCATTCGTGTACAATTTCGCTATAAAGAAAAGAAACAATCCTAAAAAATATGGCCAGGGAACCGAGGGTGGTCAACCTCCACCCCCGCCCATTTAGAGTCTTAAAATTCATAAGCACAATAATAATCAATACAAAAAATTAAATCCGGGATCCGACCCCCAGAGGCATGCAATCACAGATTAGTATTCAGTGCGGCACCTGTAAAGAGACGATACATAGCACAATCCATATGCATGATCTATGCCGAACCCCGACGAAAACATATGCCATCATATATTCACATGATGTTTTTATAAATTAATACATGAAACATACACCGAAGCGTGCTCTGATACCAATTATTGGAATTAAATCTTATTATCAGAGTCACAGCATAAGCAAAAAATAGATCTGAAGATCTTATGGTATATGTTTCATTATAATTAATTCTATAAAATAATCTAAATACAAATATATGATCTTAGTATATGTGTGGACACCCTAGACGCATACTACGATCTACGGAAGATATGTATGCATCTAGTTAGGTATTTAGAATCATCATACCTTGTAGACCTATGATCCGAAGAGAATGGAACGATGATGAACCGCACGTGAATCGCAAGGGAAGCTGTCGGATGGCACCTTGTCCTTTACGAAGGGAGGAATCCTCAAAGTCCTATCTCTGAGTGCAAGGACTACGAGCAGACGGAGGAATTCATTGCGAAGAAAACAGTGAGCCGCGAGATCTCCTCATTCTCTTTCTCTCTTCTTCCTTCTCCTTTATTCCTTCCTTCTTCTTCTTCCTCTTTCTTCCTTGGCCGAAACCACAAAGAGGGAGAGAGGGAGAGGGGTTCGAGTTTTCTGAAGAGGGGAGAGCTTTGGTCGGCCACTCTCTCTCTATTCCTCATATAGGGTCGGTCCCCAACTGCTTTACGCAACCTGGGGCCGGCCCCAAGGGGATTAGGATAAGGGGGGTCGATTTTAGGGTTTCAGTATGCCTATCGTGAAGCCTGGACGAAAACGCCCTTCATGAAAAGTGAAATACTGTAAGAGAGATTGAGTGAAGTACGCTACTCGGCATCGAGTTCCGTCAGTGCCTATAAGCTCCTAGAATTATTCTGCTTATTCTAAGATCTATGTTCAATATGTTCTGAGCCATATTTTAGTATTTACCAAAATATCTCTACGGCCCCTAACACATATGAATTAGGTTCTTAGGCTCCGGGCTTGCGCTCCATCGCGCTACTTCGCATCCAACGTATCCAACCAGGTCAAAGAATAATTCCTATACGCAATGATAGGGTGAAACCTTCAGGGTTTAGGATCTCCAGCTCCAATTGGATCCCTGATTAACTGTTCTGGTGACACACCGAAAGTTCTGTTAATCAGCCCTAATCCAATTAACTCGTGTAGCCACCCAGAGTGCGACACGAGTTGAACTCTAGTGATCCTAAACTTATGTTACTCCCTCGTAACCCTGTTCTCTACTATACTCTGATAATCCTTAGTCCCTTTTATTATTGGTGCCATGATTCAACTCGGGCGGTGGGGAGCACCGTCAAGTCCCGATCGATTATCTGACTAAGATTTGATGACTTGTCATCTATAACACCACACACCTTCCGGTGCTATGCCTAGCATCCGGAACGTCGTCAGTCATACTAACAACCACCATGCCTGGATTAATTGTGTGGATAGATTGGTTTATCAAAACGCACCTATCTAATACTGGACGTTGGATAACCTATAGGGACTGTGAATCACTCAAGCGCCAACCGTGTAACTCAACATACCGTGGTATTGGGCTATGGAAGGTCCGCACACGTTGGCACATCAAAGCACCACACAACTGGTTGGTCCAGTGTACATGGTTCCTCAGGGTTAAGGATATATTATCTATAGTAGTAAGAGGGTTTATGCACCAGTGTCTGAATCACTGAACTGTGCACCGTCTTGGTTCCTGTTCAACACGGTCATCATGCTTGTTAGGTGAATGAGAATCTCATGTTCCCGTGGTAGAGACTTCATCACATCCTCTACCTACCAATAGCTTATTCTTGGTGAAGCGACCGACATCACCAAAGCTGTGAACTAGTTTTAGGTCTACACAGAACTTGTCCATTGGGTCTCCCAAGCATGGATCTACCATGCGCCTCAGTGGCCTATTATATTCCCTAGGGTCCTTTATATATGTATTAACTTATACCAAAGTAGTATTCTAATTGGAGCAATAACCAAAGTCATCTTTATTAATGTTAATATAGAAAATCCACGCTCAGGACACACGAGCTACAACAGGGATAACACTGCTTGAACCTATACTGGAATTGCCCGCCAGCTCCAACTACAGCCGCACCTTCTTGACTTGGCGGACCCGATGAAAAGCTGCGTTGAGCTCCTCTTCAGAAAGAGGCCGGCTAGCCGCGAGGCCAACACCGACTTTTATCTCAGACTCTAGGGATTATTGGGACGTGAACCCCATACTCTCTTTGTTAGGAATAATCCCATGGTAGAGGCTCACAGTGGAAATGATTTGGCGATTGAAAAACAATTCATGGTGCACGTTACACGATTTAAACTTTTATTGAAACTAATATACATGTGCGTGCATGTGTATGCACGTGAATCGAACATCCTAACGACACTCTAGCGTAATGATTATCTAGCATGTATTCAAATCAGAAAACTCGCTAGATCTACGTGTTAGATTATTCATACCTTCATGTGGATCTTTTAACCGTGGAGAATTGTCTTCTTTGTCGATGGAGACGGAAGATTGTTCGCGAATAAGTCGATGGTATGAATAAAGATGATGCCTTCTTATTTACCCGATCTTACACGATGCTCGGTATGTCGCTCTTGGATCTCTGAGTGCCTCCAAAGAATGACCCTACTCCTTCTACAAAACTCCATGCGAGGAAGACGAAGTATCAAACGGGGAAGTAGAGAGATGAGGGAGATATCTAGGGAGAAGAGAGAAAGGGGGATTCGGTTTTTTCCAACCCCTATGGCCGGCCCCATAAAGATCCCTATATAGGACTGGCCTACCCCCTTGGATAATGATCTAAGAGGATAAGAACATCCCCCAAAAAATCTCTCCAAAATCATCCTTTTATCTCTCCTTATATTTATCCATTTTTCACACTTTTAGGACTTGTTTTAACCAATTCAAAACCCTATCCCTATCCCTATGGCCGGCCCTATTAATGGGGGATTCTCATTCCTACAATATAGGGCTGGTCCTAGCATGGTCCCTCACTGCTAGGGTTGGCCATAAGTGAGGTCTGCCAGAGTGAGTTTTTACCAAAATGCCCTGACGCCTTAATTTGACCATTTCTAGTGTGGGAGACCTAGCGGCCACTCCTTAAGTGATCTTTACTAGTTACCTCACTATTAACTGAGGCCACCGAAGGGTGCCTCTAGTAAAGTCAACTAGTCAACTCGTAGTATACTCTGGTGCATCGCACCTATACAGCGAAGTTCACTTATAGCTAGGGATAACCACCTGCGCTTCTGTACTAGTCTCGGGCTTACCCCTTAGTACTCGTATGTAGTTACATAACTATCATGCTCTAGTGCCAAGCACACACGGAGCGTAGACTTCTTTCTTCCTCTTACTGCTCATGGTGTTCTGAGGAGATGATTCAAGAACCGTACATAATGTTGATAAGGTGGAACCATCAGGGATCGGGGTTCATGGCTTCCAACTCAAGCTCGATTGACACACTCCCTGAGTGTACCACCGATCCTTTGAGCTCGAGTTAACCTGTGTGGCTACCCAGCGTGTGGCGCAGGCTGTACTCTAATTTATCCGGACTTACTATGTTCTCCGTCATACCCCTGCTCTTCGCTTATTAGTGGTAAACCCGTTGTCCCTCCACTTGATGCCATGATTCACTTCGAGCGGTGGAGACTACCGTCAGACTCAAATGATCATATGACTTGGTTCCTTCCAGGTTGACCTATATATTATACCTTTGATTATCCCGTCGAGTAATCGAACCCAGTCAACAGTCAAACTGATGACCACCAGGCCTGGGTTTGGTACAGTGTAAGTCACACCAAGGAATGCACCTCCCTTCAGGGGTGTGGATAACCTATAGGAGTGACACACTAATGCAACGCCAGCCGGGTAACCCAGTACACTGTGGTTTTGGATCACTGCATATGGATCCTCACACATTAGTGCGCCAAAGCACCACACAACTGGTTAGTCTATTAGACATGGTTCCTCTGAGTTTAGGACCGTTTTACCCTAAGCATAAACACGGGTTATTGTACCAGTATCTGCTCACTGATCTGTACACCGTATTAGTTCCGTTCGGCCATAGACACTGTGCCTGCTGATGACCATGGTGAAGACTTTCCATGAACTATCATCCCCAATAGCTTATCATGATGAGGCGACCAACCTGATCATAGCTGCAAACTGATTTAGATTATATGGGACCAATCCACTCAGTCTTCAACTTAGTGGACTACTATATAACCATGGCTCTCTGTTCTTAATAGAACACGTACCTATGTTACGCACCTATATGCATCTCATATAATAACTATCAATCTTTATTTATTAGATCAAAACATAACGTTTAACAAGCTTAGAACACATCAATCTCAACAATCTCCCACTTGGTCTAGTGAAGCAAAACAGTTTTGATTCCAATCATGTCCACATGTCGCTCGAATGCCTTGATAGATATTGCCTTGGTGAAAGGATCAACAATATTATCTGTAGATGCAATCTGTGTCACCGCTACTCGCCCTTGCTTTTGAAACTGCCGAATTAAGTGGAATTTGCGCTCGATATGTTTCATCTTCTAGTGATATCTTGGCTCATTTGCTTGTGCTACCGCCCCACTATTGTCGTAGTAAATCATAATAGGTAACTGGGCCTCTGGTACGCACCCCAAATCTGTAAGGAATTTCTTGAGCCATACCGTCTCTTTGACTGTCTCGCATGCTGCAACGTATTCAGCCTCTGTGGTAGAGTCCATGATGCATTTCTGCTTCACACTCTACCAACTTACCGCTGCTCCTAACATAAACACAAATCCTGATGTTGATTTTCTGGATTCCAAATCTGATATAAAGTCAGAATCTGTATATCCAATTGGCGTCAGTTCCTGTGCAGTGTAAACCAACTCATAGTCCCTTGTTCTACAAAGGTACTTGAGTATACACTTCACAGCTATCTAGTGACCTAGACCCGGATTCGACTGAAACCGACCCATCATGCCTACTGCGAAATAGATATCTGGCCTTGTACAATGCGTAGCATACATTAGACTACCTAATACCGAAGCATAAGGTATCTTCTGTATATCTGCTCTCTCCTCAAGTATCTTAGGACATTGATCCTTAGACAGTTTTACGCCATATTTAAATGGCACAAAACCCTTCTTGGAGTTTTGCATATCAAACCTAGCCATAACCTTATCTATATACGCGGCCTATGACAGTGAGAGAATCCTGTTCTGGCGATCTCGTGTTACCTTGATTCCCAAAATATAACTTGCTTCACCTAGGTCTTTCATATTGAACTGTGTTGACAACCAGACCTTTACCGTTGACAATGTTCCAACATCATTCCTAATGAGCAGAATATCGTCTACGTAAAGTATCGAATATACCATTGTAGTCTTATTACTCCTCTTGTATACACATGGTTCATCCTTGTTTTGAGTAAATCCATATGACTGGATTGCCTGATCAAAACGAATGTTCCAACTTCTAGATGCTTGCTTTAGTCCATAAATAGACTTCTGCAACTTGCAAACTAGATGCTCCTGACCCTCTGACTCAAAACCTGGTGGCTGCATCATATAAATATCTTCTTCCAAATCCCCATTGAGGAATATTGTCTTGACATCCATTTACCAGATCTTCCAGTTATAATGGGCTATAATGGATAGGAGGATCCGAATAGACTTTATCATAGCTACCGACGAGAAGGTTTCGTCAAAGTCGATTCCTTCTCTCTGGGTATAACCCTTGGCAACTAATCTAGTTTTATAAGTCTCAATGGAACCATCAGATCATCTCTTCTTTTTATACACTCACTTATACCCAATAGGTTTAATATTGGATGATGGTGTAACAAGAGTCCAGACAACGTTATGGGACATTGATGCAATTTCTACCTCCATGGCCTTTTGCTAATCAGAGCCATCAAAAGCTCCCATTGCCTCATCGTAGCTTAGTGGATCATCCTCCTGACCCTCTGGATCAACCAATAAGGTTTCTCCATAGTATATGTCAGGAGCTCTAATGCTTCTCCTACTACGACGAGGTGGTGGTGGTGTTATAGGATGATTAGTTTCCACAGTATTTGGTATATTAGTGTTTGTAATGTCAGCTCCCACTATGCTTTCAGATACGCTCTCTGTTCTAGTACCCAGTAGTTCATCCAGAACCACCTTACTTGCAGTCTTGTGGTCTATAATATAATCCTGCTCTAGAAAAAAGACATTCGTAAAAATGATTACCTTCTTTACTTTAGAATTATAAAATAGTCCTCTTTTGGTCTCCTTGGAATATCCTACAAATAGACATACTCTGGATTTAGATTCCATCTTTTTCCTCTTATTCCATTGCACATGTGCAGGGCATCCCCATATTCTGAAATGTTGTAGTATAGGCTTTCGCTTTGACCACAGTTCTCTAGGGGTCTAAGGTACTGACTTAGACGGAATGTGGTTCAGAATATAAACTGTTGTTTATAGGGCATACCCCCAAAAGGTCATTGATAAACTGGCGTAACTCATCATGCTGCGAACCATGTCCAATAAAGTTCGATTTCTTCTCTTGGAAACTCCATTCTGTTGTGGGGTACCTGGAGCAGTTAATTGGGATGTTGTCCCATGCTCCACCAAATACCCAAGGAACTCGTCAAATAGATACTCACCTCCTTGATCAGATCGAAGGGTTTTTATACACTTGCATGTTTGCTTTTCTACTTCAGCCTTGAACTCTTTGAACATGTCAAAGGATTCCGACTTCTGATGCATCAGGTAAATATAACCATATCTTGAGTAATCATCAGTAAAAGTGATAAAGTACTCATGGCCTCCTATCGCCTTGACGCTTATGGATCCATATACATCTGAATGGATTAACTCCAATACCTCAGTAGCTCTTATTCCCTTGCCTTTAAAGGCTCGTTTGGTCATCTTGCCTTCCAGACAGGATTCACAGGTGGGAAGGATCTCCGTAGGATATGTTTCCAGAAGCCCAACCTTCACCATCGTATGGATCTTGTCTAAGCCAATATGGCCAAGTCGTAAGTGCCACAATTAGGTTAAATTCTCCGAAGGTTTCTAACGCTTAGATGAATTAACATTAAATGCTGAAGTTATTATGTTATCTTTTTCAAATTTAGGACTGACAATATAGAGATTATTCTGAACTATTCCTCTTATTATAAAAGTTTCATTCACCTTAAGCGATACACCAGAAGCATCAAAAGAAACTGAATAACCTTCATTAACTAAAGAAGAAACAAAAATCAAATTACGTCTCAAGGACGGTACATAAAAAATATCTCTAAGAGTCAAAGTCTTATTATTCAAAAAACTAAGATTAACATCTCCAATAGTTTCAGCAGCACTCAGTTCACATGCTTAAGGTCACCTCTCCATCAAGCAACCTTTTGCTTTCCCGAAACCCCTGAAGAGAGTTACATGCATGGTTAGTGGATCCTGAATCCACAATCTAACTAACAAAATAACTATTACTCGAAATAAATGATTCAACAACTAGGAGTTATAGATTACCTTCACCAGCATTCTGAGGCTTCTTGCAGTCCTTCTTCCAATGACCCTTCTGGCCACATCAGAAACACTTCGTGCCTGGTTTCTTTAATTCGCCGGACCTAGAGGTCTCCGCAGAGTCTTGCATATATGCTGACTTAGGTTTCTTCTTATGTTTCTTGCCCTAAGGTTTACCAGACTTCTTGAAGGATCTGCGTTGCACGTGAAGTGCTTCGCCCTTCTGCTTGAAGCCATCCTCAGCTGCTTGGAGAGCTCCCAGAAGTTATGTATTTGTAATAGCCAACTTGTTCAAATTAAAGTTGGTGACAAAGCCTTCAAAGGCTCTAGATAGTGACGAGAGGAAGATGTCAGTCATCACCTCGCCTTCTAGCACAATGTCTATGGTTGCTAATTCATTATGGAACCCAAACATTTTCATCATGTGTTCCCGAATTTTTGTCCCATCAGACATCTTAGTGCCGACGAGTTTCTTGATAGTAATGTATCGCGTAACGCGATTGTGACCCTCAAACATTTCCTTCAAGTACAACACCATATCAGAAGCGTCGGGCATCTCCTCGACTTACTTCTGCAGAGTTGTTTGCAAGGATGCTATTATATAGCATTTACATATTTCATTAGATTCCTTTTAGTCAGTGAATGCTTTTAACTGTGCCTCTGTGGCATTAGGTCCTGGCAAATCTGGCTCAGGGTCATTCAGGGCTGTTATATGTTTACCAATCCTTAAGACCAGGTATAGGTTGCGCTTCCAGTCATCATAGTTGGGACAGGTAAGTTTGTGGTCATTTAGGATAGCGGACAGGGGGTCTAACTTGGTCATCTAAAAATAAAAGATTGAATAATGAGAATGCATGAAAACTTATTTTATGGATTTTTAAAACAAGCTAATTATATCCATATGTCAACGCTACCCTCAAGCGAAGCCATCTCTATGGATTAATTAACTATGTATGTAAGATCTCGGAATCGACTGTACCTGCCCTAGGGGGCATCATACAGCGTCAATCCGCTTACACGGGCCTTTCCTTTGACCTTATCCAAATCTGCCAACTAAGGGCTTTGATGGACTATGGTTATCTTTTGGCCAGTACCACGTGATCCCTATTGTTTGAGCAACAAATGCCTTACGTGTACTTCGGATGCTTACCCACGAGCCTAAGCAATTACGACACGGGAGTTCATGCGGCCCCCACTAGGGTGGGAAAAAGACCATTCTTTCCTGGCCTCGTAATCGCTATATCCATAGGGAGGTCATTAAGTTATTTGGCATGGAACCACACAGCTCCCACCCTAGGGGGTGTGAAGTTATGCATTCCCACCCAAACACAAAACGACTGGCCGTGGAGGCCAGAGGATCTCTAAAAGTCCTCTATTGCATCCATTATTTAATTTGAGGGCTATTTTGCGAGTATGATTTTATGCCGATGCCAAGGTAGCGACCTCCTATATACTAGACCCTGGTCACACCATGCTC
The DNA here is from genome assembly GCA_947650365.1 of Chamaelirium japonicum. Taxonomy (NCBI): domain Eukaryota; kingdom Viridiplantae; phylum Streptophyta; class Magnoliopsida; order Liliales; family Melanthiaceae; genus Chamaelirium; species Chamaelirium japonicum. Next base: position 10,791,421 of record OX393558.1, read on the forward strand.
CCATTAGCGCTTCAAGCCTTTCGCCTAACATTAATCATTCTTGGAATATCATAGTCCCTGTCTCAATTAGATTTCTCCATTCAAATGGCACATTACATATTCCAAGAACATCGATGCTCTGCAAACTTGGCTATCACGCTAATGCCCCGGAGTTTAGCCTAAAGTCAGACACACTGGAAAGGACTCCCACTAGTTATGGCGCCTCTCTTCTAAATTTGATAATTGATGTTCAATGAATATCCATCTCATCTTAGGTTTCGATGCTGGCCAAATAGGCACACCCAACTAGTCGGGTATTGACCTAATGGTGGCATAACCATATGTGATGGGATACCACTAACATCAAAAGTCAACTAAATAATAGGCATCATCTAGCGGGATTCTATCCTCATACAGTCGCTTGGACCAGAGGGGAAAGGCATCCATCTGAAAACTAATAATAATATTATCTCATCAGGGTTCTATATGAAACATAAAGAACTAATAAAGAAAGTAACCATTAAACTGAATTAAGTTCAGGGTCCGACCCATGAACCTAATTAGCACAGCGCAAGCCTCTAGCTTTCTTCGCAAGGTTCCTCGGTCTGGCTCCTCCGTCGCGCTTGCGAACACTTTGCCGGATCGTCTTCGTCCTCCAGGGTTCCGCTTACACTCCTGATGGTGGATTTCTTTGGCACATCTTTCTTCTCGATCTGTAACCGAAAAAGTTCTAGTACACTTCGAGCAAGTGCTCACTCGTACATAATTTCCTAGAAAGAAAAGAAAACATGCTTAGAAAAAAGGCCATGGGAACCGAGGATGGCCAACCCCCATCACTAGCCCAATCTATGTCTCTAAAACATATCCACACACATAGAGAGCAAATCGAGACAATGACAAACTCAGGGTCCGACCCCAGATAGCAAGCACAAATATAGATTTAGATTTTATAGCGGCGTCATGCAAGAACGATTCATAGAACAAGCATAATATATACATATGCATGATCTAAGCGTAAGAACCCCGATGTTATTACGCGTTCATCATACGTAAACATGATAGTTTCATGAAAAGTCATGAAACACACACCACTAATGCGGCTCTGATACCAATTATTGGGAATAATCCCATGGTAGAGGCTCGCAGCGGAAACGATTTGGCAGTCGAAAGACCGTTCATGGTGCACGTTACACGATTTAAACTTTCATTGAAACTAATCTACATGTGTGCATGTGTATGCACATGAATCGAACACCCTAACAGCAATCTGGCATAATGATTATCTAGCATGCATACAAATCATAAAGCTTGCTAGATCTATGTGTTAGATTATTCATACCTTCGTGCGGATCTTTTAACCGCGGAGAATTGTCTTCTTTGTCGATGGAGATGAAAGATCATTCGCGAAGAAGTCGATGGTATGAATGGAGATGATGCCTTCTTGTTCACCCGATCTCACATGATGCCTGGTACGTTGCTCTCGGATCTCTAATTGCCTCCGAAGAATGACCATACTCCTTCTATGAAACTCCACGCGAGGAAGACGAAGTATCAAGCGGGGAAGTAGAGAGATGAGGGAGAGATCTAGGGAGAAGAGAGAGGGGGGTTCGATTTTTTCCAACCCCTATGGCCAGCCCCATAAAGCTCCCTATATAGGGTCAGCCTACCCCCTTGGATAATGATCCAAGGGGATAAGAACATCCCCCAAAAAATCTTCCCAAAATTACCCTTTTATCTCTCCTTGTATTTATCCGTTTTCCCACTTTTAGGGCTTATTTTGACCAATTCAAAACCCTATCCCTATCCCTATGGCCGACCCTATTAATAGGGGATTCTCATCCCTACAATATAGGGCCGGCCCTAGTATGGTCCCTCACTGCTAGAGTCGTCCATAAGTGAGGTCTGCCAGAGTGAGTTTTTACCAAAACGCCCTAATGCCTCAATTTGACCATTTCTAGTGTGGGAGACCTAGTGACCACTCCTTAAGTGATCTTTACTAGTTACCTCACTATTAACTGAGGTCACCAGAGGGTGCCTCTAGTAAAGTCAACTAGTCAACTCATAACATAATCTGGTACATCGCACCTATACAGCGAAATTCACTTATGGATAGGGATAACCACCTGCGCTTCTTTACTAGTCTCGGGCTTACCCCTTAGTACTCGCATGTAGTTACACATCTACCATGCTCTAGTGCCAAGCACACACGGAGCGTAGACTTTTTTCTTTCTCTTACTGCTCATGGTGTTTCGAGGAGATGGTTCAAGAATCATACATAATGTTGATAAGGTGGAACTATCAGGGACCGGGGTTCATAGCTTCCAACTCAAGCTCGATCGACACACTCCCCAAGTGTACCATCGATCCTCTGAGCTCGAGTTAACCTACGTGGCCACCCAGAGTGCGACGCAGGCTGCACTCAAATTTACCCGGACTTACTAAGTTCTCCGTCATACCCCTGTTCTCTGCTTATTAGTGGTAAATCCGTTGCCCCTCCACTTGATGCCATGATTCACTTCGAGCGGTGGAGACTACCATCAGACTCGAATGATCATATGACTTGGTTCCTTCCAGGTTGACCTATACATTGTACCTCTAATTATCCCGTCGAGTAATCGAACCTGGTCAACAATCAAACTGATAACCACCATGCCTGGGTTTGGTACAGTGTAAGTTACACCAAGGAACGCACCTCCCTTCAGGGGTGTGGATGACCTGCAGGAGTGACACGCTAATGCAACGCCAGCCGGGTAACCTAGTACACTGTGTTTTTGGGTCACTACATACGGATCCTCACACATTGGGCCGCCAAAGCACCACGCAACTGGTTAGTGCATCAGACGTGGTTCCTCAGGGTTTAGGACCATTTTACCCTAAACAGAAACACAGCTTATTGTACCAGTGTCTGCTCACTGATTTGTACACCGTGTTAGTTCCGTTTGGCCACAGACACTATGCCTAGTGATGACCATGGTGAAGACTTCCCATGAACTATCATCCCTAACAGCTTATCATGACGAGACGACCAACCTGATCATAGCTACAAACTGATTTAGATTATATGGGACCAATCCACTCAGTCTTCAACTCAGTGGACTACCATATAACCATGGCTCTCTGTTTTTAAAAGAACACGTAACTGAGTTACGCACATATATGCATCTCATATAATAACTATCAATCTTTATTTATTAGATCAAAACATAAAGTTTTACAAGCTTAGAACACATCAATCCTAACACTCTTCTCCTCCCGAGCATCATGAGGGCTGCTTGACTGAAGGTGGTCGTCACCCAAGTGAGGGGAGGCCGCCTCAAAAGAATCGATAGGAGGGCGACCCGATGGATTGGATCGGATGGGTCTTTCCCCCAAACATGTCAAGCTCTTACTGGAATCTGGTCACGTGGGGCTGGGAACCATGGGCTCTCCCTGTGATTGGGACCCATGGGTTTCACTATCGTGGTCGTCGTCGTTATGGCCCGAGGGATCAGTTTCGAGATCCTGTTCACTGTCGTCGCTAGCATAGGGTCCTTCTAGATTTATGGGGCTAAGCCCGTTATCATTTTCATTGCCACTACCACAGCCACCGTCACCGTTGGACATTCCCCTCCCTCGACTGCTCTCGCCAAAGAACACGCCTAGAGGCACTTTGCCGACTCGAGCTATGGAGACCTCTACGGACCAGCCGGGTTCTTAGTCAAAGATGGCCTCCCAGCGTACTGGCATGTACCCGTAAAGGATAGAGATTTGGGTATCGATACGCCTTCGCTCTTACAATGCCGCATCCCCATTGAGGGGCCGACAGTGGCGAGAGATACCATCGGGCACGACGTTGCAGAAGGTCGGTACTAGAAACCCAGCTTGTAAATCATCGTCCAGGTATAGGGGAGCAACCGTCTAGGCCGGGTCAAAATCCGAGAACCCGTCGAAAACTGGGGCTGCACCGCTACGATTGTTGAAGTACACCCCCATAACTCCGTGGGTCGGAGCTCTCTTCACGAGGAACGTGCTGAAGAACCAGTCAAGAGTAACTGCCACCCCCTATGCGTGGAGGACATCACAGCAGTAAAGGATTCACTAGGAGTTTCCGCCCAATTGGCAAGGGCAGAGGTGGCCCGAAAAAGGCCTCAGGGGTAGAGGCAGACCAGCACGTAGCTGCCCACCAAATATGATGGTATGACCATGTTCAGCGAAGGTGGTGATGTTGATGGGTCGCATGTCGCACCAATTGAGGAAAGGGAACTCTCCCTTCAACACGAAGAGCTGCTCCTCCGGAGAAAGCATCGAGAAGTCTACACGAAGAGCCATTGTCGTACGAATATAAGGTTCGCAGAAAGGCGGAAGAAGACGAAGAAGAAGGAAATGCAACAGAGAAGAATAGGCATCCCAATCTTGCGCCAAGAAGAGATATTTGAAGCGCTGAAACATCACTCGCTTTTCGGAATCGACAAGAGTTACTATGTTCGGGAGATCCTGGGCATTGAATGATATAGATCCAAAGATACATTGGAGAAGCCTTTATGGTTGATCCAGAGTTTCAGGAGAATGATCCTCTGAACTATGATGAAGCGATGGTATCCACTGACCATGCAGCATGGCACGAAGCCATGGAGATAGAACTGACATCGATGTCCCAAAACTCGGTCTGGACACTTGTAACACCACCTCACAACATTAAACTTGTTGGGTGTAAGTGGGTGTACAAAAGGAAAAGAGGTTCAGATGGTACCGTTGAGACTTACAAAGCTAGACTAGTCGCTAAGGGTTATACCCATCGAGAAGGGATCGACTATGACGAAACCTTTTCGCCAGTGGCTATGCTTAAGTCTATCCGGATCCTCTTATCCATTGCAGCCCATTATGATTGGGAGATCTGGCAAATGGACGTCAAGACCGCATTCCTCAACGGGGATTTGGAAGAAGATATCTACATGTCTCAGCCTCCAGACTTTGTCGCAAAAGGTCAGGAAGGTCTGGTGTGCAAGTTGCAAAGGTCCATTTATGGACTGAAGCAAGCATCCAGAAGTTGGAACATGCGTTTTGATCAGGCTATCCAGTCTTATGGATTTGAACAAAACGTGGATGAACCATGTGTTTATAAAAGGAGCGATAAGACTGCAGTAATTTTTCTAGTGCTTTACGTAGACGATATCCTGCTCATCGGAAATAATCTTGGAACGTTGTCTACAGTGAAGGTATGGTTATCCTCTCAATTTGACATGAAAGACCTGGGTAAAGCGAGTTATATTTAGGGGATCAAGGTAACTCGAGATCGCCAGAACAAGATTCTCTCGCTGTCACAGTCAGCCTACAAAGATACTATCTTGGTCAGATTCAGTATGCACAACTCCAAGAAGGGACTGGTTTCATTTAGACATGGAATGAAATTGTCCAATGATCAGGGTCCTAAGACTCCTGAGGAGAGGGCAGAGATGCAGAAGATAACTTATGCTTCGGCTGTAGGGAGTCTGATGTATGTCATGCAGTGCACGAGACCAGATATATGCTATGCAGTAGGCATGATGGGCAGGTATCAGTCAAATCCGGGTCCAGGGCACTGGATTGTTGTGAAAAGTATACTCAAGTATCTCCGTAGGATAAGAGATTATGAGTTAGTTTACTCTTCACAGGAACTGATGCCGATTGGATATACGGATTCTGACTTTGCGTCAGATCCGGAATCCAGGAGATCGACGTTAGGGTTTGTGTTTTCATTAGGAGGAGGAACTGTCAGTTGGAGGAGCGTGAAGCAGGGATGCATCACGGATTCAACGACAGAGGCTGAGTACGTTGCGGCGTGCGAAGCAGCTAAGGGGGAGGTGTGGCTCAAGAAGTTCCTCACAGACTTAGGATACGTACCGGGAGCTCAAGATCCTATTGTCCTTTACTATGACAATAGTGGAGCGGTAGCACAATCCAAAGAGCCAAGATATCACCAGAAGAGCAAGCATATCGTGCGGAAATACTACATTATCCGGGACTTGTAGAAGCGAGGGGAGGTTGCAGTGACTCAGATGGCGTCTGCAGATAACATGGCGGACCCTTTCACAAAGGCGTTACCGACCAAGGCTTTTGAGAAGCACGTGGATGCCATGAGAGTTAAGACTGTTGTTCCCCGCTAGGCTAAGTGGGAGATTGTTGTAGCTCATGTGTCCTTAGCGTGGATTTTCTGTATTAACATTAATAAAGATGACTTTGGTTATTGCTTTAATTAGAATACTACTATGGTATATGATAATTCTCATATAATAAAAGGACCCTAGGGAACACAGTAGGCCACTGAGGCGCATGGAGGATCCATGCTTGGGAGACCCAGTGGACCAGTTCTGTGTAGACCTAGAACTAGTTCACAGCTTAGGTGATGCCGGTCGCTTCACTAAGAACAAGCTGTTGGCAGGTAGAGGATATGATGAAGTCTTCACCACGGGAACGTGGGATTCCCATTCACCTGACCAAGCACGATGATCGTATTGAACAGGAACCAAGACGGTGCACAGTTCAGTGATTCAGACACTGGTACATAAACCGTCTTACTATTATAGATAATCTGTCATTAACCCTGAGGGACCATGTACACTGGGCCAACCAGTTGTGTGGTGCTTTGATGTGCCAACGTGTGCCGGCCTTCCATAGTCCAATACCATGGTACGTTAGGTTACCCGGCTGGCCCTTGAGTGACATGTAATCTCTACAGGTTATCCGACGTCCAATGTTGGATGGGTGCGGTTTGATGAGTCAATCTGTCCACACAGTTAACCCAGGCCTGGTGGTTGTCAGTATGACTGACGATATTCTGGATACTAGGCATAGCACCGGAAGGTGTGTGGTGTTATAGATGACAAGTCATCAAACCCTAGTCAGATGATCGATCGGGATCTGACGGTGCTCCCAATCGCCCGAGTCGTATCATGGCACCAGTAATATAAGGGACTAAGGATTATCGGAGTATAGTAGAGAACAGGGTTACGAGGGAGTAACATAAGTTTAGGATCACTAGAGTTCAACTCGTGTCGCACTCTGGGTGGCTACGCGGGTTAATCGGATTAGGGCTGATTAACGGAACTTTCGGTGTGTCACCGGAACAGTTAATCAGGGATCCGGTTGGAGCTAGAGATCCCGAACCCTGAAGGTTCCACCTTGTCATTGCGTATAGGAACTGTTTCCCGACCTAGTTGGATACGAAGTAGCGCAATGGAGCGCAAGCCCGGAGCCAAAGAACCTAATTCACATGTGTTACGGGCCGTAGGGGTATTTTGGTAAATACTAAAATATGGCTCAGAACATATTGAATATGGATCTTAAAATGAGCGGAATAATTCCAGGAGCTCACAGGCGCTGACGGAACTTGATTCCGAGTAGCGCACCTCACTCAGTCTCAGTTTCAGTTTTCCGCTTTTCGTGAAGGGCGTTTTCGTCCGGACTTCACGATAGACACCCGGAAGACCTAAATCCGATCCCCCCTTGTCCCTATCCACCTAAGGGCCGGCCCTAGCCTCTTTGGAGCCATGGGAGACCGGCCCTATAAAGGAAATAGGGAGGGGAGGGGCCGGCCCAATGGTTCTACTCCCTCCCCTCCAAAAATCTGACCCCTAGTCTCCTCCTTTGTGGTTTCGACCAAGGAAAAGAGAGGAAGAAGAAGGGAGAAGGAAGAGGAAGGAAGGAGAAGGAAGAAAGGAGAAAGAGGAGGAGAAAATCTTGAGGCTCACCATCGTCTTCGCAATGGATTCTTTCGTCGGCTCGAAATCCTTGCACTCAGAGACGGGATTTCGAGGATTCTTCAATTCGCAAAGGACAAGGTGCTATCCGACAGTTTCCCTTGCGATTCAAGTGCGGTTCTTCATCGTTCCGTAATCTTCGGATCATAGATCCAAAAGGTATGATGAATCTAAACACCTAAGTAGATGCATTCATGTCTTCCGTAGATCGTAGTATGCCTCTAGGGTGTCCGCACATATGCTAAGATCGTAGATTTGCATGTAGATTGTTTTATGTCACGAATTGTAATGAAATATACACCGTATGATCTTCGGATCTTTCTTTTGCTTCCGCTGCAACTCTGATTAGCGGAACCCAATTCCAACAATTGGTATCAGAGCACGCTTTGGTGTATGTTTCATGCATGAATTCGTGAAAACATCATGTGAATATATGATGGCATATGTTTTCGTCGGGGTTCGGCGTAGATCATGCATATGGATTATGCTATGTATCGTCTTTTTGCAGGTGCCGCGCTGAATAGTAATCTGTGATTGCATGCATCCGGGGGTCGGACCCCAGATTTTATTTTGTATTGATTATTATTGTGGATTTGTAAGGCTCTAGATGGGCGAGGGTGGGGGTTGACCATCCTCGATTCCCTGGCCATGTTTATAGGATTATCTTCTTTATTTTCTAGCAAAATTGTACACGAACGAGCACTTGCTCAGAGCGTGTTAGTTTTTCGGTCACAGGAAGAAGGAGATGATGCTAAATCCACGGTTCGGGCAAGCGGTACCATGACGTGCAAAGACCCGGTGAAAGCGTGCACGTTGGCGATGAAGGGGATCGTCATCAGAGATCGTGCAGAACGGAAGAGCAGGATATCTTGGCTATGCTATTCAAGTTCAGGGGTCGGACCCTGGACTTGATTCAGTTTGGATGCTTTCTCTGTTGTTTCTCTTTATTCAGTATTTAGAGAACCCCAATGATAATGTGATTATCATTCTTGCTTATGAGTTTGTCTCTAGATCAGGCTTAGGATTAGTACTAAAATTTTGGATTCATCGGTGTCTCTATATGCTTCTAACACGTGCAAATCCGGTGGCTAGCTAAAAGGAAAGGCGGTAACCGCCCTCGTGGTAGTTCAGGTAGCCAAGTACTGTGCACCGAGATAGACACAGTGTTAGATTTATTTAGAGATAATTAACTAATATCTCCATAAGAAGTATGATAACCCTAGTGGGATGCCTTTTCCCCACGTGGTCCTAGCGACCAAGTTAGGTTAGGATTTTACTGTGTGATACCCGTTTCTAGATGACGTTTGATGGTAGTATAAACTCATCACGATTTGGTTATGCCACCATTAGGTTGAGGTCCGGCGGAGGTTGTCGGATGTCCCTATTTGGCCAGCATCGAAATCTATAATGAGATGAGGTCTACTATGACATCAGGCATCAAATTGTGAACGAGGCGTCATCGTAGTAGGAGTCCTTTCCACGTTAACCTTAGGCTAGGCTCCAGATCGTAGGATTATGGGCAAACTAGTGAAGTATCGGGATCCTTGGAATCTATGTAATGTGATCCTTGCAAGAAAGGTGAAAGCTAAGTATTCAAGGTAGGGACTATGATATTTTCCGAGGATACTAATGCTTTGCGGAAGGGTTTGTAATCTTAGTGGGAGCACGGTAGACCAGGGTCTATGTCTAGGAGGTCGTGACCATTCTAGATATGCATAAAACCTCATAAAGAAGGGATGTATAAGAGGTTCCCTCCAAAGGGGAGCCCCTGGCCTCCACAATCAACCGGCTAAGGGTCTGGATGGGAGGTATGCAGTTCGATATTCCCACCGAGTGAGAGCTGTGTTTTCTTCCATGCTGGTTCGCCTAGTGGTTTCCTTCGGGACATGGAGGATGCCGGTGGCAGTGGGTTACGGTTTTATCCTGCACCGCGGGAGCCTATGAACCCCCCTGCCGATACCACCTAGATTTGTGGGAAGCATCCGAAAGCTTGTGTGAAGCCGCTATTGTTGTGAACGCGGGTCACATAAAGCTGGCCAAAAGGAGACTGGGAGGTCTTTCAGTTTACCATGGGTAATTCTGATGAAGACTGGGTCATAAAAACCCCGTTGGCAGAAGCGGTTACATGCTCTTACCGAGATGCTGTCTCCAATTCAGGGCCATAGTCTCAGTGCTCCAGCCAGGGAATTTAGATTCCTGGATGTTTCCACTTGAGGTGGTGAAGACATAACGGCTGGAGTAGACATTATCTATTTCTAAATTCCATGAAATAGATTGTAGTAGATCCTAACTATTGCTTTAAACCATTGTTTATAGAAATCATGACCAAGCTCGACCCTCTTGCCTCCATACTTAATGATAACAAACTTACGGGACCAAACTACGAGGACTGAAAGTGTAACCTGATGCTCGTCCTAAGGGTTGACAAACACATAATTGCCCTAAGTACCCCCCAACCGGCCATACCGGGACCAGATGCAACTGAGGCCCAGTTAAAGGAATAGAAAGACTGGCTAGATACTGATGAGATGTGCAAGTGCTATATAGTGGCATCCTTGCAGACTGTCCTTCAGAAGCAAGTCGAAGACATGGCCTTTGCTTCAGACATGATGCTCTACCTGAAGGAAATGTTCGAGGGTCGTAGTCGGGTAACTCGTTACCTGACCATCAAGAAATTGGTGTCCACAAAGATAGCAGAGGGGACTTTAGTTTGGGATCATATGCTGAAGTTGTTTGGCTATGTGAACGAGCTTGGTTCCTTCGATGTCATCTTGGATGTAGAGATCCAGACCGATATTTTCCTCGCGTCTCTGTCAGGAGCGTTTGAGGGCTTCGTTACCAACTTCAACCTTAACCGGTTGGAGATGTCTAACGCAGAGCTCCTAGCGGCGCTCCAGGCGACAGAGGACGGGATGAAGGCAGGAGCCCAATCCCTGAACGTAGAGCGGAATTATTCTCTGAAAGCCAAGGGCAAGTTTCAGAAAAGAAAGTATAAGAAGCCCGTGAAGATGGGCCAGGTGCAGTTGCAGGTTCCCAAGCAGAATGGTCCAACGAAGCCCAAAGGAAAATATTTTCGATGCGGCAAGAAGGGGCACTAGAAGGGCGACTGTCGTGCGGCTCCCAAGAAGGCTGAGACAGGTATATCTCAAATCCATATAGTGGAATCCCTAGTAGCATCCAGTTGTTCTCCAGTCTCATGGATTGTGGATTCTGGTTCCACTAACCATGCTTGCAATAATTTGCAGGGGTTCAAGGAGACAAGAAAACTGGGTGATGGGGAGATAATCCTAAGCATGGGAACTGAGGCTGTGGCAGAGGCTGAAGCAGTTGGAAATGTCATCTTGCAGTTCCTTGATGGAAGAAGTTTATTACTTAGAGACATACTTTATGTACCGTCCTTGAGACGTAATTTAATTTATGTTTTCTTATTGAATAATAAAGGTTTTTTAGTTTTATTTGATGCTTCTGGTGTGTCAATTAAATTGAATGGTTCCTTTGTTTGTAAGGGAAAGATACAGAATGGTCTCTATGTAATTAACTCCAATCATAAGCAAGATAACATAACTGAAGCTTGTGTGATTAATTCATCTAAAAGGAAAAATCCCTCAGATAATCCAACACTCCTTTGGCATCTAAGGCTTGGACACATAGCCTCAAACAGGATTCACAGGTTGGTTAAGGTAGGACTCTTAAGTCCAAATGTTTCAGAAAGCCTACCGATGTGTGAGTCTTGCCTGTAAGGCAAGATGACTAAAAGGTCTTTCCAAGCCAAAGGTAGCAGATCTAAGGAGGTATTGGAGTTGGTACACACTGATGTATGTGGGCCCATAAGTGTCCATGCTATAGGAGGCTTCGAGTATTTCATCACCTTCACGGATGATCACTCGAGGTTTGGATATATATACCTAATGCGGCAGAAGTCTGAATCCTTTGATAAGTTCAAGGAGTTCAGAGCTGAAGTAAAAAAGCAGACGGGTAAAAGTATCAAGTCTCTTCGATCAGATCGAGGAGGCGAATACCTATCGGATGAATTTATAGGGTACCTGAGTGAGCATGGGATCGTATCCCAGTTGACTGCACCAGGGACACCACAACAAAATGGTGTATCTGAGAGGAGAAACCGAACTTTGTTAGACATGGTTCGGACTATGATGAGTTATGCAATATTGCCACCTAGTTTTTGGGGATATGCCCTAGAGACAACATCATATACTTTGAACTTTGTTCCATCAAAGTCAGTACCCCTAACTCCTTAGGAGCTGTGGTTAAAGCGAAAGCCAAGCCTACAACACTTTAGGATTTGGGGTTGTCCAGCACATGTGCGGAAGGACAAGCGAGATAAGATGGAGTCAAAAACTAAGGTATGTCTGTTCGTTGGGTATCCAAAAGGGACAAAGGGTGGTCTATTTTATGATCCTGAGGATAGAAGGTTGTCGTCTCGACGAACGTCGTATTCCTGGAGTAGGATTATTTAATAGACCATAAGCTCACCAGTAAAGTAGTTCTTGAAGAATTGCTTGGTACTGATGGGAGTACGCAGACAAAAAACGTAGTGGGAGCCGATACCACTAAGATTAACGGTACTGTAGAATCGACTTCTATGGAACTACCGCAGGTTCGTCGCAGTGGGAGGACCACAGGTGCTCCTGATAGATACATTGGAGAAGCCTTTATGATTGATCCAGAATTTCAGGAGAATGATCCTTTAAACTATGACAAAGCGATGGTATCCATTGACCATACAATATGGCAGGAAGCCATGGAGACAGAACTGACATCGATGTCCCAAAACTCGGTCTGGACACTTGTAACACCACCTCACAACATTAAACCTGTTGGGTGTAAGTGGGTGTACAAAAGGAAAAGGGGTCCGGATGGTACCGTTGAGACTTACAAAGCTAGACTAGTCGCTAAGGGTTATACCCAGCGAGAAGGGATCGACTATGACGAAACCTTTTCGCCAGTGGCTATGCTTAAGTCTATCCGGATCCTCTTGTCCATTGCAGCCCATTATGATTGGGAGATCTGGCAAATGGACGTCAAGACCGCATTCCTCAACGGGGATTTGGAAGAAGACATCTACATGTCTCAGCCTCCAGGCTTTGTCGCAAAAGGTCAGGAAGGTCTGGTGTGCAAGTTGCAAAGGTCCATTTATGGACTGAAGCAAGCATCCAGAAGTTGGAACATGCGTTTTGATCAGGCTATCCAGTCTTATGGATTTGAACAAAACGTGGATGAACCATGTGTTTATAAAAGGAGCGATAAGACTGCAGTAGTTTTTCTAGTGATTTACGTAGACGATATCCTGCTCATTGGAAATGATGTTGGAACGTTGTCTACAGTGAAGGTGTGGTTATCCTCTCAATTTGACATGAAAGACCTGGGTGAAGCGAGTTATGTTCTGGGGATCAAGGTAACTCGAGATCGCCAGAACAAGATTCTCTCGCTGTCACAGTCAGCCTACATAGATACTATCTTGGTCAGATTCAGTATGCACAACTCCAAGAAGGGACTGGTTCCATTTAGATATGGAATGAAATTGTCCAAGGATCAGGGTCCTAAGACTCCTGAGGAGAGGGCAGAGATGCAGAAGATACCTTATGCTTCGGCTGTAGGGAGTCTGATGTATGTCATGCAGTGCACGAGACCAGATATATGCTATGTAGTAGGCATGATGGGCAGGTATTAGTCAAATCCGGGTCCAGGGCACTGGACTGCTGTGAAAAGTATACTTAAGTATCTCCGTAGGACGAGAGATTATGAGTTAGTTTACTCTTCACAGGAACTGATACCGATTGGATATACGGATTCTGACTTTGCGTCAGATCCGGAATCCAGGAGATCGACGTCAGGATTTGTGTTTTCATTAGGAGGAGGAGCTGTCAGTTGGAGGAGCGTGAAGCAGGGATGCATCACGGATTCAACGACAGAGGCTGAGTACGTTGCGGCGTGCGAAGCATCTAAGGGGGAGGTGTGGCTCAAGAAGTTCCTCACGGACTTAGGATGCTTACCGGGAGCTCAAGGTCCTATTGTCCTTTACTGTGACAATAGTGGAGCGGTAGCACAATCCAAAGAGCCAAGATATCACCAGAAGAGCAAGCATATCGAGCGGAAATACTACATTATTCGGGACTTGCAGAAGCGAGGGGAGGTTGCAGTGACTCAGGTGGCGTCTGCAGATAACATGGCGGACCCTTTCACAAAGGCGTTACCGACCAAGGCTTTTGAGAAGCACGTGGATGCCATGGGAGTTAAGACTGTTGTTCCCCGCTAGGCCATGTGGGAGATTGTTGTAGCTTGTATGTCCTTAGCGTGGATTTTCTGTATTAACATTAATAAAGATGACTTTGGTTATTGTTTTAATTAGAATACTACTGTGGTATATGATAATTCTCATATAATAAAAGGACCCTAGGGAACATAGTAGGCCACTAAGGCGCATGGAGGATCCATGCTTGGGAGACCCAGTGGACCAGTTCTGTGTAGACCTAGAACTAGTTCACAGCTTAGGTGATGCCGGTCGCTTCACTGAGAACAAGCTGTTGGAAGGTAGAGGATGTGATGAAGTCTCCACCACGGGAACGTGGGATTCCCATTCACCTGACCAAGCACGATGATCGTATTGAACAGGAACCAAGACGGTGCACAGTTCAGTGATTCAGACACTGGTGCATAAACTGTCTTACTACTATAGATAATCTGTCATTAACCCTGAGGGACCATGTACACTGGGCCAACCAGTTGTGTGGTGCTTTGATGTGCCAACGTGTGCGGGCCTTCCATAGTCCAATACCACGGTACGTTGGGTTACCCGGCTGGTGCTTGAGTGATATGTAATCTCTACAGGTTATCCGACGTCCAGTGTTGGATGGGTGCGGTTTGATGAGTAAATCTGTCCACACAGTTAACCCAGGCCTGGTGGTTGTCAATATGACTGACGATATTCCGGATGCTAGGCATAGCACCGGAAGGTGTGTGGTGTTATAGATGACAAGTCATCAAACCCTAGTCAGATGATCGATCGGGATCTGACGGTGCTCCCCACTGCCCGAGTCGTTTCATGGCACCAGTAATAGGAGGGACTAAGGATTATCGGAGTATAGTAGAGAACAGGGTTACGAGGGAGTAACATAAGTTTAGTATCACTAGAGTTCAACTTGCGTCGCACTCTGGGTGGCTACGCGGGTTAATCGGATTAGGGCTGATTAACGGAACATTCGGTGTGTCACCGGAACAGTTAATCAGGGATCCTGTTGGAGCTAGAGATCCCGAACCCTGAAGGTCCCACCCTGTCGTTGCGTATAGGAATTGTTTTTCGACCTAGTTGGATACGTTGGATGTGAAGTAGCGCGATGGAGCGCAAGCCCGGAGCCAAAGAACCTAATTTACATGTGTTACGAGCCGTAGGGGTATTTTGGTAAATACTAAAATATGGCTCAGAACATATTGAATATGGATCTTAAAATGAGCGGAATAATTCCAGGAGCTCACAGGTGCTGACGGAACTCGATTCCGAGTAGCGCACCTCACTCAGTCCCACTTTCAGTTTTCCGCTTTTCGTGAAGGGCGTTTTCGTTCGGACTTCACGATAGACATCCGGAAGACCTAAATCCGATCCCCCCTTGTCCCTATCCACCTAAGGGCCGGCCCTAGCCTCCTTGGAGCCATGGGAGACCGACCCTATAAAGGAAATAGGGAGGGGAGGGGCCGGCCCAATGGTTCTACTCCCTCCCCTCCAAAAATCCAACCCCTAGTCTCCTCCTTTGTGGTTTCGGCCAAGGAAAAGAGAGGAAGAAGAAGGGAGAAGGAAGAGGAAGGAAGGAGAAGGAAGAAAGGAGAAAGGGGAGGAGAAAATCTTGAGGCTCGCCATCGTCTTCGCAACGGATTCTTCCGTCGGCTCGAAATCCTTGCACTCAGAGACGAGATTTCGAGGATTCTTCAATTCGCAAAGGACAAGGTGCTATCCGACAGTTTCCCTTGCTATTCAAGTGTGGTTCTTCATCGTTCCGTAATCTTCAGATCATAGATCCAAAAGGTATGATGAATCTAAACACCTAAGTAGATGCATTCATGTCTTCCGTAGATCGTAGTATGCCTCTAGGGTGTCCGCACATATGCTAAGATCGTAGATTTGTATGTAGATTGTTTTATGTCACGAATTGTAATGAAACATACACCGTATGATCTTCGGATCTTTCTTTTGCTTCCGCTGCGACTCTGATTAGCGAAACCCAATTCCAACAGCTGGCTCGACTACCCGACCATACGGCTAGCCCTACCTGATTACCACCGAAGAACCGCCATCAAGCGAGGAAAGATCGGAAGACACCGTAACGGCTGGGATACATACCAGGCTAGGCGATCCTGAGGAAATCTCACCCGTCGGGATCGTGGGTTACTCGCAATGAGGTATGACACCCATGATCCATGGGAGTATAGAAGGAAGATTTGAATGGCATCCGATCGAAAGGGATCTGCCGTAACAAACCCAAGATCATCGGAGGACATACCGCAGTAATTACGCACACGTGCGAAGATACCTACAAAAGAAACCCCGCCCCCTCATGGGCAGGTATGCAATAAGCAATCCTTACTAAAGGGAATTGAAACCCAAGAGAGGCAATTCGCTTTCGTACCCACTACCACACTACACATCTCTCCATTTCCTGACTTGAGCATTGGAGGGGCCTTGGCTCGGAGGTGAGCCTCGGTCCTTTTGCAGGTACCGCAAGAAGGCGGTGGAGGGCGTCCAGCTCTAGTTTTTGATATAGTGTGGCCAACGGGTTTTGCCCCCCCTACACTATCTAAAACTTTAAGGGCTCCACCTAATCAGTGGTCCCTTACTCAAGATGATCTAATATGAAAAGAGGGATTTAGATCGGTGCCTCTCGAAACTTGAAATATGACAAAACACAATGAGAATATATATCATCCATACCTCAAGTGATCCACAGGGCTGCCTCCTTGAACTATCTCCATTTGTCATCTTCCACCCTCACACCCATATGTTTGCAAAACCATGACTTGTGTGACCACACGTGGCTTCGCTATCTAGTTCTCATCCTTGGCCTCATAAGTGGCCACCAAGAGATCTCCATCATCGGTACCCGATGATCCAACCATATTCGTAATTCCATCGACCTAAGCATCTCCAATTGCTTTGGGTCGACCCGGAGCCCTTTTTCTAGAACTTGCTCCACATTTCCTCCGCACTCATGAGCCCGGGGCTTCGAGCCCGAGGTGGTCTTACCCTTGGATATCTTTGAGGTTTGAGAGAAACGAATCAATACCTATATATGTTGTCGAGAGTCATCCAATCCTTTTAATACATCAGCTCTGGCTTGTACGCATTTCCACCCATATGGCAATAGAAGTTCCCTCTATCTGCATCTTCCAAATAAGAAACTTGTACGATTGACTTTTCTGATTCTCAAACTATATTCTTCCATGGCTCCATGTACCTCGAATAATCGCACATCGAGCCTTGCTCTGATACCACTATTGGGGATCCAATCCCTCGAGACGCCTGGCCCGCCCGACTCTCCGCACGAGAGACAGGCGGGCACCGATCCCGGATCCCCATATAGTCGCGCACGCACTGCGGCAATCCGCCGGGTGTAGCCAAAAGTGTCGTGCGCGCCACAAATCGAAGAACCAAGAGCCTACTGGAGATCATGCCATACAACAGCACAAAGAATACAAAACAACCAAATAATAGTACGGATCACAAAATATCCGGCAATCAAGGATTAGATGATCACTATCGAGAAATTACATCATACAGTGGGTCACCGCCTGTCGGACCCCACAAACCCTTTCTCGATCTCCTCTCACAGAATACCCCCACGAAGTAGAGAACACTCAACAAAACGATATACCAGAGCATATGCCAAGAAATGAAGATGCCCGAAGTAGAAGCATGGAACAAAAAATCGATATATTTCACGAAATATCGTAAAATATATCGGAAAAATGAAACCCCGATACGAAATATCACCTGCAATCTCGAGCATAATTGAAAATGTCAAAATATCGAGCAATTTCGCGAAATATCGCGATATTTCCACGAAATATTTCCATCACCACGAAATATCGCGATATTTCCACGAAATATTTCCATCTCCACGAAATATCGCGATATTTTATCGAAATTTAGCGAAAATTTTGAAAAATTTCGCAAAATTTATCCGAAATTCTGTGACTGACTGGTTATAAAAGGGGACTGGGGGGACCTGGTTCTCAGCAGCTTATTCTCAGCAGCTTATTTTCTCCATTTACTTTAAGTTATTATATGTAAATAAGCAAATACCCCCCCATTTGATTTCAATAAAAATATCAAAAAAATCAAAAAACAAAGGAATCAAAAAGTAAACTTTCAATTTTAGTAGGAGAAAACAGTTTTTATGGATTTTTATAAAATCTACATGGTGAGAAAAGTGATTAAATCAACTCGTTTTTAGCTCAAAAAATTCCACAAGATGTAGAAGTACGAGTACATCTAGAAAACCATGGTCCGTCTTAGGAAATTTTGAATGTATAAAAACTTTTCTATATAAAAACTCGTTTTTTCAGACTTAGTAAAAAAACAGTGTTTCACATTTCAGCATAATTTTTACACAATTTCAAATCTGCATAACTTTCTTGTTTTAAGTCCGCTTTCAAAATCGTTTGAAACATTATTTTAACAATCAACTAATCTTTATTTCAAAAATATTTTTATCCAAAAAAAGGATTAAAAAGTATTTGAAAAATATATATCAAAACCGAACTAAATAAGATTGCACAACACTCACAGACTTAATACATTGAATACATATTATGTGAAGCTCTACACCCCTTGATAGGGTACACATATTATGTGAGTGTTCCAAAGTGTGTATCTATACTTGGTTTATGACTATCCGGAGTTTCATTAAAAAATTCCATCAAAAAATCAATATTTCCACCATTTCTACAAAATTGTAATATTTCCACACTGTCGAAATATTTCCACGAAATATTTCCATATCCAGAAGGTTGAAATTTCCACCGAAATGGAGATTTCGAACCTTGAGTAGAAGGCGAGGTAGACTTCAAAGAACCCGGATGATGATCCACACACGTCCTCCATTTTCTTTCTTCCTCCTCTTCTCTTCTCCTTCTCCTATTTTTGGGGTAACAATAAAATTTCCCTATTTTTTTGGGGGACTTAGTGAATGGTCCCCTATAATAGATTGGTTTAATGGGAAGGGCAGAGGACGCAAATACCCCTAACTGTGATTCAAAATTTCATTTCAATGAAGCTCATTTCTAATCTAAACCGGATCCTAAACCCAAAGATCTATAGGCAATGGAATGAAGCCTAAACCTAATCTGAACCGAACCGAACCCTGTATGTTGCTCGCCTCTCGTCTCCACTGTTCGCTGCTACCAGGGCAGCGACGGCAAGTAGTTGCAACTCGCACCACTGCTGCTCACGTCGTTGAGGTGGAAGGAGGAGGCGTTTGGGAGTGGGAGGAGGCCGAAGTCGCCGTAGGCATTGAGGATGACTGAGTGGAGGAGGACTTTGCGCTCACCTGCCACCGCCATCGCCACCTTTGTTGCTTGTGCTGTCTCCGTCATTGCCATGGCAGCTCGAAGGAGATGGGAGAGTGGAAAGCCGGTGAGGATAATTTCGGGTTTACGAAGGACCTTAGTTTAAAGGGATCTTATGAGTGTCCTCTTGATCAAATCGATATCTTGGCTGGGACCTAACATCAAGTTTTCATATTTTTTCCCCACCTTAACGTGGCCTCTCATCACAGCCGTCCCTTTGTCTATTTCTCGGGAGTGAATGCGATTCGGCCGTCGGTTTGTTTGCAAGGAACGGCTGTGATCGGGGGCCCTCAGGGTGTAAAAAAAGATACTGAAAACTGTCTCACCAACCTCCTCTTGTCGTCCTTATCGCCATCCTGTTCTTGGCGGGAATCGGTTGTCCCATAAAACCGAAAAACCCTAATTTCAGAACAACAAGCCCCCTCGTTTCCCTCGCGATCATGGCCTTCCCCAATAGCTCCCCAACAGAAACCATAGGCCCTATCCCCTCCCGCGAATCAGTACTGGAGGAGAATCGAGGAGCTTCAGCTTCCGGCCACGGGGATCGCCGATGTGGAGAGGCGGGGTGCAGAAGCGCCGTGAGACGAGCACCAATGACGTGTCCGGCGGACAGCATCTGGTGGCGGTGGCGGTCGACGGAGACAGGAGCAGCCAGCACGCGCTGAAATGGGCGGCTGACCACATCTTGTCGGCGGGGCAGATCTTCGCCCTCCTCCACGTCCGGCAGAAGGCCACCACCATTCCTACTCCAAGTCAGTCGGATCTTCCTCTGCATCTACAAATTTGTGTTTTTCCTATTTGTGGACCGATTACAGCTTGATTACAGAAAGGTTCCTGCAGAGAGTAGACACTTTATTGGTAAACATGGTTGTCTTTCTTGGCATGTCTTCACAGCGAACGAATTTTGTGTTTATAAGGGTTTTATAGACGGTAAGCGGTAAGAATTCGGATGGGTTAGGCTTCTAATTGATTCTATCATAAGAAGAGCCCTTGTCGTGCAGGAAATTCAAAAGCTCTAAATTCAATTTAGATGACGGAATTTTGTGTTAAATTTTTATACAGGGAGGGGGGAATATGATCATCTTACCAATTGAAATATGTTGTGATTAAGATGTTTCTAGTGTAATTAAATCAGAAAGTTATAGCAACTACTTTGAAAATTTGGAATAGTAAGCAAGGAATTGTTGTTTCCAAGACAACTAGCTGCAATTATAATCAATTTTTACAAAAATAGAAAATAAATAGAAAAGGTATCTACTATATGAACCCCACACATGAAAGAAGAGAGAGAAATGAAAGAAAGGATAAATAAGTGGAATTAAGAGGAGGGAAGAGAGAGAACTCATAAATATCAAAAGCACCAATTATTTTTCAAAAAGTTATAATGATTTCTTTTACATACATCCGACCTCCTTTATATGCTTCAACCACCGCCCTTACTGCATTAGTCCAGGCCCAAAATGTGACAAAAACAAAATTTCCCCGTGAAAGAGATTACTCTTTATCTCTTTTTTCTTTTGGATCATGCTATTTTAGTTGTCACTGGATTTGCTTTTGTGTCCACTTTCACAACATTACTTAGTCAATTATTTATTACATGGCGCAAAAAAAAGTGCGGGGCCTGACTTTGCTATTATTTTCATTTGGTATTTATTTTACAAATTCTCTTGTAAATATATTTTTTATTCATAAATTTCATCTAAAGCCGTCATTGCCGGTCCCAAGCCCAAATGAGAAAGGTTGAGGGTTGATGTTAGGTTGAAATCCATTCGTAAAAAAACAGCTCAAGCTATGGAATGAATCCTGATTCGCCCATAAGTGACACGCTACAATGTAACCCGACTGTGGTGAGAAATGAGTAAGGGTTTGTTAGGTCGTCACCGCAAGTGGTACGCCACAAATTAACCCGATTGTGGTAAGAAATGGGTAAAGGTTTACTAGGTAGTCACTCGTAAGTGGCTCGCTACAACAAAACCCGATTGTAGTGAAAAATACGCAAGGGTTGGATAGGATTAGGGTGTTTCTTAGAAACGACATATTGCAATGACGACCAATTGGAGTAACTCGAAGACAAATTTTAACATTAAATGGGACAAAAAGCGAACAACACAAATAATCCCACAAAAGAGGAATGTTAGATTTGCTACTTGGAATGTTGGGACTTCGATGGTAAAGAGTAAAGAATTAGTAGATACAATGACGAGAAGAAGAGTCAATATTGATTGCTTACATGAAACCAAATGGAAATGAGGGAAAACTAAGGAAATTGGTGATGGGTACAAGCTTTTTTATGTAGGGAAAGATAATAGTAAAAATGGATTTAGAATCAAAGTTCAAAAAACTGGCTGATACTGGTACGTACCGGTTTTGGCTGGACCGGGACTGGTACTACCTCGATCACGATACCTGGCCCATACTGGTTGGTACGAACCGGTACCGACAAGTTTGGGTAATTTTTTTCTTCATTTTTTGGGGGTTTTTGGCCTCAACTGGTATCAGTCGGTATCGGTTGTACCAATACGTATCGGTCCAGGGCTAACCGATACTGCGATTGATACCGTGATTTTGAACCTTGGCTGGAATATTAGTGGATAAAGATATGAATGATAATATTGTTGAGGTTACAAGGATAAGTGATAGATTATTGGCTTTCAAATTAATCTTTGGTGAGGATATTATTAATGTAGTTAGTGCTTATGCACCACAAGTACGACTAGATGAGAATGTCAAAAAGCAGTTTTGGAAAAATATGGATGAATTAATGTAAGGAATTCTAGAGGGAGAACTAATATTTATAGGTGGTGATTTAAATGACCATTTTAGGAGAAGTAATAGAGAATATGAGAGAGTACATGGTGGACTAGGTTTTGGAGATAAAAATGCAATAGGAGATTCTATACTAGAGTTCGCGGTGTCATGTGATCTAACGATAACAAATACTTATTTCAAAAAGAGAGATGAACATTTAATTACTTACAAGAGTGGTTCAAATGCGTCACGGATATATTATTTTCTATTAAGAAGAAGTGATAAATCTAGATGCAAAGATTGTAAGGTGATACCGGGAGAATATTTCACAACACAACATAGGCTAGTAGTTTTGGATATGTATATTAATAACAAGATGAAAAGAAAAGAAGTTAAACTAAGCCTAAGAATAAGGTGGTGGGATTTAAAAGGGAACGATATGACATCCTATAAAGAGAAGTTAGTAAAGGAGGCTAATTGGATCTAGATCTTCTTCTGCTCCAAACTGATCTAATTTCTTGATCTAGTTCATCTCCTAACATGCTGAATGATTCTGGTGATGGCACTAACACCAGTCTTCTTTATTTTTTTTCCTAACTTGACGTGGCCCCCAATCACAGCCGTCCCTTTGCCTATTGGTGGGACTGGATGTGATTTGACCGTTGGGTTGTTTGAAAGGAGCGACTGTGATCGGGGCCGACGTTAGGGTGTAAAAAAAGTTACTGAAAACCGTCATACCAACCTTCTCGTCCTTCTTGCCATCCTGTACTTGGTGAGAATCCGTTGTCTTCTAAAATCGAAAAACCATAATTTCATAAAAACAAGGCCCCTCGTTTCTCTCGTGATCATGGCCTTCCCCAATAGCTCCCCAACATAAACCATAGACCCTCTCCCCTCCCTCGAATCAATCTTGGAGGAGAATCGAGGAGCTCCAGCTTCCGGTCACAGGGATAGCTGATGTGGAGAGGCGAGGTGCAGAAGCGCTGTGAGGCGAGCACCAAGGACATGTTCGGCGGATTGCAGTTGGTGGCGGTCGATGAAGATAGGAGCAGCCAACACGCGCTGAAATTGGCGGCTGACCACATCTTGTCGACGGGACAGATCTTTGCCCTTCTCTATGTCCGGCAAAAGGCCACCGACATTCCAACTTCAAGTTAGTTGGATCTTCCTTGTTATCTACAAATTTCGTGTTTTTCCTATTTGTGGACCGATAACAGTTTGATTACAGAAAGGTTTCTGTAGATTGTACACTTTATTTGTAAACATGATTGTCTTTTTTGGCATATCTTCTTAGTGATTAAGGACATACTTCAGTGTGAACGAATTTTGTGTTTAGGGTTTTATAGACGATAAGCGGAGAAGAATTCGGATGGGGTAGGCTTCTAATTCATTCTATCATAAAAAGAGCCCTTGTCATGCAGAAAATTTAGAAGCCCTAAATTCAATTTTGATGAGGGAATTTTTGTTAAATTTTTATATAGGGATAGGGGAATAAGATCATCTTCCCAATTGTAATATGTTGTGATTAAGTTGTTTCTAGTGTAATTAAATCAGAAATCCAGCAAGTTATAACAACTACTTAGAAAATTTGGACTAGTAAGCAAGAAATTGTTGTTTCCTTGACAACTAGTTGCAATTATAATTCAAATTTTACAAAATAGAAACTAAATAGAAAAGGTAAGTATTATATGTAGTCAAACCACGCCTGAATAGCTTGTTTGAGCCTATAAATGGCTCTGCGAAGATGTCAAAATGTGCTAGGAGGATGGGACGGCCAGGAGGATGCTACATGTAAACTTCCTAAGCAAGATCACCATGACGAAGGAATTCTTCACATCCATATGAAAAAACGACATCCCCATACCACAACAACATCAATCAGGGCACAAACAGAGGTTATCTTCGCTACAGGGACAAAGGTCCCATCATAGACAACTCCATACTTTTGCGAGAACCTGCGAGCAACAAGGTGTGCTTTGTGGTGCTCCACCGAGCCATCAAAGCAAGTCTTTACCTTGTAAATCCACCGATAGCTAATATAATCCTTCCTTGGAGTCAGGGGGAAGAAAGTCCCAAGTGTGAGTCTGCTGGAGAGCACAAAGCTTGTCTGATATGGCTGCTTGCACTTTAGTATCTACACTGCCTTGCGATCGGACTGGTACTCTTGATGAGAATGGATGGCTGAAAGAAAACACTGAAACTCGGGAGAGTAATGGTGAGTAATAAGCCAACCAAAGTGATCAGGTGCATGTCGATTAGGACACTCGAGGTAGCGGCGCACAGGAGGTGTAGGATCAATAGGTATTCCATCATGATCATGTAGCTGACGAACAAAGGGGTCGTAGCAATGATAGCCCTTATGCTTAGAGCTCTACCAAAGGAAGACACACCGAGCTGTACAAGGAGAGAGCTTGGTGCATTCAATAGGGTGAAGGAGAACAAAGCACATATACCCAAAGGTGCGAAGGTGGCCGTAGGTAGGAGCAGAGTAGAGACATTTATAAGGGGTGACTGCAACTAGCATGGAGGAAGGAGTGTGGTTGATGAGATAGGTCGTGGTAAGGATAGCCCCATACATGGAAAAAAGGAGAGCACATGCGGTCTCAAGTTGATGACGATATTCTCTCTAAGACATCATTCTGAGCAGGCTTGTTGGGACACGATTGTTGAGGAAGAGTGCCATATAAGAGAAGAAGATCGCGAAACTCTAAAGAGAGAGCGAGAGAGAGAGAGAGAGAGAGAGAGAGAGAGAGAGAGAGACTCATGAGCGCCATTTGAGCAAAACACCTTGATGAAGCGGTGGAACCGAGTCTGGATCATAGCAGCAAAGTTGCGATACACTCGACAAACATCTGAACGACGACGTATGAGATAGAAATAAGTGTATCGCGAAAAGTCATCAACAAAGCAAACATAATAAACAAAAGTTACAAAACCACCCATAGAGGGTAGAGGGGAAGGACCCAAGATATTAGAATGTACTAAATCAAAAGGAACCAAAGTTTTTGTTTTACTAGATGATAGTGGGAGGGCCAAGTACTTTGCTAACTTGCAACTTGTACACTGACAAAGGAGTAAAAGACCCCTGACCCCGAACACTTGAATGAAACATAAGCTGAAGGCAAGATGAAGATACATGACCTAACCTACGGTACCATAAGTTGGATAAAGACAAAACAATGGCACTACACCCTATACTGATAAAAGAAGATGTTGAAATTGGAACATGTAAATGCTCCAGTTTGATAAACTCCCCTAACCCTACGATTGATCCTTATCCTCTGGTCTGTACGTGGATCTTGCACAACACAAGAAGAGGGTGATAAAGCAACAATGAAACCAAAAGTAGTAACTTGACTGATAGGTTCACAAATAATTTGGGAGCATGAAGAACCCCAGATAGGGTCAGCCGATCACTCAGATTAGAGCAAGGTGTAACGGATCCACACTGCGAGACCAGTAAGGGTGACCTATCGGTAGTGTGGATGTGTAAGGGAGGCATCAGATGTTATGTACTGGCTAGCTCCAGAGTTGAGAATCCAAGGAGTCTGGAGATACCAGAGGAGGTAGTAGACATGGTAGAATAATGATCACTTGAACCAGTGGTGAGACGCTGAAGGACCCACTGCATTTGCATCACTTGATCAACAAGCTGTGCGACTCGGGACGTCTCAGTTTAGGACTGTGGGTGCATCTCTGGGAAGGTGATAGTAGCAATAGGCCTCGAGGTGTGAGGATACTCAGTCGGAGAGCGTCGTTGTCTCTTTAGTCATCTGGCACATGCCTCCTTAAGGTGTCCAGGGCGGCGACATTAAACACAAAAGGGCCAAGAGCTCGACAAAGATCCAGACTGAGGATGTAGCGCTGACATCAGAATTTTCTTAGAACCGGAGGTAGAAGTCAGGCGTGGGCTAACCAGGGTGCGTCCGCCACAAGCTCATAAAGAGTAGACTCCATGTGTGGCAGAGGGTACCGGCAAAGCAGCTAACCTTGAAGAGGCTCAAACTCATGTCGTAGATGCATAAAAAACTGATAGAGTTAGTAGCAATCACGGAATCACTGGTACTCCGCTTGAACTGAAGGAGGAAGGGCCGGTTCCATGGCCTGTAGCTCGCGCCAGTAGTCGGAGATCAAGGAGTATAACTCCTGAATGGAGTGATCTCCTTGCTGAATTTCGTGATAGTCATGGAGCAACTGTTACGAGCTCCACTAGGCCGAACGAAGAAAGCAGTAAGGTACTATCAGATATCGTGAGCCCTCGAGAAGCTGGCAATGTGAGAACACAGAACTGGCTCAAGGACATCATCATGTAGAAGCTAAGTCGTCTTTCTGATGCCACTCTGTTGAATAAGATCTTGACGAATCTGCAGCAATGGTGACGATAGAGCTAGACGGTAGAGACTTAGTGGTATCAGATCGGTACCATTGATGTGCCCCACATGTCCTGTCCAATAAGAAGAGCACAAACCGTAACATACCAAGCAATCCAATTACTTACACTGGAGAGTTTAGTATCCAAAGCCGGGAGGAAGGCTCGACTATAGATCATACCTGATACCTCAGACTGCAATGCCATGACTCAGATGAGAGACATGATGCACGAGGAGACCAATGCATGGAGTGGTTTGGCACAATCATTCTGATAACCAGCTAATGTGCACAAGTCCTCCAATGGCAACATATATCTCGTACGAGGAGCGGGGCTAAGCTTTGAGTGCAACGCCACAAGGATTAAGCACACACTGACAAGATCTGAACACGAGGAGCAGTAGAGGGGAGATCTGTCTGAAGATCGTGATCGAAGTGGATGGAGAGCAGAGCACCGAAGCCATGGAGGATGGCAAGAGGAACATGACAGAGCATTGATAGCCAAAAAGGACTGCGAGAGTAACAAGATCTCTAATGAAGATTGTGGTATGATCTTGAGATTGGGATCCTGTGGTCGGGGATGCCTACTCTGTGAGAGATGGAGATCTGAGGCCGCGATTGTGATGTCGTGATTGTGTAGTCCAAGAGATGGAGATCTGAGATGTCACACCAGAGGTCGAGGTCTCGGAGAGCCACCACGTAATATCGTGCGAGAAAGAAGACCGTGTGAGATTGGGGTATCAGAGAGTCGTGTGAGAAGGACCATATGAGATTGGGTCTCAGAGAGCCGTGTGAGGGGTCATGCGAGATGGAGTGATCGCGAGCAGAGATACTGTGATGTCGCACTGGGTCACAATCTGGAGTACCTCGATGGCACGTGACTGTGGACGGGGAGGCTAGAGGTAGAAGTTGATGTGGCAAGGCTTGGTTGAGGCTGCCGATAGTCGACGAGGTTGAGAGATGACGTCGAGATGAGATCGGCCATGGGACCCTAGAGGACTAATCCTTGATTTGATACCATGTTCGGGTTTTGGAATGGAATCCATTAGTATTCCATGGGGGAAATATCCCATATATGTACACATGTGTTTTGAGTCCGCCATATACAAGGACATATGTATATGCCTATACTACCATATACTATCACATATACAAGTGTCTTTAACAATATGCATGTGTATGAGATCAACAATTATCTATCTTCAATAGCTTCTTATTTCATTATCTTATTTAATCAAATTGTTTGTTTGAATGTCTCTTGTTTGTCCTCATTTAAGAACTTGTGTTTTCTTCGTACAACTATTGAAGTTCGGATTTGTTAATATATTTAGTTGTGATTCTATGATTATTTACCCAATATGCAGCTGGGCACCAAGTTTCAATATCTGACTTGGAGGAGGAGGTTGCTTCTGCTTTCCTTGAGCAAATGGACCTTCAAACTAAAGAACTACTACTTCCTTTTCAATGTTTCTGCAGCAGAAGAGGGGTATGTAATAACTATGTTTCCATCTATTCTCTTAAAAGATCCCTCTCATCCACACACTTAATTTTCTTCTTTCCTTACCACTCCCCTTTTCACATCTCTTGGGGTAATGGGGCGACTATGCTCTCCAGTATCCAAAATAGTAGCAAAAAATGGCTGTTGTCTATTTCATTCGTTCAAGGCCCTTGTAAGATATAGGTGGGGTTATCCTATAGGCAGGTCCATACTGAAACCATGAATGTGACATGATAGTAAGTCTTAAATCCTGAGGTGTAAATGTTAGAAATGGGCATCCGAATTTCAATTGGCTGTGCACATAGGAGTCGCACAATAATAAGACTACACTACACATCGAAGGGTACATTGACTAAATAAATCACATGTATATACATACTGACACAAATAAAGAATAAACTTAGAAGGGAAGACCTATAAGAGTGGTGAAAGCTAGAGAGCTGGTGCAGCATCCAAAAACTGTTTTCCTGTAGAAAATCTCCTTAATCATGTCCTCCTGGAAGCAATGATATGACGATGGACAACAAAGATGGAGTTATGGGCATGTCCATCGAAGTGCAGTTATGAGATGCCTATTTTGCAGTAACATACAGTCCACAATAAGCTAAGATGACGCCAAATAGAATGCTGCTTGATGTCAAGCCAAAAGTTTTTACCTATAGGCAACATGATCATCCAACCCCTAACCTTGAAGTGTTGAACATATGGCTAGGGAGCACAATGGAGTACATGGTGGTAGAATGATGCTGAGTCTGTCACGAACATGGCAAAGTGAGAAAGGAGCACCTAGGTAAGAATGTCAAGTGAAAATCATAAATATATGTCAACAAATTTCTATGAAGCCCAATAAAAACCATTGAAACAGCTTACAATTATAAGCAGGATGAATTCCAAAGAAGTTTGGGAGGATAAGGAACAACTTTTAGCTCCAATTTAAGAACAAAAGAAACTACTGGAGGGACAATGCAAGCTGGATTAGATGAATGTCCTAACATAGAAGGAAAAGTGGGCATCACTGACAAACATACGACCCAAAAGCTGCCAGGAAAGGGAATCATTGAAGGACATATGGCATGCTGAGATGAAAGAAGGAACCTGGCATTCAATCCATGAATGTTACTCAAGATCAAGTAGATAATGATCATGAGTATAATGACAAATAAGACTTAACATGCAAATAATGAGGTTATGAAGATGAAGCAACATGTATGCATGTCATGATATGAACTTGAACAAGAATAGCAATCAAATATTCAAAATTCCTGCAAAGATGGCCATAAAATTCGCAAGAATTTTAAGAAAATGGCACAATGAAGTTATAGCACATGCTCAATGCCATTCATCTTACCCTGGACCTACTCAAAGTCAAAGCTCTATAGATAGTCCGAGGTGAAGGAACTAAGCAGGAGGAACCATTGGAGAAAGGGTTCGGCTGACAGATTGAGTGCATACGCCCTAGCAGATTGAGTGCATATGCCCTAATACGAATGTGGGAAAAGTAATTCTTCGCAAGAGGGTTACGAGGTTATGTAACACTCTGACTTGATTAGGTTGAAGACATCAGAATATTATATGGTGCAATAGGGAGCATGACGACCAGTCTTTACCACACGGTAGATGTTGTTCAAGATACTTGGGAGAATAAAGGCGATTATTGAACAGAGGCAAAGAGCAAGAGTCATAGGAGGACCAGCCATGACGATAGGACATCGTGACAGAAACTCTCAAACCAAACCGATGCAAGACGAGTAAAGGGGTCTCGTCAAAATAGTATGATCTCTCTCGAGGTGAAAGATGAGGGTTTAGTAATGTGTATATTCTGATCATAACATGTTAGGATTTGGTTGTTAAACGAAGATCCGAGGGTTGGATGTGACGAAATTTAATGGCGATGTAGGTCTTTGGGTTAGGCAACTATGGTTAATATTTGAAGACGATTATTTAAATGGATGTAGAGACATGTAGGGCTCTTTAGATTTGGATTGCACAAGTAAGATTTTGTTTTGAGTGTAATTTGCTTTCAATTCGGCTTGGAAAATTGAGGATTTTCACGTGAAAGTTTCTATGGAGTTTTTTTAGGATGAAGTCCAAAGACTTTAAGGGTTGTTTATAATCAAGTTTTCATGGGTTACAAAAATAGCTGATATGTTAAAGTTTTGATAGATGGAAATAGAGAAGGGTGATAAAGGAAGATGTTTACCAAGGCATCTCACCCTACGGCCTCTCACCATCGACTTCTCACCGTCGGTGAAGAAAGGCCATCACAGTCAATCCTTGCACGGAGCAAAACTTTTCTTTTTATTATCAATAACATTGTTCATAATAGGAGCTTTGGGGTCATTTTATAGACTCCCAAATTTGAACTAAACCCAAATTTGAACTCCTAATATGCTTAGAATTGGGACTCCTTATGCACCTAGAACTTGGACTCATAATACATGTAAGAGTTGGACTCCTAATACACTTAAGAGTTAGACTCCTAATAGACTTAGGATTTGAACTCCTAATACACTTAGGAAACCCTTATAACATGGGTATTGATATATGTAGAAATTAAACTAAAATTTATTCGAAAATAGAGATCAAACACAAATAAAAGACTAACAGGCCCCAAACGTGTGGGCCATAAAATCTGTACCGAGCCTGGCATCAGAATTTGCATGGCGTGATATGTTCCCCATCAAGTAAGGAGGTTAAGGGAATCAACAATACACATGCGATGTTACCTAGAATATAACGAACAAAGTAAAAACTCACCAAATAGTGAGTAGTACGTGAAGTAGAAATAGAATGAATAATGATGTATACAACATAAACAATATCAATGCTAGATGGTGAAGCAGATTAAGTTACCCATAACCATGTAGTAACAAGGTGATGTCTTGAAGCTTCCAATAAATTTTAATAGATATAGGTACACTACACAAGGACAGGAAACAAGGTCGATTGTCTACTTATATTATTCGCTTGATAGAATAACTACCACAACGATAAGGATAGTAAAATCATGAAGACGTCTCAAAACAATATCGAAGGTGGTTTGCTATGAACTGAATGCAAAAAGGATCATGCCCAACAACGATTCTCTCTTAACACAAATGTGATTATATGGTAATGCGAGGCTTCTGCACAAACATATTGCGTTCATATTTGCTGGAAGAAAAATCAGCAGTACACCTGCTTGACTAACTTTCCAAAATTAGGCTCTGGAGCTCTATGAAAAAATCTGTGTAATTCTAGCACCAGAAAAGTTGGACCTTGAAAATAATTCAATGTGTTAATGTATAGAGATGGGTCGAGTTTTATGTACAGTCGGGTCGGGTTACTTGTGTATTAGTGTACATATATATTGGACTTAGTCCCTCAATGAAGAGCAATTCCATTCTCTCCAAACCCTAGTCGTCATCTTCTAACATGGTATCAGAGCTGGCCTGTTTCCTGCCCCGGGTGTTCCCCACCGATCGTGCCTTGCCACGCGTGCTCTACGTGAGGGGGAGTGTTAATGGATAGTCCCACATCGGTGAGGGAGGCACCCATCATCCGCTTAATATACTATCTGTGGACCTCCCCTTACAATCCGGGTTTTAAGGTGTGAGGGTATCTAACATGGTATCAAAGCTCTAGGGTTCCTCCCGCGGCGGTGACGACGATGACGAAGATTGCTCCTCCGGTACCCGCACCAGCACCTCCTTCAATCTTCACTCGGCCCCTTCGGCTCTCTCCTCCAATCTCCTCTGATCCCACCCGACCCTACCTCTTACCCGGCCCTTCTCCTCCATCACCCTGATCCCACCCGCTACCCCACCCTGTCCCTTCTCCGATCTCCATCCCACCTGGCCTCACCCCACCCGACCATCACCCTGACCCCACCCGGCCCCTCCTCCGATCTCCATCACCCTGACTCCACCCGCCACCCTATCCGGCCCCTCATCCGATCTCATCACACCGACCCCACCCGGCCCCTCCTTCGATCTCCATCACCCCGATCCCACCTAGCACCCCACTCGCCCAACCCCACACCACCTCACCCCACCCCCTCACTATGACCCCACCCCGACCCCTATCCCCATTCACTGATCCAGTTGATCTTCCTCATCCATGACGCCCTCTCTTGTGCCTTCCGTTGTCACGATCATTCTGCCGCTGAAGGCGGTCTCCTTTCAGTTGACCTCTGCCAGCGACTGGCCTGATTGGTCGATCACCGTTGAGGCTGCGCTCTCCAGTCACAATCTTTGGGGTTACATCATTGGTGATGACCCACCTCTAACTGCCTCCTCCGGTTCCTCCTCGGTCACCAATAGCGCCGCTGCTAGCGGTGGGTTTTTTGTTGTTGCTGTTGCAACGACCGCCCTCACGTGACGTCACGACCAGGCCATCCGGGCTTATTTTCTGGACTTTTTTGCTTGTCTGCTACTTGCCCCCATCGACCGCCTTCCTACAACGCGCGTGATGTGGGAGTATCTCCGAGACTAGTTCCACCCGCGTGGTGGTGCATGTCGGCACCAACTTATTTGGGACTCTCAGTCTGCTCGTTAGGGGGAGTGTACGATTCAGACATGCCACTAGCATAAGCTGGACTCTCTGATCCCCGAGCGCTATGCTTGTCCACACTCCAAGGACTTCCAGTGCTACCTTGACGAGGGCCACCTCCATTAGTTCCTGGCCGTGCTTCGGTCGAACTTTGATCTCATCGCTGCTCAGCTCCTGCACCGTGAGCCTCTCCCTCAGCTAGAGGATACTCTAGTAGCCCTGGTAGATGAGGAGACTCATCTTCAGACTCAGGGTACTTGTACTCCTACACCGGCTCTTTGACTAGACAACGCTTTGGCGGCCAGCTTCTCTGACGGGCCTGTATTATGTCATTACTGCAAGGAGACCGGTCACATGAAGTGTAAATGTCCCACATGTCCTCGCAACCCCTGCTGGGATCCGGATGAGAGGGAATCACACTGGGCTCCTGCTTCTCGTGACGATCGACGCGGCGGTCGAGGTGGACGGAGCCGTGGACGTGGTCAATTCTCCTCCGCCACTTTGGTGGCGCTGCAGCTGCTGCTATAGAGACTCCGGTATCCTCCGTCTGCACCATTGCACCGACTCCACTTGAGCCGGACCATCTCCAACGACTCGAGGAGCTCTTCCTCCAACACCTTGCCTCTGCCGACTCCTCGACTGTTCACAGCTTGTTTGCTACCTCTGGTACTGCTGCCCTATGGATTTTCGATTCGGGTGCTTCCTGTCACCTCACTTGTGACTTTACTGTGCTCACAGACTGTACTCCTGCTCCTCCCCATCTGGAGGTCCACACTGCAGATGGGACTCTCGTACCTATTCTGCAGTGTGGATCCATCAGTACTACCTCATACTCTCCTGGTTGCCTGATTCTACTCCATGTCTATCATATTCCTCTTCTCAACATTAATCTGATTTCTATCAGTTCTCTTTGTGATTCTGGACTGACTGTCACTTTCATCTCTTTTGTTTGTGTTGTGCAGGATTCGCGGATGGGTCAGAGGATTGGGCTGGGCCGTAAAGTGGGCGAATTCTACCAACTAGACCTTCTTCATGTTTCCCCTGTTTCTGTTGCGTCAGCCATGTCAGTCACCTCTAATGCCGACTTGTGGCACAGAAGGTTAGGTCATTTGTCTAGTGATCGATTCAAAAGCGTTTTCCGTTCAAGCGCTTTGGGTTGTGTGTCCTTCCCCTCTTTGTCTGTACGAGTTGCAGATTGGCAAAGCATCTGGCTCTACCATTTTCGTCCAGTGTTTCATGATCTGTTGCCCCTTTTGATTTAGTGCATTCTGATATTTGGGGTCCTGCTCCAGTTGCTTCATTCTCTGGTTTTTTATATTATGTGAGTTTTATCGATGACTACTCAAGATGCACCTGGGTCTATCTCATGTGTCGTCGCTCTGAGATTCCCCATATTTACAAGACATTCACCGCCATGCTCCATGCCCAGTTTGGTCGGCATATCAAGACCTTTAGATCTGACTATGCCCAGAAGTATCTCTCCTCTGAGATACGTGAGATCTTTCAGACTCACGACATTATTCATCAACAATCGTGCCTCCACACCCATGAACATAACGAAGTAGCTGAGCACAAGTATCGCCATGTCCTTGAGACAGCACGCGCTCTACTTCTGTCTGCTTATGTCCCACATTCTTATTGGGCCGAGGCTGTTCTGACCGCTGTTCACCTTATCAACATCACTCCGTCCTCCACCCTCTCTGGTGTTAACCCATACGAGCGACTTTACTCCACATCTTTCGACTACTCCCTTCTTCGCACTTTTAGGTGCACATGTTTCGCCCTCCTCCCTCCTCATGAGCGCACCAAACTCTCTGCTCGATCTGTTCGGTGTATTCACTTGGGGCTCAGTCGAGAGCACAAGGACTATTGATGCTACGATCCCTTGGTTCGTCGGATCCGTATTTTTCGTCATGTCTCATTTGTTGAGGATGTTTCGTACTTTTTCACCGAGTCTGGGGTTCTTCCCTCACCGCCTGTGTCACCTTCTACGCCTCCACCACCCCTCACCATCCCCTTCCTCCTTCCGTCTCCTCATCCCCCGCCCACAGCTGTGCCTTCCCCTGTTGTGTCTCCTATATCTTTGTTGGGACCATCCTCGCCTCCACCTCATACACCTACCCCACCTCTACCTCCCATTCCCCCCTACCTCCTCCGTCTCCCCCGCCACCTCCACCTCCACCACCACCCGTCACGTGTTTATGTTTGTCGCTCCACAGTTATTCCCCCGAGTTAGTTCTCGCCGGTACTCTCTCGCCTGATATTGCTCCCTCCTCTCCGGTCACGAATCCGGCCATGTTCAGCGCTACCCTGCGCGCGAGCATCACCCTCCTGACAGATATGACTACTCTCCTGACACTACTCTGTTTTCATCTCTGCCTCTCTTGACACCTCAGGATATTCTGTTGTTGCTTTCTACTCTCCGTCTTATCAGGCTTTTCTTACTGCTTTCTACACCCACCGGGAGTCCCAATCGTACCATGAGGTAGTTTTGCACCTAGAATGACGACAGGCCATGACAGTGGAGCTTGAGTTCTTCCAGCAGACTCAGATATGGGACTTGGTTCCTTGTCCCTTAGACGTGGTGCCTGTCAGCTGCGAATGGATTTTCAAGGTCAAGACTCAACTTGATGGCTCCATTGAGCGGCACAAGGCTCGCCTTGTTGCTTGTGGCTTCTCCCAGGAGTATGGGATTGATTATGAGGAGACGTTTGCCCCAATTGCTCGAATGACCATCATTCGCACCCTTTTAGCTGTGGCAGCTACTCAGGATGGACTTTTCATCAGATGGACGTCACTAATGCCTTTCTCCATGGTGACCTCTCAGAGGAGGTATACATGGCTCCTCCGCCATGCGCCTCTGCTCCTTCCGGTCACGTCTGTCGTCTGCGTCGGGCCATCTATGGGCTGAAG
Organism: Chamaelirium japonicum; assembly: GCA_947650365.1. Lineage (NCBI taxonomy): Eukaryota > Viridiplantae > Streptophyta > Magnoliopsida > Liliales > Melanthiaceae > Chamaelirium > Chamaelirium japonicum. Next base: position 10,826,746 of record OX393558.1, read on the forward strand.
CAGGCTCCTTGTGCATGGTTTGAGCGATTCCACAGTGCAGTTCTGACAGCTGGGTTTGTAGAGCGACACTCTGAATATGCCCTGTTCACTCACTCCTCCAGTCATGGTATTGTTGTTCTGCTTCTGTATGTGGATGATATGATTATCACAGGGGATGACAGTGCTACCTTGGCGTCCCTTCAGCGTCACCTCCAGAGTCAGTTCCAGATGAAGGATCTTAGCCCTTTTCGCTACTTCCTTTGACTAGAGATTGCCCGGTCAGCTCGTGGATTGTTGATCTTCCAGCAGATGTATATCTCTGACATCTTTATCGATGCTGCTCTCACTGACTCTCGCACTGTCGACACATCTATGGAGCTCAACTTGAAGCTCCTTTCTACAGATGGTGAGACTCTCCAAAATGTCTCCCGCTACCAGAGGGTGGTTGGGATGTTAGTTTATCTCATCATGACTAGGCCAGACATTGCCCATGCTGTTGGTATTGTCAGCCAGTTCGTTCAAGCTCCTTGCTCTGTTTACTATGCAGCGGTCCTTTCGGATCATCCGCTATCTACGTGGCACCATCACCCGTTCGTTGCTTTTCCCTTCCACCTCTCCGCTGGTGCTGCACGCCTACTCCAAAGCAGAGCTAGGAGATGTTGCTACTCGCCGCTCTATCACCGGCTATTGTGTGTTCCTTGATGACTCTCTCATTTCTTGGCGTAAGAAACAAAAGTCCGTTGTTCGCTCCAGCACCGAAGCCGAATACCGGGCTATGGCTTCCTCCACAGCAGAGATTGTCTGACTTTGTCGCCTACTCCTTGACCTGGGAGTTGTGATATCCGGGCCCACACCTCTCTTCTGTGACAACCGGAGTGCTATTCAGATTGCTAGCAATTCGGTTTCCCATGAGTGGACAACATATCGAGGTTGACTGTCACTATGTCCGCCAGGAGTTTCTCATCCACACCATTTCCTTGCCATTCATTCAATCGATGGAACAGACTGCTGGTTTTCTCACAAAGCTCCTTACGATTGCTCGCTTTTGACATTTTAACAGCAAACTCTCGGTATATGATACACCGTGAGTTTGAGGGGGAGTGTTAATGTATAGAGATGGGTCGGGTTCTATGCATAGTTACCAAGTTGGAGGTTGGAAAAAAATTGGCTAGGGGAGAAGTCGGAAAAATCGGGAGAAAGTCGGAAAGATCGGAAAAAAGTCGGAAAACAAACGGTAGAATTTTAGAATATATTTATATATAGATGTTACAATAGGTTTTTTGAGCAATATATGACGGGATGAAAACACAATTAATCGGGATTAAAACGTGTTGTTAGGAGATGACGGCTAGGTTTGGAGAGAATGGAATGCATCTCATTGAGGGACTGAAGCCCAATATATATATACATGTATACACACACAACTCGACCCGACTGTATATATAATCCGACCCATCTCTATACATTAACACTCCCCCTCAAACTCACGGTGGATCATGGACCGAGAGTTTGCCAATAAAATGCCGGAAGCGAGCAATCGTAAGGGGCTTCGTCCGAAAGTCAGCAGTCTGCTCCGATAATGGAATGAATGACAAGGAGATGGTGTGGTCGAGAAACTCCTGACGAACATAGTGACAATCAACCTCAATATGTTTTGTCCGCTCATGGAAGAACGGGTTGCTAGCAATCTGAATAGCACTCCGGTTGTCACAGAAGAGAGGCGTCGGCCCGGATATCACAACTTCCAGGTCGAGTAGAAGGCGGCAAAGCCAGACAATCTCTACGATGGTGGAAGTCATAGCCCTGTATTCGGCTTCGGTGCTGGAGCGAGCAACAGACTCCTGTTTTTTGCTTCGCCAAGAAATGAGAGAATCACCAAGGAACACACAGTATCCGGTAGTAGAACGGCGAGTGGCTACATCTCCTGCCCAATCTGCATCGGAGTAGGCACGCAGCACCAACAGAGAGGTGGAGGGAAAAAGTAGTGAGCAGGTGATGGTGTCTCGGAGGTAGCGGATAATCCGAAGAAGAGCTGCATAGTGAACCGAACGAGGAGCCTGAACGAACTGACTGACAATGTCAACAGCATGGGCAATATCTGGCCGGGTCATAGTGAGGTAGACGAGCATCCCAACCAGCCTCTGGTAGCGGGAGACATCATAGAGTGGCTCACCATCTGTAGAAAGAAGCTTCAAATTGAGCTCCATGGGTGTGTCAGCAGTGCGAGAGTCAGTAAGAGCAGCATCAGCAAAGATGTCGGAGATGTACTTTTGTTTGGAGACCAACAGACCACGAGCTGACCGGGCAATCTCGAGGCCCAAAAAGTAGCAAAGAGGGCCCAGATCTTTCATCTCAAACTGACTCTAGAGGTGGTGTTGAAGGGACGATATGGTGGCACTGTCATCCCCGGTGATGATCATATCATCCACATAGAGAAGAAGAACTGCAATACCCTGACTGGAGGAGCGAGTGAACAGGGCATAGTTAGAGTGACGCTCAACAAACCCGGCGGTCAGGACTGCACTGCGGAATCGCTCAAACCAGGCACAAGGGGCCTGCTTGAGCCCATAGATGGCTCGGCGCAAACGACAGACGTGACCTGAAGGAGCAGGAACACCCGGTGGAGGAGCCATGTATACCTCCTCTAAGAGATCATCGTGGAGAAATGCGTTGGTCACATCCATTTGATGTAGAGGCCACCCTCGAGCAGCTGCCGCAGCTAAGAGGGTGTGAACGGTAGTCATCCGAGCCACTGGAGCAAACGTCTCCTCGTAGTCAATCTGCTGTTCACCTCATCAACATCACTCCGTCTTCCTCCATCTCTGGGTTTCCCTGTACGAGCGGCTTTACTCCACATCTCCTGACTACTCTCTTCTTCGTACCTTTGGGTGCACGTGTTTCGTCCTCCTCCCTCCCCATGAGCACACCAAACTCTCTGCTAGGTCTGTTAGGTGTGTTCACTTAGGACTCAGTCGGGAGCACAAGGGATATCGGTGCTACAATCCCTTGGTTCGCCGGATCCGTGTCTCTCGTCACGTCTCCTTTGTAGAGGATGTCCCGTACTTTTCCACTGAGTCCCGGGATCTTCCCTCACCACCTACGTCATCTTTTATGCCGTCACCCCCTCTTACCATCCCCTTTCTACCTCCGTATCCTGCTCCCACGCCCACCTTCCTGGTTGAGCTGCTAGGTCTGCAGGGGGTGCAGGACGGGGGCGGTGTGGGCTGCAGGAGTTGCAGAAGGGGGGTGGCGGGGCGTCAGGGGGTGCAGGAGGGGGCGGCGGGTGCTTCAGGGGATGGCGGGGGGGTCGGAGGGGCTGCAGGAGGGGTTCTGTTGGAAGAGGAGGGGCGCGGGGTGCTGCAGGAGGTGCTGAAGGGGGGCAGCGGGGCTTCCGGAGTGCTGGAGGGGCTGCCGGAGGGGGGAATTGGGTGTAGGAGGGTGCTAGAGGGGCTGCCGGAGGGGGGAATCGGGTGCAGGAGGGGGCTGCCGGTGCGGGTGAGAAGGGAATCGGATGTAGGAGGGGCTGCCGGAGTACTGGAGGGGCTGCCGGAGGGGGGAATCGGGTGCTGGAGGGGAGGCGGGGGCTGCAGGAGGTACAGTAGAGGGCGACGGGGGCTTCCGGAGTGCTGGAGGGGCTGCCGGAGGGGGGAATCGGGTGTAGCAGGTTGCTGGAGGGGCTGCCGGAGGAGTCGCCTTCACCGAGGAGAAACCTAGAGCTCTGATACCATGTTAGGAGATGACGGCTAGGGTTTGGAGAGAATGGAATGCATCTCATTGAGGGATTGAAGCCCAATATATATGTACATGTATACACACACAACCCGACCCGACTGTACATATAACCCGACCGATCTCTATACATTAACACGTGTAAATCGGGATTAAAACGTGAAAATCGTGACTTTTTCAAAAATCGGGAAAGAGTCGCGAAGAGAACGTTTACTGAATAAGTATTGTTTTAATTGAGACTTATTCAAAAAATCAGAGTTTTTGATAACAGAGGCTTTGTACAGTCGGGTCGGGTTACTTGTGGTATTGATGTACATATATATTGAGCTTAGTCCCTCAATGAAGAACAATTTCATTCTCTCCAAACCCTAGCTGTCATCTCCTAATACAATGAATTGCTAGGAATCCTAAAATAGCTATACGAGGTGCATCCGTTGAGTTCTAGCATCACAAAATGTGGGCCTACTTAGAAAAATAGTCTATAAAAGTAAATGTAGATATACCCATGCAAAGTTCTAGGCAGAAGAACACAGTATATAGAGAGGTCATCCAAAAAAAGTTTTGGTGAATAGTGTTTGATACTTTTACCCATTGTGTACAACTCCCTTACCTCCGCAAGGACCACAATAAACAAGCAATCATTATGAAAGATGAGCCACATCACTCATAACTTCGTGTGGATATGTTGCTTTTTCTCTAGAGCCTCGTCTCTTCCAAAGTGACCACCAAGTACACCATGTGGTTTGGTAAAGAGAATCCAGGAATCATTCACACATCACATCGTCATTCTCAACCATCTCCTCTTCCACTTTGGAGAAGGATGGGTCCATTGAGTGGTCTCTGTCAAGAATCTAAAGCAAATAATCTTATGTGCAACATAAGGGAGATATAGTATTGACCGAGATCATCAAATACCTGAATCAATGTACAAGTTATGTGGTGTTGCAGTACATTCTTGTAAGTAGCTACAGTTGTTTACATAAATCTTCGTAGATAAGATAATGATGTCAGTGTATTGTTAGTTCTATGGAGTTTATTGAACTCTTCTGTCTTATTTAGATGTTTCCTCAGTTTCTATTTTGTCTAATCTCAAGGTTTGGTATCTCTAACATAGTCTTAATATCTTCCACTGACCAATATATTTGTTCTTGCGGAGTTAGTATCGAATCTAAACTTTTGTGATTTTTTGTTTAAAACTGAGGTTATATATGATGCTCTCTGGTCTCCTATTAAAGCAATGTTATCTACTCAACCTTTGTCATAATTTGTTTATTAGTGCTGCTCTGCCAAGACTAAGGTCTCTTCATCCTTTTTGCTAAATGTTTATACTATCGTTTTTTTCTCAATGCTATTTTTAATTTTTTTTTTCTGGACTAGTACCCGTTTTACCTGTGGTCTGTTTCATCTTTATTGGGTTTTTCAAGAAAGGTTAATCCTTTGTAGAGTTTTTCAAGAAAGGTTAATCCTTTGTAGATAATATTTACTTCATATTTACCCCATTCTATTTTGTATGATTCTCATGTTTGATTTATTTCCTAATAATCTCAGTTGCAGTGCAAGGAAGTCATTTTGGATGACGTGGATATACCAAAGGCCATTGTTGATTTTGTCACACACCAGACTGTTGACAAGCTAATTTTGGGAACGTCATCTAGGAATTTCTTTGCTAGGTGCCAACATTTTAAGCACCAATCTCTTTAAATCCTATCAATTTCTTTCTTGTTAAATCTATCTATAATTCTACTTGGATTTTTATAATTATTCCCTGGTGCTTAGTAACTTTACGATGATTTGGCAGAACTTTTAAGCAAACAGATGTACCTACCTCTGTTTCTAAGTTTGCCCCAGAATTTTGCACTGTATATGTTATATCGAAGGGAAAGATATCTTCAATTCGACCTGCCATTCGTCCAAATCAGCATACTTCTGGTAGACCGGCGCATGCATTTGAGACTGCTGCAGACCGATTCCTGTCCATCAAAAGTCAGTCATTTTGAAAAAGCTATTATACTATTTTTGACCATAATCTGTTACAATCGATAAATTTCTTTTCAAATTTAATCGGGCATCAATTTTGTGAGCTGATTGTTCTAATCCGTTTGGAATTTGTAGGTGCCCCAGATGCTAGGAATGATATTGAAGCACCTGGAAGGTTAAGTGACTACAAATTTCTTTACAATATATTACCGAGCTGAGATTTGGTGTATATATTGCTCGTTCAAGATTTAAATGTATTCATTGCATCCGTTTGGGAAACTATGATATCAAATAAGTGAACTGTTTACTTCTCCTATTTTATCACGTCCTAAATTAAACACCAATAGTAAAAGCATTATGATTGCTTTACTTATAAAATGTTATGCTGTGTCATTGCATTTGTTATTTTTTCCATGTAAAGTTACTAATTCAGGTAGGTGAACCTCTTCAAACATTTAGTACGTTCTTAAGTTGCACTATTTCATAGCATTGCAATAAAATACTGTACTAATCATTGACCATGCAAAGCAACAGAAACAAACATCTCTTTCCAACTGGATAATTATTGGATGATGAAAACTCCTAGGCACTTCTTAAATCTTCCACCTGGCTATAGCATTCAGTTGCATATGATGCCTTACCTTTCTTGACTATTATGACAAAAGTAGAGCATTTTCTTAAATCTTTTGACAGCAGATGAGCTCAAACATCTGATATATTTCTGAAATAGCATTGCTGCCAAAATGTGTACATTGGCGATCATATTATTTCTTTTTATAAATTATAAATTGGAGCCTTCAAGTTCAAGATGAGTGCCGTTGCCTATCTTAATTGTTAGAGTATGTAAATCCTTTATTAGTCTCTTTAGTCTGTTTTGGATATGCTTACCCTTTGGTGACCATATCCTTTTGTACAGATATATATAGGGCCATTGCCCTAATGAGTAAACTAAGGTTTTACTCCCAAAATCTCTTTTCCTCTTTTTCCTTTTTTGGATCTAACATGGTATCAGAGCCCTAATGGGTCTCTGGTAGAGAGCTTTCTTCAATCCAAATCATCATCTGATAGAGCAAAGCTTCATCGAGGCCTTCATCAAGCTTTTCTTTTCGAAGCCCTGCATCGAAGTCTTCTAGCCTTCATCGCAGCAACCCGGATCGAAGCTTTAGTCTTCATCTCGACTCGCATCGAAGCCTTCATCGCAATCCTGCATCGAAGCCGTCACTGTATCGTTGTCGTCGAAGATTCAAATCCAGATCCAGATTCGCTCAGTGGAAGAGGACGGCAGAGAGGACAGCAGCAACAACTGAGTTAAGATCTTCGCTTCCTCATCGGTTTCTTCACCGGAGCTTGGTATCACAGGCTCCTTCACAGGCCTCTTCACGGCGGATCTTCGCTTCTTCAGAGGCTTCTTCAGTTGCTTCTTCGCCGGAGCTGAGGGAGACGGTCGGAGCGACTGAAAATCAGAACGGAAGAGGCGGCGGCACTGAAGTTTGTTTTAAAACCCTAAGTATAGGGTGACCTCAGCGACCATCCTGACCATTCTTTTTATCTATGGTCAGATCTTCTCAACTTATAATTTTTTGCCTAGTCACCGGTTCACTCTCAGACGGGGTCAGTTCTGTTTGAACCGGGTTAGTTCTGTTTGAATCAACAGACACCGGTTCAGTTCTGGTTTCTTTTCAGCAATGCAACGGGTCGGTTTGGTTCGATTTCGGCCTGCTCAACAGTGTTGGTTCAGTTCGGTTCGGCTCAAAGCCGACTGCAGTGGTCAAGGGCCGACTACAATTCGGTTCGGTTCGGTTCAAACCCTGTGAACATATTTTACTCTGATTCAAACAATGGTCAAGGGCATTTCGGTTCACTGTTTTAAACCTGTGAGCAGATTTTCCTCTTTGATTCACACTGTTCTGTGAGTAGTTTTCACACAACAGGACTCTCTTGAGGCACAACTGTACTAGTCCATCAGATTTTGTGTCTCTTTCCTCTCGAGATATCACTATGGCCGCCTCCTGGAAGGCCGACAAACTTCCTAAGATGGATGTTGTTCTCATCGGAACTTCAAATTTTCGATTATGGGCCTGCACATTGCGCATGCATCTCGGTGCTCACAAACTCTGGAAGTATGTCGATGGTACGAAGCCCGCTCCTACTATCTCTGATAACTCCTCCACCGCAAATACGGCTCTAGACTCCGTCGAATCCGAAGAATGGGATGATGTTGATGCCATCATTCGCTCGTACATTGGTGCCTCTCTTTCTTATGAACTCCGTGTCGAAGCTCTTCAGTTTCCCACTTCTCAGGGGATGTGGTGCTATCTTTCAAAGCAATTCGTTCAGACTGGCGGTGCAAGGGCATTTCAGCTTCGATGTGAGCTCAAGGGCATAACCCAAGGTTCTTGCATCATTCGTGAGTTCTATACCCGGATCTCCGCTATCTGGAGGGAACTTGAAGCACTGGAGCCTGTCTATCCTCCGGATGCAGTCTCCATCCGTTGATGCCATCGTGATGAGCAATACGTCTTTGAATTCCTGATGGAACTTCGTACAGAGTTTGAGCCTATTCGAGGTCAGTTATTACATCGAGATCCCTTGCCTAGCTTCAATGAGGCTTTATCTGAGTTGCTTGCCGAAGAGACACGCTTGGCCACTCTTGCTGTACATTGTGCTCCAGCCTCGGACCCTGGTGCTTTTGCTACGCCGACCTTCTTCCCATCTCGTGCTCCCATAGGTGACAGTCGGTCCACCGGAGATCATCGCCCCACTGGTGAGAGGCGATCTACTGGCAAACTTTGGTGTGTGTATTGGAAGAAAGAAGGCCACATCAAAGATACTTGTTATAAGCGCCTCAGGAAGCTCGGTCAGATGCCACAGACTACGGCTCCGACAACCTTGACATCTGATTTCTCTCAGCTTGCTGCTCAGGTTCAGCAGCTTCAGCATGCTTTCACTCTCCAGCAAGACCCTCCAACTACCGGTACTGCATCCGCTGCTTGGATTCTGGACTCGGGTGCTTCACATCACTTGACCTCTGACGCTTCCGCTCTCACTGCTACAGGTCGTGTTCCTCCTGAGCTCCAGCTTCGCACTGCTGATGGTTCCCCATTACCAGTTTCTTGCTAGGGAACCATCACCACATCCTCTGGCCCCAGTGGTCGTCTTTCTCTGCCTGACGTGCTTCTTGATCCTTCATTGGCCATTAACTTGATTTTTATTAGCAGACTTGCTGACTTGGGCTATCTCACTACCTTCTCATCCTCATCTTGTCATGTGCAGGATCCTCGGACGGGCAAGACAATTGGGACTGGGCATAGGGTGGGCTGTCTATACCACTTGAGACATCTTCATGTACCACTTCCTACATCCATTGCTGATATCACCTGTGTTGTTTCGGATCTCTGGCATCGCCGATTGGGACATCCTTCAGCTGCGCGTCTTCGTACTATCTTTCAGTTCGGAGCACTCGGTGATATCTCCTTCACTACACCATCCCCATGTGTCAGTTGTAGCTTGGCCAAGCATCCAACTCAGCCATTTCCCGTGCATGTGTCTATGTCATCTTCTGTGTTTGATTTAGTGCATTCAGATTTCTGGGGACCTGCTCCCGTTGTATCTCTTTCTGGATTATCTTATTATGTTAGTTTCATTGATGATTTCTCTCATTTTACTTGGGTGTTTCTCTTACGTCGTCGATCTGATGTTTGTCAGGCATATCGTGACTTTACCAGTATGGTTCACACTCAATTTGGTAAACGTATTAAAATTTTTCGCTCTGATGGTGCTCGCGAGTATCTTTCTTCTGAGTTTCGTGACATTCTTTTTCTCTTAGGGTACTCTCCCACAGCAGTCATGTCCTTACACGCCTGCACAAAATGGTGTAGCTGAGAGAAAGCATCGCCACATTCTCGAGACTGCTCGATCTCTTTTATTCTCTACCTCTGTTCCTCGTCACTTTTGGGCCGAGGCTGTCCTCACCTCAGTCCACTTAATCAACCACACTCCCTCTTCTGCTCACTCTGGTCAGTCACCATTTCAGATTTTGTACTCTGTTGTTCCTCACTATCGTGTCTTGCGAACTTTTGGTTGTACATGTTTCGTTATGCTCCCTCCTGGTGAGCGAACGAAACTCACTCCTCGGTTCGCTAGATGTCTCTTTTTGGGGTATAGCTCTGAGCACAAGGGTTGTCGTTGTTACGACCCCTCTGCTCGTCGTATACGTATCTCTCGTGACGTAACCTTTTTTGAGGACACTCCCTTCTACTCAGGGGTCTCCATGGACCAGGACTTATCCTTTCTTCATTCCTCTGAGTCACTCCCTCCTCCAGTCTCTCCCTCCTCCGGGATCTCCATCCCGTCTCCCTCAGTTGACTCACCAGTTTCTCAAAACACTTCTGTTCTTCCTAATCCAACACTTGAGCTCCCGCGACCACCAGTCACTACCACTTACATGCGTCGTCCACATGTCCCACCAGCTCCCTCTCCTCCTCCAGACTCTCCTGCCGTCCTACCCTTGATGCCAGTCTCGTCTAGCCCTGACGATGGTTCTTCTGCGCCTACTTTCTCACAGCGTTACCCTGAGCGTGACCGGCATCCGCCAAATTGCTACGGTTTCTCTCATACTGCCTCTTACTCCTCAAATTTTCAGGACTTTCTTACCGCTATTCACTCCCTTCAGGAGCCCCTGAGTTACTGTGAGGCAGTCCAGGTACCTCATTGGCAGCAGGCTATGTCTGAGGAGCTGCAGGCTCTTCAAAAGACTGGTACTTGGGAGCTAGTTCATCTTCCCCCCGGGAAGGAACCTGTTAGCTGTTGCTGGGTCTATCGCATCAAGACTCGCTCAGATGGCTCGGTTGAGCGGTACAAGGCCCGCCTAGTTGCTCATGGTTTCACTCAGGAGTATGGCATTGACTATGAGGAGACTTTCGCCCCTGTTACGAAAATGACCTCTGTACGGACTCTGTTAGCAGTTGCTTCTGCTCGTCACTGGTTACTCTTCCAGATGGATGTGAAGAATTTCTTCACGGCGATCTTTCTGAGAAGGTCTACATGCGTCCCCCTCCTGGTCTTTTGACTCCTCCCCAGCATTTCTGTCGTCTTCATCGGGCTATTTATGGCCTCAAGCAGGCTCCTCGGGCATGGTTTGAGCGTTTCTGGTCCTTGGTTCTTGCCGTCGGCTTTACAGAGAGTATGAATGACTACGCTATGTTCACTCACACATCTGCTCATGGTCGTGTGATATTACTTCTATATGTTGATGACATGATCATCACCGGTGATGATACTGCTACTATCAACTCTCTGAAAAGGCACCTCCAGCAGCAGTTCGAGATGAAAGATCTTGGTCCACTTCGCTATTTCCTCGGTCTTGAGGTGACTTTATCCCCCCGAGGGTTATTGGTCTCTCAGCAGAAGTTTGCTTCCGAGTTACTCAGCCGAGCTGCACTTTCTGATTTACGTACAGTGGATACCCTAATGGAGCTTAATGTGAAGCTCCGTCCTGGTGATGGCGAGCTGCTTTCGGATCCCACGTGTTATCGTCAGCTCGTTGGTGCTCTTGTCTATCTGACAATCACTCGTCCGGATATTGCTCATGCCGTTCGAGTACTTATCCAGTTTGTTAGCGCTCCTCACTCCACTCACTATGCCGCTCTGATGAGGATTCTTCGCTAACTTCGAGGCACCATGAGTCGCTCTTTGTTGTTTTCGTCCTCCTCTTCCTTGGAGCTTCGCGCCTTTTCTGATGCCGACTGGGCCGGCGATCCCACTGATCGACGATCCACCACTGGCTTCTGTATTTTCCTCGGTGACTTGCTCATCTTTTGGAAAAGAAAGAAGCAGAAGATCATTTCACTATCTAGTACCGAGGCTGAGTATCGTGCTATGGCACACACCTCGTGTGAGGTGGTTTGGCTTCGTCGTCTACTCGAGGATATGGGTGTTCAGCTGTCTTCGTCGACTCCCCTCCATTGTGACAACCGGAGTGCTATTCAGATTGCTAGCAATCCGGTATTTCACGAGCGCACCAAGCACATTGAGTTGGATTGTCACTATGTTCGAAATCGCTACAAGGACGGGACACTCTCACTTCCACATGTGTCCTCTACAGAGCAACTTGCCGATTTCTTTACGAAAACACACACTATTCAGCGTTTTCGGTATCTTCTTCACAAACTCATGGTGTATGATCCACCTTGAGTTTGAGGGGGGGTGTTAGAGTATGTAAATCCTTTATTAGTCTCTTTAGTCTGTTTTGGGTATGCTTACCCTTTGGTGACCAGATCCTTTTATACAGATATATATAGGGCCATTGCCCTAATGAGTAAACCAAGGTTTTACTCCCAAAATCTCTTTTCCTCTTTTTCCTTTTTTTGGATCTAACATTAATGATTGCCTTCTTTCTTTTATGTCTATACTTTTTCCGTTCTATGGGGACCTTTGACTTCTATCCATGTTTTAAACCTCATAATGAACAATATAGGCCTCACTATTCACTAATTGCCCTTTTAGAGTTCATGGCAGACCCTCTCTACCCAAAGTTGTCTAGTCATTAATTGAGAACCAATTCATAGAGGGATGTCAGGTTGAGAGATGGCCGTGAAACATTCTCAAACGTAGATGAATCATACCTTGATCCATAAAGCCAAACTTATGCAGATGAGATCATGCTTATTTGTTAAGGTTATTGATAAAGTGCTGCACATATTATCACTTTTCTCATTGGTGAAGCTGGAAACCATATTTTTGTATCATAATGAGTGGATTTTTTAGTTTTATTTTTTTAATGTTGCTGATGTTTAGTGTTCAATCAGGTCTTCATTGGTCCATCATGCAAGAGATGCAGTTGGTAGTGGTAGCAGGTCATCTTTTAGTAGCTATGATAAGAGAATTGGCGAAAAGATTGATAGGGTCAGCCAAGCTGGAGGGCATCTTGACTTTTCATATCCGAGCATAGCTTCTTGTCCCAGTCCAAGCAGAAGAAGTATGGATCAGTCTAACAACTATTTCCCTCGAGAGTTTCTTGACCATGGGAGACAACGTCGACATTTGTCGAATATGAGCAATGAGCATCTGTACTTTGATGGGCAAAGGAAAAATTTTGAGCCCTATGGCGCCGATGATGCCAATTGGTCAAGTGGGTCTGGATCCAGTGAATCTGAACATTTTTCTACTATCTTAAAGGAGGAAGCTACAACTTTTTGGCCTAATAATACAATGGTATGCTCCACTGTTACTTGGTCAGTATATTAGTTGTTCCTGTTACTCAGTCAATGCACTATGTAACCAACATAATTAGCTATATGGTGTTTTCATATAAACACACATCCCTTTCCATAATCCCTGAAAGCAACCTCCATTAGAACTAGTTGCAAAACTTGTCCTGTATTTTCCCTTAATTTGCGGAAAAACTCTTTTTGCAAAAAACAAATACCCTCACCTGCCACTTCATTTTTGTTTTTTTTGGTAGGAAACCACTTCATTTTCAAACCAATTGATTTATAAGGTTGCAGGCAGTTGGAGGCAAGGATAATTTTGTCATTCTTAAGAAGTGTGATTTATTCCAATTTAAGTAAATAACCTAGTAGTTCATTTGCAAATGCTGATAATGGAGTGGGTTTCTTGCAACTATGACAAGACGCAAGTGGTTAGTTGTAAAGAGCTTAAGCAACACATTTTTTATCAGGACTATCTCTGTGGATGCTAATATATTGCAAGAATGGCCAATACAATGACCATACGCAACATGCTCTATCCCATATGTTTCTTGTTAGCTTAACCTTTGTTTAGCATCAGTTTCAATTGAGGCTAAATCCTCTGTTAGTGCAAGTTACTTAAATTATTTCTCTCACGTTCCATCTAGAAGTTGTCAAATGCCCCCCTCACGTCATCCCTCAGAAATTTGAGTTCCTTCCTTTACCGAGGCCTCCGATAGTCTTTGCTGTAGGTGATAATGTTATTCGAATTGGTTTTTTATTGCCTAGTCCTTTATTGGAGCAATTCCTATGCTTGGTCTAATGCATGAATCTTTTGGGCTCTTCGTAATATGTTTTAGCACACATTCTCTACGGTGTGTTTCATACATCGGTGTTCTCTTTGCCTCAGTTTCACTTGTATTCTGACTAAAATTGTGTTCCATATATTTGCCTTGGTGCATCTAGTTTTAGACCTCAATCCTCCAAAATCTTGCTACACAATTCTAGCTAACTATTCACCCCAATTCCCACTCACCATTAGTGATGTAGGCCTGCCCTTCATCAGGACCTTTTATTTATCTTTATTATGCTGAAAATGTTTTTCGAGTACTTTATTTCAGCTTTATATGTCATTTTATTCATGTTTTTGATCAATTTTGTTTTATTTATTATTTATTATCAATGTCTTGTCGTGTGGGGATGTCCGTGAGACCGTGATCTTATCCAGGAGCTTTTCAGATTATTCCGGGCTTTTTTGGGTGATTAACTAGCTTTTAATAATAATAAATAGGCTAATTAGTATATGTAGGGTATCCGACGGTCGAGATTAGATCTCAAATCTGACGATCAGATCATTGCAACTTAAACATTAAATGACTTGGCATTAATTGGGCTTCGAATTAAAGCTTATTAGGTTTTTATGATCAGCCCAAAACAGGCTCCTAAGCGTATGCACGTCCTCTCTCTCTCTCTCTCTCTCTCTCTCTCTCTCTCTATATATATATATATATATATATATATATATATATATATATATATATATATATATATATATATATATATATACATAGAGGAAACGGGAAATGAGCTGCCAGCCCATTTTGACGAAATGGGCAGCCACCTATTTGAAGCCCTTAGGTGTTTTAGAATGTGCTGATTTTTTGTGAGCATAAGCACCTTATCGTAGATAGAACACCCACAAAAAATCAGCACATTCTAAGACTCCTAGGGGCTTCAAATGTTAAAAGTTTTATCTAACGTCCGTTGTAACTGTTAATATGAAATGTAACATTTGATACCCCTAAAAGTTTTAGAATGTGCTGATTTTTTGTGGGTGTGCTATTTAAGGTAAGGTGCATATGCTCACAAAAAATCAGCACATTCTAAGACTCCTAAGGGTGTCAAATGGGCGGCTGCTTATTTTGTTGAAATAGGCTGCCAGCTTATACCCCGTATCCTCTCTCTCTCTCTCTCTCTCTATATATATATATATATATATGGAAAAGGGTTGGTAAACTTGAGTTCACAAATGAATGGTGAAACAAGGTTTATATTGCGCCATGTGCAGTGTTTTAAATATCGGCGATAAATGGCGATTTATCGCCGATAAATCACCATATTGCCAGCCTCCGACATCAATTCAAGTTATATTTTTTTATTTTCGGGGAAATAGTCAACATATCGCTAATTTATCGCCAATATATCGCTAATATCGTCATTTATCGTTAATTTATCGCTCAATATCGCCGATATATCGCCAAACCCACCATTTGTTGTTCTTGATGGATTTGAAGCCTATCTTCATAAATTTGGAGTTTCTTCCAAACTTCTAAGTTGAGGTATATTTTCAAATCTTTTTTTTTTTAATTTCTTAAGTAGATATTCATGAAGAATAGAATATAAACATGAATCACATCAAGTTTGGCTTCAAATCGTTAGTCTTAGCTAGAGGGGCCGGCTAAGACTAACGAGGGGCCGATCAGGTGTGGGAGTGCTGAGCACGGGTTCGGATGCAGAGCGCAAGGCGATGGGCTCGTTGCGGGCACAGGCAAGGTCGCTGGATCGGAGAGGAAGGCAGCGGAAGAGGATGGCGAGGGGATTAAACCCGCTCTGATACCATGCTACCACAACCCTAGGAGAGAGAGAGAGAGAGAGAGAGAGAGAGAGAGAGAGAGAGAGAGAGAGAGAGAGAGAGAGAGAGAGAGAGAGAGATGGCTAGGGTTTGGGAGAATGGCGGACGATTCTCATTAGGGCAAATAGCCACGAATATATAGGCATATACATGTGTAGGGAATGAGTCCTGTATACCTAACTCATATGTATGACCTACAATATACATTAACAGGATGGTTACATATCACTTCATGTGTAATGAATGCAAGTGCACTTGGAAATTAGCTAAAGTGACTCCATCAGACCGCTCCCATGTATTAGGTGCACAAATTACTTTCTGTACTATAATCATTTATAGATTGTCTATAACATCTGTTTTTCGCATTTGAAGGCTTTTTATCTCTATCATATTTCTGTTTCTCTACCATATTTATAAGATACAGTTTCTGTATTACGATGCAAAATTTACTTTATCATGCAAAACTGAGATAAAACAAAGCATGCACAGGACCTTTCTTTGTTCAATTATTTAAAAACTTCCAAAATTAGGTCATATCTTGCATCTTTGATTAAGTTTGTTCTTTATCAATAGCTGCCTAAAATTTTAGTGAAGAATTTCATGTTTGCAGGTCGACCTGGAATCTGAGATGAGACGATTAAAGCTTCAATTAATGCTGGAGATGGATATGCATGATGATGCTCCTCCTGAGGTATAGAGTGGCAATAAGCTTGTTATTTATGAAGCTGCTCTTAGAAGATTGCAACGCTACTCGGTTATTGTAAACAATAAGCATATATTAGAAAGGAAGGTTCGAAATTTTGATTTTGGACATCATTTCGACCCCTAAAAAAATGGCATATTTCGTTTAGTATCGCAAAATTTCACAAAATATGCCATTTCAGTGTTTGAAAAAAAAAGAAATATTTTGTGATTTTTCGCAAAATATTTCAATTTTTTTGTACTTTGTTGGAAACAATATTTTCTTGAAATCAAGAGCTCATCTTTCTAAATGCTTTTATTGAAGTTGTAATGTTCCTTTTATCGCAGTTAGGTTTTACAGGTTTAGAACTTGAGGTAAATTCGAAAGCACTAGACAATTGAGTTGATATTCAGTCCATGAAAGAAGATCAGAATTTTATAAATGGAATAGTTGATTCCTAAAATTTCAAAATTGCTACTACCTTTCTGATTGTAGACATAAAATAAACTTTTCTCTTTTGTTGCAGCCATTGAAAAGATTCTTTTGCTAATACAGGCACATTATGGGAAGGCTGATGTGGAGCTGAGAAGGGGAGAGAGAAGGTTGGTGGTTGAAGATACAACACTTGAAATGGCAGAAATGGAGAAGCAGCGGTCTAAAGGAATGCTTGAAGCAGCAATACGTGCCCAAGAGATGGTGAAGACTGAGGCAGTAATTAGGGAGAAGAATCTTTTGTTGGAGGTGCCGGAGAAGACAAAAGGTTTGGATGATTTTTCTTCAGTTGCTCGATACAGAAGGTATTCCTTTGAAGAGATTCAGAGGGCGACGGATAACTTCTCTGATTCACTTAAGATAGGAGAGGGAGGATATGGACCTGTTTTTAAATCTACCCTTGATCACACTCTTGTTGCAATCAAGATTCTGCGGTCTGATCCAACACAAGGAATGAAACAATTTCACCAGGAGGTACGTTGAAATATTTTCTCTTCACCATTGTCTTCAACATCATCATCATCGTCATCATCATCTTCTTTTGTTTTCTTCCAATTATTTTTTCCATTCAATTTTTTTTACCCAACCTCTTCTCAAACCTCTTTTTTTTTTTCGTGTACTTAGTTTTGACATCAAAACTCCTTAGATTTTATTTTATTGAATTAAGATTTTGGAAGAGTTCAAAGGGTGAAGTCATATAAGGGACTGGAAATGAATGATATGTAAAAGAAATAAATTCAATTTGTCCAAGCTCAAAAGAAAGAGAGCCACATAAGAAACTGATGCTTTGGTGAGGAGGTTGTGGGTTCAATTCCTCCCCCCCCCCCCCCCTCTCGTTACCCAAGAGCAAGTATCAAAAAATTGAAATGTTTCACAAAATTTGCAAAATATTTCGTTTTTTGAGACCGTGTTACGAAATATCATATACAATCTCCACCAGTCTAAAAGCTATAGGATATTTCACGATATATCAAGAAATAACACAAAATATGCCGAAATATTTCAAAATATTCTCAAAACCGTTTCGGAACTCAACACTCAGAAAAAAAAAAAAGGACTAGGTTCAGGATATGGTGTATTTCAAAAAGACAGCTTGACAGCCATATTTACAATAAAACCATTTAAGTAAATGATATGTATGTTCTCCATTTGCTTTAAGTTATTTAATATAAATAAGCAAATACACCCTCCCCAGTCCCTCCCCATTTGGATTAATAAAAATATCAGAAAAATTAAAATATAAAGGAATCAAAATGTTAGTTCCAGTTCCTAGACAAAATCAGCTATACAAGTTTTGCTAAAAAAGAAAGTTCGTTGGAACAAAAAAATCCAAAATATTATACACCTAAAAAAACTCTCAGAATTTCTAGAATTATAAGATCAATTTAAAAACCAAAAGACTGGTAAAATGTTTTGAATGTATAAAAAAATTCTTTCACAAGAACTCTTTTTTCCTTCGGGGCTCACAAATTTTCAGCTTTGTGACAAAAAAGTCAGGTTAAGCAAAATGTCTACTCTTTTGAAAACAAGACCAATATGAAATGGGTACCGGGTGTTGCATACTCTGTTACCAAAATTTTTGATTTTTTGAATAAGTCTCGATTAAAACACGACTTATTCAGTAAACGTTCGCTACATGACTTTTTTCCAATTTTTTGAAAAAGTCACGATTTTCACGTTTTAATCCCGATTTACGCGTTTTAATCATGATTAATTGCGTTTTTATCCCGCCATGTATTGCTCAAAAAACCTATTATAACATCTATATATAAATATGTTCTAAAATTCTACAGTTTGTTTCCTGACTCTTTCCCGACCTTTTCGATTTTTTTACGATGTAGACCCTAGCTGATTTTTTCCCGACTTCCGACTTGGTAACTATGATTGCATAGTAGTGGTCATAAGGGGTTGGACAAGGTGAATGAAGACATGGAGGACATATATTCATTATAATTTATTCATCACTTAAATGAAAGAAACCAATTAAATAGTCCCATCAAATTGGATAGTTCTTATTGGAAGCATGGCCTAATGTGCCATATCATACTAATTATACCTATTGTAATAAATATCATGCATAATACACTATCAATTTTGTATTTGCAGATCAACAACTTTATATGATAGATTTTATTTTTGATAAAACAATATTTTTCATATTTTCAACGTTTAGATTGTCATGCATCTGCACAACGTAGATAGAGATACAAGCTATGTAGAGTTCCGCACCTGAAGATGACTATCCAGAGCATCACTAAAAAATTCCTTCCATTATAAAATTATTATTTCCACCATTTCTATAAAATTGTAATCTTTTCATACTGTTGAAATATTTCCATGAAATATGTCCATATCCAGAGTTTCAAAATATTGAACGAAACGAAAATTTTGAACCTTGCATAGGAGTGCGTAGGGAAACTTCCGAGCGGGTCGGTGCGTATTCCTGAAGGGGTTAGTCCGAGCTCGAAGTGGTTCCATTGCCCAAAAGGTTTCGGGACACCTGTCGATGTCAAAACGTAAACATTAATATATGCGACCTACTCCTAGGAGAGTTGAGAATGAAATTGTTGCCCTATGCTCCCCTGTGGAATATGCTAGAGTAGAAGTATAACCCAGGGTCATAATCATCATCAGATGTTGCCATAGCGTTTTCGTTGCAAAATTTTGTTTCCAGGATAAAAATGGGTAAGGTTGGATCCAGGTTCACTATGACCTAGGTGTAGCCAGAATGATTTCCAGTCTAAGGTTTGGACCCATACCAGACCTTTTACTAAATGTGTCCTGGTTGAGATGGGTCAAATTTTGGGGAAACGCCTGTGTTGGGCTCGAATTCTATTGAACGACATGACTTTCTTTAAGTATTTTTAGTCAGGTTTAGTCTATGCCAGTTCTATTAGCCTCTTCCTATTTCATTGGACAGAGACCCAATCTGGATCTGTGACCTAATCCTGATCTAGTACTGCAGGTCATTGTTGCCAAATTGAATTAGTATTTTGAGTATATTGGAAAGCATCTTTCGATCCATTTGCTTCCATAAGTTCTCTAGTCTGAGATACTGACTAGATTGATACCCTGCGAGGCCTGGGATGGCGTGATGCTGCCACCAATACCAGTCCATCACAACAGCTGTCCGCTACCTCGGCCACCACCACCGTTGTCATTGATGTTCACGGTCGCCACGACCCTCGGCCAACATGGTCACCGCCGCCACCACTCTGCCACAACCACCATCGTCTCATCATCGGTTGATACTGCCATTGTGGCCATAGTCAAGTAACCACCACATTAAGAGAGAGAAGAAAGAGGGAAAATGTGTGTTTTGTGGATTGAAAGAGGAATATGGAGAAGGGAGGCCACATGTCGAAACTTTGAAGTAAGGTTTCCCCTTCAGTATAAAGCAATAGATTTTCTCCATCAGTCAGACAATCCTAAATATAATCTGTTTCATGCATACACGTCGTTACTTTATCCTACAGGGTTGACATTCTTTTACTTGCAAATATGTTTCTATGTTCATGATACTATGTCAGCATCCCTCTACAGAACAGTAAATATTAATCATCTGCCCAAAAGCTGATATTAACCTAAAAAGCTGCTTAGCAGTGTTTCCCTCTAGTCACTTGTTTTGAGTTGTCATGGTGAATGCATGTAAACCAGCAAAAGTTCTTTCTGTTGAATTTTGCTGATAGCTACTGATAGCAAAAAATGATGACACTAGATCGCGTGTTTATTTCCAAAAATACAAAATACAATGGGAACCATACATAGATGAAGCCTCAAATCTGTTAAATTGTTATTTTTTTGTTCTTGGTAAAAACTTTAGTTCCTTGAGACGATCTTTCAAAGCTAACTTAGTCGTGAGCAGACTGTATTGCATTTATAGGCTTTATCTCGGGGTCTTCGAGTAATTAAATTCCCACTGAAGCACTACTATTATTTTTTCTCATCCTATTCTTGGATCCATTGATTCACTTGTTAACGTCATACTATTTATACTTTCAACTGCAAGTCTACTTGTAAATTTGTCAACTGTTCATCAGTATCATGTTACCCTTCAACTTTTTAAAATGATCAGAATATCAATCATTAGAAATCTTCAGGTGGAGGTGCTGAGCTGGATTGAACATCCAAATATGGTCCTCCTTGTGGGTGCCTGTCCTGAACACGGATGCCTTGTATATGAGTACATGGCCAACGGCAGCCTCGAGGACCGCCTATTATTCTGCCGATCCGGCACCTCTCCTCTCTCCTGGCAGGTCCGCTTCAAGGTTGCGGCAGAGATAGCTACTGGCCTCCACTTCCTCCACGAGATCAAGCCCGAGCCCATTGTTCATCGTGACCTAAAACCCAGCAACATCCTCCTCGATCGCAACTATGTCAGCAAGATTGCTGATGTTGTCTCGCCCGCCTCATTCCTCCTGCTGCTTCTGACTCTGTCACTCAATACCGTATGACTGCTGCAGCCGGAACTTTCTGTTACATCGACCCTGAGTACCAGAAAAATGGAATGTTAGGAATTAAGTCCGACGTCTATGCCCTCGAATCATCCTTCTGCAGCTCATCACTGCGCAGCCGCCTATGGGTCTCACACAGAAACTTGAGACTGCTATTGAGACGGGAAATCTCAAAAAGATGTTGGATCCCAATGTCCTGGATTGGCCGATGGAGGAGACATTGAAGTTTGCAGAGCTGGCCTTGAGTGTACTGAGCTTCGGCGGAAAGACAGGCCAGATTTGGGTTCTGTTGTGTTACCAGAACTAAATCAGCTGAGGACGCTGGCACTCTCGACAGAAGAGGCTCCACTAGATCACTTTCGTCACGCTCAAAGAGCTCTAAGGTAATTATGATTGGAAATACTATAAGCTAGTGATCTGATTTGCTTAGGTTGTGTTTGGTTTGTAGTAAAAACTCACGGTAAGTCATAATTTGGGAAGTATTTGTTTGAAATAAAAGTACTACTAGTTTGTCTTGTGGTATGTCTAGCTTATAGTAATGTATTACTAATACGGTAGACAACCTGTTTTGTAATTCAACAAAAAGTGTCGTACGACGGATACCGGTATATTATCTTTGTTAGGCCTCGACATCCAAACTCTCGACCTCTTTCTCCAAGAGCGAGCGATTTTTGTTTCCAAGAACTCACTTAAATACTCGCCATCTCTGACCTCTCCTCTCGAATCAGCAAGATCTCCAAGTACTATTCTCTTTGTTCTCCTTCTCGTTCTTTTCTTTCTTTTTTGTCTTAAGTTTTTTGGGGTTTGATCGGTTTGAGAACCTACGGCTTGGTGTTTTGGATGATTTATTGTGGATTTTGAAGAGTTTGTGAGCCTGAAGGTTTGGGGTTGTGGAAGATGTGCTGATATAAAAGATGATTAATGGGGGTTTTGAAGCTCGGTCGATTGATTTCAGGATTTTCATGGTTCGATCTGTGTCTTAACTCTTACTATAGTTGTTTGGATCTTACTCCGTCAATAGATTCCATGATTTTCATGGTTTGATTTGTCTTGAGTCTCTTGACTCATAGTAAAATCCATATATCCGATTTATGTGCGAATTCATAAAAAAAAATTGATGGTTTGTTTATATATATATTTTATTATTTTGCTTTTTTTATTTAATGGAACCCTCTGACTTTGTTTTATGTTTTAAAGACAAACATGTTTTGTGCATGTTATGGAAGATTATGGGTTTGTGGAAGAGGATGTAATTAAATTTGAATTATTCCTAAGTCTCTGTTTGGTTGATGGAATTAGTTTTACACATAAAATTAGAGGTATTACTTAGTTGTAAAACATATATAGAAGTATTTGGAATTGCTGTAATACTAATACCTCGTTTGGATAGAAGCAATATTTTAGGTAGGTGGAAATGGGTGTTCTATTTACCTTTGGTTTGGAGTAAATATTTGAAGTACTATTTAGAATATTTCAAATTTAGTTACATCCTCTTCCACAAACCTATAATCTTCCATCACATGCACAAAACATATTGTCTTTAAAATAGAATACAAAGCCAGAGGGTTCTACAAAATAAAAAATAAAAAAAACAAGAAAAATATCAACAAAGTAGCAATATATTTTTTTTCACGAATTCTCACATAAATTGGATATATGGAATTTACAAGTAAGACGGATCAAACCATGAAAATCTTGAAATCTATTAACGGAGTAAGATCCAAACAATGCAAAAGTAAGAGTTAAGACAGATAGAACCATGAAAATCCTGAAATCAATTGATAAATATTTAAAATATTCATTAATCCTATTTACATCAACACATCTTCCACAACCCCAATGATCTGGCTTCCAAACCCTTCGAAATCCCCGATTAATAATCTAAAACTCCAAACCCTAGGTTCTCAAACCAATCAAACCTCTACTTGGGCAAAAAAAAAACACAAGAAAAGGACGGGAAGAAGAGCAAAGAGAATACTATCGGGAGATCTCACTGATGAGAGATCTATCTGATTCGAGAGGTCGGAGATAATGAGCATCACGTGATGTTATTTACAGACTGCGGTCGCTTGCTCTTGGAGAAAGAGATCGAGGGTTTGGTGAGTAGAGATCTAACAAAGGTAATATACCGGTATCTGTCGTACGACACTTTTTTATCGAATTACAAAATGGGTCGTCTACCGTGATTAGTAATACTGAAGTATTAGTAATACGTTATTGTAAGCTAGACTTATGGCAAAGACAAACGTAGTGTTACTTTTACTTCAAACAAATACTTTCTAAATTATGACTTACCGTAAGTTTTATTGCAAACCAAACAAAGCCTAATAGTGCTTGCTTCAAATATTTACTCCGAACCAAACAAGGTAAATAGATCACCCCATTCCACCTACCTAAAATATTACTTATATCCACTTCTATTCAAACAAGGTATTCGTACTACGCAAGTTCAAGATACTTCCATACATGTTTTACAAGGAAAAACAATACCTCCAGTTGTATGTGAAATTGATTCCGTCAACCAAACGGAGCCTTATTGAACATGATCTCTCCTTGCCATTTTACAGGAGACCAGCACGGGTCACCCTATGGGACATGTCAGAGTTTCTCGACGATGAGACCGCAAGAGGGTTATCTTTCATTCATTAGAAATGCATTAGTACCGCGAACGGTCTTATCATTCAAGTGGTGAATTAAGAGGAGATAGTCGCCGAGAGGGCTTGGCAGCCGGAAGCATCCGCTTAAACATGCAACACAGGCGTATGTTGAAGTTTCGTACCGGAAAAGCGCCTTCTTTGCTGGTCCAAGCTACGCAAGAGTCTGATCATGTTTCCGTTCGGTTCTTTGGCCTATAATTTCAGTTTATCTTACTGTGTATATTTCCTTCTTTCAAAGTCTAGCATAATATTTGTGTGTCATCAGCTAGAATTGTGTAACTAAGAAGATGGTTTGCTTGGCTTAGAATCCTGTCTCATTGAAGCCCCTCTTTTACCAATGCTGTGCTAGCCAAGAATTGCTACCTGTATATAGAGGCTTAACCAAAAAGAAAGAAAGCTGATCATATAACTTTTTGAAGTTGGATGGATCATACCCACCAGGGGATAGGAGAGTTGGCAAGCAACTGATGCTTGGGTGAGGAGGTTGTGTTCTCAACTCCTCCCCCACTCGATTTACCTAGGAGTGCGGTGAGAAATTCTGAGCGGGACTGGCTTCACTCCTGAGCCTGATTGGGCCATTGCCCGAAAGGTTTCGGGACACCCCCAATCTCAAAAAAAAAAAAAAAAGGTTCGAAACAAAGAAATTCTTCATCGAGAAAGTATCCTTCAAAATGCAAGCCTGTGCTGCCATGCAATCGAAATGATTTGATCAGTTGGAAGGTTAAAGTTTATCTTATCACCCTATCATTAATTATAACATTCTAATAAGAGTATGCAAATTATGTCACTACTAATTACAATACACTATTTTTACCAATAAAAATGGGAGGTAAATTTGCAACCCGTTGATAACCTGCTTCAATTGTTAGAGGTTCAGAATTTGTTGACTTTTTTTGTCAGGATGATCACTATGGCAAGTTGATTCAAACCTCATAAAAATCAGTAAATTCTAAACATGCAAGGGTGTCAAATGGTAGAAGCTTTTTTAATTGTCCATTTGAGCCGTTATTTTGTTTGATGAGATAAAGGGTTATTTTTAGTGATCACCTTCTCTTGGATAGTACACACAAAATAGTCTCTCATTCTAAGACCTCTAGGTGTATCAAATGTGCTCCTCAAATTGACGGTTAAAATGAAAGGTCTATATAACTGACCAGTTGATCATCCTCACAAAAAATCAGTAAATTCTAAAACATCTAAGGATGTCAAATGTTAAAAGCATTCTTCGGTCCATTTGAACCGTTATTTTGTTTAATGGGCTAGAGGGTTTTTTTTTAGTGATCACCTTCTCTTTGATAGCACACATGTAAAAAAATAGGTCATTCTAAGACCTCTAGGTGCATCAAATGTGTTCCCCAAATTGACGGTTAAACTGAAAGGTCGATAACGCTGGCAAGTTGATCATCCTCACAAAAATTAGTAAATTCTAAAACATCTAAGGGTGTTAAATGTTAAAAGCTTTCTTAACCGTCCATTTGAACCATTATTTGGTTTAATGGGCAAGAGGGTTTTTTTTAGTGATCACCTTCTCTTTGATAGCACACACGCAAAAAAATAGCTCATTCTAAGACCCCTAGGTGCATCAAATGTGTTTCTCAAATTGATGGTTAAAATGAAAGGTCAATAATGCTGGCCAGTTGATCATTCTCAAGAAAAATCAGCAAATTCTAAAACATCTAAGGGTGTCAAATGTTAGAAGCTTTCTTAATCGTCCATTTGAACAATTATTTTGTTTAATGGGCTAGAGGGTTTTTTTTAGTGATCACCTTCTCTTTGATAGCATACATGTAAAAATAGCTCATTCTAAGATCTCTAGGTGCATCAAATGTGCTTCTCAAATTGGCGGTTAAAATGAAAGGTTGATAAAGCTAGCAAGTTGATCCTCACAAATAATCAGCAAATTCTAAAATATCTAAGGGTGTCAAATGATAGAAGCTTTCTGAACCATCCATTGGAATAGTTATTTTGTTTCATGGGCAAGAGAGTTTTCTTTTTAGTGATCACCTTCTCTTTGATAGCACACACGCAAAAAAATAGCTCATTCTAAGACCCCTAGGTGCATCAAATGTGCTCCTCAAATTAACGGTTAAAATGAAAGGTCAATAAAGCTAGCAAATTGTCCTCACAAAAAAAGCAGCAAATTCTAAAATATCTAAGGGTGTTAAATGTTAGAAGCTTTCATAACCATCCATTTGAATCGTTATTTTGTTTGATGGGCTAGAGGATTTTTGGTTTAGTGATCACCTTCTCTTTGATAGCACACACGCAAAAAAATAGATCATTCTAAGACCTCTAGGTGCAATGTGCTATTCAAATTGACAGTTAAAATAAAAGGTCGATAAAGCTGAGGACATTTGATGCATCTAAAGGTCTTCGAATGAGTTGATTTTTGGATTTTTTTTTTCAAAATATTTTTTTTTAAATTATTATTTTAATAGTTATTAATCAAAATTAATTGGGGGACTTAGTGATAGGTCCCCATGACAAGATTCTGTTAAGTTTTGGTCCTGAAAAAAAGGTTATCTTTTTATAGATCCAAATTAAAAGGTCAAATTGCATTTAAGTCCGGCGATTGGAAAAAAGACACATGCCTAGGAGAGTTATCATATTTATAAAATTACCACTCCGTTAACCAAAGATGCTGCTCCCTCACAATTTTGACACCAATAGCGGAATCACTATAGCTGCTACAGTGATTTCTCTGTAGCTGCTAGAGTAAAATCATTGTAGCTGCTACAATGGCTTTCATTGTGTCTGCTGCAGGGATTTCGCCGTGACTGCTACATTGAAATCACTGTAGCACTGAGTACCATTGAATAATTTGTAGTATCATTTCAAATCATTGTAGTTGCTACAGTGAAATCATTGTAGCAGTCACGTACGATAATTTTTATATCGCTGCTACAGTGATTTAAAATGATACTCACTTTTTTTAATACCATTTGCAATGATACTTAATTTTCTAAATATCATTTTGAAATGATACTCAATTTTCAAGTATCATTTTTTATATTTGAGTACCATGTTAAATCACTATAGCAGCTACAGTGATTCAATGTGGTTGCTGCAGTGATTTCAAATTGTACTCAAATATGCCAAATGATACTCAGTGCTACAGTGATTTCACTATAGCAACCACAGTGAAGAGCGTATGTAGGGACGGAGGGGGGTTCCGACAATTGCGAGGAGGGGATTCTGACGAGTGACGAGGGAGAGGATATGGAAGAGACGTTGTGTGAGGGACAGAGGTAGAACGAAATGGGTTCTGGCGAGTGGGAGGAGGGGTTGGAGGGGGTTCCAATGAGTGACGAGGGAGAGGAAATTGAATAGACAATGTATGAGGGGTGGAGGTGGGGCTGAAGGGGTTCCGACGAGTGGGAGGAGGGGTTGGAGGGGGTTCCGGCGAGTGAGAAGAAGGGTTCTAGCAAGATGAAAAGTGAGAGGATGGGTTCCGACCAATGGGCGGTGTTGGAGTAGGTTCCGACAAGTGAGGAGGGAGAGGAAAAGGAAGTGGTTGGGCACAATGATATATTTTTCAGCAAGATGAGGGCGGATGGGCACAATGATATATTTTTTATTTTAAAAAATCTTGTCATCATAACCCTTTTCAAAAGGATCGTTGTAGTGTTAAAAAGATAGGAAAAGATCAACTTTTCACCTACTTTGGTTTGGTGGACTTGTTGTAAACAAAAAAAACAAAACTATCCTCTTAGTCAAACCGATACGTTTCGTGGACCCAACACCCATTACCCCAAAATAATTTCAAAAGTGACTATTTATCCATCATGTGGGCCGTCGTGTCAGCTGTATGCTTAACTTTACATGTCCAGCAAACTCGATAACTGGAATACCATCTTTGAACTCGACATGTGGATTACTTAACAATGTCCATCCAAGTTGCCACTGCAATTTTCAACAAATGGGGACCATCACATGCCACATGACCTATAGTCATAACTCGGTAAACAAAGTGCCCAAGTTCAAAACCGACATCCCAGTTACCGATTTTAGTTAAACATGAAAAGTTAAAGCATACAGCTGACGCGGCAGCCACGAGGTGAACAAATGGCCACTTTTGAAATTTTTTTTTGATTGATGGTTATTAAAATAATATTTTTTTTAAAAATGTTGTTTTGAGAAAGAAAAACCTTGATTTTTTTTTGCATGTACTATCAATTGGAAGTTGATCATCCCTAAAAAATTAAAAAAATTTAAAAAAACCTCTAGATGCATTTTTGAACGTTAGCCGGATGCACCATAATCTCTCTCTCTCTCTCTCTCTCTCTCTCTCTCTCCTCTCTCTCCTCTCTCTCTCTCTCTCTCTCTCTCTCTCTCCTTCTCTCTCTCTCTCTCTCTCGCTCTCTCTCTCTCTCTCTCTCTCTCTCTCTCTCTCTCTCTCTCTCTCTCTCTGTGTGTGTGTGTGTGTGTGTGTGTTATAGAGAGAGAGCTGAGTTCCTATGACATGTCATAGGGAGTACCCTATGACATATGGTGAATTAGTAATGCTAGAATGTTTAGAATGTGCTGAATTTTTTTGAGGGTGATCACCTTAACTTAGATAGAATGTCCACAAAAAATCAAAGCATTCTAAAACTTGTTGGGGCATCAAATGCTAGAAGCTTTATCGCCTCCATTTTAACCGTTAAATTGAAAATCATATTTGATGTCTCTAGAAGTTTTAGAATGAGCCGATTTTTTGCGGGGGTCCTATCTAAGATAGGGTGATCATCCTCATAAAAATTCAGAACATTCTAAATATTCTAGGGTTACTAACTCACTATATGTCATAGGGTACTCCTATGACATGTCATAGGAACTCATTTCCCATTTATATATATATGGAGAGGGATACTCTTACTCATATAGTTACATATGATCCGGGCCGTCCATTAGATCCCGACGTATGATTCGGATTAGATGGGGGAGTTAAAGCAATGGTGCCCGCATTAAATACCCGTATTAAAAGCCCGCATTTAATGCGGACACCATTGCTTTAACTCTCCATCTAATCCAAAATGTACGTTGGGATCTAATGGACGGCCCGAATCATAGGTAACTATATGAGTAAGAGGCCATGAGTAAGAGTATCCCTCCCTATTTATATATATATATATATATATATATATATATATATATATATATATATATATATATATATATATATATATATATATATATATATATATAGAGAGAGAGAGAGAGAGAGAGAGAGAGAGAGAGAGAGAGAGAGAGAGAGAAATGTTACAGTGAGCTATGAGCTACGGACGGAGAAAATGAGCTACGATAATTTTGACCACCCTAGAAGTTTTGGAATTTTGTGAAAATTGGTGGGTGTGTTGTATATAATAACATGATCATCCTCACAAATTTTTAAGGAATTCCAAAAATTCTAGGGTCATCAAATGCAGAAGCAAAATTAACAGTTACTAACGGATGGTGGATAAAGCTCTTCTACCGTTTGATGACCCTAGAAGTTTTGGAATTCCTTGAAAATTGGTGAGGATGATCATGTTACCCTAGACAACACACCTATCAATTTTCACGAAATTCCAAAACTTCTAGGGTGGTCAAAATGATCATAGCTCATTTTCTCCTTCCGTAGCTCATAGCTCACTGTAACATTCATATATATATATATATATATATATATATATATATATATATATATATATATATATATATATATATATATATATATATATATATATATATATATATATATATATATATATATATATATAATATATATATATATATATATGAGAAACAAGATGCTACATTCGAAAGCAGTGTTCTTTGCTGCTTTGATAGGTCGTCGGTGGCTATCAAAGCCATAAACGATGACAAAGATCATCCGAACTCACAATCGGGATGTGCTAGAAGTCACCGGAGGTGGTCGCCGATGGTGGATATTATTGAAGGTTGCTAGATGAGGTAAGGTGATAAATGGACGGCTCACAATGAACGTAGTCACCGTAGTCCTCTATCGGTGGACAATCGACAGGTTGTGTCAGAGGAGATCATCGGTGGAGGTAATCGGAGGTTGTTGATGTTGATTCTGGCCGGAGATCACTTGTGGCGCGGCGCGTGGTGGGTTGTCAAATAAGCAAAAACACTGCTTTGAGAGATAGCGTCCCAGCCCTCTCTCTCTCTCTCTCTCTCTCTCTCTATATATATATATATATATATATATAATATATATATATATATATATATATATATATATATATATATATATATATATATATATATATATAGAGAGAGAGAGAGAGAGTAGTGATACATTGCGGCCGGGCTTAACCTGTAGCTTCCGTGCAGCGCACCCCCGTCTGATCCCGTGCAGCGCACCACGCCCGTCCGATCCCGTGCAGCGCACCACCCCCCCCCCCCCCCCCCACGTCTGTTACCATGCAGCGCACCCCCCCCCCCCCGCCCGGCTTTTGTTGTTCGATTCGATTCCCATCCGTTGGATCGATAGGAATCGAACGGACAAAATTCTTTTTCGCTGTTACTGTAGCGGCTATAGTTGTTCGGTTCGATTCCCATCCGTTGGATTGATGGGAATCGAACGGACAATAATCATTTTCGATGTTACTGTAGCCGCTACAGTAACAGCGAAAAAGAATTTTGTCCGTTCGATTCCTATCGATCCAACGGATGGGAATCGAACCGAACACAAACGCCGGAGCGGGAGGGCTGCGCTGCATGGGATCGGACGGGCGTGGTGCGCTGCACGGGATCAGACGGGGGGTGCCGCTACACTGGATCTGACGCCAAGGGCTTGCGATGCATGGAATCGGACGGACCGTAGCCCCCAGCCCGCCGGCACGGAAGCCGCAGGTTAAGCCCTGCCGCAATGTATCACTACTATATATATATATATATATATATATATATATATATATATATATAGAGAGAGAGAGAGAGAGAGAGAGAGAGAGAGAGAGAGAGAGAGAGAGAGAGAGAGGAAACGGGATATAGGCTGACAACAATTTTGCAATTGGGCTGTCAGCTGATGTGGCATTTTTTCCTCCGTCGGATGTGATCGAGATTATTTAATTCTATCTTGCCACGGGGTAGAGCGAAATCCACGCGCAACTTCCCCCTTTCTATCGTAGAGCTAGCAAAACCCACCCAGTAGATGCCGTCGTCTTCGACAAAAGCTGCACGCCGGCATGCCACGCCTCTGACTCCCCGATGCCACGCGAGACAACCAAACGTCCTTTCTCTCTCTCTCGCGTTTGATGACCGACCACCGGAGCTGTGATCTGCCGACCACCGCTGCGATGGATGCCCTCGAGATCTTGACCACCGCGACGATCTACCGACCACCGGCTGCAAGCGAGATTCCCCCACTAGCTGCCAGCGATCTTCCGACCACCGAGGCTGAGACTCTTTGATCAGGTGATCTCTCTCTCTCCATCTATCTCTCTCTCTCTCTTTCTCTTTCTCTCCTCTCTCATCGGGTAACATTGTTGGGATTTTCTAATTTCTTTTTTGCAACCAATTTTCATCATCTGATTATGTTGGTGAATTAATGGAGCTCAAATAGTCTCTCTCGCATTCGAAGCCCGACAACCGGAGCTGTGATCTGCCGACCACCGTTGCGATGGATGCCCGTGAGATCTCAACCACCCGGCTGCAAGCGAGATCCCCTCACCGACTGCCAGCGATCTCGCGACCGAGTCTGAGACCTCTTCGATCAGGTGATCTCTCTCTCTCTCTCTCTCTCTCTCCTCTCTCTCTCTCTCTCCATCTCTCTCTCTCTCTCTCATAGGTAGAGCCCACCACCACCACCACCACCCTAATAACATCGTTTGGGTTTTCTGAATTTTTTTTTGCAAGCAGTTTTCATCATCTGATTATGTTGGTGAATTAATCTCTCTCTCTCTCTCTCTCTCTCTCTCTCTCTCTCTCTCTCTCTCTCTCTCTCTCTCTCTCTCTTTCTCATCAGGTGGAACCACCACCGCCACCACCACCCTAATAACATCGTTTGGGTTTTCTGATTTTTTTTTTGCAAGCAATTTTCATCATCTGATTATGTTGGTGAATTAATCTCTCTCTCTCTCTCTCTCTCTCTCTCTCTCTCTCTCTCTCTCTTTCTCACTCTATCTAATGTTGTGAATCCTCCAATTGCAGAGAGTGCTGGACCTACTGGTGATGCACTGAAAGAAGACCCGATTTTTTTTTATGGTCTTCATGTTGTAATTTTATTTTTGAAAAATTACACCGAATTAGGGGAGTACTTTACTGAACGATGTGTTTTTATTGTTTGGTCTTTCATCTTGTATTTTTTTTTTCTAGTTTCCATGTACTGAAAGATGATTCATGTTTAATTTTTCTGGTCTTTCACCCATCACCATAGATTTGGTAGGAGGGATTGGGAAATCCATTATTCTGATAATTTTGCTAACCGGATCTCCTCGGTAATAGCTTTAAGCAGCTTGGTTGTGCTTATAAGAGCACTGATTCAGCTGCTTCTTCCAATAGAGTTACAAGCCCTGAAAGACCAGCCAGGTATTCGGAGGGTGAAGCCATTGGGAGGAATACATGGGGGCATTGAACTGCATGAAATCTGTCCTGTGGGAATTGGTTTTTCTTTGACTTCTTGTTTAGATTTACAACTTTTAGTAGTAATCAGGTTTGTTGTCGAGAGGTGCGGGCAAAAAGAGCCGCGCTTTGATGTTCCCCCTTTTACTTTCTGCCATTGTTCAAGAAACCATGCATGCCATAATGTAATGGCCCCTATGGTGCACCAAAAAATAAAGGGATGTGCTTTGGATCAACGATTCATGAATGTGGGTGATATCGACAAAGCTGATGAAGTGATGCTGCCGGGCTTCAGTTTTATCCCACGTATGAATAGATAGTTGGGTTCTATATGAAGAGGAAGATTCAGCAAAGGCTTATTTCTATTGAGCTCATCAGGCAACCAGATATCTACTGCCAATATCCAGCATGATGCAGTGACGAAAGTTAAATCCAAAAGAAACAAAAGACTACAGGCTAACTGTTTGCCAATGTATCAGGCCAAAATTTAACATAAAGGGTGATAAACAGCTGCTCATAGATATTTTAAAAGAAAAATAATTCAAGATCCAGAAGAAACGATCCAACTTCTAATAGTGGTTAACGCCCCAAACTCTGATGATACCACCAATATATGTTTATTACTACAAAGCCAATCATTCCAAGGCCCGACTCAACATTGAAATACTATCTCAATCTCGGCTCATTTACTAGTAATCCGAGTACGTGGACCTACGATAAGGCTAAGAACACAAACCTTTCTTAATAATTTACAGACTTAAGAAGCCAAGAGTCCAGTTGCCACCAATGCATAACTTTCTTAGTAATTTACTGTCTTTGTAATTTACAAACCTAACTAAGACAACCAACTGAAGCCAAGCGCACATGCATTTAAGTCTGAAGTAAAAACACAAGGCCTTGCTCAAGCTGCATTGATGCAGTACCCCTTTGCTACCTTCAACATATGAGCAGGATGCCTTTCGTCCTTTCTTGATTCTAATTGATCAACACATGAAGTTGTAAGGAGAGCCCCATGGCCTTCCAATGCAATAGCCTGCAAGAATAAACCATAAAAACACCACTTCAATACCATAAATGAAAATCAAACACTGGAGGTAGATAGATAGTTAGATATATAGATAGATAAATACTAATTATTAATAACCATTGTCCTCCCTAAAAACAATTGTATTCTGTGTTTCGTAAAAATACAAGCATCAAACGAAAAAATATTTATAGATATCAACATTCAAAATAAAAATTACTAATGATGTAGAGGATAGACTCTAATGGCTGCTCTAAAAGCAATGCAGATTTGTATATAATACCAAAACCAAACATCAAAGGAAGCCGGTTGGCTTGGTCCACCACAAACCTTGATGTTTGTGGATATTACCACATGCGTGGTGTGCAGTCCTCACAAGGTATCTAAGGGTTTGTACCACTCTTTGTATGTGTCATCACATTACTTTCTAATTACAATGACAGTAATCGAAAGTGCAAATAGTATCTCTTAAAAAAAATGAAAGTGCAAGCATTTAATTTGCTTTGGCTAAATCATTAGGTATATATTGTGGGCAAATCGTGAGAGTGAGTTTACTCTATTAGATCTACCATAACCGTTGAAAAACCCACAAGAGTTTGATCAATGCATCCATTAAAAAATACTGAACATTATTGTTTCATTTGTTTGTAGATCATCGGCAATAATC
This sequence comes from Chamaelirium japonicum, assembly GCA_947650365.1. Taxonomy (NCBI): domain Eukaryota; kingdom Viridiplantae; phylum Streptophyta; class Magnoliopsida; order Liliales; family Melanthiaceae; genus Chamaelirium; species Chamaelirium japonicum. The sequence goes on from OX393558.1 coordinate 10,860,776, forward strand.
CGTGCAATTTGGGTGCAAGCAAACCGAGCTTGCATGGTCTTTCATCTTGGCATGGTTTGCCAAAAGTATCAGTTATCAATGGACTGTGAAACAGATGAGATCAATTGGTCAAGAATCTAAGAAATAGGAGTTGATGGTTTGATCCATTAGTAATCTGCAATGGTGTGGTGGTGCCACCTGTTCAGAGAGAGAGAGAAAGAGACAGTTGATCGAAGAGGGGTCCATTAATTCACCAACAGATGAATAAAAAAACTTTAGAGGGCCTGTTAATTCACCAACACAATCAGAAAAACCCCTAGACAGCAAGTCTAGGATTCAAGCATCTAGGGTCTGCACTCTAGAAAAAACTTTAGAGGCTGGGCTCTATTAATTCACTTACACATTCTAGAGTGCAGACCCTAGACTGCTTGAATCCATCTCAAAATTGATAGAGATAGAAGATAATCAATGAAACAAGCAACAGCTCCAAACAGGGTGACAGCTCTAGCCACGCCTAGAGAGAGAGAGAGAGAGAGAGAGAGAGAGAGAGAGAGAGAGAGAGAGAGAGAGAGAGAGAGAGAGAGAGATGATACAAGAGGGTTCCATTAATTCACCAACAGAATAAAAAAAAGAAGCTTTGGATGACTCCATTAATTCACCAACATAATCAGATGATGAAAATTGCATGCAAAAAAAAAAATCAGATGATGAAGAGAGAGAGAGAGAGAGAGAGAGAGAGAGAGAGAGAGAGAGAGAGAGAGAGAGAGAGAGAGATCACCTAATCAAAGCGTCTCAGCCTTGGTGGTTGGGAGATCACTGGTAGCCGCTAGCCGGTGGGGGAATCTTGCTTGCAGCTGGTGCTACATCGCAGCGGTGGTTTGTAGATCGCAGCTTCAGTTGGCTGGCATCGATTGCGAGAGGAAGCTACGCATGGACTTCGCTCTGCCCCGTTGGTTTTTCCGTCGCCGAATGTGATCCGGGGTTACTTAATTTCATTAACCCACGGGGCAGAGCGAAATCCACCGGCAGGTCCAGCACTCTCGGAGGATTCACAACATTAGAGAGAGAGAGAGAGAGAGAGAGATAGCTCCATTAATTCACCAACATAATCAGATGATGAAAATTGCTTGCAAAAAAAAAAAAAATCAGAAACCCCAACCATGTTATTAGGGTGGGGGTGGTTCCACCTGAGAGAGAGAGAGAGAGAGAGAGAGAGAGAGAGAGAGAGAGAGAGAGAGAGATCACCTGATTGAAGAGTCTCAGACTCGGTCGGGAGATCGATGGCAGCCGGTGAGGGGATCTCGCTTGCAGCCGGTGGTCGGGATCTCGCAGGCATCCAACGCAGCAGTGGTCGGCAGATCACAGCTCCGGTTGTCGGGCTTCGAACGCGAGAGAGAGAGAGAGAGAGAGAGAGAGAGAGAGAGAGAGATGTTTGCTTTATTAATTCACCAACATAATCAGATGATGAAAATTGCTTGCAAAAAAAAAATCAGAAAACCCCAACAATATTACCTGATGAGGGAGAGAGAGATAGATAGATAGAGAGAGAGATCACCTGAACAAAGAGTCTCAGCCTCGGTGGTCGGAAGATCGCTGGCAGCTAGTGGGGGAATCTCGCTTGCAGCCGGTGGTCGGTAGATCGTAGCGGTGGTCGGGATCTCACGGGCATCCATCACAGCGGTGGTCGGCAGATCGCAGCTCCGGTGGTCGGGCAACAAACGCGAGAGAGAGAGACGTTTGCTGTCTCGCGTAGCGTCGGGAGTCGGAGGCATGGCTGTCGGCGTGCAGCTTTTGTCGGAGACGACGGCATCTGCTGGGTGGGTTTTGCTAGCTCTACGATAGAAAGGGGAAGTGGCGCGTGGATTTCGATCTACCCCGTGGTAAGATGGAATTAAATAATCCCGGATAACATCCGACGGAGGAAAAAATGCCACATCAGCTGACAGCCCAATTGCAAAATTGGCTGGCAGCCTATATCCCGTTTCCTCTATATATATATATATATATATATATATATATATATATATATATATATATATATATATATATATATATATATATATATATATATATAGGGGGCGGGAAGCCTGCATCCAGGGTGCAGCAACAACGCTGCACCTCAACCTTGTTTTACCTACCTAGAAGTTTTGGAATTGGATGAAATTTGGTGAGGGTGTTGTCTAGGGTAAGATGATCATCCTCACAAATTTTCATCAAATTCCAAAACTTCTAGGGGGGTCAGGATCGGATGACCCAGCAAATAACTCAGCACCGTTTGACGCACCTAGAGGTTTTAGAATGGGCTGATTTTTTGTAGGCATGTTGTCTATGGTATGTTGATCATCCTCACAAAAAATCAGCCAATTCAAAAACCTCTAGGTGCATCAAATGCGTTCTTCAAATCAATGGTTAAAATTGATAGTAAAAAATCGTTGATTTGAAGAGCGCATTTGATGCACCTAGAGGTTTTAGAATAGGCTGATTTTTTGTGAGGATGATCAACATACCATAGACAACATGTCTACAAAAAATCAAGCCATTCTAAAATCTCTAGGTGCTGGGTTATTAATGAATCAAAATTTGATGGGTCAGTAGATCCCGACCCTATATATATATATATATATATATATATATATATATGGGCATGCTATAATGCATCATGCGGTACGTGCGGCACTACACCGCAGTCGTCTGATGCACACATTGCGTGCATGCGATGCACGCATCGGTGCATCAGACGGCTACCATGCGGTGCCACACTTACCGCATGCCGCATTATAGCATGCCACTATATATATATATATATATATATATATATATATATATATATATATATATATATATATATATATATATATATATATATATATATATATATATATATATATATATATATATAGGGCCGATCTAGTGAGAAACTCCTTATTTGCAAAACCTTGTGCAAAACCCCCCTAGAGGTTTCAAAATTTGATAAAACTTGGTAGGCATACTACCAATGCCATGTTGATCATCCTCACAAATTTTCATCAAATTCTAAAACCTCTAGGGGCATCAAATGTTAGAAAATTTACCGACCGTTCATAAAAACCGTTAACTTGATTATCAAATTTGATACCCCTAGAGGTTTTAGAATTTGATGAAAATTTGTGAGGATGATCAACATGGCATAGGTAGTATGCCTACCAAGTTTCATCAAATTCTGAAACCTCTATGGGGGTTTCGCACAAGGTTTCGCAAATAAGGAGTTTCTTACTGGATCGACCTTCTCTCTCTCTCTCTCTCTCTCTCTCTCTCTCTCTCTCTCTCTCTCTCTATATATATATATATATATATATATATATATATATATATATATATATATATATATATATATATATGGAAATGCTTAGGTGCGGTCCACAGCCGTCCGATGCACCACTCCATGCATCGGATGCAAGCGGCCGATGCATCGGATGGCTGCAGACTGCGGACCGTAAGGAGCAGGCTACTTACCTACTCCATGGCCTAAATAGACACCACATGGCACTTTTTAATTGGGTATTTTGTGAATGTACGGTCAATCCATTATGGATAGATTAGGATTATGAAAAAAAATCCGAAGAAAAAAATCTAAATCAACCCGATCAAGTTGTAGCAAATTTAACGGTAACCTGTGCATCATAAAACTATATTTTTTTTGCATGCTAAAAATGCCACTTGGCATGTGTTTTTCTTAATTTTTTTTCTTGACAATTGTTGGGAGAGGTGAACCTAAGTTGACAAAGCCTTTAACTCCGGTTAAAAAGTACCACATGACATCCATTTAACCTATGGAGTAGGTAAGTTGCCTACTCCATGGAGTAGGTTCTCTCTCTCTCTCTCTCTCTCTCTCTCTCTCTCTCTCTCTCTCTCTCTCTATATATATATATATATATATATATATATATAGAGAGAGAGAGAGAGAGAGAGAGAGAGAGGGGTCTAACTCTGATACCAAGTCACCAATAACCTTAAGATATATGAAGACACAAAACTCCCATCCCTACGTAATGTGGTACTAACCGCTCAACGAGGAGATCAACCCAGTGAGCCCACGACCATAATAATTATACTCCTTATTCTAGATTTCGCCAGAAGTAAGTGATCATGAGAAATGATTTAAAAGAGTTTGCTTCATATGATGTAATAATTGGATACAAAGTATGAGTAAACCATAAAGACTTAAGAATTCCCTTTAAAACCAACAGCTCCCCAATTAATGTCTTCCCTACAAACCCTCCATACTTGGTCTACATTAATACATGTCCATAACACCACCCAAGTCACCAAGGGAATAAAACACCAAACTAAAAATATATGGGAGGATAAAGTATAAAGAAGAGAAATATTTTCCAAGGCTCCCACCACCTAGATCGGTAAGAGGCGGTAGCTCGATCACTGGTAATACATGAGCTGATGCGCCGCGGCGACGTTAGGGAAACCGCCATCATAGATGGCCTGGCTAGCTCCAGCACCCATTCCGATGGGACCTTGCTTGAGGGCATGCGGGCCCTGGGCGTGCATCACCGCCTGCCCAGAACCCATCTTGCTCAGTGCCAGGCTGCGCTCGTATGCCAAGAGATCGGACGCTGAGAGCCCGGGGAAGGGGGCGGCAGAAGGAGGGGGGAGAGGCGTGGAGCTTGTCCCGGGTGGAGTCGGCTTGCTGCCCCACGAGCACTGCACAGAGCGACAGAAAATAATCCAAAATTCAATTGAGAGTAAAAAGGCAAATAATCACCATGTTTCCGCAGATCAATTGAACACCTATATTGAGGTAATCAAAGGTCCAAAGCTATACAAAGAAATTAGCATGACCGCTGGGTCTTTAGCTTGAAAGGGGTATTCGCGCCAATTCGTTGAGAAAATTGACTGAAAACGACCTAAAATTCTGCTTCTAAAAGGGAAAATCACAGTAGATTATAGAAGTGCAATTGCAGTCAGTGCATACCCAACCTTTTTGGAAGGGACCAAGTGGTCAGTACATCACCTGTTAGTGTAGCGGGGCATAAGATTAGACCTAGGATTGAACTCGCCACAAGAGCGAGAGAATTGCCCAGATTTTTAATAACCCCACAAGCAGGAAGGATCGCCACTAAGACGAGAGGGACACCCGCTCTGTGTCGCTTTATTCGAACCCTTGACCAAAGCCAAGAATTGCATGTCTTACCAACTAAGCTATCAGTTGGCGACAAGCATACCGAATCTAATCTGACTCGTCCGACTCCAAAGTTAGTCAGATTGGGTCAAGACCATTATGAACCTGGATGGCATTCCAGCTGGAATAGCCCAAAACAGCATGGATCAAACTGCAGGGCTGGGCCTTGAGATCTCACCACTTCACGTATAATTCTCTACCTTACCCACCCCAATCATCTCTGGCCACCTCACTCCTCTCATCCAAAATATGACACCCTATCAACCAAATGGTCTCCATCAGGGTATGCAACGAAGGAAATATGCTCTCCAGAGCCAAGATTCTCCAGCAACCCTAATAGCCTAATCCAACTAGAGAATGAGAATAAGCCACCTTTATTGTGAGAACACTGTACCTTGATTGGTTTTCCGCAAAGAACTCGAGTATTCCCCATCTGAATAGCCAGAGCAGCCTCCGAATGGTTACTGTATCTGATGAACCCAAACCCTTTATCGCGCTGTATGCGAACCTCTTCAATCGCTCCAGCGCCAAGGGCATGGAAAATCCTGTGGAGATCAACTTGTGTGACCTGCCATTTGTTTTGATACTCAAACTCAGTAGGAATCACTGAATGAAAAATAAGAACTCTGATGACACGCGATTGATACCTTGGTAACTTTTAGGCGGATTGGACACAACTAAAAATCATTACACTATATCACTACATGGAATCCATTTGGAAAAAGAGCTTGCCTCCAAGAAGAGTAATATAATCATAAAAATGCTCGAGTGGAAATTATATACTAAAGGGTATCCCATGTTGCAGACTCAACCTCTATAAGTGTGACAAAAATTCACATTCCATGAAATTGAAGGTTTTTACAGAAAGAAGGAAGAGAGAGCAGCAGCATAATAATAATAAGAAAGAGCGCACACTTGCCTCAGGAGCAAGGTTTCCAACATAAACAGTTGTGTATTGCGGGTTATTCTCCGGACCATCATCATTTGTTGTTTCTTGACCATCTTCTGCATAAGCCAAATATACAGTTACTACAATTTATTTTAGAAGGATAATAAAGCCAAAGCAATCCTTAATGAATTGGCAGATCTTCATTTTTTTTTTCAGATAAGTTCAACAAATATTTAATCAACTAAAAAGTAAAAACCATGCAAGAAGAAGCTGCTTGATGGCCGTCAATTCCTACAAATTTATGGAACCAGAAGAACATCCAACAGCTAAGTCCTAGTGCATGTATAAATACAGCAAGATCTTTTCTTCGGCGTCTAATGTTTCCAGAGGCACCGTACAAATACAGTAAGAGCACATTAGTCAAGGAATATATTCAACCACTGCTAACCGACTCTATGATCCTATTCTTTATTCATTTGGGGGTTATACAGCATTTATTAGGTTGTAGAGACTTTCTTTGTACTTTAACCCTAAATGTAGCAACGTCAACTTCCAATTCAAAAAAACATATAAATTAATATAACACTGCCCGTGTCTAGGCAGTGTTTGCAAGCATACAAAGATGCAAAGAGATAGAGCTTTGTCTGTACCCAATTGATGCAGGAGCAAGAACTAGGATAGATCTAGGCGAGGACTAGGTTTAGTGGGAACTTGAGGGCGAGGTTTAGATAATCAAAAGTAATTTCAAATTTGAGAGTGCTCTGAAATTGCATCATGGAGGTGGTTTAAAGATTCCAAATAGTCTTCTGGCAGTTGCCTACTACTGTGACGATGCGATTTATGAGGGTTATAAGAGAAAACAAGGATTACTATAGGAAAACACATGTGTTAACTGCCATTTGTTTCTCATCCTGGAATCTTGGGAATTTGAAAGAAAAAATAAATGAATTTTCTATAGATTCTAGACTTCTAGATGAATCTACTAGGTAGACCAGAACAGAAGTAAAGTATTCAACAATCTGGAATGTAGAAATTTGATAGAAACTAACAGAAAATGAAGAAACAAGAATGTCTAGCTAAGGAAAACCAAAGGACAGTTAATAAAAGAGTTACCAGGATCTAGCACCTTAATTTTCCATGGCATTTTATCGTAGGAACTAAGTATCTAGCACCTTAATTTTCCATGGCATCACCACATGAATTGAGAAGAAAGCCTTGTCACCTTCTCGGAAAAAATATGATAAAACTAATGAAATCTATTCGTAATTCATTCGTATTCTATCGCTCCCTTCACACAGGTATATACAGACTCTCAAACCAACCCAAACCAAGTCTTGAAACTTCACCAACCCAATATGTTGATAACTAGAGCTCTTTCGAACACTTACCTATCAGACAAAGTTTAGTTACCATGTTCCACCATAGGGACCGAATGTAAGCTCAATCTGGCGCATTTTACGTATTATAGGATGAGTACCAATGGATTCTCCATACTTGGAACCTTTGCCGCCAATGGTCCCTTCAACTCCAGTGGGATTTCTGTCTGCAGTCAAGCCTCCACCACCAATATTTCCTCAGGTAGAGTCTCTGACTTTAAAGGAGCCTCTAGTGGAGATGCTGCCTACAACCGAGCTTCCACTAGTTGTTGACTTCCTCGGGCTAGTCCTTCAAGACTTCCAATTGAGTAACTTATCAGTTCATGTTGCAGTGCTCTAGACTTTTACAACCATCCATGGATTAAGAGTTCAGTAGCAAGAGGTGTATTAGTTGCTACATAAGAGGCCATTGATGTTATTTCAAGTTTTCAAGTATTACAATATTCAGTAAGTTTCCTCTTTCTCGATTGACATCTTTAATACTGATTTAGAGGCATGTGCACAAGCACACAGATAAAATATCACATTTGATATATATTTTCAGCATGCTATACTATCACATTGGATATAATATAACTTGTAACTGGTAATTGGATTCGAACTAAATATATTTAAAGATACCACATATTTTAAATAGCCTATTTAGAATTGTAATTCAAGCCTATAAGGCTACAACATTTGTGTTATTGCAACATCGATCTATCCAGTTTAGCTGATAGGTTAAAATTCATTTTGGTAGGCTTCTTACACATTTTATGCATGTTTTGATAACTTTTATAATTAATGTTTTTTTCTAAAATATGCTCCTTACTTCAATCAGATGCGTGCCTTTAGTTACGCCTAGGTTCTAAGAGACCTTTGCCCCTCATGTGTGCGTTGAGCCTTTCAAAACACTAGATAAATGTAGGAAAACTGAAATTGTAAGGTTTCTACAAAGAAGTGGAGAAACTTAGATACATTTTTACAGTGAAAATCCTTTCCCTCCCTGTCCATATAACTGAAAGTTCTCGAAGATGCATTTAAATAAAAATTTTGAATCTGACCAAATTGTGATTTATAACGTACTAATTCATTATTCATGCTCCCAATTCCTTATGTTGATTGGAAATTGTCTTGCTTTACACGATATATGTTATGATGATGTGCTCGATGACTGAAGATATAATAGGATCCTATATTTGGAAGACCAAAAAAAGAAGTGTCTAGCCATATAGTCTAGATCAACCCTAGGGTTTGATCCACAAGGGTGAAGGCCCGTAGTTACAATCCAAAAAGGCAACTAAGCCCATCGTCTAGGGTTGAGTCCACAACCAAACGAGAACTAAAGAGAAGGGGAAATAACAAAGAAAAGATGATAGAACAGGAGAGTATTCATATGTTTAATACATGCTTAATATCATATGACCCTTAAATTGTTTGAAAAAGTCGACTCCATACATGTTCACTAAGAAATCTAGATAGTAAGACTCTAAAATCCCATTAGAAAATAAAGGGTAAATTACACATATACCCCCTAGTATTTTCACTGATTATCACTTTAACCCCCTCATCTTTAAGACCCTACAAATGCCCTTGATTCCTTGCACAAACACCTCCTCTGAGTGCCCCTTCAGAGTGGGTGTTTGTCATATTCTTTCAAACTATATGGTTTTAAACATAAGGGGACGAAAGTGATAATCGGTCAAATTACAAGGTGTCTGTGTAATTTCCCCTAAAATAAATAAGAAAAGATTCTCCAAATGGAGAGGAAAAAAAGAATTTGGTCCATTCCACCAAGGGCTGATGATATCTCCATTAACTTTGGAGACCTCACATTGTATGGGCTCTATCACTAATTAAGTTGACCATACTTGACTAAAGGCCCACCAGAAAAAACCAAATCTTGACCATCCATCAACTAAAGCCCACCAAAAAAAACCAAATCTAAAAGCCCTCTAAATGTTTTTTAAAAAAAAACTCTAAAAGGTGAGAACGCCAATAAATAAACTCTAAAAGGTGAGAACGTCAATAAATAAAATAAAGTAAAGCAAAGCAAAATGGGCTATAATTTATATTATTAAAATGATATAGTATTTAAAACTAGAACACGTCCTAATCCTACAATCAAATGGATCTCATCAGCATGCTAGGCTTTTTAAACGTTGTAATGCTAAACGGTTGCAAACACTTATGACACTTGGAAATAAGTAAACTGCACATTAAAAACATGGGATTGAACTAAAGGGAGAACGATTTTGTTCCAATCTCCTTAAAGAGGTTGTAGCATCACCCTCTCTCTCATTGGTCCATTTCAAGGGCATGTATGTCGTTTTGCACTATCATCATGGTGACATGACCAAAAGCCCTCGATATGGACCAATTAAAGAGAGGGTGATGCTCCAACCTCTTTAAAGAGGTTGGAACAAAATCGTTCCCAACTAAAGGCATCTGAAAGATTTAAGCACAGCGCTTCCTAAAAAGAAAAACGGAGGGCGTGTGCCCTGTAGTTTTGAATGTACAAGCAAACAAGCAAGGGCTAAGTTGCGCGAAAGCCGTTGCTATTAGCGCGCATCCGTTTGATTGCAGGCCTAGCACCAACTCTCTGCAAGTTTTCTTAAAGTTGCAGGGTGTCTCCGGGTCAGCTGAACAGAGATTCTTAAAAAATCCTCCACTGTTGTGGCATTGTCGATTCTGAAACCAGTGTTGCCATTGATATCAAATACATGCGTATTCACTTTATAATTGATTGACAGAGAGGTCAACTATATTCAAATATTTTGAATTAATTGAAACTATAACTAAAAGATAAAATGAAGGCACTCTGATGTTTTTAGTATTGCCCACCCTACATTAATATCCATTATCAGAAAGATATAATTTTAGAACTATTGAAGTCTTGCTAGTTCTGCGACACTCTTTGAATCTGAATTTGTCGGGGTCTAACGAAAGATATAATTTTATAACAAGAACCTGTTGATCCATTTGCTAGTTCCGCGACACTCTTTGAATCTGAATTTTGTTTGTCCTCGGTAGCACCAGCCCCTTTAGTCGCCCAGTTGCAACGGATTTGCCTACTGCCAAGCCACTTACCTGCAAGGTGAAAACAGGCAACACCAGCATCAAGTTTGCTGTCATCAAAAAAAATTAACTAACCAATAAACGAACATATCATATCTTTTTTCCATGACTTTGTATATGTTGAATACATAACATGCAGGCATAACTTAATTAGATCAGTAGAAAAAGATGAAGAAAGACCTTAGCATTATAGCACATATGGCAAAGCAATGCTTCAAGCGCACACAAACAACTGAACAGGTACGTTTTACAAGGCAGATAATACGATAGTCTACAGATCTAACAATATCAAAAGTTGCTAGTAGCTAGGTCGAGCATTGAGATACGGTCGAAACTATTAAGCATGTGACAAGAGACCAATGTAACCCAACAAGAAAGATGAGCACCATACGTTGAATATACAAATGCAACATACCAGTTAAGTCATTAATGGCACTTTGTGCTTCCTGACAAAAGAATAATGAAAATAAGATACTAAATAAAAAAGCAAATTCAGTATATAAAAATTCTAGATTAACAACTGACTAGTCACTTAAGTGACTTCACCTGTTGATTCCGAAAAGAAACAAAACCAAACCCTCTTGAACGTCCAGTCTTCTGATCCCACATAACCTTAGCATCTCTGGAAAGAAACTATAGTTTGAGCGATCTCAAATTTGCTACAAGAGAATACGCAAATGCCTTAATTTTCAGGCAGTCAAAGGTTTCAACTTTCAAGTAATTAATATGATACATCCAGCCAAAAAAATACACATAACCATCACTAAATAAGAAAATATACAACAAATATTCTATAGCATATCTAATACAGATTTGGAAGGACATGAAGCTTACGAAATGCTGGGAAATATAGAGAAGGAACTAAACAAGACAGCATCTGTGACCTCAGGGCTAAGATCACCAACAAAAATGTTGTAATGCGCTGCATTAAGAAAAATGACAGTCAGGCGATTCATAGATATATTTCAAGGACACGGCACACTAAGATTGCATTGTAGAAAAATCAAAGGAAAGAGAGTTCAAGTGAACCTGATGTGTTCTCCCTCTGTCCACTGGCATATGCCCAATTAACTTTAAGAGGTTGGCCAAACCTGCAAATGTACATTGTAGAAACATGAGGGGATAAAAAAACATAGCAAAGAAAGAAAAAATGCAAGCATATGTTTGACTTACAGATGCCTTCCATGGAGTGAAAAAATAGCAAGTGCAGCTGATCTGCGGTCGAAATAGTCAACAAAACCATAGGATGACTGCACAATCCAAGTCAATAATGATTACCACTTAATGATAAGCAATGTGACACCAGTGAGATAACAATCGAAGAGCCATAGATTTGTGCCTAAAAACTATATGAAAGCAATTTCATGAGTTATTTCAATATTCAAAACTCTTGATTGTTCTACAAATAAGCAAACAAGTTGAACCAAAAGGCAACATATTGAATAGGAAAGGAGAAAAAAGGACATGGGGTAGTGTGGGTGCAATAGCCAATGAACGTTGCAGCTGCACAAATGAGACATACACTAATATGATATGTATCTGATCATGTGCTACTATGCTATTACATTAAGATACTTGGGCAATAATAAGTACTTGCATTCCTTCCCACTTAATTTAAAAATTCAAATAATTTTGGATGCGATTATACTTTATATAGTATGGTTTGATGTTATCCGCTTTTTCTATAAGTCAAGCTGTCATGCACAAATAAATGAAATTTAAAACACAAGTAGCATGAACTAAGATGCATGATCTTCTTTTAGCAGATTAACTCTATAATGTGAATGGTTCTTGTGGGTGTAAAAACGAAAACAACCCTAGCCGTAGACATGGTTCAACTAGAATCAAACACATTGATAAACATAGATTAACCACAGGGGTGACCCATCAAAGGATGCATGTGTTAATTAGAAGGGTTAGCCCAAACCAATGCATTAGGCCAACCCGCTGCCATAGCAGGTAGCATTGTTACCAAGTCAGAAGTCGGAAAAATCGAAAAAGTGTTGGGAAACAAAATTTTACAATATTTTTTTTTAACAATATATAATGGGATTAGAACGTGATTAATTGGGGTTAAACAAGAAAATCGTGATTTTTTTCAGAAAATTAAGACTTTTTCAAAATAAAAACGAGAAAGGGTTGCATAGGGAGCATTTACTAAATAAATTGTGTTTTAATCGCGACTTATTTAAAAAATCGAAGTTTTTGTTAATAGAGGTATGAACAAGCCCTTGACAGACCGAACAAAGGAAGGAAATGCATAATCCAAGTGACTGTCATAGTGGAATGGATTAGTGGGGTCGGGATTCTATGGTCATCAGATCCAACTCAGAACATCATAAAGATGGCTCGCAATGGAACTTGGACTGACTCGACCAGACCAAACACAAAATATGGCCACACCTCCAAAGGCTAGAATGCGCAAATAACAAGAGCAACAATCGATGCTGCTCATCTTCATGATTGAAGGCTATGTTTCACAAACGGTTGAGGGGCTAGTGCCACGAATATTGCCACAATCCATAACGGTCGAGTGGATCGTGCATGAAATAAACAAGATCTGCAGAACGGATGATACCAATGTTATGAAGTGCGATGTGGGATCACATAACCCTACATATGCGATTGTGCGATCACATATCCCTTTCGTGCATTTCTTTAATGAAAAATTTGAAGAAAAAGCTCAAAACCCTACAAAAAACTAGAAAAATAAAAGTGGGGTAATATATAGAGTGGAAATGAAAAAAAAAATCTTTGAGGTCACACATTGAGTTATGCGAACACACAATGAGTCGTTCTACCGCACACCTCCAACGACCATAAACTAGCAAATGTGCGGTCGCACATTCCTATGCACGTGTGGTGTTCGCACAATCATTTTAATGGTTGGACACCGCATATGCAATTATGCGGCTTTATTTGACAACATTGGACAACACAAGTCTCGCTAGAACAAGGAGATATCAGGAGTGTTCTTATAGCCATTACTGCTTACCTTAAGGGGGACGAGCTATAAAAAAGCCCCCCCATGTGAAAAAAGAGAGAATTAGTAATCCATTGGGAAAGGGTCTATGTAACTTTTTCTTCTTAACTCTCTTTCTCTCTCTCTCTCTCTGAACCTACCTTATTTGGTTACCATGCCTCAAGTTTTGAGAATTGGAGGTTTTTTATCAGACATCTTTTGTGATGGTGACAAATAAGCATATCAAGTAATCAACACTAGATCCCAACTTGCGGTTGGAGCCTCGAACCAATACGAACCAACAACTCAGCAAGGTCTGTACACCGTGCACATACCCCACCTACAGTGCCAGTAGCTGGGCTAGAGGAGCACAAACCTTGCCTCCAGGGCCACCGACAGAGCTGGAGGGGGGGCCTAGTAGCAATGGTTGATTCGATCCAATACAACACATATAGAGCCCATGTGTTGCGAAAACGGGACTCAACGACTCCAAGCCCAAGCGGCCCAAAGCAAGGGTCAAGGAGAGTCCACGCAAGGACATTGGGAGCTCGGTAGATTTGCTATTTCTGAAAGCCTATTTAGATGCAACTATCTTAAGGAAAGACTAACTTTGTGATGTATGGGTTCACTTGAGAAGAGGTCAATGTGGCTGGAGAGGTAACTCTTCGGTGGCAGCATGTCCCGTGACCAAGATGGTGACATCCCTCATCGTGAACAAGTCACCATACAATGCCATCAATATCCTAGTCTTTCCAAAGATAGATACCAAGAGTGGGTACCATGATCCGAGTTTCGCAAGGCGACAAGTGGAACTATGAAGCACGGATACTTCAAAATACATGACGTACCCGTACCGGATACGTATCGGACACGGATACGGCCCGGATACGGCTCGGATACGTGTCCGATACGTTTCGGGCGTATCTTGGATTTAAAAATGCCAAGATACGGCTGGGATACGGCCCGGATACGGGAGGGATACGGCGGGATACGGGCCGGATACAGGAGGGATACGGCTGACCGGTTTGGGCTTGGGTTATCGAGTTTGGGTTTGGTTAAAAGTTAAACTCAAACTCAAACCCAAATCCAAACCCAAACCCACTGTCCCACACTAAAAGATTTAAGGATAAATTGCACAAAGACCCCTATAGTTTGACCGATTATCACTTACTCCCCCTCATATTTAAAACCCTACAAATGCCCCCCTGGAGGCGGTGCAAGTGATATGTTTTTCAAACTGTAGGGGTTCTATGTGTAATTTACCCAAAATTTAACCCCACCCCACCCTGTTTTCTGGATCAAGCGAGAAGAGAGGGAGAGCAGAGAGGCAGGCGTCCGCCCGCGCCCGTCGTCTGTTGTTCGCCGTCGCCTGCCTGATTGCAGTCGTCCGCCGTCCGTGCCAAACTACAGTCGTTAGCTGCCCATCTGTCGCCCAACTACAGTCGCCCACCGTCCCCCCGCACCCGTCCGCTGCCCGATTGCAGACGTCCGTTGTTCGCCCGTCTCTCTCCCTCACAGCCCCATATCTCTCTCTCCCTCCCTCTCTCTCTCTCTCTCCCTCTCTCTCTTTCTCTTTCTCACTCTCCCTCACAGCCCCATTTGCAGGCTTTCTAACCTGCCGTCAGGATCTGCAGATATGCAATAAGATCGATAAAAAACAGTGATAAAATATTAGCCAATTATGAAAAATTTATTAAATTTTTTCAAAAAACAGTGATAAATTATAGTAATTAATATTTTGTTTATATTGAATATGCAACAACCTGTGCTTCTATATTGAATATGTTCTTTATGATGCATTCTATCAATTAATAATTCTATAAATTCATAATTTAGTATTTTATTTAAAATAAATATTTAAAAAATAATAATTTATTGTCGTATCCTTAGCCGTACTCGTATCCTACTTTTTTAAGATTTGTCGTATCGCCGTACCCGTATCCCGTATCCGTATCCGTGCTTCTTAGAGTGGAAGACTTCCTTTAAGACAAATGACGAACTCAATGAGTTGTTAGTCATGCTTTCAGACTGACCAATGCACGTAGTACTTTTATGACAAAGATGGCATATGTGTAACATGTGTTACGTCCTTTTATTCGGTATTTACTCGTCGTGTATTTTGGCGTTATCCAAATTATAGCAAGGCCAGGGAGGACAGCCTTATTTATCTTAGTTGAATCCTTGCGGTCTTACGCCATGAGAAACTCTATACCAACTTGACGAAGGGTACCGTCATGAGTTCTCGAGTGATTTTTCTTGATTTTGTTGTTTCGGTTGATGGAATTGCAACAAACCCTAAGAAAGTCCGACCATCAGAGAATGGGCTGAACCTTCAAATATTCATGAGGCAAAGAGTTTTCACGAACTTGCGACATTTATCGAAGCTTCATTAGGGGATTTAGTATCGGCATATTTCTCATCACAATGGCCTTGAGAAATGAGACCTTTATGGACTAAAATTGTAGCTCGAGTGTTCCTAGATATGCATGGCAGGCAAGATGAATTACATGTTTGTGAATTATATGCATGGCAGACAATTGGCACTGTAACTCGATGCAACAAGGCATCTAGCACTTCCCCAGTAGCAAAATTTTCTTTAGGGAAGTTGCTAGATTGCATGATCTACCAAAGACCATTGTTTCTGAGCGAGATATGGAGTTTGTTAGTTATTTCTGGAAAAAATAATTGGAAAATACTTAACACTAAACTCCAACTTTCTACATCATATCATCCTCAGACTAATGGTCATATTGGGGAGGACCACCTTATTTATCTTAGTTGAATCCTTGCGGTCTTACGCCATGAGAAACTCTATACCAACATGACGAAGGGTACCTTCATGAGTTCTCGGGTGATTTTTCTTGATTTTGTTGTTTCGGTTGATGGGGTTGCAACAAACCCTGAGAAAGTCCGACCATCAGAGAATGGACTGAACCTTCAAATATTCATGAGGCAAAGAGTTTTCACAAACTAGTGACATTTATCGAAGCTTCATTAGGGGATTTAGTATCGGCATATTTCTCATCACAATGGCCTTGAGAATGAGACATTTATGGACTAAAACTATAGATCGAGCATTCCTAGATATGCATGGCAGGTAAGATGAATTGCTTGTTTGTGAATTACATGTTTGTGAATTATATGCATGGCAGACAATTGGCACTGTAAATCGATGCAACAAGGCATCTGGCACTTCCACAGTTGCAAAATTTTTTTTAGGGAAGTTGCTAGATAGCATGATCTACCAAAGACCATTGTTTCTGAGCGAGATATGGAGTTTGTTAGTTATTTCTGGAAAAAATAATTGGAAAATACTTAACACTAAACTCCAACTTTCTACATCATATCATCCTCAGACTGATGGTCATATTGGGGTGGGTGGGTTGTTAATCGGAGTTTAGGTTATCATTTGAGCTGTTTAGTTGGTGAGCATCTGGGAGTTGGGATCAATGTCTTCCTATAGTAGAAATTGCATTTAGTAGTTCAGTGAATTGATCTACCAATCCGAGTCCTTCGGAAATTGTCACTATCTATAATCCTCGGCTATGCTATCAAAGTCGGGACTAGTCGGCGACTAGTCCCCGACTAGTCCCTGGGCGGCATTCTGCCGACCGATTAATTTTGATTCCGTCATTGCTGGGCGGAATCCCGACTAGACCCGACTAGCCCGACTAGTCCCCGACTAACGACTGCCGACTAGTCCCCAGGCAGCATTTTGCAAGCAAATTTTTTTTTTGAAAGGAGTCTTTGCAAGCAATTTTATTTGGATTTTTTTACATTGGCTCAAAGTCTTGAGTCGCAAGACTCACAACTATGGCTCTTCCCTGTAATCATCTGTTGAGCACCTGAGAATCTCAAATAAAAACATAGACAAATAATTAGTTTATTTGTTGATATCCATATAACCCTATAATCAAAATTGGGGTTGTTCACTGATTAAACATCATCAAACAAATATTATGATGAATTCTTAGTTCTGAGTCTTTTGACATGAGCATGAAGCCAATACAACTGTGTTCTGTTAGACTGTTACTTATGTATTTATACCCATGCTGTGAAGTGTGAAGGTATGTATTGTTATTAACCGACTAATATCATATACTTATTGACATTTATGCTAGTTCATATATCATATATGGGAGGGGGGAGGGGTTAGAATAAGTTTTGGCCGACTAGTCCCGAATTAGTCCCGACTAGTCCCGACTAGTCCTAGTCGGCCCTTGGCCGACTAGGGCCGATTAGGGCCGACTACCGACTTTGACTGCATAGATCCTAGGAAACCCATAGATCTCATTCCATTTCCCCTTGCTTCTAGGATTAACGAGTATGCAGATTCATTTGCCAGGCACATTCATGACTTGCATGCTGAAATTAAATGAAAAATTAATATGAGTAGTGACAATTATAACACTGCCAAATGTTCACCGTAGGTTCAGGAATTTCAAGAAGGAAATACGGTCATGGTTAAGGTTCGACCTAAAAGAGTTCCAAAGGGTGCCTTGAGAAAGTTGGATGCAAGAAATATGGTTCCTTTCAAGGAGCTTTGCAGCATCAGTACTAACGCTTATGCCTTGGGCCTTCCTCTATACATGGGAATAAACCATGCATTCAGTGTTACAGACCTTGCGCGTTATAATGTGCATGAGGAACACATTGTTTCTTCATCAACAAATGCACCCACTACCCCATCTGAGACTTTTGCTTCGCCTACAATGCTACACATCCTAACTTTACCACCACCTCCACCATTACCAAAGAAGCGGGAAGTTGAAAATATTCTTGATGATTCCACTAGCTCCAGACAATATCAAAAGTTCTTGGTCAAGTCATGCCTACTTCAAACAATAGTTGGATCACCAAGGAGGAGTTGCTGAAGTTCAACCTGGACCTCTTCGAGCACATGGGTTTTTATTCTCCATGGGAGAATTTTTCCAAGCCAGGAAGGGTTGATGGAGATCAAGATGCAGATTTTGCTATTGGAGTCCATAGAGGATTCAGGGACTTATTGCCAAAGACATCGCGGGACATGATCGTGACACATTTGGGAGCTTCTACATGCAGTTTTTCTATTTTATTTCATGTTTTCTTTATGTTTTTAGGTTTTATTTGTGTTATTGGGCTATACCATGTTATTGGGCTATACATGATCGTGACAACTCTTTATTTTTATTTGGACCTTTAATGGGTCAAGTTGTTTTGTAAGCCCAATAGGAATGTAAATAACCTAAAGATAATAAGAGGGACCAACATTGGAAGTTGGATGGCAGGACTCCCCTCACCTTAACAAAATCCCTTCCAGTTTGATCATAAATAACCCTCCATCATCCCTAGACCTTCCACCCACTATACCAAAACTCGGTCTAACTCGACTCAACTCGCCAGGGTTGACTCCACTAGGTCGAAAATCGAGACGACTCAGTTGGAAACTCGGACCAATCACTACTCTGGCTGTGACTCAGGCCGACTCGGGTTGAGTCGGTCCAAATCAGGAGCTACTTGGACTATTTACTATTTTGAAATTTGAAAAAAAAAACATATATATATATATAATTATATATAATTACCGAGTTGAGTTTTCGAGTTACTCGACTCCGTGAATTTTCGAGTCAAGTTCGAGTTTCGGGTTTTTGAACATTGCTTCCATCATCAAGAGTCCCAAAAGTTAAAACCAGATAGAAGCCCAATTTCGAAGAATTCCAGTTCTGCAATGTGCAATCCAGTCTCGAAATCTAACAATTCTTTGATATTTACACATCCAACGGACCAATTAGCATGAAACTTTTGCCATACCACCATAACACTTAGACCTACACCCCCACCAAGTTTCATCACAATTCAAACAATGAAACTAGATCAAACCCTAGTTTACTTGCTTGTTGCCCTAAAATTAGCCACAATGTGCAAAGGCTTCAATATAGAAATAAAAGAAATTCTTTGACGTATTCCTGTTGTGACCTATCCAGGCACAGCACAAACAACGTCGAGGAACTTGGAGGATCTTTTGTGTTGAAGATACATTCAATCAAACATATGAGGATCTTCAAAGGGGAGTTTTATAATATTGGTCTATTTCCAACTTGAACATCTCGAAGCTTTTTTTATATCTATGGTAAAATTCATAATCTTCATTGCTTACGAAATTAAATCTCTATCCTTTGCTTCTCTCTCTTGGGTTTTTGGTAAATATGGTTGTTCTCTACCGCCACTGCTAAACATCAAATCCTAATTTTGCAAATCATATAATTAGATTGGCCGAAGGAATAAGCTGTTGTTGCACCATCACATATAGGTTTTAGGTATTTTGGTTTTATTATTGTTTGCATCTCATAGCATTCTAGTAGTCCATTATTAGATTTTCATGCATCACACCATAACCAAAAATTAGAAAATAGATAAGAACCTATATCTTGTACTCTCTTGGTCCATATTTGGTGGGATGATATCAAAGAAATGGTACTACTTATCTAGAAAGCATGGACACTTCCCTAGTGGTATACGCTGTCCATTTTTTTTACCGGATACTTCTTTGAAATGTAATGTTCATTTTAAAGTCACATGTGGACGCATTTACTGACATGGCATTGTCAGAAGTGTAAAAAATATGGGGTTTTTCATAAATTAGGAAAGTTTATTGGGTCTCTTAAATCTGAATTATTTAATAGGCTTTTTATTAAGAAAGAGGGGCTTAAAAAACAAAATAAAAATCTATAGTCAGTTTTTGTAACCAGTAGGTTTCTTTTGGGGAAAAAAAAAGCATTTTTAAAAAAATAAAATTTGGTATGGGAGGATTCGAACCCTCATTCTCACATATCGAGGGTGGGTCAAATAGAAATGAGACCCTTTTTTTCCTTTCTTGGAGGGTTTTTTTTTATTAAATTTATGGATTTTGAATGAGACATAATAGATGTAAATTTTGTAATCATATTTTGTTAGGAATTTATAATATTTATAATTTATTTCATTATTTTTTTCATGCATATCAATTTTATGTCTTAGACGTCTGGTCTTCATATCAGTACTGTATATATAACGAACTGGACTTATGACACAAACCAGAAAATAACCATTGCTACCCCCCCTATATTGAGTCAAGCATGTTAGGGGGGTTTTAGTCTTTTCAAACGAAAATTAAAACTTCAAGCAGAAAAAAGGGGAATCACGAATGAAGAAAACTTGCATGATTCACATCTCATTCAAGTAGCCACCCCCCCCCCCCCCCCAAACACACACACACACAACTCTCTCTCTCTCTCTCTCTCTCTCTCTCTCTCTCTATATATATATATATATATATATATATATTGCAAACACACACATTTACACTCCTCTTCACACACATGCATGGCATGTTCTTACCACTTGCTTTCGATAAATCAATTATAATCTTTTGTTATTAAACATAATAAATTATTAACAATATATATTAATTTTTCCGATTGTGTTTGCGTCTCTTTTTTCGATATTGGGGTGTGACCATTCGTATCCATGCTTCCTTTGTATTCATGGAGAAGATCCACTCATTATATTTTTGAACCTGTAAAATCTCCCCGTGTTGCACAAGTCCCAGACCAACCAATTGGGGACGGTGGAAAATTTGTTCAGCAAGAATTGTAATGATGTTGTATTTCTTGGTGTGTACACCATAACCACAAACTAAACATGAACACTGAATTGGTGTGCAATAAAAGGCAAATGAATTTCACAAATTAAGTCACTTAGCAATTGATTAAATACATCTGTGCAGGCTAACGTAATGGAGCTACTACAGCCACTCTAAGTTTCAATAATGGCATTTCGGATAGCAAGATATAAACAGTTCAAATTTCGTAGTTTCACCATCTCTGTACAACGTTTTAAACTCATCGAAAGACCAAGATGTTCAAATAGAAGCACATAACTGGGAAAACAACCTTTTCTTTCCTGATAAGTTTGCATCCTTCAACAGGACCGCAACTACTGAAAACCTCTTGAAGCAGTGCTTCAGTAGCCTGAATATGAACATTGCCCACATACCTGCACTCCTCAGAAAGCATTTCACAGGAAAGATAATGAGCACCACGAATAAATACAAGGCAGATGGAAGATAATTGCCATTGTGATGTTAATCAGATGATTTCAAAATTTTCGTGGGAAACTAAAAATTAAAAAGTGGGCATTAATCTGAACTGAGATAAGTGTAAAACTTCCCATTGAAACAGCAATTACGTGATAGTCCTTTGAGGGAAATGATATAAAGAAAGAGATTCATAAGTAAACCAATAGCCAAGGTGATGGCGTGAAATTATTGTTGGATCTTGCAATGTGTTAAAAGTAGACAACTAGCACACAACACGTAGCTAAAAAAAGAAACAAAACAAAAAAGTAATAAAAGAAGGGAAAAAATAAAATGTCCTAGACACTCACACACTGCGGCATGTACTCGAATCAAATCCAGGAGGCAGATTCCCACTTAGGATCGGCTCTATCTGCAAAATAGAAGTGTAAAAGAACAAGAAAAAGGAATAAAACAGCCCCCAGCTATTGAAAAACTACCCACGTGAAAAATAAAATACAACCAAGCCTTAACATCTGGCAGAAAGTACATTAAACCGTAGTTAGAAAAAAAAAACAAAAACAGTAGCACACTCCACGGTAAAACTTATAATTATTCCCTAATCTCAAGATCCTGAAAAAATGGAAACAAATTTACTACACAAAGAGTGGAACCAAATTTACTATGGCCAACCAGCATATTCGTCCTGGAATCAGATTCCCTAAAACATTAGGGGCGAGCACACAAAACAAATAGAAGGAATCAAGCTAACTCACAAGAAAGGAAGCTAAGCGATGGGAATTAAAAAGGAATGAAAAATCGAGATTTTTTGCGAAATCCCAGGATACTGAAACGAAAGATCGTATACAGAAATTTACCGAAATAAGCCAAAATTTTCTACCTGTGCACAGATATCCCAAAATGGCTGTGCGATATTTCGCAAAATTTTGCCGAAATATCTCAGTTTTCTGGGATTCCGATACTTGACCGGAATTCAAAATTTGATTCATTGATGAGCTCTAAGTGAGCATCATGAATTGATAATCCAATAATGCTTTTCTTTATCATCATGAATAGAAGGACAAACATCTTCATGGGCTAATTCATCAAAAGTATTAGTATAAAATCTAGTACTTTAGCAATAATCTTACATAGAGAAATTTCTATATGGAATAATCCAAATCACAGAAACCAATTGCGACATCATTTATCTATCCAGATTCCACAACAGACAAGTCCTCAAACAAGGATCATATGAAAACAGCTTGCTGACACAAAAAAAACGTAAATGTGACATCCCTGAACCCCAAACCCAAAAACCCTAAAATTCAGAAATAAACAACAAGGGATACCCTAAACATACACAGCCATCATCATAAAGCAAGAACCTGCTAAAAAAAAACCTCGACGAAAGAAAGCAACCAGCCAAAAACCCTAATTTGGGAGGTTGGACATCTCGTCGATTCAAAACCCTAATCGTCAGATTGGAGCCACCATCACAAATGAAAAAAAAAAAAGCCCAAGACAAACGCAGCACAAAAGTCCCAAGACGGAAATTAGGAAGGGAGGGAGACGGATCCGACACCTGTTGGGTAGGGGCGGCTAAGAGGCCCGGGTGCGGGTAGAGGGCCTGCTGCTGCTGCTGGAGTAGAGCTTGCTGCATCAAAGCCTGCTGCTTTAACCTCTGCTGCTGCTGCTGCTGCATTTTCTAGAGTTTTGGGGGAAAGAAGAAGAATCCGATCGGATCGAAGAGGGTTAAGGTTGGGTTTACGGAGAGAGAGAGAGAGAGAGAGAGAGAGAGAGTGAGAGAGAATAAGAAAAAAAAATGGAAAAAAACCTAAAAGACCTGAAATTGAGGGAAAAGGATGGATAGTGAGAGAGCGAGAGAGAGAGAGAGAGAGAGAGAGAGAGAGAGAAACCTTGCCATTTGGGAATCGAATTGGGAATCGAAATGATTCTTTGTTGAATCTCAGTTTTTCGCTTCCGAGAGTACTGATATTGGGAAACGCTTGTGCGGAGAGACATTTTTTTTTAAAGATGGACCTCATGATCACATGACATGTTAGTGCTTAGATCATAGGCCAAGATTCCAACCATACCTCACCGATAATATTGCCACACAGAACACATATAAACCTACCATAAAGCCAAAGCCAAGAGAGAAACCTGCCACAATGATAGAAGGAAGATCAAGAGATTCCATTATAAATTTACACGACCTACCAAATAAGGGACAAGCACTCTGCTATTGGGATGCGGCCTCAGTCGAGACAGATATTTGGGTTTGCGAGGAAGTGTGGTGTTGATTTTAAGCAGCTAGTCCTTTTCCTAAAAGTTCTTGTGCTTGGGGAGATGTCAAATGTCAAACGGAAACAGGACAATCTAAACTTGGACCAACGAATTGGATACAATTGGACCAAGCTCGACCGAAGAAACTAACTTTGGGAATGCGGAGGTCAAGTCTAATTAACCAAGTAAAGAGTGGGTGAAGGTTACTTGAATTTTTTTTAGAGAGAGAATGCTACTCTTGAACTCGGGACCATTTATATGTGGCCCATCCTCTCAATTCATCGTGTCTAACATAATGGCGGCTCACTAGAATTAGAAGTTCACTAATTTGAGCCATGAGGAGACATAATCCAGGGGCGGACCTACATTAGGCCCTGGTGGGCTCAACCCCCCCCCCCCCCCTTCACTTTGTTAAAAATCATGGGTAGTTAAGCTTCATACATGAGCAAAGCTATTGAAGCAACCCTATAGCCAACCCGAACACAAACCAGGTGGCTGTTGGCTATTGGGCAACACTAATAATTGAAAAGCCAATGAGGCAAGTTGGTGATGGGGTTGGCTGTTAAGTTGGTTGAATAGCATCTCTCTTTGTACACACTCCCATAAGAGTTTTTTTTTTTTTGGTGGGAACATTACCCTTCAAAAGGGCAAAGCCTTAGAATTAGCGTCTACGTTGGCGCAAGAATCCATCAGTGCTCATGTCGCGCCCGGCTAACTCTATTATCGGCCTAGGAAAGTCTTCAATCCAATATTGAGAGTGTCTTGAGTTTCGTCCCCTAGTGGCCAACCAGTCTGCAACCTCGTTGAATGAGAGCACGGCAGTCTTCCAAAATCGGATCAAGATCTTCATCAGAATACAAGAGTTGAATAGTGGAAAGAGAGTCTCCTTTGATCCATAAGGCCGCCGTAGGGAACCTTTTGTTTGCCTCCTGCAGACTAGCCCAAAGTCCCGATCCTTCTGCCATCTGTACCAAAAATAAAGACAAAGTAGTAGCACCCATACACAAAATGTTATCATGGGAGTTCTGAATAACAAAACTTGCTCCCGCCCATTGAGAGTGATGATCAAGAGCACCATCAAAGTTTAACTTGAGTTCATGAGGCAAGGGACCAAAACACAACGAGGGTGGATGCTTCATCAGGGGGGTTGTTCTAGTGACTGCATCAACAAATTTGTTAGCATGATGAAACTCCCCAAATTCATTACAAAGTTTCTTATAAGTCAATTGTGCACTATCATTGGCCAACTCATAAATAGCTTTGTTCCTAGCCTTCCAGATGTTTCAAACTGCAAAGCACACAATAAGAGTATTGGTATTCATACGGAAAGCTTTTACCTAATCTCTCATAGAATGACAACTCATCCTTTCTTTGGAAGGAGATGTGGCTTCCAGTCACAGCGTCCCTTTACTTGGGCTGAGTGAGATTCACCGAATAGGCCCGAGTGTAATGAACAATTGTGATTACGACACATCATTTTATATGAGAGATTAGGTAAAAGCTTTTGGGGTAAATAGTATTTTCCCTCCCTTAAACCTTCAATCAAACATGGGTACGTATCAAACTTGAATGTACCCTTTTTTTTTGGATTATATCCTGCTCCCATTCTGAAAATATCTTTACGTCATCCACCCCACCCCCTTGGAATATATCCCACTTAAATCCACCATTCATCTTGAATATAACCAAACAATTAAACTTGCCACTACTCTGATTACACAGCTAAACCTCTCATCCCTCTTGAATTTGGTAAATGAATGAGAATCGAGTTGGAATCTGGTCAGTTTATAGGTTTTTGGGGTATGTGTAATTTTTCTAAAAAAAAACATGAGGACCCGACTTGCTAGAATCATGACCCGTGCGACCCGGGTTAGTTGATCAGTTATAGCCCCAAATTTCGAAAGGATTTCGAGGATCAAAATCCTCCTCCACTCGAGGCAAAACCCTAACATGCCTTTTTATTGCGTGATCGAAGGAAGGACGGGGACGCCATTACACTTCTGGCCGAAGCCTTCGACTATGAGGCAGCGACGCCCCCTCTTGAATCTCTTCTCCTCTTCCTCTTTGCAAAACCTCCCACACTAAATGATTTGCAAAATCTGATGCTCTGCTCTTGTTTTTGCGGCTCTGCCTTGGATCGAAGGAAAGGGGCATTGCCGGCCAGGAAAAAATTTCTAGCGCATCCTGCTTATGCTACAACAGTGGGGCCCACTGCGATTCAAGAGACATGGGGTAGCAGGCCCCAGGACATGCGGGTAGTGGCCCCCAGCACATAGAGCGTGTCAATAGGCTCTGGGCAATGGTTGTAGCATATGCAGGATGTGCTGAAAATTTTCCCGCCGACTAGAGCCTCCGACGAGGCCAACGGACCGACCTCTTGTTTTTATGCCCCCTCTGATGAAAAATCCTGGGTCCGCCACTGCATGAATCACATGGTTTGTCATCCAACTAGAATTAATCCCACAACCCCGCCGGATCCATCATGGAATGGGGGTCCTATGAGTTTGACGTATGTTGATAGTTGGGGCCATTGTCACAATAGAGAACTTTTAAGGAGTGCGGTCGTGATCACAGTTTGATGGAAAACTAGTCTTAACCAGAGAGAGAGAGAGACTAGTCTTAGAGAGAGAGAGAGAGTAATGACAAAAATCTATCCATTCAATAACCGTAAGTTCAAATCCTATGAAAAAGCTGCCCTATAATTACAAATGCAATTTAAATAGAAGAATTATAATTGAATCCCATAATTGAAATAAAAATGAAATCCGATAAAAGAATTATAACAATTGAAATAAAAAGAATCAAAATTATATTAAAAAAATCTAAAGAGTGGCTTTTCAATTCACTAAGTCCATAAAGAAAATTATTAGTTTTTTTTTTGTGGGGGGGAGGGTCATAGCGACGCAGCCCAAAATATATTATTATGAACCTTCCACATAAGCCTATCTGAGAACACGATAGAGGACATACAACTTAGTACCACAAGATTGAGATTTATGGACTTGAAAGTTTCAGGAAGATGTCTGCAGTCAGATATAAAGATAATTAAGTATCAACTATGGTGGGGAAAGATCCACATCCGGTAAGCGGTTGAAGACATCTAAATTGATGATTATGGATGTTGAGACTCTGCTCAGAGAACGAAATCCTTGAGGAGTTGCCAAAGTTATGAACCCAAAGGGATCACTTACTTTGAAGAAATGTTCCTTCGAGAATGTAAGTGAACCCATGAAGTCTGTGATAGTAGTGTTAATCACAATTTCAGAGTTATCAATCGTGCCACAAAGTGTAGTCTTGAGGTCTACCCAATCTGGTGGCAACCAATGGGAAGGGTGGAACTCCAGCTCACCTCGAGTTGCATTAGAGACCTAGGAGTAGCCGATATAGAAATATTAAGACCTGTGACGTGCTCCCGAGAAGATTATATAGCTTTTGGATAGCATGGGGACTTGATCCCCAGACCCTTGCAGTTCAGTATCAAAGTATTCATTGATATAGTGGCAACTATGCAACGACAATTACCACCTGGTTCAGGGGTATCAGGACTAGGAACTCTCACCTCTTGCCTAGTATCTGGAGTTTTAAACTTTTTTCCAGAACGGGGAGAGAAGAAGTCTTCGACAACCTCCAACGAGCAGCCCCTTTTAAGATTTATCAAAGCCGGTCTGGAATGACCCAAATCTATCTCAGCCGGCCCCTCATATGGTGGAAAATATTTACAATATTTTTCTTGATTTATTGGATCTAGCTAATATCTTGATTGTCCTTCCCAAGATGGAAATTATCACTTTTGAATGCATGGGATCTGCCAAGGTAGCCCTTGAATGACATGGGCCAAAATGATGGGCTAAAATGATGAGTACATCCACCAAATCTCGATCAACAGATTGTCCGCCAAGATTGCTACACTTGCCTGATTGATTTGCATACAATGCCACATCAACCCTAGGGCTCTCTGCAAGGAGGGGTTATCGATCTAAACAACTAGAGTTCGATGATGACTGACAGGTCAAGGAGAACCCATCGTCTGAATCTTCTCCCAAGAGGGTGGAGTTTTGCACATACGTGCGCTTACATCTTCTAAGGCTGGTGGCAGTGAGGGGTTCTTTTATACCTGAAAAGAAGAATAGCTTCCAAGTCTCATTGGACTTTTGCATTCTTTTCATTCTCTAGGTGGTATAAAGCATTGTTTCTCATTGAGCAATCTTATATGTCAACCAGATTTAGATGGCTTTACAATCTATCTTTAGATTGACTATAACTTTTTCCAAAAGTGGCTTGTGGACATTGATCCAAACCTTGAGTCTCGCGAAGGAGTTCCATTATTTTTCTACCCCAAACTCGAGGGGTTTGAGGGTCCTTATCTCTTTGGCAATGGTGAGGAAGGGTCACCTACAAATGCTCTCGAGTTCAAGTAGCATTCTAATTGTGAGGATGGGTCACCTATAAATGGTCTCGAAAGTTTTAATTGGAAGTCTCCACATCACCATTGGATCAAAGTTCAAATACTACACATTCTCCATTTCTATCCAGATGTGCATAGCATAAACCACTAAATACCTCATGCGCATAATAAGATTCCAACAAAGTAAGATATGTGCATTCCTTTGGTTGAACATGTCCCAAAGCTCCAAAAAATGCATTCCTTTGGCTGAACATGTCCCAAAGCTCCAATAAGACACTCGAAATTGAGAGAGAGAGAGAGAGAGAGAGAGAGAGAGAGAGAGAGAGAGAGAGAGAGAGCACCTTAAAAGGGGAAGAGAAAGCCTCGAAGGTGAGCATGTAGAGTATGGTTAGTCATTTTGGGAAACGAATAAAAAATTTGAAATGGAGCCTAATATTTAATCAAAGATATGATTCTATGGTGAATGACTTGATTTTGTTTCCATTGGTACTTTCATTGGGAAATGCTTGTGAGCGCGCCCGCACACACACACACACACACACACAAAGAGAGAGAGAGAGAAAGAGAAAGAGAGAGAGAGAGAGAGAGAGAGAGAGAGAGAGAGAGAGATTTTAGGGGCCTCACTGTCAATACATTGCATGTTAGTGCTTAGAGCATAGACCAATATTCCAACCATACCTTGCATGTAATATTGTCACGCATAGCAAATAAACCAACATAAAGGCGAGAGACAAGTTTGCCACAAAAGAC
The DNA here is from genome assembly GCA_947650365.1 of Chamaelirium japonicum. Lineage (NCBI taxonomy): Eukaryota > Viridiplantae > Streptophyta > Magnoliopsida > Liliales > Melanthiaceae > Chamaelirium > Chamaelirium japonicum. Next base: position 10,889,688 of record OX393558.1, read on the forward strand.
ATGAGGGATCCCATGGGATTTTATTACACAACTTGCATGCCAGATGGGGGGTGTGTGTACCATTCCCTCTTGGAGCCGACAAAGCAACAGTCGGAGAGAAGGAAGGGGGGGATCGGCCATGCAACAAACACCCCCCCTCTCTCTGGGTCGGCATGTAGCCAGAAGGAGGGAGGGGGGGGTCGGCCGGTCACCAAGGAGGCACCCCCCCCCTGGGTCGGCATGTAGCCAGAGAGGGGAGAGGGGGGTTGGCCGGTCACCAAGGGAAACAACACCCCCCCCCCCTGGGTCGGCATGTAACCAGAGAGGGGAGAGGGGGGGTCGGCCGGTTACCAAGGGAAACAACACCCCCCCTGGGTCGGCATGTAGCCAGAGAGGGGAGAGGGGGGTCGGCCGGTCACCAAGGGAAACAACACCCCCCCCCCTTGGGTCGGCATGTAGCCAGAGAGGGGAGAGGGGGGTCGGCCGGTCACCAAGGGAAACAACACCCCCCCCCCCTGGGTCGGCATGTAGCCAGAGAGGGGAGGGGGGGGGGGTCGGCCGGTCACCAAGGGAAACAACACCCCCCCCCCTGGGTCGGCATGTAGCCAGAGAGGGGAGGGGGGGGGTCGGCCGGTCCCCAAAGCAAACAACACCCCCCCCTTTTTGGTCGGCAGGTAGACAGAGGGAAGGGGGGGGTCGGCCGGTCCCCAAAGCAAACAACACCCCCCCCCCCTTTTTGGTCGGCAGGTAGACAGAGGGAAGGGGGGGGGTCGGCCGGTCCCCAAAGCAAACAACACCCCCCCCCTTTTTTTGGTCGGCAGGTAGACAGAGGGAAGGGGGGGTCGGCCGGTCCCCAAAGCAAACAACACCCCCCCCCCCTTTTTGGTCGGCAGGTAGACAGAGGGAAGGGGGGGGGGTCGGCCGGTCACCAAGAGGAACAACACCCCCCCCCCAGGTCGGCATGTAGCCAGAGAGGGGAAGGGGGGGTCGGCCGGTCCCCAAAGCAAACAACAACCCCCCCCCCCTTTTTGGTCGGCAGGTAGACAGAGGGAAAGGGGGGGTCGGCCGGTCACCAAAGGGAAGCACGCCCCCTCCTCGACGGGATGTGTAACGGAATGAGGAGTGAAGCAGCAGTCTGACACGGCCCGTAGTGCTGACAACGCTCCGCATTTTCCGGCCCAACGTGACCAGGTGTCAACCGCGCGCCACGTCACCGCGGCGGTTGAGCTCATTGCGGGAACACGTCACTCGCCCGATTTTCGCGGAGTGTAACCGTCACCCCGCCACTATAAAAGGGGACCTACCCCTTCAGCAAGGAAGGGGAAGATTTCTGGAGGAGACGCTGCCCGTTTCGTCCCGGAATTCGCGGAGCTTCGGAGGTCGGTCGGTCTACACCCAGAAGCTGTCTGCGGAGGTCGGTCGGTCTGCACCCAGAAGCTGTCTGCGGAGGTCGGTCGGTCTGCGCCCAGAAGCTGTCTGCGGAGGTCGGTCGGTCTGCACCCAGAGTCTGTCTGCGGAGGTCGGTCGGTCAGCAGCCAGACACTGTTTGCAAGCGACCTGCAGACAGACGCTGTCCGCAGCGGTCGGTAGACAGAGTGAAATTACAGAGGTCGGTAGTTTGGGAGACCGGTCCTCAGGGAATGTAATTGGGGTTTAGGTGAGAGATTGTAACCGAAAGATAGTTCTAGTGCATTCTCGCCCCGCCCGTGGTTTTTTCCCCTTCGACGTTGCGAAGGGGTTTTCCACGTAATTCCCGGTTTGTCTTTATTTTGGCTTGTTGGATTGTGCTCGCCACCCGAACCGCCCGGTTCGATTCAGAACCCCCCACAATCTTGGCGCCGTCTGTGGGATCGTCTTCGAGACTTCCTACTAGAGCTTTCGACTGTTGACCCGTGGGTGTCGACCAGTCCGAGGCTACCTGCAACCAGCAGTCCACGACCACACGGTTGAAGAACGATGGCCGGTGGACCGTATCGTACCCGCTCGACGTCGCAGCTCCCGTCCGAAACTGTACCACTCGGAGATGCAAGTGCCGTCGGGCATCTTGTTCAACCATCGGCGGACACGGAGCGCGTAGTCCCGTTGGCGAATCCTGTACTGGGGGTCGGGGAGTCCAGTCAAGCTCCGGTAGCAACCCTGGCTCCTCTGACAGGGGGTCTATCGGAAGCTTTTCTGGCAACGATGATGATGACCCAGCAAGCTCTCACTACCCAGCTCCAAACGATGCAGCGCAACTACGAGGAGTTGCGTGACTTCGTGCGGGCCGCGCCGACGGGTGGTCTACTCAACCAGGGCATGTTGGCCCAAGCGGGACAGAGTCTCCCCACTCAAGCTGACCCACCAGTGCAAATGCATCCGCAGCCAGTGCCTCAGGTGGAGGTCAGGGTTAATCGCTCGGTGGAGGTCCAGAGTGCAAATCCCGACGGGCGAGACTCAAGTAGTCCGGAACCCGTGGAAAGAAACAAACACGCTCGAGCGGCATCGGCACGCTCGGATGTCTGGTCCCGGCTCGGGACGCACGCGCGACAGCCGCATGCCTCCAAGCATCACTCCAAGACGGACTCGGCACAAGTGCATCGCCCGAAGCGAGACGGCGAGCATCATCGTCAACCGAGTGATAGTCACCACACTCGGATTACACCAGTTAGTCGGCAGCCGGTTCATACTACTGATTGGAGGAGCGTACACGAGCGCATTCGGGTGCATGCGTCGGAGCGACTCGGGGAGCGAGAGGAGATCTAGCGAGACCGACCGGGGGTCCGAGCTCCCGACCGGTTGGAGGAAGTCGCCATCCGAGGAGCCGCACGGTCGCCGCTTGTCGAGAGGCTACTCCGGGAGCCGTTCCCTCGAGGATGGAATCCTCCACGCCTCCCCAAGTTTGACGGATCGAAAGACCCGGTGGAGCATGTACTGGCTTTCCGGGATGCTCTGGTCCCGCACGAGGATGATCATATCCTCTGCCGAACCTTCGCCAACAGCTTGTCGGGAACCCCCCTCGAATGGTTCCACAAGCTTAGGCCCTCGTCCATCTCCTCCTTCTCGGAGCTGAGCACGCGGTTCATCGACCAGTACCGATGCAATCGCCGGGAGCTGAAGACTCTGGAGTCACTCTTCGGGATGAGTATGACCCAGAAGGAGACGCTCCGGCAATTCTACCATAGGTTCAGGTCCGAGTACCTGAGCTTGGCGGACGCAGACGGGCAGGATCGCATGGTGATCGCGGCCTTCAAGAACGCCATTCAGCCTGCCCAGCTCGTCAACGCGTCGCTCATCAAGCGAACCCCGGAGACGATCGACGAGCTATCGCGGCGTGTTGAGAAGTACATCAAGATCGAAGACGCGGACCGCAAGAGGAAGGCGGTGGAAACCGAGGTCCCGCACCAAGGCTACGCCAAACCAGCTGCCGTAAAGAACGTCAACAAGCAACAGGGCGAGGCGATGAGGCATGACGCGAAGCGGCAGAAGCAAGACAGGCCAGCGAGGCCCCAGTGGAACAGGGAGTTCACAGTACTGAACGCCCCCATAGACCAGATCCTGGAAGCCATCGAAGGTGAACCGAACTTCAAGTGGGCACAACCGCTTGAGCCCGGGGAGAGGGGAGCCAGAGATGCATCAAGGTACTGTGAGTACCATCAAGGCCAAGGTCACACCACCCTACAGTGCTGGGCGCTCAAGCATCATATTGAGGATCTCATTGAGGCCGGCCACCTTGGCTGCTTCATTGACATCCCTCAACGTAAGGAAACCAAAGCTGTAGGGGAAGTCCAGCGAGGAGCGACGGCACAGCGCTTACCGGGTCCTCCGCCAGAAAGACGTCAACTCCGAGAGGTAGACACCGTCTACGGGTACCATGGCCCTGTACCGTCGTCAAATGCCACCGACCGACAGGTGCGGCGTATTGGACAAGCAAGGCAGGTCCACCATGTGGTGCTCGAACCTGTCATCCGTCCCGAGCCAAGAGTGGAAGCTGCAGTACAGTTTTCGGCGGCTGATCTGGTCGGAATAGAGAGGCCCCACAACCATCCCCTGGTCATACGGCTGCAGATAGCCAATTGTCTTGTGAAGAGAATTCTGGTCGACGCCGGAAGTTCGGTAGATGTGCTCTTCCTCAGTGCCTTCGACGCCATGCAGCTAGATCGCGGACAAGTGACCGAGTCGTCGTCGACGATAACGGGCTTCACGGGGGAGGCTGCAAGGGTGGTTGGTGAGATCACCCTCCCGATCACAACAGGACATCTCACTAATCTTACCCGATTCATTGTGATCGAAGCTCACTCGGCATACAACATCATCCTCGGAAGGCCGTGGCTCCACCACTTGGATGCGGTCCCCTCGTCGGCCCACCAGGTAGTGAAGTTTTGGACCGACAAAGGCGTGATGAGCATTCGAGGTGACCAGTCCTCGGCAGCCAAGTGCGAGCTCAGTGCCATCCATCTGAAGACGACATGCCAAATTGAGGGAGGAGAACCAGGTGGAGGCGGCACTGAGTTGGGCATCCTCAACCTCTGGACTGTGAAGCAGAGTCAAGAAGATCCAACGTTCCAGCTCCGCGCCCGATCAAGCGTAGGAGCGCGAGAGGGCCAACCCCTTGTGAAGACCGACCTGTCAGCTGAACTTAAAGAGCTGACAGTGTCGGGGGACCTGCTGAAGAGCGACCTGTCAGCTGAACGTAAAGAGCTGACAGTGTCGGGGGACTTGTTGAAGACCGACATGTCAGCTGAACGTAAAGAGCTGACAGTGTCGGGGGACCTGCTGAAGACCGACCTGTCAGCTGAATGTAAAGAGCCGACAGAGTCGGAGGACCTGCTGAAGACCGACCTGTCAGTTGAACGTAAAGAACCGACAGTGTCGGGGGACCTGATGAAGACTGACCTGTCAGTTGAACGTAAAGAACTGACAGTTTTGTAACGTCGGATCTATTCAATAAAAATGCACCTGCTCAGCGTTCTTGTTCATGCGTGAGAATAATGGCTAACTGAGGCAACCTAAACCAAGTGGTACATAACACTCCGAGCGAGTTCTACCACTTGGCCGACCGGTCGACAGGACCCTGCAAAGGGCGAGACCGGCCGGTGAACACCTGGGAAGATCGGTCGACAGACCCCGCCGGGGTACGACCGGTCAACCAACCTAAACCAAGTGGTACATAACACTCCGAGCGAGTTCTACCACTTGGCCGACCGGTCGACAAGACCCTGCAAAGGGCGAGACCGGCCGGTGAACACCTGGGAAGATCGGTCGACAGACCCCGCCGGGGTACGACCGGTCAACCAACCTAAACCAAGTGGTACATAACACTCCGAGCGAGTTCTACCACTTGGCCGACCGGTCGACAGGACCCTGCGAAGGGCGGGACCGGCCGGTGAACACCTTGGAAGATCGATCGACAGACCCCACTGGGGTACGACCGGTCGACCAACCTAAACCAAGTGGTACATAACACTCCGAGCGAGTTCTACCACTTGGCCGACCGGTCGATAGGACCCTGCGAAGGGCGAGACCGGCCGGTGAACACCTTGGAAGATCGGTCGACAGACCCCGCCGGGGTATGACCGGTCGACCAACCTAAACCAAGTGGTACATAACACTCCGAGCGAGTTCTACCACTTGGCCGACCGGTCGACAGGTCCCTGCGAAGGGCGTGACCGGCCGGTGAACACCTGAGAGGATCAGTCGACAGACCCCTCGGGGGTACGACCGATCGACCAACGCAAACAAGGAAGGGTATATCACCCCCTGAAGGAAGTACTGGATAATTCTACTCGGGCAGGTCGGCTGAGCAAGTGGGCTGCAGAGCTGCAAGAGTTTGGTCCTCGGTATGTGCCTCGGAAAGCAGTCAAGGGCCAAGCACTTGCGGACGTCCTCAGCGATTTTCCGGCGGAAGACACTGCACCGGTGCCAGAGACGTTAGAAGACCTGTCAGTAGCTGTCGGTCGACCCGTGGGAGTCGGTGCGGCAGCAAGACAGGAGGACGAAGGAAAAGGCTGGAGATTGTTCGTGGATGGCTCGTCGTGCGCAGTCGAGAGTGGTGTGGGGGTAGTCCTGGTAACCCCCGATCACACGAAGCTCGAAAAGTCAGTGCGGCTACTTTTCCCGACGACGAACAACGAAGCTGAGTACGAGGCGATGCTGACAGGACTGAAGATGGCGACAGCGCTGGGGGTGACCAGCCTACAGGTCTACGGCGACTCCCAACTGGTAATCAATCAGATTACCGGTAGGTACGAAGCCCGCGACGCCAGAATGCAAGCTTACCTGAAGCTGCTCGGGAGTTGATCGCCAAGTTCGAAGACATAAGCTTTCACCAGTTCCCCAGAACGGAAAACAAGCAGGCGGATGCCCTTGCTAATCTAGCATCGGTACTCGGAGAAGACAGAGAGAAAAGAGTCTTCATCGAGGTGCAAGCTGACCCCCGAACAGTCGGCCCCGCGGAAGATAGTTGCCTGACGAGGAGGACACAAGCCATTGATGCGATCCATACTATTGCGGTCAGAGCTGACTGGGTAAGCAACATGAAGAAGTACCTACTTAATGGGATACTACCGGAGGACGTCGATGATGCCCGAAGAAATAAGACAGGCACACAAACCGAGATGGGCACGCATGTCGAGGTGGCGCATACAAACCAAGACGGGCACATAAACCGAGATGGGCGCGCATGTCGAGGTGGCGCATACAAACCAGGGCAGGTACGCAAACCGAGGCGGGCATGTAAGTCGAGGCTGACACGCAGAATGAAGCTGTACGTAAATCGAGGCAAAGTGATCCTGACCGGGCGGGACCGAAGACCGTCCGGTCAGGAGGGGGTATTGTGTGTACCATTCCCTCTTGGAGCCGACAAAGCAACAGTCGGAGAGAAGGAAGGGGGGGATCGGCCATGCAACAAACACCCCCCCTCTCTCTGGGTCGGCATGTAGCCAGAAGGAGGGAGGGGGGGTCGGCCGGTCACCAAGGAGGCACCCCCCCCCTGGGTCGGCATGTAGCCAGAGAGGGGAGAGGGGGGTTGGCCGGTCACCAAGGGAAACAACACCCCCCCCCCTGGGTCGGCATGTAACCAGAGAGGGGAGAGGGGGGGTCGGCCGGTTACCAAGGGAAACAACACCCCCCCTGGGTCGGCATGTAGCCAGAGAGGGGAGAGGGGGGTCGGCCGGTCACCAAGGGAAACAACACCCCCCCCCCTTGGGTCGGCATGTAGCCAGAGAGGGGAGAGGGGGGTCGGCCGGTCACCAAGGGAAACAACACCCCCCCCCCTGGGTCGGCATGTAGCCAGAGAGGGGAGGGGGGGGGGGTCGGCCGGTCACCAAGGGAAACAACACCCCCCCCCTGGGTCGGCATGTAGCCAGAGAGGGGAGGGGGGGGGTCGGCCGGTCCCCAAAGCAAACAACACCCCCCCCTTTTTGGTCGGCAGGTAGACAGAGGGAAGGGGGGGGTCGGCCGGTCCCCAAAGCAAACAACACCCCCCCCCCTTTTTGGTCGGCAGGTAGACAGAGGGAAGGGGGGGGGGTCGGCCGGTCCCCAAAGCAAACAACACCCCCCCCCTTTTTTTGGTCGGCAGGTAGACAGAGGGAAGGGGGGGTCGGCCGGTCCCCAAAGCAAACAACACCCCCCCCCCTTTTTGGTCGGCAGGTAGACAGAGGGAAGGGGGGGGGGGTCGGCCGGTCACCAAGAGGAACAACACCCCCCCCCCAGGTCGGCATGTAGCCAGAGAGGGGAAGGGGGGGTCGGCCGGTCCCCAAAGCAAACAACAACCCCCCCCCCCCTTTTTGGTCGGCAGGTAGACAGAGGGAAAGGGGGGGTCGGCCGGTCACCAAAGGGAAGCACGCCCCCTCCTCGACGGGATGTGTAACGGAATGAGGAGTGAAGCAGCAGTCTGACACGGCCCGTAGTGCTGACAACGCTCCGCATTTTCCGGCCCAACGTGACCAGGTGTCAACCGCGCGCCACGTCACCGCGGCGGTTGAGCTCATTGCGGGAACACGTCACTCGCCCGATTTTCGCGGAGTGTAACCGTCACCCCGCCACTATAAAAGGGGACCTACCCCTTCAGCAAGGAAGGGGAAGATTTCTGGAGGAGACGCTGCCCGTTTCGTCCCGGAATTCGCGGAGCTTCGGAGGTCGGTCGGTCTGCACCCAGAAGCTGTCTGCGGAGGTCGGTCGGTCTGTACCCAGAAGCTGTCTGCGGAGGTCGGTCGGTCTGCGCCCAGAAGCTGTCTGCGGAGGTCGGTCGGTCTGCACCCAGAGTCTGTCTGCGGAGGTCGGTCGGTCAGCAGCCAGACACTGTTTGCAAGCGACCTGCAGACAGACGCTGTCCGCAGCGGTCGGTAGACAGAGTGAAATTACAGAGGTCGGTAGTTTGGGAGACCGGTCCTCAGGGAATGTAATTGGGGTTTAGGTGAGAGATTGTAACCGAAAGATAGTTCTAGTGCATTCTCGCCCCGCCCGTGGTTTTTTCCCCTTCGACGTTGCGAAGGGGTTTTCCACGTAATTCCCGGTTTGTCTTTATTTTGGCTTGTTGGATTGTGCTCGCCACCCGAACCGCCCGGTTCGATTCAGAACCCCCCACAGGGGGCGAGCACATTGCCACCTGGCCTGGGTGAGGCCTCAATCGCAGAGAGAGAGAGAGAGAGAGAGAGAGAGAGAGAGAGAGAGAGAGAGAGAGAGAGAGAGAGATGTTTGGGTTTGTGAGAAGTGTGGTGTATATTTTAAGCAAACCTTCTTTTCTCATAAATTCTCATGCTCTGCCTGGTCCGAGCAACTTAATTGTTAATTTTAACAAGTCCAGAATCACTTTCTCATGTAACGTCGCCAGAAACCATCAAGTAGTGATTGCTTCCAACATCGGGTTCATATTATGACCCAACAAGAGTTGTACATAGGTTCCCCTCTCTTTTACGGTAGGTCGAAGGTCAGATCATTCTCCTTTTTGGAAGACAAATTTAAATCCAAGTTCAAAGGATGGAAAGCTAAGACCCTTTCGCATGCCGTCATAACTATTCTCCTAAAGACGTGCCTCTCCTCTATCTCGAACTACTTCATGTCTATCGTGCTCATACTGCAAGCAGTCATCAACAAGTTGCACATCATTCAATGAGACTTATGGTGGGGATTTGATCATAATAAAATACATATCTATCTTCTTGGATGGAACAAGATGTTCCAACCCAAACTTGATGGGGGGTTGGATATCCGAGATCTTGCCAAGGTTAATCAAGCATTCATCATGAAGCTAGCCTGGGTGTGGGTCCAGATTCTCTCCAAGAAATATGGGTAGCATGCTGATTTCTGAAAACTAAATGCTAAGAAGGGGTCTTCCCAAGTTTGGCAAAGCCTCATTACGGGGAATGGCCTTATCTGACCACTCACATGCTGGATTGTGGGCGACGGAAAATCCATTAATCTGGCAGGTGATCAGTGGATCCCTTTCCTGGATACACTATCAGGAGTGTGGTGCCCAACAGCCCCAAGCTATTGGTCTCAGATTTCATCGACCCCACCACTCGTACTTGGCAAACCACTAAACTCTCGGAGTGTGGACTCATGTTGCCGGAAGTCAACACCATCCAATGCATTCACCTAGCCCCTGAGCCTGGACTGGACCGCATCACTTGGACCCCGTCCTTTTCAGGTTAGTTCAACATGAAGTCAGCCTATTGGGCTGTATTCTCCAGCAGCCATGAAGCCTCTTCCTCAAGTACTCACACCAGTTTTAATCAGAAAAAACTGTGGAACACGAAATGCTGTCTTCCAAGACGATCATGTTCGTTTGGCGAGCTCTTAGGGGATGCATCCCTACCCTTAAAAACCTAGCTGCTCGGTTACCATACATCGACAAAACCTGCATGCTCTGCTCCAGTGCGAATGAGTCTATCGAGCACATCCTCTTTCAATGTTCCTTCGCACGGGCAGTATGGTTCGGCTCATACCTCAACATTAACACTGATGGCTGCATCAAATCCTTTTACCAATGGATTGAGGGTCTTTTTCGATGGAATATTCATATGAATCAGCCTTCAGCTATGGCTCCCTCCTCCTGTGGAACATCTGGAAAGCTAGCAATCGGTGGGTTTTTGACCGCATTCCCCCGAAACCTCACGGCATACTTATGGCCTCCAATGCCCTTTTCCAACAGCTTCAATCGGCCCGTCACCAAGAAATGAAGTTGCATCCCTCTCATTGGTTATCACCGGAACCGGGTCTTCTTAAGGCAAATGTGGATGGGGCTTCAGGCCGAACGCTTGCTTCCACAGGAAGTATCATTCGGGATAGCTCGAGAGCTCATGTCTACTCTGTAGGGGTCGTCTTCCCGGCTTGTGAGGTCATTGAAATTGATGCTAGAGCTATCCTTCATGAGTTGCAGGCTCTGAAAAGAGTTGGCGCTTCCTCTGTCATTGTGGAGGGGGACAATCAAGTCCTCATTCATCTCCTGTCGGATGGGGATTTTTCTCCACCATGGCAGATACAAAATATTGTATCTGACTGTAGGATGTTATCACTTGGTTTCTCTCGGTGCAGTTTTCCCATATCTGCAGGAATCTTAATAGCTATGCAGATACTCTGGCAAAGTATGTGTTGGAATTGAGTTCCGCTAATCAGAGTCGCAGCGGAAGCAAAAGAAAGATCCGAAGATCATACGGTGTATGTTTCATTACAATTAGTGATACAAAACAATCTATATGCAAATCTATGATCTTAGCATATGTGCGGACACCCTAGAGGCATACTACGATCTACGGAAGACATGCATGCATCTACTTAGGTGTTTAGATTCATCATACCTTATGGATCTATGATCCGGAGATTACGGAACGATGAAGAACCGCACTTGAATAGCAAGGGAAACTGTCAGATAGCACATTGTCCTTTGCGAATTGAAGAATCCTCGAAATCCCGTCTCTGAGTGCAAGGATTTTGAGCCGACGGAAGAATCCGTTGCGAAGACGATGGCGAGCCTCGAGATTTTCTCTTCCTCTTTCTCCTTTCTTCTTTCTCCTTCATTCCTCTTCCTTCTCCCTTCTTCTTCCTCTTTTTTTCCTTGGCCGAAACCACAAAGGAGGAGCACAAAGGGTCGGATTTTTGGAGGGGAGGGAGTAGAACCTTAGGGCCGGCCCCTCCCCTCCCTATTTCCTTTATAGGGCCGGTCTCCCATGGCTCCAAGGAGCCTAGGGCCCCTAGGTGGATAGGGATGAGGGGGGTCTCCCATGGATCCAAGGAGCCTAGGGCCCCTAGGTGGATAGGGATGAGGGGGGATCGGATTTAGGTCTTCCGGATGTCTATCATAAAGTCCGGACGAAAACGCCCTTCACGAAAAGCGGAAAACTGAAAGTGAAACTGAGTGAGGTGCGCTACTCAGAATCGAGTTCCGTCAGCGCCTGTGAGCTCCTGAAATTATTCCACTCATTTTAAGATCCATATTCAATGTGTTCTGAGCCATATTTTAGTATTTACTAAAATACCCCTACGGCCCGTAACACACGTCAATTAGGTTCTTAGGCTTCGGGCTTGCGCTTTATCGCGCTACTTCGCATCCAACGTATCCAACTAGGTCGGGGAACAATTCCTATACACAACGACAGGGTGGAACCTTCAGGGTTCGGGATCTCTAGCTCCAACCGGATCCCTGATTAACTGTTCCGGTGACACACCGAAAGTTCCGTTAATCAGCCCTAATCCGATTAACCCGTGTAGCCACCCAGAGTGCGACGCGAGTTGAACTCTAGTGATCCTAAACTTATGTTACTCCCTCATAACCCTGTTCTCTACTATACTCCGATAATCCTTATCCCTCCTATTACTGGTGCCATGATACGACTCGGGCGGTGGGGAGCACCGTCAGATCCCGATCGATCATCTAACTAGGGTTTGATGACTTGTCATCTATAACACCACACACCTTCCGGTGCTATACCTAGCATCCGAAACATCGTCAGTCATACTGACAACCACCAGGCCTGGGTTAACTGTGTGGACAGATTGACTCATCAAAACGCACCCATCCAACACTGGACGTCGGATAACCTGTAAGGATTACATGTCACTCAAGCGCCAGCCGGGTAACCCAACGTTACGTGGTATTGGACTATGGAAGGTCCGCACACGTTGGCACATCAAAGCACCACACAACTGGTTGGCCCAGTGAACATGGTCCCTCAGGGTTAAGGACAGATTATCTATAGTAGTAAGATGGTTTCTGTACGAGTGTCTGAATCACTGAACTGTGCACCGTCTTGGTTCCTGTTCAACACGATCATCATGCTTGGTCAGGTGAATGGGAATCCCACGTTCCCGTGGTGGAGACTTCACCACATCATCTACCTACCAACAGCTTATTCTCGGTGAAACGATCAGCATCACCAAAGCTGTGAACTAGTTCTAGGTCTACACAGAACTGGTCCACTGGGTCTCCCAAGCATGGATCCTCCATGTGCCTAAGTGGCCTACTGTGTTCCCTAGGGTCCTTTTATTATATGAGTATTATCATATACCAGAGTAGTATTCTAATTAAAGCAATAACCAAAGTCATCTTTATTAATGTTAATACAGAAAATCCACGCTAAGGACACACGAGCTACAACAATCTTCCACTTGGCCTAGCGGGGAACAACAGTCTTAACTCCCATGGCATCCACGTGCTTCTCAAAAGCCTTGGTCGGTAACGCCTTTGTGAAAGGGTCCTGTAATACCCGGTACGTTTGATTTCAGGGCAGCCCAGTTTTATTATTACTAAATTGATTGATTTGTTTTTTTCAGTTATGGTTGTCGATGGTATGTGCTTGAACATGAGTTGGACCGGGCAGTGGGCCCCAGGTCCGGGTCGCTAGGCGACACTGGAGGCATGGTGATCGTTACACGAGCATGCGAGCACGTGTAACAAGGCATGGCATGAATGTTTTTGATAATAATAAAAAATTAATTAAAATAATAGATTTTAAGGTGAGTCTGTCGGACTCGTAAGGTTTGTGCACCGGCCCGTCTTGGTGCGATGCGAGCTCGAGTACGATCCATGCTTAACTGCGAGTTATACTTGTTTGCTAAGAAAAAAAAAATAAATTAAATAAATTAAAAATTAAAAACACCTAAATCTATAACCAAACCCATAATCGTTTCTCACCTTTATCTCTCTTTAATTCCTTTATCTCTCTTTAATCCCACACCTCTTTATCTCTCTTTAATCCCAAACCCAAACCCGTAATCGTTTCTCACCTTTATCTCTCTTTAATCTCTTTATCTCTCTTTAATCCCAAACCCAACCCCCTAATTGTTTCTCTCTTTATCTCTCTTTAATCCCAAACCCAACCTGGCCCCTAATTGTTTCTCTCTCTTTATCTCTCTTTAATTCCTTTATCTCTCTTAAATCCCACACCTCTTTATCTCTCTTTAATCCCAAACCCAAACCCGTAATCGTTTCTCACCTTATCTCTCTTTAATCTCTTTATCTCTCTTTAATCCCAAACCCAACCCCCTAATTGTTTCTCTCTTTATCTCTCTTTAATCCCAAACCCAACCCCCCTTCTCTCTCTTCTCCTTGTTGCACGATCCGGCCAACTCCATCCCTAGTTTCCCTTCACCTTCATCGCAGCCATGGCCACCAGCCGGCGGGCCGACGGCTGTGCAATCGGCAGATGCTAACCAATCGACAGGTCAGCCCCTCTTCGTTTTCCCTGTTTTCCCTTTGGTCCTGTTGAGACCAGCTCGGCGATTTTTTTTTTATGCCAAAGAGCACAAAGGCATACTAGTAGTAGTGCTCGACGCAGTTTCGACCGTCTACTCAAATTGGTATAATCGAACCATAGTAAGACTATTGTTGTTAGCAATGCCAACTATCCTAGATGACTTAATCGCAATCATCGAGGTCATAAAACCCTTCGACCATGTCGTTTGGGTCATACAATCTATGACCATTGTTTGCGGATGATGCCCCCATTATTACATCTATTTTTATATGGCATACGAATCATCGTGCTATGAATGGCGGTGGGCCGCTCAGCGACCCATATACGAAACCTTGCCGGTCTCGGAGTTCAACTAGGTGAGACGTAATGGCGGTCGTCAATCCGAGCTCAGGCTCATGCGACTCGTTTTAATTATAGTAGTAACTGTGTTTTTATACCTTAGCCAGATGATTTCTCGGGCAAATAACGAATCAAACCTCCAAACCTTGCCTAGACTTGACCTGATCTGTGTTACCATGGTCAAGATGCTGAAGGTTCCTCAAAGCACGACAGCACGCTAGTAGCGGCATCGATGTAAATGCGATCGTTTAGGCATAATAGCTTATATGAGCTGTAGTATGATTCTTTGCATCGGCAACGCCGACTAACCATGATGCTACCCTTGGCACATCGATTTGCGTGCCAGTAGATCGGCGTTCGATGACACTACCTAAGGCACATCAATTTGCGTGCTGATAGACGGCGTCCGATGACGTATAAATTCCTGACTCGACCAATCAGACCTAAGCCGGTAATATTTTAAGTAGCACTTAATGACCATAGGCCGCTGGTATGTTTGGCAGTTGGTGAGCACGTGGACCGAGTCGGAGGAGGAGCAGAGGGCGCTTAGCAGCATCAGCCCGAGCACACTTTCCAGGTGACACAGCACGCTCTCTTTAATAATTAATAATGTGAATATAGAAATTAAGGGTAGGTGTCCATAACACTGCATGCGGGCCCACCGGGCGTCGTCGCATGTGGTCGAGTGGACCCCGCCTTGCATGCAGAGTCGCGAGTCTAGCTACGCATGCATAAAAAGTTAATAATTTAATAATAATTATTCTATTGTTTGCATGGACACCATAGATAGGTATTCCCTTAATTTGAATAAATAAATAAATAAAGAATTATCGGGACCACACTCCTGAGGGGAGCGTGGTAACCCTAGTAAAGGGATTTTGGGCGAGAGTGCTTTATGATATTTAATTTTGATGCTGGGTTGTGAGTGGGTACGAATCCTGGTGTAATCCATCGAAAATGATTAAACACTGTTTAGTTTTCCTTTAATGCCATGTGGTTTGTTAATCGTTGTTAATCTACCTGGTTAGAGGGTAGGGACCCCGTGCGCGCAAGGGTCATGAACCACCTTGCGCGTACAGCCGAAGTTAAGTAGGTTAGGGGTCACGGGCAAGGGTTGTGGTAAAGCCAATAGGAGGTGCCCTCGAGTAGGGATTGGCCTAGCAGCCCTGTCCCGGGGAGTTGAAGTCCCCATAGTAAAGCAAGTTGGGCGGTAGAGCTCCACCGTGAAAGACGGGAAACCCCTTATGATCATCTGGGTGAATTGTGCATGGAGTTGGTGGATGCACGGCGAGAGAGCTGGCCCTCTACATCGAAATAAAAGGCCCGATAGTAATGCCCGACCGGGGGCAGGTTGAACAAAATATCCGGGGTTCATGTTTGAATGTATAATTGTTTGCTTATTAAATTTGGAATTGTATGACTGTATACACGATGACCTAGTCGGTAGGATTTGCATGTGAATATAGAAATTGCATGGACACATAGGACGTGATTGAGAACATAGCTTGACAATTAGGTTAATCAATAATTTATCTTAAAATTTGGGCGTTGTTAGTTATTAAAATTGTTAGCTTGTCACTAGCCATTTATTTGGCTAATCTCCCAAATGTATTTTTGGGGGCTACTCATTCCCACGAGTAGACTCTTCTGCAGGAGCTGAGTCACAGGAGCAGCAGTAGGAGTCCAACAGTCAGTAGGGTAGCAGCTTATTTTTTTCTATTTATGTCAATCTTAGTAGTGGTACCTTTTCATCGGATGTAATCGAATTGGATTGGAATAAGTTTCTATTAGTTAGTCAGTTTGATAAGTGGTAATGTGCCAGCTGAACTTACTTTGGGTAGGCCTCTCCTCAAGGCCCCAAGCCTAGGTTAGATCACCACAAAAATATAAGACGAATAAGTGACCTAATTTGACAAGCCCAGTAGATAGGACCTCCAGAAAGATGCACCGAGTGTTCAGGAGCGGGTGAGATACTCGGCTCGCCGTCGGAGGCTTGAGCCTCGTGCTCCTTTAGAGGATATTCTGTCAGTATGTTGTGACCCCGTTGGGTAGCATGTACTGAAAGGATACTCCTTTTAAAGGTCGAGTCTGATCTTTTGTTCTTCCCCTTCTTTCATTTGCTTGTGTGTGAGCGTAGAAAGAGCCCAGTGAGAATCCTAAATTGGCATAGTTAAGTAACCATACCCATAACCCTCTTCCTTTTCTCACCTCATACCCCAGGAATCAGTCTTCAGATTTCTGGGGCGTGACAGCTGGTATCAGAGCCTAGGGATATGTTCCTAGGGGTTAGTTTCTAGGATTAGGAGTCTAAGTCTAGAGTCTAAATAGTTGGTTAGTAGATGGTTGACGTTAGGACTATCTTTTTATTTCAGATGGCGGGTACTAGGAGTGGAAATGGTGCGAGCAACGGAGCAGGATCGTCCTCTGCGTCTGATAGCACAGCGAGGATGATGGAAATGCTCCAGGGGATGGCCACCATGGTCCAGCAGCAGCAGGCTGCTGTTGTGCAGCAGCAGACGGCTGCTCAGCAGCAGGCCGAGCTAGCGCAGGCTGCCCTTGCCCAGGCTCAGGCTCGTCAGCAGGCCGAGGGCGAGCGGCAGGGGAAATTGCTGAAAGACTTCAAGGCGATGGGACCACCGAGCTTCAAGGGCGAGCCAGACCCTATAGAGGCCGATCGATGGTTCCAGCAGACTGAGAAGATACTGAACGCATTGGGCATCACCGACGATAGGAGAGTGACCTTCGCCTCGTACCAGTTTGAGGCTGAGGCAGACTTCTGGTGGCAGACAGTCCAGCGCACCAGAGCAGCAGATCGAGGAGCGATTACATGGCAGGAGTTCGAGGAACTCTTTCGGAAGAAGTTCTTTCCAGTTACCGTGCAGAACCGGATGGAGATGGAGTTTCTGGCGCTATATCAGGGATCTCGTACTGTGACACAGTATGAGGCCAAGTTCTCGGAGCTTGCGAGGTATGCTCCACACCAGGTGGTGACCGACAGCAGGAGAGCCTTGCGCTTTGAGCATGGCTTGAATCCAGCGATCAGAGGTAGGGTTACCCCTTTCTTGGGGCAATCTTATGAGGAGTTGGTCAACCGGTCCCTGGCAGTGGAGCAGGAGTTGAAGGAGTCCCGCGCTATCATGGAGAAGCGGAGTGGCAGCAGTCGCAACGGTCCACCGACTCAGAAGAGGTTTAGGCCTATGGAGACTCGACCCCCGCCGCGCCAGCCTCAGAACTTTCGTGGTCCTCCAGCTCTTGGACCGCCGCGGCGTGGATGTTTTCAGTGCGGTTCATTTGATCATTTGAAGTGGAACTGTCCACAGCTTCGTCGGCAGCCACTCCTACCAGCTCCACCCCAGAGGCCTGCTCTGTTGCCACCACCTGTGCAGCAGCAGAGGCCTCCACAGAGAGCTCAGCAGCAGCAGCGTCCTCCCCAGGTACAGCAGCAGAGGTCTTTCCCCCGTCAGGGCGGAGGAGGCAACCAGGCTCAGGGAAGGACGTACATGCTAGTTGGTCAAGACCCAGAGGCTTCTGGGGGAGCGATCGAAGGTAACCCTGAACTTAGAATTTAAATTCGTAGACGTAATGGTGTAGTTGTCATTGCTATTAGTTTTAACTCGTTAGAACTTGTAGCAACCAGTAGCTAGATTGGTTTCTTACATGTTTTCGATAACGCTAGGTACCCTTCCTGTCTTTTCGACCCTTGCTTTCGTTCATTTCGATAGCGGGTCTACTCACTCCTATATCGTCCCTAGTTTTGTCAAGACTTTGGGACTAGAGTCGGTTCCATTGGGTCATACTCTGTCGGTGTTTTCACCGCTCGGGGTAAGTACCGATGTGGACCGGATCTGCCGGGACTGCATCATTCATATTGGAGACAGAGAGCTCTCGGCAAACCTCATCATCCTGGACTTAGGAGGAGTGGACGTATTGCTTGGGATGGATTGGATGTCAGCCTATCACGTTACCCTTGATTGCTTTACTAAGAAGGTCATATTCTCACCTCCGGGGAGCGAGGCATTTTACTTCTTGGGAGACAAGCAGAAGATCTTGTGCCCGGTACCGCTGCAACAGATAACCCTCAGCTTACTAGCGCAGCTACCGAGTAGAGGTAAAGATGGGAACCCAGTAGTGCTACCACCGATGGTTCGTGAGTTTCCGGATGTCTTCCCAGATGAGCTTCCAGGCTTGCCTCCACCTCGAGAGGTTGAGTTTGCTATAGATTTGGCACCTGGAGCAGCACCGATCTCGGTTGCTCCATATAGGATGGCTCCTGCGGAGCTAAAGGAGCTGAAGACCCAGTTGGAGGAGTTACTCGATAAAGGCTTCATTCGTCCCAGCACATCTCCTTGGGGAGCCCCAGTTCTTTTTGCTCAAAAGAAGGATGGGACGAAGAGGCTTTGCATCGATTATCGCAAACTGAATAGCATCACGATCAAGAACAAGTACCCTTTGCCGCGAATCGAGGACCTCTTTGATCAGTTGAATGGTGCTTGTTATTTCTCGAAGATTGACCTGAGGACCGGATATCACCAGTTGGCTGTGAGAGCGGAGGATATTCCAAAGACGGCATTTCGAACACGATATGGGCACTATGAGTTTTTGGTCATGCCCTTCGGTCTAACTAACGCTCCTGCAGCATTCATGGATCTGATGAACCGAGTCTTCAGTATGTTCCTGGATAGATTCGTTGTGGTATTTGTAGACGATGTCCTCATTTACTCCAAGACGGAGGGAGATCATTGGGAGCACCTGAGTGCTGTGTTGCAGACCCTTAGAGACCACCAATTGTATGCCAAGCTCAGTAAGTGTGAGTTTTGGATGCAGGAGGTGAAATTTCTTGGACATGTTGTCTCGCAGGAAGGTATCTCCGTGGATCCATCGAAGATAGAGGCCGTGATGGACTGGGAGCAGCCGAAAAACGTATTCGAGATCAGGAGTTTCTTGGGGCTAGCAGGCTATTATAGACGTTTCGTGGAGGGATTTTCTCGTCTAGCAGCACCTCTCACCCGTCTGACAAAGAAGGGTGTCAGGTTCGAGTGGTCGGAAGATTGTGAGAAGTCCTTCCGGGAATTGAAGCGGCGTCTCACTTCGGCCCCAGTGCTTACGATTCCAGCCAGTGGCAAAGGTTATGTTGTCTTCACCGATGCCTCACAGATGGGGCTTGGAGCTGTATTGATGCAGGATGGTAGGGTGGTAGCCTATGCCTCTAGACAATTGAAGACTCACGAGAGGAACTATCCCACCCATGACTTGGAGTTGGCGGCGGTGGTTTTTGCTTTGAAGATCTGGAGGCATTACCTGTACGGTGAGGAGTTCGATATGTATTGTGATCACAAGAGCCTGCGGTACATCGCGAGTCAGAAGGATCTGAACATGCGTCAGAGAAGGTGGATCGAAGTCTTAAAAGACTTCAACTATTCACTCTTTTACCATCCTGGTAAAGCGAATGTTGTTGCAGATGCATTGAGCCGGAAGTCCCATAGTCATCTTGCTAGATTGGTGACTGATCGACAGGACTTTCTGGCCACGATAGAAGGCTTTGATTTGTGGGTTCAATGGGAGCCCTCTCATACCATGTTGCGCACCATACGAGTGCAGCCCAGCCTACTGCAGAAGGTGATTGCAGCACAAAGGTTGGATTCTGAGTTGGAGGAGATTAGAGCACGGTGTGACAGTGGGGAGCTCGTTCCTGACTGGTCAGTTGATGTTGATGGAGGTCTGCGGTTCCAGAGGAGGTTGTGCCTCCCTGCTGATGAAGAGGTTCGAGAGGAGGTATTGTCAGAGGCACATCGATCCCGATTCTCGGTGCACCCTGGCGGCACCAAGATGTATCATGATTTGAGAAGGCAATTCTGGTGGAAGGGCATGAAGCATGACGTGGCCGCCTTTGTGTCTAGATGTTTGACTTGTCAGCAAGTCAAGGCTGAGCACCAGAGACCGGCTGGATTGCTGCAGCCGCTCCCAGTAGCTGAGTGAAAATGGGAGCACATCACGATGGATTTTGTTTCGGGGTTGCCTCTGACCCGGAACAAACATGACTCAATTTGGGTGGTCGTGGACCGACTGACGAAGTCGGCACACTTTCTTCCGGTGCGAACAACGATGACATCCATCGACCGAGCGAAGTTATATGTGAGGGAAATTGTCAAGCTGCACGGAGTTCCAGTTTCCATTGTCTCGGATCGAGATCCTCGGTTCGTTTCTCACTTTTGGGAGAGCCTGCAGACAGCTTTGGGGACGGAGCTCAGTTTTAGCACTGCGTTTCACCCGCAGACGGATGGCCAGTCAGAGCGGACGATTCAGATTTTGGAGGATATGTTGCAGGCTTGCACAGTAGATTTTGGAGGCAGTTGGGAGGAGCACCTACCTCTTGTAGAGTTCGCCTACAATAATAGTCACCAAGCTAGCATCGGCATGGCCCCCTATGAAGCTTTGTACGGGAGGCCATGTCGGTCACCTCTTTGTTGGGCAGAGATAGGAGAGCGGAGTCTCTTGGGGCCAGAGCTTGTTCAGGAGACGACTGAGAAGATCCAGCTGATTAGAGAGCGACTTAGAGCGGCGCAGAGTCGACAGAAGAGCTACGCAGATGTGCGTCGACGCCCGCTCGAGTTTACTGTCGGAGACCATGTCTTCCTGAAGGTTTCCCCTCGGCGAGGCATCACGAGGTTTGGGAAGAAAGGAAAGTTGGCTCCGAGGTTCATAGGTCCCTTCGAGATTTTAGAGAGAGTTGGCGAGGTGGCATATCGTCTGGCACTGCCCCCGCAGCTCTCTAGCGTCCATGGTGTCTTTCACGTGTCGATGCTTCGGAGGTATGAGCCAGACCCGTCACACGTGTTAGATTGGCAGGATCTGACCCTTAGTTCAGATGCATCCTATGAGGAGCGACCGGTCAGGATTTTGGCTAGTGAGAATCGAGTGCTTCGTACAAAGACCATCCCCATGGTGAAGGTGCAGTGGCAGCACTGTAGTGAGGAGGAGGCTACATGGGAGCTCGAGTCAGCGATGCGGTCCCAATACTCTTCTTTGTTCGATGATTAGTGTTAGTTAATTTTCGGGACGAAAATTTTAATAAGGTGGGTAGGATGTAATACCCGGTACGTTTGATTTCAGGGCAGCCCAGTTTTATTATTACTAAATTGATTGATTTGTTTTTTTCAGTTATGGTTGTCGATGGTATGTGCTTGAACATGAGTTGGACCGGGCAGTGGGCCCCAGGTCCGGGTCGCTAGGCGACACTGGAGGCATGGTGATCGTTACACGAGCATGCGAGCACGTGTAACAAGGCATGGCATGAATGTTTTTGATAATAATAAAAAATTAATTAAAATAATAGATTTTAAGGCGAGTCTGTCGGACTCGTAAGGTTTGTGCACCGGCCCGTCTTGGTGCGATGCGAGCTCGAGTACGATCCATGCTTAACTGCGAGTTATACTTGTTTGCTAAGAAAAAAAAAATAAATTAAATAAATTAAAAATTAAAAACACCTAAATCTATAACCAAACCCATAATCGTTTCTCACCTTTATCTCTCTTTAATTCCTTTATCTCTCTTTAATCCCACACCTCTTTATCTCTCTTTAATCCCAAACCCAAACCCGTAATCGTTTCTCACCTTTATCTCTCTTTAATCTCTTTATCTCTCTTTAATCCCAAACCCAACCCCCTAATTGTTTCTCTCTTTATCTCTCTTTAATCCCAAACCCAACCTGGCCCCTAATTGTTTCTCTCTCTTTATCTCTCTTTAATTCCTTTATCTCTCTTAAATCCCACACCTCTTTATCTCTCTTTAATCCCAAACCCAAACCCGTAATCGTTTCTCACCTTATCTCTCTTTAATCTCTTTATCTCTCTTTAATCCCAAACCCAACCCCCTAATTGTTTCTCTCTTTATCTCTCTTTAATCCCAAACCCAACCCCCCTTCTCTCTCTTCTCCTTGTTGCACGATCCGGCCAACTCCATCCCTAGTTTCCCTTCACCTTCATCGCAGCCATGGCCACCAGCCGGTGGGCCGACGGCTGTGCAATCGGCAGATGCTAACCAATCGACAGGTCAGCCCCTCTTCGTTTTCCCTGTTTTCCCTTTGGTCCTGTTGAGACCAGCTCGGCGATTTTTTTTTTATGCCAAAGAGCACAAAGGCATACTAGTAGTAGTGCTCGACGCAGTTTCGACCGTCTACTCAAATTGGTATAATCGAACCATAGTAAGACTATTGTTGTTAGCAATGCCAACTATCCTAGATGACTTAATCGCAATCATCGAGGTCATAAAACCCTTCGACCATGTCGTTTGGGTCATACAATCTATGACCATTGTTTGCGGATGATGCCCCCATTATTACATCTATTTTTATATGGCATACGAATCATCGTGCTATGAATGGCGGTGGGCCGCTCAGCGACCCATATACGAAACCTTGCCGGTCTCGGAGTTCAACTAGGTGAGACGTAATGGCGGTCGTCAATCCGAGCTCAGGCTCATGCGACTCGTTTTAATTATAGTAGTAACTGTGTTTTTATACCTTAGCCAGATGATTTCTCGGGCAAATAACGAATCAAACCTCCAAACCTTGCCTAGACTTGACCTGATCTGTGTTACCATGGTCAAGATGCTGAAGGTTCCTCAAAGCACGACAGCACGCTAGTAGCGGCATCGATGTAAATGCGATCGTTTAGGCATAATAGCTTATATGAGCTGTAGTATGATTCTTTGCATCGGCAATGCCGACTAACCATGATGCTACCCTTGGCACATCGATTTGCGTGCCAGTAGACCGGCGTTCGATGACACTACCTTAGGCACATCAATTTGCGTGCTGATAGACGGCGTCCGATGACGTATAAATTCCTGACTCGACCAATCAGACCTAAGCCGGTAATATTTTAAGTAGCACTTAATGACCATAGGCCGCTGGTATGTTTGGCAGTTGGTGAGCACGTGGACCGAGTCGGAGGAGGAGCAGAGGGCGCTTAGCAGCATCAGCCCGAGCACACTTTCCAGGTGACACAGCACGCTCTCTTTAATAATTAATAATGTGAATATAGAAATTAAGGGTAGGTGTCCATAACTGTAACGCCCCGATATTTTACGGATTAATTCAACCCGTATAATACTGGGGTGTTAGGAAGAAAACTTGATATAAATAAATTCCATCAAATATGGAAAATACTGAGCCATTATATTAAAACATCATTATCTGATACAATTTATTGAAAATGAAAGCCTAAAACTAAGACTTTCCATATTTTCACATCATAATCCAGCTCCGTCGTCGTCATAGAAAGGAGTGTAGAGTGGGTCTTCAACTCCTTCTGGATCGCATCCCGATCGCTCCTCATCTTCTCCGGGTACTGCAGGGTTTGTCTCTGTAGGGTGCACATCATCTGTAGGGGGGTGAGTTCTATCCACTGACTCACCAATGACTCAGTTTTGTTCATGCTAAAAAATATGTATTGAAAGCAGTAAACATGACTACGAAAAGTAAATAATTAAAACATTAATCACCCGATTCCCTTTTTGGCTCATCCGGCCAGGGTAGGAATCTCAATCCTTACCCGGGTACTTTTAGTCCGCAACAAGGCTAGCCCCACACCTAGGATTATCTTTTTGGCCCGCAGCCAGGGACAGCCCCACACCCAGGATTTATCTTTTTGGCCCGCAGCCAGGGACAGCCCCACACCCAGGATTTATCTTTTAGGCTCGCAAGCCAGGGACAGCCCCACACCCAGGTACTTTTTGGCCTTCCGCCAGGGCAAGCCCCACACCCAAATAAGTGATTACGTATTTCAAAATTTACCATTCCATATCAAATTACCGACATTCTATAGCATATACTTAGCATGAATAAACTGAGTTTAAATCCCCTACCTGAACTGTTGCAAACTCTTATTCTTGATGAGGAAGCCTTATCACGCTCGAAACCTGAAAATATGTTACTAATATTTTGTTAGTTTTTCCTAAATTTTTCTGGGATTTTTCCCAACATTTTTCGATGTGAATTAGTGGGGTTTTCTCTTTTAAGGGGTATTTTTGTAATTTTCAAAAATACCTTAAATCTATACTGTTGTGTAGATCGTTTCATTATGGACCCGTGGCCGCAAACGGAACTCAATTCCGATTTAGAATGAAAAGGTTATGACCATTTTACCAAAGGGGTAAAATGGTAAATATATTTTTTAATTGTCGTTTGTGGAATTTTATGATTTAAGTAGGTGTATTTTGTCATTACGAGTCCAACGCCGCTGACGGAACTCAATTCAGAGTCCGTATGGGCAAGATACGGTCAATACAATTTACATTGATAATCTATATATTTATTACTAGTTGATTCTTAGACATAAAGTGTAATTGGAACTCTTGGTTAGCCCAAAGGGCTTTAAATTGGGTTTAGAAGAGGTCGGGGGTTCTAAATCAAATCTAGTCTTTTTGCATAGCATTTTATAAATGAATTTAAAAATCCGAACGGGTTAACGGGTTTAAATTACATACCCGACCCAACAACCCGGGTGGTGTGAGGCGGCGGCGGCGGCGGGAGGCGGTGGTCGGCCGGAGGTGGTGGTGGCGCCGGAGGTGGTGGCGGCGCCGGAGGTGGTGGCGGCCGGAGGTGGTGGTGGTGGCGGCGCCGGAGGTGGTGGCCGGCCGGAGGTGGTGGTCGGTGGTGGCGGCGCCGGAGGTGGTGGCGGCCGGAGGTGGTGATGGTGGCGGCGCCGGAGGTGGTTGCCGGCCGGAGGTGGTGGTCGGTGGTGGCGGCGCCGGAGGTGGTGGCCGGCCGGAGGTGGTGGTCGGTGGTGGCCGGCGGCGGCGGTGGTGGCCGGCGGCTGTTGGTGGTGGTTGGCGAGGAGGGGAGGGGAAAGGTTGGGTGGCACGGATCCCAAGGTGGGTTGGAATGAAAAACTCTTGTAGAGGGGGGGTTTATATAGTAGTTTTGGGAATTCTAAAAGTCACAGGGTCTTTATTGCCAATCGGCCATTTAGTGCGTATCGCAGCTGTAACCGTCCGATCGGGAACGAAAGGTCGCCGACTTCGGTTACGTCTGCGCGACTCTTTCCGTCCGATCGGAAACGAAGGGTCAACGACCGTTGGTCTCCCCAGTGGTATGTTTATTAGTTATATTAGCTGTTTTTAATACAGAAAAGCACTACGGGTCTTTTGGCTAGAGGAAAAACTTTAAGAGTTCTAATGGAGAGGTTATAGGTTCGAATCCTTCTATAGGCTATATGTTTTTACATATATATATAACATTTTTCTTTTAAATTTTTAATGCTTTAAATGAGTTCAAAACGAAAAAGTTTATATATGGTTTTTGATCGTTTCGACGAGACGGACGCAATGGCGCCGTCCGATTTTTATTTTGAATTTATTATAAGAATTTCTTATAATGACCTTTTAAACTATTATTTTATTTTGGGTTGTTACATTCTCTACCCCTAATAAAAATTTCGTCCTCGAAATTTAAAGTATTTACCTTAGTTGTCGAACAAATTTATTTCTGGATCTAATTCCTAAGTAACTTCTTCACAATTTCTTCCAATCATCAAGTGATAGATTTTTGCTTTTCTCTTTCCGAACTTTCTTTCGCAGAATATTATTTCCTTTCCTTCAGGTGTTTAAAAGGTAAGATTATTCCGATAACAATTCTTCATCATCCTATATTTGGATAACCAGTCCATAATATCAAATTTTCTTCAATTTCAATTTGGTCACCACTCCACACTTCAATTCTTAGTATACAGTTTCTGCAGACTCTGTTTGTTTTGGCCATATCACTAAGTGCAGTGGTGAGGGCAAGTATATACCCTAACTGTACTGTCTTCAATTGTAAGTCTCTAGCCAAGTGAATGGATATGAACAAATAGTTCGAACCCGGCCTAAAATTACTTTAGCTAGATTTCCAAAATGGTGCTTACGAAAATTTAAATTGTTCTGTTTATAACTCACTTATTTTTAATTGGAATAATAGTGAATCGTTCATACCTTTAATGACGTCGAAAAGTGAATCGTTCATACCTTTAATGACGTCGTTTGATTCTTCCTCAGTAGATACTGCAAATGCTTTTCCAGGCACCTTTTGATTTTGAGCGGTGCGAGCTACCGGTATTTGTGGAGCATTTCGAAAAGGAGGACTGGTTGGAATGTTACCATTCAAGCGAGGACAGTATCGTTGAAAATGATCCCGTGATCCGCATGTGAAGCAAGTCCGAGGTCCTGTAGATATTGGAGGACTACCCATCTTTGCTGGAAACTCTTGTATCTTTGGTCTTTTATTTGACTCTTATCAATGGTGTACTTCTTTTCAGTCTATTCTTTTCAAATGTTTTTCGAGTTTCCTTCCATTCTCGTTTTGCCACTAAAGCAGTTTGTACTAGTTCTCTATATTTTCGAATACGAAATACCGCCACTCTGGTTCGAATATGAGGATTCAAACCTTGTTTATGGGATTCAATAAGGCAATAAATTATAGGGTTTGAGAATAAAATTTTTTTTCTGACTCTCTATTTACACATCAACTGTACCTGGTTACTGTATTCACCAGGAACCACAGTGATATAAGAATAGAGTTAGCCTGAGAGTTGGGGCAATTCTAGCGATCTAGTTTGGGACGGTTGAGATTTTGGAATCCGAAAACTTTTGATCTTGACATCCGTCGAGAAACTTATTAATGGCTATATAAACTTTATTCCTAAAGGAGGTAAAAATTGATGCTCATAACTTATATGTAGTGTATCCTCTGGTATTTAATAGAAAGTTTTAGGATTAACACTAATCATTGTCCTGATGACTAGGGTGTATCATTTTAGTTCTGTCTTCAGTTGAATATGTATAATTTGTGTTGGGGTCTAGAGGAATTGATCCTACGACTTTAAGTCTTTTCGTAGTTACTGCTATATTGTTTGAAATAGTGCATACCTTTGATGACATCATTGTTAGTCTATACTGCAAAAATCTTGCCATGTACTCTTTGAACAGCGTGATCCACAGGTTCTTGTTGGACAGAACGGAATTATGACCTAGATTGAGTGAATAGGAAATTTTGACCGATGAGCTTCTGTTAATATATATTTTCGTAAATAAGACGCATCAGTAACTACTAATCTGTCCTGAAATCTTTGTCCAATATTGTCTGTGCCAAAACTTCGGTTTTCTATTGCTTTCCTTTTCTAACTTGCATCCAATCCCTTGATGTTCTTAATTTCACATTTGTATTATTTTTTTTTTTTTTTTTTTAATTAAAAACTTTAACTATTTGACTCTGATCATTTAGGATGTAGAGGTAAACTATCATGATCTCGAAGTCAAAGTCCTAGGCGGCTCCACCTTAGGTGGCTCCACACTGGCAATTGGCAGCCCTTTTTCCCATGGAACGGCTCCACCTAACCCCAGGCAGCCCTTTCCTAGGTAGCCCTTTTCATTGAACTTGAATTCGAGAAATAATGATTAACATCAATCCTAATTATCACAGTACATGTTATAATTTTTAAGTCGATTATGTACTTGAAATCAGTTCTCTCTGCACTA
Source organism: Chamaelirium japonicum (assembly GCA_947650365.1). Lineage (NCBI taxonomy): Eukaryota > Viridiplantae > Streptophyta > Magnoliopsida > Liliales > Melanthiaceae > Chamaelirium > Chamaelirium japonicum. The sequence continues at coordinate 10,917,188 of OX393558.1, forward strand.
ATGATTTAACCCAGATCTCCCCATGTTTTTGTAAAAATTAAATACTAGAAGTGACTAGTATTCTATATTCAACTCGACTTTATTTAAAACTTTACTCATTTGTGTCAATCATTTGTATGTTACTAATCGCTTGAGGTTGGAGTCCATTAGACTTCTCGACTATGGATTTCATTCGAGAAATATCTTAGTTCTTATAGGCGTTGGATGCTTTATTTTTTTTATTTTTTTATTTTTTATTTTATTTTTTTTTTTTTTTTTTTGAGTAATTTGCGTATATAAATCTAATTCCTGAGTTAACCTACTATCATCAAGATTGATTATCCTAGGTAAGGTTCTAATACTTTGGATAGGTTTCAGGTTACACAGGAAAAAGGTCTTAGTCTTTGATATGCGACTAAGTTTACAAAAAGACTTAAGAATAGTTTCTTTCAATAATCCTTATTTCTACTAAGATACTGTAGTAACGTGTTTTCAAAAGAGGTCTTAGGAGATAGGATCTTAAATTAAATTACTCCTTAGGGATTTCTTACCCTAATTGATTTATTACTAGGGTTTATAACACCTTCATATATTTTCATATCTTTACAAAGCGGCATCCTATAATTCTAGTTAGTTTCTAATTCTCTTTAAGTGATCATACGTTCTAATTTCGATGTATTATATTATCTTCTGGGTTGACTAACTTTTCAGCGTTCAAAATTTATTGTCTCAGACCTACGTATCGAAGGTTATTATAACATATTTAAAAAAAAGATTCTTAATTTAAGTTCCTACCTTGTTCTAGCGATTAAGTGTCTTAGGTTATCAATGTCTTAATCATCTAGGACTAGGTGTACCTAGATTTACTTCACATGAACCTAACTTATGCTCTAGGTTAAGTGACTATCCTACTAATGTCCTTCTTGCTAATAATTCTAATTCCTAGGACCTATTACCTAGGCTCTGATACCAAGTTGTAACGCCCCGATATTTTACGGATTAATTCAACCCGTATAATACTGGGGTGTTAGGAAGAAAACTTGATATAAATAAATTCCATCAAATATGGAAAATACTGAGCCATTATATTAAAACATCATTATCTGATACAATTTATTGAAAATGAAAGCCTAAAACTAAGACTTTCCATATTTTCACATCATAATCCAGCTCCGTCGTCGTCATAGAAAGGAGTGTAGAGTGGGTCTTCAACTCCTTCTGGATCGCATCCCGATCGCTCCTCATCTTCTCCGGGTACTGCAGGGTTTGTCTCTGTAGGGTGCACATCATCTGTAGGGGGGTGAGTTCTATCCACTGACTCACCAATGACTCAGTTTTGTTCATGCTAAAAAATATGTATTGAAAGCAGTAAACATGACTACGAAAAGTAAATAATTAAAACATTAATCACCCGATTCCCTTTTTGGCTCATCCGGCCAGGGTAGGAATCTCAATCCTTACCCGGGTACTTTTAGTCCGCAACAAGGCTAGCCCCACACCTAGGATTATCTTTTTGGCCCGCAGCCAGGGACAGCCCCACACCCAGGATTTATCTTTTTGGCCCGCAGCCAGGGACAGCCCCACACCCAGGATTTATCTTTTAGGCTCGCAAGCCAGGGACAGCCCCACACCCAGGTACTTTTTGGCCTTCCGCCAGGGCAAGCCCCACACCCAAATAAGTGATTACGTATTTCAAAATTTACCATTCCATATCAAATTACCGACATTCTATAGCATATACTTAGCATGAATAAACTGAGTTTAAATCCCCTACCTGAACTGTTGCAAACTCTTATTCTTGATGAGGAAGCCTTATCACGCTCGAAACCTGAAAATATGTTACTAATATTTTGTTAGTTTTTCCTAAATTTTTCTGGGATTTTTCCCAACATTTTTCGATGTGAATTAGTGGGGTTTTCTCTTTTAAGGGGTATTTTTGTAATTTTCAAAAATACCTTAAATCTATACTGTTGTGTAGATCGTTTCATTATGGACCCGTGGCCGCAAACGGAACTCAATTCCGATTTAGAATGAAAAGGTTATGACCATTTTACCAAAGGGGTAAAATGGTAAATATATTTTTTAATTGTCGTTTGTGGAATTTTATGATTTAAGTAGGTGTATTTTGTCATTACGAGTCCAACGCCGCTGACGGAACTCAATTCAGAGTCCGTATGGGCAAGATACGGTCAATACAATTTACATTGATAATCTATATATTTATTACTAGTTGATTCTTAGACATAAAGTGTAATTGGAACTCTTGGTTAGCCCAAAGGGCTTTAAATTGGGTTTAGAAGAGGTCGGGGGTTCTAAATCAAATCTAGTCTTTTTGCATAGCATTTTATAAATGAATTTAAAAATCCGAACGGGTTAACGGGTTTAAATTACATACCCGACCCAACAACCCGGGTGGTGTGAGGCGGCGGCGGCGGCGGGAGGCGGTGGTCGGCCGGAGGTGGTGGTGGCGCCGGAGGTGGTGGCGGCGCCGGAGGTGGTGGCGGCCGGAGGTGGTGGTGGTGGCGGCGCCGGAGGTGGTGGCCGGCCGGAGGTGGTGGTCGGTGGTGGCGGCGCCGGAGGTGGTGGCGGCCGGAGGTGGTGATGGTGGCGGCGCCGGAGGTGGTTGCCGGCCGGAGGTGGTGGTCGGTGGTGGCGGCGCCGGAGGTGGTGGCCGGCCGGAGGTGGTGGTCGGTGGTGGCCGGCGGCGGCGGTGGTGGCCGGCGGCTGTTGGTGGTGGTTGGCGAGGAGGGGAGGGGAAAGGTTGGGTGGCACGGATCCCAAGGTGGGTTGGAATGAAAAACTCTTGTAGAGGGGGGGTTTATATAGTAGTTTTGGGAATTCTAAAAGTCACAGGGTCTTTATTGCCAATCGGCCATTTAGTGCGTATCGCAGCTGTAACCGTCCGATCGGGAACGAAAGGTCGCCGACTTCGGTTACGTCTGCGCGACTCTTTCCGTCCGATCGGAAACGAAGGGTCAACGACCGTTGGTCTCCCCAGTGGTATGTTTATTAGTTATATTAGCTGTTTTTAATACAGAAAAGCACTACGGGTCTTTTGGCTAGAGGAAAAACTTTAAGAGTTCTAATGGAGAGGTTATAGGTTCGAATCCTTCTATAGGCTATATGTTTTTACATATATATATAACATTTTTCTTTTAAATTTTTAATGCTTTAAATGAGTTCAAAACGAAAAAGTTTATATATGGTTTTTGATCGTTTCGACGAGACGGACGCAATGGCGCCGTCCGATTTTTATTTTGAATTTATTATAAGAATTTCTTATAATGACCTTTTAAACTATTATTTTATTTTGGGTTGTTACAATAACACTGCATGCGGGCCCACCGGGCGTCGTCGCATGTGGTCGAGTGGACCCCGCCTTGCATGCAGAGTCGCGAGTCTAGCTACGCATGCATAAAAAGTTAATAATTTAATAATAATTATTCTATTGTTTGCATGGACACCATAGATAGGTATTCCCTTAATTTGAATAAATAAATAAATAAAGAATTATCGGGACCACACTCCTGAGGGGAGCGTGGTAACCCTAGTAAAGGGATTTTGGGCGAGAGTGCTTTATGATATTTAATTTTGATGCTGGGTTGTGAGTGGGTACGAATCCTGGTGTAATCCATCGAAAATGATTAAACACTGTTTAGTTTTCCTTTAATGCCATGTGGTTTGTTAATCGTTGTTAATCTACCTGGTTAGAGGGTAGGGACCCCGTGCGCGCAAGGGTCATGAACCACCTTGCGCGTACAGCCGAAGTTAAGTAGGTTAGGGGTCACGGGCAAGGGTTGTGGTAAAGCCAATAGGAGGTGCCCTCGAGTAGGGATTGGCCTAGCAGCCCTGTCCCGGGGAGTTGAAGTCCCCATAGTAAAGCAAGTTGGGCGGTAGAGCTCCACCGTGAAAGACGGGAAACCCCTTATGATCATCTGGGTGAATTGTGCATGGAGTTGGTGGATGCACGGCGAGAGAGCTGGCCCTCTACATCGAAATAAAAGGCCCGATAGTAATGCCCGACCGGGGGCAGGTTGAACAAAATATCCGGGGTTCATGTTTGAATGTATAATTATTTGCTTATTAAATTTGGAATTGTATGACTGTATACACGATGACCTAGTCGGTAGGATTTGCATGTGAATATAGAAATTGCATGGACACATAGGACGTGATTGAGAACATAGCTTGACAATTAGGTTAATCAATAATTTATCTTAAAATTTGGGCGTTGTTAGTTATTAAAATTGTTAGCTTGTCACTAGCCATTTATTTGGCTAATCTCCCAAATGTATTTTTGGGGGCTACTCATTCCCACGAGTAGACTCTTCTGCAGGAGCTGAGTCACAGGAGCAGCAGTAGGAGTCCAACAGTCAGTAGGGTAGCAGCTTATTTTTTTCTATTTATGTCAATCTTAGTAGTGGTACCTTTTCATCGGATGTAATCGAATTGGATTGGAATAAGTTTCTATTAGTTAGTCAGTTTGATAAGTGGTAATGTGCCAGCTGAACTTACTTTGGGTAGGCCTCTCCTCAAGGCCCCAAGCCTAGGTTAGATCACCACAAAAATATAAGACGAATAAGTGACCTAATTTGACAAGCCCAGTAGATAGGACCTCCAGAAAGATGCACCGAGTGTTCAGGAGCGGGTGAGATACTCGGCTCGCCGTCGGAGGCTTGAGCCTCGTGCTCCTTTAGAGGATATTCTGTCAGTATGTTGTGACCCCGTTGGGTAGCATGTACTGAAAGGATACTCCTTTTAAAGGTCGAGTCTGATCTTTTGTTCTTCCCCTTCTTTCATTTGCTTGTGTGTGAGCGTAGAAAGAGCCCAGTGAGAATCCTAAATTGGCATAGTTAAGTAACCATACCCATAACCCTCTTCCTTTTCTCACCTCATACCCCAGGAATCAGTCTTCAGATTTCTGGGGCGTGACAGGTCCGCCATGTTATCTGCAGACGCCACCTGAGTCACTGCTACCTCCCCTCGCTTATGCAAGTCCCGGATAATGTAGTATTTCCGCTCGATATGCTTGCTCTTCTGGTGATATCTTGGCTCCTTGGACTGTGCTACCGCTCCACTATTGTCGCAGTAAAGGACAATAGGATCTTGAGCTCCCGGTACGCATCCTAAGTCCGTGAGGGGAACCTGCAACTGCACCTGGCCCATCTTCACGGGCTTCTTAGACTTTCTTTTCTGAAACTTACCCTTGGCTTTCAGAGAAGAATTCCGCTCCACGTTTAGGGATTGGGCTCCTGCCTTCATCCCGTCCTCTGCCGCCTGAAGCGCCGCTAGGAGCTCTGCGTTAGACATCTCCAACCGGTTAAGGTTGAAGTTGGTAACGAAGCCCTCAAATGCTCCTGACAGAGACGCGAGGAAAATATCGGTCTGGATCTCTGCATCCAAGATGACATCGAAGGAACCAAGCTCGTTCACATAGCCAAACAACTTCTGCATATGATCCCGAACTAAAGTCCTCTCTGCCATCTTCGTGGACACCAATTTCTTGATGGTCAGGTAACGAGTTACCCGACTACGACCCTCGAACATTTCCTTCAGGTAGAGCATCATGTCTGAAGCAAAGGCCATGTCTTCGACTTGCTTCTGAAGGACAGTCTGCAAGAATGCCACAATGTAGAACTTGCACATCTCCTCAGCATCTAGCTAGTCTTTCCATTCCTTTAACTGAGCCTCAGTTGCACTTGGTCCCGACATGGCCGGTTGAGGGGTACTTAGGGCAATTGTGTGTTTGTCAACCCTTAGGATGAGCATTAGGTTACGCTTCCAGTCCTCGTAGTTTGGTCCCGTAAGTTTGTTATCATTAAGTATGGAGGCAAGGGGGTCGAGCTTGGTCATGATTTCTGTAAACAATGGTTTAAAGCAATAGTTAGGGTCTACTACAATCTATTTCATGGAATTTAGAAATAGATAAAGTCTACTCCAGCCGCTATGTCCTCATCACCTCAAGTGGAGACATCTAGGAATCTAAATTTCCTGGGCTGGAGCACTGAGACTATCGGTCCTGAATTGGAGACAGCATCTCGGTGAGAGCATGCAACCGCTTCTGCCAACGGGGTTTTTACGACCCAGTCTTCATCAGAATTACCCATGGTAAACTGAAAGACCTCCCAGTCTCCTTTTGGTCAGCTTTATGTGACTCGCGTGCACAGCAACAGCGGCTTCACACAAGCTTTAGGATGCTTCCTACAAATCTAGGTGGTATCGGTAGGGGTGTTCATAGGCTCCCGCGGTGCAGGATAAAATCGTCACCCACTGCCACCGGCATCCTCCATGTCCCGAAGGAAACCACTAAGCGAACCAGCATGGAAGGAAACACAGCTCTCACCCGGTGGGAATATCGAACTGCGTACCTCCCACCCAGACCCTTAGCCGGTTGATTGTGGAGGCCAGGAGCTCCCCTTTGGAGGGAACCTCTTACACATCCCTTTTTTATGAGGTTTTATGCATATCTAGATAGGTCACGACCTCCTAGACATAGACCCTGGTCTACCGTGCTCCCACTAGGATTACAAACCTTCTCGCAAAGCATTAGTATCCTCGGAAAATATCATAGTCCCTACCTTGAATACTCAGCTTTCGCCTTTCTTGCAAGGATCACATTACATAGATTCCAAGGATCCCGATACTTCACTAGTTTATCCATAATCCTAAGATCTGGAGCCTAGCCTAAGGTCAACGTGGAAAGGACTCCCACTACGATGACGCCTCGTTCACAATTTGATGCCTGATGTCATAGTAGACCTCATCTCATTACAGGTTCGATGCTGGCCAAATAGGGACATCCGACAACCTCCGCCGGACCTCAACCTAATGGTGGCATAACCAAATCATGATGAGTTCATACTACCATCAAACGTCATCTAGAAACGGGTATCACACAGTGAAATCCTAACCTAACTTGGTCGCTAGGACCACGTGGGGAAAGGGCATCCCACTAGGGTTATCATACTTCTTATGGAGACATTAGTTAATTATCACTAAACAAATCTAGCACTGTGTCTATCTCGGTGCACAGTACTTAGCTACCTGAACTACCATGAGGGCGGTTACCACCTTTCCTTTTAGCTAGCCACCGGATTCGCACGTGTTAGAAGCATTTAGAGACACCGATGAATCCATAAGCTTAGTACTAACCCTAAGCCTGATCTAGAGACAAACTCACAAGCAAGATAATCATATTATCATCGGGGTTCTCTAAATACGAAATAAAGAGAAACAACAGAAAAAACATCCAAATTGAATTAAGTCTAGGGTTCGACCCCTGAACCTGAATAACACAGCCAAGATATCCCGCTTTTCCGTTCTGCACGATCTCTGACGACGATCCCCTTCATCGCCAACGTGCACGCTTTCGCCGGTTCTTTGCACGCGATGGTACCGCTTACCCGAACCATGGATGTAGCATCATCTCCTTCTTCCTGTGACCGAAAAACTAACACGCTCCGAGCAAGTGCTCGTTCGTGTACAATTTCGCTAGAAAGAAAAGAAGACAATCCTAGAAACATGGCCAGGGAACCGAGGATGGTCAACCCCCACCCTCGCCCATCTAGAGCCTTACAATCCATAATAATAATCAATGCAAAATTAAATCCGGGGTCCGACCCCCGGATGCATGCAATCACAGATTACTATTCAGGGTGGCACCTGCAAAAAGACGATACATAGCACAATCCATATGCATGATCTATGCCGAACCCCGACGAAAACATATGCCATCATATATTCACATGATGTTTTCACGAATTCATGCATGAAACATATACCAAAGCGTGCTCTGATACCAATTGTTGGAATTGGGTTCCACTAATCAGAGTCGCAGCGGAAGCAAAAGAAAAATCCGAAGATCATACGATGTATGTTTCATTACAATTCGTGATACAAAACAATCTACATACAAATCTATGATCTTAGCATATGTGCGGACACCCTAGAGGCATACTACGATCTACGGAAGACATGCATGCATCTACTTAGGTGTTTAGATTCATCATACCTTATGGATCTATGATTCGGAGATTACGGAATGATGAAGAACCGCACTTGAATCGCAAGAGAAACTGTCAGATAGCACCTTGTCCTTTGTGAATTGAAGAATCCTCGAAATCCCGTCTCTGAGTGCAAGGATTTCGAGCCGACGGAAGAATCCGTAGCGAAGACGATAGCGAGCCTCGAGATTTTATCTTCCTCTTTCTCCTTTCTTCCTTCTCCTTCCTTCCTCTTCCTTTTCCCTTCTTTTTCCTCTCTTTTCCTTGGCCGAAACCACAAAGGAGGAGCACAAAGGGTCAGATTTTTGGAGGGGAGGGAGTAGAACCTTAGGGCCGGCCCCTCCCCTTCCTATTTCCTTTATAGGGCCGGTCTCCCATGGCTCCAAGGAGCCTAGGGCCGGCCCCTAGGTGGATAGGGATGAGGGGGGATCGGATTTAGGTCTTCCGGATGTCTATCGTGAAGTCCGGACGAAAACGCCCTTCACGAAAAGCGGAAAACTGAAAGTGAGACTGAGTAAGGTGCACTACTCGGAATCGAGTTCCGTCAGCGCCTGTGAGCTCCTAGAATTATTCCGCTCATTTTAAGATCCATATTCAATGTGTTCTGAGCCATATTTCAATATTTACCAAAATACCCCTATGGCCCGTAACACACGTGAATTAGGTTCTTAGGCTTCGGGCTTGCGCTCCATCGCGCTACTTCGCATCCAACGTATCCAACTAGGTCAGGGAACAATTCCTATACGTAACGACAGGGTAGAACCTTCAGGGTTCGGGATCTCTAGCTCCAACCGGATCCCTGATTAACTGTTCCGGTGACACACCGAAAGTTCCGTTAATCAGCCCTAATCCGATTAACCCGTGTAGCCACCCAGAGTGCGACGCGAGTTGAACTCTAGTGATCCTAAACTTATGTTACTCCCTCGTAACCCTGTTCTCTACTATACTCCGATAATCCTTATCCCTCCTATTACTAGTGCCATGATACGACTCGGGCGGTGGGGAGCACCGTCAGATCCCGATCGATCATCTGACTAGGGTTTGATGACTTGTCATCTATAATACCACACACCTTCCGGTGCTATGCCTAGCATCCGAAACATCGTCAATCATACTGACAACCACCAGGCCTGGGTTAACTGTGTGGACAGATTGACTCATCAAAACGCACCCATCCAACACTAGACGTCGGATAACCTGTAAGGATTACATGTCACTCAAGCGCCAGCCGGGTAACCCAACGTATCGTGGTATTGGACTATGGAAGGTCCGCACACGTTGGCACATCAAAGCACCACACAACTGGTTGGCCCAGTGAACATGGTCCCTCAGGGTTAAGGACAGATTATCTATAGTAGTAAGACGGTTTCTGCACCAGTATCTGAATCACTGAACTGTGCACCGTCTTGGTTCCTGTTCAACACGATCATCGTGCTTGGTTAGGTGAATGAGAATCCCACGTTCCTGTGGTGGAGACTTTACCACATCCTCTACCTGCCAACAGCTTATTCTCGGTGAAGCGACCAGCATCACCAAAGCTGTGAACTAGTTCTAGGTCTACACAGAACTGGTCCACTGGGTCTCCCAAACATGGATCCTCCATGCGCCTCAATGGCCTACTGTGTTCCTTAGGGTCCTTTTATTATATGAGTATTATCATATACCAGAGTAGTATCATAATTAAAGCAATAACCAAAGTCATCTTTATTAATGTTAATACAGAAAATCCACGCTAAGGACACACGAGCTACAACAGTATGCCCTTCAGACCAAGGATACCTTTTCGTCGTTCATTGTTCCTCCATGTATCGAACCCCTTTTCCAAACTGAATTGGGCTTGATGAATAATTGTAATAATATTCCTGACTTTCGGGTTGGGGCGCCATGAATAGAAACCCCGTAGTTCCTACCAAAAAAAAAAGAAATTCTCATGCTCAAGATATACCAGATGGAAACGGGACAATCTAAACTTGGACCAATGGATTGGATACAACCGGACCAAGCTTAGCTGACACGGCCGAAAAACCACACTTGGAACCTGAGGGGTAGCCTATAATCAACCAAGTAAAGAGCGAGTGAATGCTGATTGAACTTTTTTTATTTTTTTAGAGGCTCAGAGCACTACTTTCTTTCCCTTTTATTCCCCTCATGGATCTTGGGTTTCGGCAACATCTCTTGGCCTCCTCGGACGCCGACGACGGCTCTGGGGAGACCGGGCCCTTAGTTGCGGCTCATTCTCAGGTAGGATATTGTTGGGATTGTATGCCCTCAAACAATAGGATAATGGTTTTGTGCATAAAGAATGGACATAATGTGTTTGCATTCATGAGATGAATGGTAGAGCAGGAAATCCTTAAGTAGTCTAGGTGTGATTCATTTATATAAATGTTCGATTCACATATAGAGAGATATGAATCACATGTACTAGATAATTTAAATTAGTCACAGTCGATAGTGAGATCGGATATCTCACTAGGTAGGCTGTAGCATGATTGACTCCCAATCGGGGGTACCATTGGAATGGTCGATTATAAGTCAATGTGCTAGTGCATGAGATGCATTGACGGATCATGAGTAAATCCAATGACATAAAACTGCCAGGGACATTGTATTGTCCAAGTCATTAGGGTTCTCATAACTTACATAGCCGATATGCTCTTAATTCTGAGAAACTAGTGAACCTTGAGCTTATGCTTAGTTACTTTGACTTATCAATCAGTGAGGTCCTCAGGACCAACACTTGGATATCTTGGGTACCTGAGTGTGGGTTACAGGGAACCCTAGATCTCAAAATAGAATCCACTCACCGTAAAAGGTTAAGAATCCCCATGAGTTGATCATTAGTTTTGATCATCGTAACCTGATCAGTCACTGGTTAGTGGATGTTCCACTAAGGTAGATGTTCAAATAGGCTTTGATCAAACTTCATGGAGTTCAAGATGTGACACAAGTTGGTTGGACAGTTTACCACATGTAAACTAGCTGTGTTCACGGATACACAGAGATAAAGGGGTATAATCGTAAGTTGTAAGGCTAGAGATTGTCTTGCTAACTTAGAGTGCAGTCATCACCATTTAGTGAAATTAGTGTTGACTAACTTAGGACACAAGCATGACTGAAGAGTTTGGTCGGTATGCTCAAGTCTAAGTTGGAGCTGCGTTAGAAGACCCTAGGTGATCCCAACTACGGTCCAAAGCGACTCGAGACAAGTATGTGATCATGAGAGAATTATTATTATTAATTATATATATATATATATGAGATATATATATGGGCTTTAATAATAAGTGAGTATTGGATTAGATTGACCATGGGGGTGCCCTAGGCACCCCGGATGTGTGCCACCATCACTCAGAGTGAGAATTAAGGGGATAAGGTTTGACCGGGTCAAATTCTAACCGCCCCCCTTGTTTATCCGTCCAACACGAAGAGGATAGGGAGGGGGGGGCCGGCCTTGACTTGTTCAAGGGCTTATCCACCCCTCTCCTTATTTGGAAGGGCTTATAAAAGGGATAGGAAAGAGAGGGGGTCGGCCATGCATGCCTATGCAAGCCCTAGCCGCCCCCTCCATCTCCAATCTGTCGTTCTCTCTCTCTCGTGTGTGTGAGGGTTTGATCATGGAGATCAACCATAATCCAAGGATGCACTCCATCTCTCTCGGGATTGCAAGGAAGGCCTCCCATCGGGCCGATTCTCGAGCAACACGCGGAATACGTGGTTGAAGATTGCGAGGAGATTGATCGCCAACGTGCAAGAATTTTCGCGTAGAATCTGCAGCAATATAGCTATAGTGTAAGAATTGTTTCGAGAGATCTCCAGATTGGATTGACTCCGTTCAACTTCGAGGATCTTCGGAACGAACGAGCCTATGTGCTCGTAAAGTTTCAAGACGTCTAGACATGAAGACATGATAAAGAGTTACGGAACTCCGATCGAGGTGATTCTACCCGAGGAGTTTCGGATCGAAGTCTTTGACATTCAGTTAAAATTTCAAGATGATCAGAGTTAAGGAGAATTTCTGGAAATGATTCTACCAACTGATCTACAAATAGTTGATCACCCCAAGGTACAATTTCATATCTGTTTAATTGATCGCATACTTAGGGGAGATTAAAAATTTTAATCTGGTCCTATCAGATATGGCCCCCCTCTTCCCCCTTTGTGCATAGGGGCTCCTCCGATGACTGCTTTTTGTATTCGTAGTGATGGAGACGTGTGGCGCCCTCTTCCTCAATCGGCGTAGAGGCGTGGTTCCTCATTGGCTTTAGTCGAGGGTGCAGATCTAGCCCCGACCCTAGTTAGCAGTAGTGGTTCTTCCAGATATGGCATCCTCTGGCCGATGATGCGGGTTCCAGTGATGCGGTGGTGGCGGCGGTCAACAATATCGGGTACGGTAGCGGTGTTCCACATTTTGGCTAAGCTGTCGGAGATGGTGGCGATGGTGTCTACCGGTTTGTTTTTGGGCACATTCTCTGGTGCCAGCAACCTCTGCTTTGAGTTTACTCTTTTTGGATTCATTTTGTATGTGGTTTGTTTTTACGTTTTTATTTTCTTTTCCTGTTGAGGATTCTGATCCGCCCTGTGTGGTGGTGTCCTCCACCAGTGGTGGCGATGTGGTGGTGGTTGTTGGGTTCGCCGGAGTGGTGGTGTAGTGGGGCCTGTTGTGTCTGTTGGGAATAATCCCATGGTAGAGGCTCGCAGCGGAAACGATTTGGCGGTCGAAAGACCGTTCATGGTGCATGTTACACGATTTAAACTTTCATTGAAACTAATCTACATATGTGTGCATGTGTATGCACGTGAATCGAATACCCTAACGGCAGTCTAGCATAATGATTATCTAGCATGCATGCAAATCATAAAGCTTGCTAGATCTACGTGTTAGATTATTCATACCTTCGTGCGGATCTTTTAACCGCGAAGAATTGTCTTTTTTGTCGATGGAGACGGAAGATCGCTTGCGAAGAAGCCGATGGTATGAATGGAGATGATGCCTTCTTGTTCACCCGATCTCACACGATGCACGGAACGTCACTCTCGGATCTCTAAGTGCCTCCGAAGAATGACCATTCTCCTTCTATGAAACTCCACGTGAGTAAGACAAAGTTGCAAGTGGGAAAGTAGAGAGAGATTAGGGAGAGATCTAGGGAGATAAGAGAGGGAAGGGGTTCGGTTTTTGCAACATTATGGCCGGCCCCATAAGGCTCCCTATATAGGGCCGGCCTACCCCCTTGGATAATGATCCAAGGGGATAAGAACCTCCCATAATTATCTTCTCAAAATCACCCTTTTATCTCTCCTTGTATTTATCCATTTTCTCCACTTTTAGGGCTTGTTTTAACCAATTCAAAACCCTATCCCTATCCCTATGGCCGGCCCTATTGATGGGGGATTCTCATCCCTACAATATAGGGCCGGCCCTATATTGTCTCTCACTGCTAGGGTCGGCCACAAGTGAGGTCTGGCAGAGTGAGTTTTTACCAAAACGCCCTGACGCCTCAATTTGACCATTTCTAGTGTGCGAGACCTAGCGGTCACTACTTAAGTGATCTTTACTAGTTATCTTACTATTAACTGAGTTCACCAGAGGGTGCCTCTAGCAAAGTGAACTAGTCAACTCGCAACATACCCCGGTGCATCGCAACTATGCAGCGAAGTTCACTTATGGCTAGGGATTACTACCTGCGCCTCTGTACTAGTCTCGGGCATACCCCTTAGTACTCGCATGTAGTTATGCATCTACCGTGCTCTAGTGCCAAGCATACACAGAGCGTAGACTTCTTTCTTCCTCTTAGTGCTTATGGTGTTCCGAGGAGATGGTTCAAGAACCGTACATAATGTTGATAAGGTGGAACCATCAGGGACCGGGGTTCATGGCTTCTAACTCAAGCTCGATCGACACACTACCCGAGTGCACCATCGATCCTCTGAGCTCGATTTAACCTGCGTGGCCACCCAGAGTGGGACGCAGGCTGCACTCCAATTCACCCAGACTTACTATATTCTCCATCATACCCCTGATCTCTGCTTAGTACTGGTAAATACATTGTCCCTCCACTTGATGCCATGATTCACTTTGAGCGGTGGAGACTACCATCAAACTCGAATGATCATATGACTTGGTTCCTTCCAGGTTGACCTATACATCGTACCTCTGATTACCCCGTCGAGTAATCAAACCCGATCAACATTCAAACTGATGACCACCAGGCCTGGGTTTGGTACAGTGTAAGTCACACCAAGGAACGCACCTCACTTCAGGGGTGTGGATGGCCTGCAGGAGTGACACGCTAATGCAAAGCCAGCCGGGTAACCCAATACATCGTGATTTTGTATCACTGTATACAGATCCTCACACATTGGTGCGCCAAAGCACCACGCAACTGGTTAGTCCAACAGACGTGGTTCCTCAGGGTTTAGGACCGTTTTACCCTAAGCAGAAACATGACTTAGTATACCAGTGTCTGCTCACTGATCTGTACACCGTGTTAGTTCCGTTCAGCCACAGACACTGTGCCTGGTGATGGCCATGGTGAAGACTCCCCATGAACTGTCATCCCCAACAGCTTATCATGATGAGCTGACCAACCTGATCATAGCTGCGAACTGATTTAGATTATATGAGACCAATCCACTCAGTCTTCAACTCAGTGGACTACCATATAACCATGGCTCTCTGTTCTTAAAAGAACACGTAACTATGTTACATACCTATATACATCTCATATAATAACTATCAATCTTTATTAGACCAAAACATAAAGTTTTACAAGCTTAGAACACATCAATCCTAACAGCGCCGACATCTAGCGTCTATGGGAGTCTGTTATAGATGACCTATCATCAGAATTCATTTTGCGAATGACTTTAAATAGTCATCCCGAACCACAAAATCACCATGGTTCGGGGTCCATCCATCGACACCTATCTCCACCCGTTTGATCACCGGGCCCTTATGATGGGAGCCCCTTGGGGTTCTCCCAGCCAAACAGAGAGCTTTATGAGAAAAACCAGATAGTGAGTTTTTGATCTCCTTGCAGAACCAAGGCCATATTCGGACTTGGTTTGAAGAGGAGATCGTTTTGCTACCAATTTGGAGTGCTATAGTCTTTGGATTCTCTCAAGTCGAAGCTGAGTTTGATTGTTCCCTCGGAGTGGTGCCGACGGGGGAACTCAAAGGATCACTATATCTCCAAGATTGAAAGTCGAGAGCTCCACACTGAGGATGGCAAATCCAATCTTAGGACAATGTTTCGCGCCTCGACGAGGGCCATTTTCTCTCTCTCAATCTCCATATAAATATATAAATACTTATATTAGCTCTTGCATGCTCTAGATATTATTGTGATCTAAATACATATTCTTGTGATCTAAATAGGTATTTGTGTGATCTAAATTCATATTATTGTGATCAATATCCTTGTATGATAATACCTAATTGCTAGAATTAGTACCAACCATATATTATATTTGAAGCTTGTTAGTGTTCAAAATCGAATAAATAGCATTGTGAGATCCATCATTTGCAGCTAAATAGCCCTCCAAATTTGTGTTGTAGCCATTTATAACCAACATCATATTGATCACAATTTGATGGAAAACTAGTCTTAAACCCGGGAGAGAGAGAGAGAGAGAGAGAGAGAGAGAGAGAGAGAGAGAGAGAGAGATTACATATATTGTTTCGCATTTTGAGCATAATGGCAGTTAAAGCTTAACGAAATGGTATTCAAAATTATGGAAAATTATTTAGGATTGTGGGCTATAGGGATGTATGTATTTAGGTACCATATCTTTGCAATTAGTATCAAAACTCAATTTATGCTTATTCCTAATAGAAAAGATACACATAGGTTATAGATTGTGTATATATTCTCAAGGATAGAAATACATACAGAATCAATTCCATAAATTATGTATTATACTTTCCACGGCTATCATCATCATCATCGCCGGAGGAGAAGAAAGATGGCTCACTGGTTTGTCTCTAAGAAAGTATGAGACCTCCATGGAGTCTGAACGCCCATCAATGCTCAATCCAGCATTGACATGGATAAAGGGTGAAAGTTACGAGGGGTGCAACAGTTGGGCTTGGTGATGTCAGGATACTGATCAAGTTGGGCCAACATTGGGATACTTAGCTCGGACCTCATCTTGAGGTCGGTTGTTCTAGCATCGGCTTGACCTAGTGTTGAGATTGGGTGTTGTTGCAAGGGGGGTAATTTGGGTTACTTTTAGGGTTGATATTTCTTTCTCCTCACCCTTGGACTCATGGTCATCTAGCTCGGTAGAGAAAGCGATGGTACTACTTGTGGTCATTTGTACATGCCACGTGAAAAGTTGGATGGGATGATTATTTTTGTCACCCACAATAGACACCTACCTCTGGAGTATTGCTCTTTATTCACGGTAACTTTGTCATGAATAATCTAGCTTGGATTAATAAGAGATGGAAGATTCTGGAAGAGAGAAAAAAGCAAAAAGCAAAAAAAATGGATCTAAGAAGAAGCAAGATTTGGCAGAGAATTCTGAGAGGAGAAGTATGAGAATCGCAAGAGACAAAGCTGTCTGACCCTCTCGATACCATGATTAATTCTTTATTTCTTTTGGTGTTTGTGGGATAGAGAGGAGCATGGGTCTTAATACTTGCCCACATTGGGTATAGCCTTGATATGTAACTCATTTCCCCCCTTTAAAATTCTATTACAATTATTACCTTTCAAAAAAAAAAAGGAGTTATCTTTAGCTCAATATTAAGGTAACACTTGAGTGTGCCTAGATCCTAAGTTTGTAACTTCACTTGCACGTGCTGGAAACATTGTACACGATTAGCAAAGCACCACGACCCCTATGGTATGTTGATTCTTATGCTTCCCCATGTATGTGTGTATTTGAATGTAAAGTATTGTACCTCCGATTTTGCGTTGCTCTGGAGAGTTTCAGAGAGAGCCTGGCCACGGTCTATTTGCCTTTCCCTCCCCTGCGTTTGTGAGTCGAGGCCCATCGTCTAGGTTGATTGCTGCCTAAATTATCAGACTGCAAGTAGAGGAAGGACACCAAGTGCAAAAGCACAATCGGGACTTCATGAGCAACCTAGCACCATAACGAAGAAAGTCTCCTTTGGTTGTGGCACTGAGCAGACGAGGATGAAATCTACAATACATCCTTCAAGGAAGTCACCTAGGGGAAGCCTACATAGAGGTGCTCGGTGTCGACCGATGATTGATCGTAATTCAAGTAGAGCAAGGACTCCGAGTGCAGGAGCACTATCGGAGCTTTATGAGCAACCTAGTGTTGCAACAAAGAAAGTCTCCTTTGATCGTGGCGTTGAGCAGACGAGGGTGAAATCTACAACACAGGCCTCAAGGAAGTCGTTTAGGGGAAGCCTATGCAGTCGATGCTCGGTGTCGACCGATGATTGCTGGAGGAGGCTACCGTGTACGAGCCTGAGCAACCTTTGCTCAGGATACCAAGGCTAAACATGCATAGACACTCAAAGTCAGTTGATGGATTAGAGGAACCTTTGTCCCCTAGGGGCGAAGATGAATCAGCCTTCGTCGATCGATGAACCAAGATTGGTTGTTCTTAACCTCCCGATGATTCAATCTCTAACTAGTGAATCAAGAGATGATTGCTTGTCAAGAAGGTCTACCACATGAAGTGAAATCTTTGAAGCTAAACCTTCGGGCTAGTCAGACTTCCCGGAAGAGGGACAAAGAGGGGCTTCATATGTCTTAGTTAAGTTTGTCAATCTGGCCGTTTGGAGAGGGTGTTGGGACTGACCAATCCTTCAAAAATGGGCCCTCCAAGCATCTGAGGGCCAAGTCAGGCCTACTTTTTATAACCTTTCGAGATAAGTATCGAGCCCGGAAAACCTACTACATAGCCCATATTATTACAAATCTATAGTATGATACATATAAAGGGTCTAAATCAGTGGCTTACTAGAACTAATTAGTCATTTGTCAATCACTCACTTAGGTCCTATGGGAATTGGGATACAATTGTACAACAATAAGGATAAATTAGCATCATGGCCCTCATTGATGGAACTAACATATATCTGTGTGTGTGTGTGTGTGTGTGTGTGTGTGTGAGAGAGAGAGAGAGAGAGAGAGAGAGAGAGAGAGAGAGAGAGAGAGAGAGAGAGAGAGTTTTAAATGACTTCTTAAAGCCTAAAGGTTGTTACACTCAATAATTTATGAATAAAAATGATTTAGCATTTGGCTTAATGACCTAAATTACTAAATAATTATGGCGTTAATCCTTATCTTAATCACATCATCCTGGCCCTAGCCCTTCAATGACCGGGCTAGGTCTGGTCCCCTAGAAGAAAGGGTCGGGACTGGTTTGACCCAGTCCAGCCATGCCCTGCCCTTTGACATGCCTAATCCTATTCCTCAAAGCTCAAGACGTTGAATGCTAGTAATAATTTGAAAATCGATTGACTTCAAGAGGAAAATTATTGCTATCAAGGTCGCTTTCAATGTTGAGCGAGTGATATGGATGAAGGAGATCGAGGAAGCTGTGAATGCTTACTCGTAAGTGCTTGAGCTACTTCGATCCTTCTTCGAGCCAGACTTGTTGGGGGTGTAGTCTTTTGTAATTTTAAACGCTTACTCATAAGTACTTGAGCTACTTCGATCATTCTTTGAGACTTGTTGGGGGTGTAGTCTTTTGTAATTTTATTTTCTATATATGGTTTTGTCAGCTGCTACGCACTGACCTTGTTCCCACTTTTGTGGTAAACGTTTTATTGCCAAACATTAGTGTTACAAAACAAAACATGCCAAAGTAGTCACACACTTTATTTATTATTTTACTTGACAAAATTATTATTGTTTGAAAGAGTGTCTACTTATTTTTGCATAATTTCATACTCTCACCTCACTCCACACACTTATACACATATTATTCATTTCATATATTTTATTTTGCTCAATTCATTATTTGTTTTTGGACTGATAATTTGAAAGGAAGGAGAGGTATGTGGTGATTCTTTGCTTAATTGTGAAGGTGAAAGTCTTACTCATGTTCTTTTATGTTCATATGAGGTTTGAGTTGGTCTGTGTATGTGTGTTTTTCTTTTCTTTTTTTTTTTGGAGGTAAAAAACGAGTTTATTACTGGAAAATAAAGGCAGTTACAGGAACCGGCTTAGCTCTGGATGAGTAAGCAGAAACTAGGCCAAATAGGACCACACTCAAGACTCTAACCCTGAAAGTGGGAACACTAGCCCACCGTAGTGAGTTACAGGACTCCAGACTGAAAGAAAAAAACAACCAAAAAGCCCAATCCACCACTAAATCACCCAATCAGTCAGTAACAACCATCAACCGAGAGATCTTCCCTGCCAAAGCCACCTGTATGAAGTCGAAGCCGCAAGAGGTCTCACCTATCGCCGTCGACTACGAGAAGTCCTATCGCAAGGACCCTTTCGCCAGCTCTTCTTGGTCCGATTCCTGATTCTCGAAGCCGGGTTGACTCCTGCTCCCTAGCCAAATTTTCTAGCTTGATCTCCAAAGAAGCCGGATCAATGTTTTCATCCTCATCTTCTCCCACAGCTACGACTACATCAACATTATCTCCAGAGTCTAGGGACTCACCAGATATCCCAAACAACTTAATATGATCCCAGACCTCCTGATACTCTCCCTTAATATGAGTGTCCCCCTCAATACCAAGAAAAGATAGGAGTAGAGAGTCGACTACCAAATAATAACCTGTGTTAGCAGCATCCGGAAAATAAGTATCATTGAATAGCTTACGCTTTCTAGGAGACATGGGCACCTTGCCCTCAAATATCTTGTATTTCCATTGGATCAACTCCACAAAAGGTTTGAACACCACTGCCTTAGTCTTGTCCCAGCCACCCGACTTGATAAAATCAGTAAAATCAATACCTTTAGAGCTCGCAGGCCATTCACTATAGTTCACTTCATCCAAAGAGCCTCCAACTACAACCCCACTCCTACTGTTGAGAGCTAAAACAATCGGTCTCTCACCCTCACTAGCTGTACTCTCTGATCGAGCAGCAGCCCCTGTAGTTTCTAGCAAAACATCTGCAATCACTGGTGTAACAGCACCAGCAGGTTGTGTAGCACCATCAACTGCAAAGCCTCCAGCACCTGCAACAGTTGCACAGTGCGTAACAGCAGCCACTGCCTCATCCAAAGACGGGCCAACATCAGATTTGACAGTATCAACTGAAAGAGCACCTACCTCAGCATCCTCTGCTAGCCTTCCCTGCGAAACACTAACTGGAACAGCACAAGGCACTGAGTCAGCATCTACTGCACCAGATTCTGACTCTGTAACACCCTCTTCTTCCCCATCTTCTGACTCTGTAACACCTTCGAGCTGTGTAACAGCAGCTGTGGCAGCCGCAGCTACCTCTGTAACATCAGTAACAGCACCAGCTCCAGGATTGTAACATCAGCCACTACTGTTTCTCCAGGACTTACCTCAACGCTCCCAACAACTCCAGCTCCAGCACAGACATTTGCTCCAGCACACCCACTAACCCCTTCGACAGCACAGCCACTCATACCCTCTTCCTCACCACATCTCCCCAAAACATCAAATCGAGATCCTCGCTCACAAGGAGAAGAATTAAGGTCTGCTATATCATTAGGATGCATAGGGGCTTTCTCTCTATTCTTAGAACCAACACGGATCCATTGGTTCTCACCCAGCTGCGTTGAAGTAGCACCCCCCATAGATCCCCTCCCCACGTTAGGGACAAGAGTCTTACCTGTCGGCTTCCAATGCTGCTGATTTGCCCCATTCCACATAGTATTTTTCCAAGAAGGAGAAATCTTCGGGTGTAACCCATAGCTTTCCTCATCATGATCAAAGGTACGACAAGCCCGACACCGAGGGGGTTTCCAGTCATAAATAACTGGTTGAATTGAAAGTAAGTTATCTTTGTTGTCTCGAGCTTCAACCTCCAACGGAAGCGAGTCCTCCACACTAATCTCAACACAAAATCTAGCGAAACTAACTCTGGACAACTCAGTAGTGGCTTGATCCATATAGAGAGGTTGACCTATAATACTGCCCATCCTGCTCAAAATGTCTTCGGACCACAAATCAACAAGTAGATTCGGGAATCTTATCCAAATAGGAATGTGAGTTAATAGGTCCCTTTCGCAATTCACCCCTTTGATCCATTTTTTGGGTACCATAGGCCTTCCAAGGATATGCCAAGGTCCTCCTTCAAGCACACGGGTGAAATCCACTTTTAATCCAAAACGGAATAAGAAAATGCACCTCTCCCGAGAAAAGAGTTCCAAGCTACCTTTGGGCTTCCAGAGATTACTCAATTTCGTCTTAAGAAATTGATAATGTGGCCGGCGACCCAGCACATACCCAACTAACGTTTGGGCCCAAGCACTTTGGTTCTTCTCGACTTCCTCTAATGGGCAAATAGCAACCTTACGATCCCCAATGATAGTGGGAGGAACGTACCGGAGCAAAGAACACCTGGCCGGTCGAGATTCTGAAACCGGAGGGGTCACTTGGTGCCCAAGTCCTGAAGGCATTTCCACAAACTGCTGCCTTGCACTATGCAGAACTGCTGCAGCAAATGATTTTCTGGTTGGTAGTGCAGCAGCCCCATCAGGCTGGTTTCCCGACCCAGGTCTTGCATACACAAAATCAGCACCTTTGCTCAGTTGCCCAGGTTCTTCACCCCGCATAGGCTTTTCCACAAGCACCTGCCTTGCACCGAGATGCTCTGCTGCAGCTACATCAGAATATTTGAGCCGGATTTCAGCACCCACCCCAACTGCATCATCTGAACATCTTGGGCTATTTGGGCCAAAGTGGAGAGGGGGGAAAGGATCACTCATCCCCACTTGATCTACCTTTTCCATCAGGAAAGGCGACACAGCATCAGTTGCTGCATCACCATCCTCACGCTGAAGATGACCAGCACTAGCTCTCAACCCTCCAATTTCTGATATGCTACTATCACATGTTTTTCTTCTTCTTTGATCATGTAAAGAATCATGTGCTTAAATTAAGAACAAAATATTACTATCTTTGATTCTTTGTGTATGTGTTTTTCTTTTCTTTGATTCTTTGTATGAGTTGTGTTTTATCACTATCTTTAGCTGAAAGGACAAATTATTACTACTTGTGGGGTCTCTTTAGTTGGCTAAAGTTGTGTGTCAAACACATTTTGGAATTAGTCATTGATGTGTTACTGTAATCGTCTACGTGTTCTTCATAACCCTGATCAAAACTATTGTAGTATGAAGAGCTCCAATGTTCTTGATTTATTGTTGTAACATATATGAATTATATTTATATAGGTTGGCTAGTATTTTTTCAGGTATAAATGGCCTTAGTTTGCTAGGACTGTGTTTGTTGTACATCCATGTACAGTTTTGATTTTTTGGGGCTTTTCGCTCATTATTTTGAAAATTCACATTCAAGCATCGTTTTTTGTGCATATTGTTCAAAATATTTTTAAATTCATATTTTGATCAAATTCCTTATTTTAAAGTACATGATTAATTTTTTAAGAATTTTAGCTCGAATTTTTTAAGACACCCGGACCACAAAAAGTGTGTTTTAACACGCTATGCACAGGGGGCACACATAGGGCTGGCAATTTCGAACCCGACACGAAGTTAGCGGGTTTGGGTCAGGGCTAAACGGGTTCGGGTCGTAAACGGGTCGACACGATAGACCCGTTTAATAAACGGGTCGGGTCCGATTTTAGCTTCTGGACACGATAGACCCGGGAAGACCCGTTTAGTATGCAACGGGTCGTATCTGATACTGTAATATATAATACCAGCGGGTCTTTCGGGTCAGGTCGGGTCGAGTCGGATTGGGTCGGATTGGGTCAACTGAATAGACCCGGGTGGTAAACGGGTCTTATCGGGTCTACCCGTTTATTAGCGGGTCGGATACAGGTTTAGGATCTAGACACGATTTTGGACACGACATGAACCCGACCCGACAGGACCCATTGCCACCCCTAGGCACACACCTGGGTAGGCACCTTGGGTGCACACTACCTACTTCTAGGAGTGTTCATTCACCTTTGTGTGAATCCCAACTCTCTATCTTGGGGGTGCGCACCTAGGTTTGTACCGCACGGGTCTGGTCTGGGTGTTAGATTGTTGATTTTTGGTTTTCATTTGTTATATGGATTTGTCCCAAGCCAACCCAAACAAATTTTATACGGGGATTTCACTCTAGTAAAGTTTATAAGGTCATGTTATACCATAGAGTTTCATTAGGAAGGAGATTTGGAAGTGTTTGTTCTTCATGAAAAAGCTCAAATCTTCATGAAATGCTAGCTTCTTTCATTCAGTGGCTCTCTTTGTTAAAGTTTCATCTTCCTTCCTACAATGGTGAGAACCAAACCTGGATCTATATTTTGCGGTGTTTTTGTCATTAAAGATGTTAGGAGATGACGGCTAGGGTTTGGTGAGAATGGAAGTACTCTTCATTAAGGAACTAAGTCCAATATATGTATACAACATAGAACCCGACCCGACTGTACATAGAATCCGACTCATCTATACATTAACATTAACACTCCCCCTCAAACTCACGGTAGATCATAAACCGAGAGTTTACTGATAAAATACCTAAAACGAGCAATAATCAGGGCCTTCGTGAGGAAGTCAACAGTCTGCTCCATCGAGTGAATGAACGATAAGGAGATGGTGTGAGTGAGATGTTGGAAATCTAACCGTTCTATACTAGCAAACTTAGGAATTAATCAAATTCTTAATATTAAATGATGTGTTGTTTAGCAACTATCATATTTGCAAGCAAAAGTAAGTCACAATATTCTTTTAGAAATTATTTGCCAAGGTAGAGCAGGTTCTATGGAACCGTTATTCACCTTGCCGAACTTTTCTAAAAAAGAGAAATAATATATCTAAATAATCCCTAATTATTTAGGTTTCTCTATTAGATGCAAATTGATTAATTTAGATCTAATGATAGGACAAGGGAAGAGTTAGAAACTCTGGCCTGTGGTCGAAGCGTGCTAGGCACTGTCCCAAGAAACTTATTGCCCCCCTCGTGCGGGTTTCATGGCAACGGTTCTCAGAGATACGACGACCCCGGTCAGGTGACCTCCTTCTCGTCGGCTTGACTCCAAAAAGGCTTTGCGAACCTCGTACAACTTGCAGGAATCCAGCGACTCGACGAACTTCTCGAAGCAGGGAGACAGCACCGCAGCAGAGCTTTGATCTGAGAGAAGGATTCTTCTCG
Source organism: Chamaelirium japonicum (assembly GCA_947650365.1). NCBI lineage: Eukaryota > Viridiplantae > Streptophyta > Magnoliopsida > Liliales > Melanthiaceae > Chamaelirium > Chamaelirium japonicum. Next base: position 10,941,410 of record OX393558.1, read on the forward strand.
GAGCAAGGGGGCAGCACCACAACACCACAACACAAAAGAATGGGAGAGGGAGAGGCAGAAATTAGAGAACAATTCCGATATTTGGACTGTGCCTTCTCTATGGCTGCACTAGGCCTTATATAGGCCTCGGGTAGTTAATAGAGGGCTGAAAGAGGGGAGCGGTTCATGGGCTGCGATTAAGCCCATTAATCCCGCACATTACAGCTCGCAGAGAGCCTGTTCGTAACGGCTAGCATGCAGTGCTTCTCGCGTAACGGCTAGTGTCTCAAATAGAAAATAATAAATGGTGGAAGACTTAAAAGAAAAAAACAAAAATAGGGCAGGTGCAGACCAACCCATTTCGGAGGTGCTATCGTGTCCGGGTCCGCGGGCGCACACACACGCGCCGCCCAGCCCATGCCCAAGCCCAAGCCCAGCACGGCACGGCACGCACGCGCGCGCATGTGTGAACTAGTGGAGCCTCTCCTCTAGTGTGATGACTACTTGGAGGAAGTGGGCAATCCCTTTTAAGTTGGTAGGGGATTTCTCCGCTTACCGATATGGGACTAAACACTTTGGGTTTTGTGTGGTTTTCAAACACACACCCAACAATCCCCCACATGTGTTTAAAACCACTAAATAAATAAAACATTCAAAATGTAAAGTAAAAAGACTTTGCTGGATTCCTTATACTACGCAGTAGGTGTAGGTACCTTCCGGTTTGAACCTCCACTTAGTACAGTTGTATACATCCGTGAGGACTTGGTGGACTACGCCTTGAACCAGCCTCATTTATCGGGTTTCTACAAGTAGTACACGTAGTACAGTTTTCGATGGTTCTAAGCGGGTTGCGCTATTAATGGCCTTGCGTAAATATCTTTTCTTGTATGTTTTTAGGGAGCAGCCCTGGTCCCAGAATTGCGGCGTCACAACGACATACATATAGGTAAGTCCTAATAGGGGTGTGAGCAAGGCGACACCCCGCCTCATGGGTCTTGGACGTATTAAGAGTTTTAAACTCATCCTACCCCTTACTTTTAATAAGCACTGACGTTATAGGGACGGGAGCACTATTCAGTGCTCCTTATTTTCAATCACTACTACAGTTTGTTTCTACCCATTGAACCTCCATGAGGTTGGATTCCCACTGTGGTGATTTTTCTTATAGGCTTAATCACATCCCCCTCGATGATTCTAAGACCACTGTCCTAGAGAGGCCCTTAGTTAGATGATCCACTAAATTCTTTTCGGATCTAACGAAGTCTAGGGCAATTATTTGATTTTTCATCTTATATCTAAGAGATCTATGTCTCACTTTCAGATGTCAATTTATTTTTACATCAGTGTTTTCTTGATTACATTTATCAATAGTTGATCGACAATCACAATGGATAGATATAGTCGGTAAAGGCTTTTCTATCAATGGGATCTCATATAGGAGATCTCGAAGCCATTCTGCTTTTGTGCTAGTGGTATCTAGCGCTATCATTTTTGATTCCATGGTACTCTTAGCTATAACGGTCTGTTTGGTGGATTTTCAAAATATGGCTCCACCTCCTAGTAGAAATACATACCCGATTGTGGACTTAATATCTATTGAGTCACTAATCCAGTTAGTATCAGAGTATCCCTCTAATACAGCTGGATATCCACTATAGTGGAGACCATATGATATGGTTCCCTGAAGGTATCTAAAAACTCTTTCTAACGCGTTCCAATGAGATTCATTCGGGTTAGACGTATAACAACTAAGTCTATTTACTGCATAAGCGATATCGGGTTGAGTATAGTTTGCTAGAAAACCTAGCGATCCTATGATTTGAGCATACTCGCTCTGTAGTTTAGGAAGTCCAGTGTTCTTTGTCAGATTTGTATTTGGATCATATGGTGTGAATACCGGTTGGCAATCGGGATTGTAAAATTTTCTAAGGATTTTCTCGACATAGTGAGATTGGAATAGTACTAAACCATTATCCTTCCTAATGATTTTAGTGTCCAAAATAACGTCGGCTTGTCCTAGATCTTTCATGTCAAAGTTTTGGGACAAAAAGTGTTTGATATCATTTATGATTTGTATGTTTGAACCGAATATTAGGATATCGTCAATATACAAACATAAAATGACAACATTGTTATCATCTACTTTATGATATACACATTCATCCGTTGTATTGATATCAAATCCATAGGATAAGATAACTTCATCGAATTTTATGTGCCATTGTTTTGGGGCTTGTTTAAGTCCATAGAGGGATCGAATTAACTTACACACCTTTCCCTCTTGTCCAGGTGCAGTAAAACCCTCGGATTGGTCCATGTATATTTCCTCATTAAGGTCGCCATTTAAGAAAGCAGTTTTAACATCCATTTGATGTATGACTAGTTTATAGATTGAAGCTAAGGCGATGAGGATCCTAATCGTGGTTATCCTAGCGACAGGTGAGTAGACATCAAAGTAGTCTATCCCAGGTTTTTGGGTAAAGCCCTTGGCTACAAGTCGTGCCTTAAATTTATCTATGGTGCCGTCGAATCTAAGTTTCTTCTTAAACACCCATTTACATCCTATGGTTTTGCAACCAGAAGGTAAATCGGTAAGTTCTCAAGTATGATTTTGAAGTATGGATTGGATCTCGTTATTTATGGCTTCCTTCCAAAAGGGTGAATTTATTGACTTCATTGCATCTGTATAGGTGGAGGGAGAGTTCTTCACCAGAAGTGCATAGAAGTCATCAAAGACTTTTTCTACATGGGCACGTTTACTTCTCCTAGGTTCGGTTTGGGTTACCGGTTCAGTCTGGTCTTCAGGTTCTAATTGACTTCGGGTTTGATCTGAGTTACCTGATTAGAACTGGAAGCTTGGTTATTGGTATTAATCCTAGTGTTGATCCTAATCTTATAAGGGAAGAAGTTTTCAAAGTACGAGGTATCTTTAGCTTCGATTATGGTGTTATTGGTTATTTCGCTTATTTCAGAGTTAAACACTAAAAATCGATTAGCGTTACTGTCTGAAGCGTAGCCGATAAAGATAACATCTACAGTCTTAGGTCCTATCTTCTTCCTTTTGTTATCGGGGATTTTTACCTTAGCTAGGCACCCCCACACTTTTAGATATTCTAAGTTAGGCTTTCTATGTTTTTTTTTAGAGGTAAAAAACGAATATATTACTGAAAATAAAGACAGATACAGGACTCGGCTTAACTCAGGATGAGTAAGCAGACTACTCAACCAAATAGGGTCTCAACAACAACAAACCCCTATCTCAACACACGGGGAGCAAACCGACATAGTAACCCCAGACAAGAAGTCACAATGCCAAGCATAAGACTATCACAGACACGATGAAGCAGAGACTTGACAACACTAACTAGCCCCCCTGCTCCTCGTAACCCTATCAGACTGACCCTTAGGCCATGATTCTTTAGCTCGGGACTGAAGAGCCGGATTCGGTATGGTAAGAAAAGTGGGCTGATTGGCAAGATAGAGAGGCAACTTCTTGTACTGATCAAAGGAATCAACGCCTGCTTGCACTGCTCGATCTGGATCCTCCCCATCTTCAACACAAAGCTCCTGCATAACCCCTGACGTCGGATCATCATATAGCCCTGCCGCATCCTGACAAAACCGAACCGTCGCATCCCCCTTTCGACGAGCACGTTGAAGAGCAGGGATAATAAGGCTGGGGCTTCCCTCTCGTTCACGTTGGCTCCGCTGACCAGCGTACTTCTTAGCCCTTACAATAGAGGCTCCATACTCACTGGAAAGCGCAAGGACAATTGGTCTCTTCCTCTCGCTATCTGTGCTTTCTGCTCTCGTAATATGAATTCCTGCACTCAAACTGACTGCCACACCTTGCGTAACATCCGCACGAGCCACACCTACTTCAGCTGATGAAGTGCCATCAGCATCTCCTTTCGTAATAGCATCCACAGCCCACCCAGCATCCACCTTAGCTTGCACATCATCCTTTGCAATAACAGGTCGCGTAACAGTGACCTTTTACCGCACAGCATCATCCTGGTCTGGCGTAACAACAACCTCAGACAGTGCAGCACCAGGTCTTGTACCAGCTCCTATATGACATATCTCAGCTTGCGTAACATTAGCGATCTCTTTCTGAAACAGCTACGTAACAGCAGCATTAGCCTCACAAACTACTTCAGCGGCATCATCACCAGCACCATCACATTCCACCCCAAGTGTAACACCAGCAATAACCTCCTCTCCAGCAGTAAAACCTCTAGAACCACCATCAGGTTCTACAACAGCATCTCCCTCAGTAGCACCTGCAGCCGCGTCCCTAGAATCTTCACCCAACACATCAAAACGAGACCCTGTCTGCACAATCACAGGAATTGGAATTGAGGACTCCTTCACCCTGGGTGGATGAGCCCTACCGATAGTATGCCACCCCTCATCCACAACATCCATGCCTTTGGATGAGGAGGGCACACGCCTCCTACCATCATTATTCCCTGACACGACTTTAGGTTGCCAGATTTGGCCAACCCTGTCAGTGACCAACTTTGGATGCTTAGTACAAACATCCCCACTATGGTCGAATGTTTTGCATGGCTTGCAGCGGGTCGGGATCCAGTCGTATGTGACCGGTTGCCAAGAAAGAAACTCACCCTTCTCATTTCTAGCTTGAACCCGGCTTGGGAGTGAATCTTCAACGTTGATCTCCAAGCAAATCCTCGCAAATTGTGCCCGAGTGCCTCCAGCTGTAGCTTGATCCATGTAAATAGGGGTCCCAAAAATACTCCCCAACCGACTGAGCATGGGCTCAGTCCATAAGTCCCCCTCTAGGTTAGGAAAGTTAGCCCAAATTGGGATTTTCGGGACAACCTCCCTATCACTGCACATTCCACGTTCCCATTTCCTTACTATCAGAGGTCGTCCTTGAAAGTGCCATATTTTACCTTCAAGGATTCGGTTAAAATCAACCTCTGATGCGAACTTAAACCAAAAAACACCATTGTCTCTCGAAAAAATGTCCAATCCTCCGGATGGTTACCATTGCGCATTATAAAGTTTTTGAGATGTTGATAATATGGCCGCCTCCCTAACACAAAGCCCACCAGCGTATGCTCCCATCGTTTAGCATTGGCTTCTAGTTCGACTGTTGGGCAGATAGCCACTTTTTTCCCTTCAAAGACTCCGGGTTCTATGTAACGCAATCGAAGCTTCTCCGGGGGAAGTAGAGGCGAAAAAGACTTTGAAATACCCTCCCAAACACCCATTCGGCGACTCCCTGCTCCAGCCCTCACTGCTGAATTAACCTTAGCTGCAGAACCTGAAGCCTGGACCGGTTCAGGCATATTAACAAACACCTGGCATCCTGCAGAATTGCAAGCATTATCATTGGAACGAACAGGATCATACCCGTGGCTAGATTGCTTCCTAGCTTCAGAGCGATGACTGACACTATTGGACGACAAATTTTCATGGTTCCCTCCTGATTGAGCCATTCTCTCAAACAAGAGGTGTGCATTAACCCCAGAATCTGAATCATTGCATACTTTCTTCTCACCATCCTTCAGCACATCAGTACCTCTTGGGCTATACTGGGAATAATTGAGAGGTGGGAACTCCTCATCCTCCAAGGCCACTTTCCATGCTGAATCACCCGTTGAATAAGATCCAAAACCAGCAGCAGCACCATAACTAACTCCCGTTGGTTTAGCAGTTGGTCGCTCAACAGAACCAGGACCAGTTGGGCGCTCAACAGAACCAGAACCAGCAGCAGCACCACATCTAGCTCCCGTTGGTTTAGCAGCACTACAGCCCCCGCTAGTAACAAACGCTGCAGCAATGAACCCATCAAGACCAGGGGCAGCCGGTGGGGAAAATAAATCCCTGATATCCCGATCTTCTGAAGTGCAAACCCGATCAAATGAAGAGGAAACAAAGATTGCGGCTGGATCACTCATTGGACTCGAAATCCTAGAGGAATCTGAACCAGCTTTCTTGCCCCCCACCATCGGAGAGGAGGAGGAGCTGCCATGGCTACCCTCAGCCAACACCGAAACCTCCTGTTCCGTGAGGAGGGGAAGCACATGAATCCCGATCTTCCCTCCTAAACCAAGAGGATCTGGTTCTTGTGGGGGCTCCATTGCCCCCAGACGAGGAGGAGAGGTTGGGGAGCACCGAATCACCCAAAAACCTAGAGAGAGAAGGATCTGGTTTTCTATGTTTCCATACTTCGTATGGGGTCAAGTCATTGTGTTTGAAGGGAATACGGTTAAGGATAAAACAGGCCATCATTAGGGCTTCCCCCCACACGTTCTCTGGCGCTCCAGAGCTTAGTAATATGGAATTGATCATGTTCATTAGAGTCCTATTTTTCCTCTCCGCTACACCATTGGATTGGGGAGTGTAAGGAGCTGTGACTTCATGGAGTATTCCATAGTCTTCACAGTACTCACTTAACTCATTTGAGGTGTACTCCCCTCCTCGGTCTGACCTAAGGATCTTAATATTTTTGTTTAATTGGTTCTTAACCTGAGCTCTGTAAATTTTAAATTTACTGAGTACTTCATCCTTAGTCTTAATAAGGTATAGATGGCAATATTTTGAAACGTCATCTATAAACGTTACAAAATATCTATTGTCACATCTCGAGGTTCTCCCAGAATCACAGACATCGCTGTGAATTAGTTCAAGTATCTTGGAGTCTCGATCGATGGTTTTAAAGGGTTTCTTAGGTTGTTTAGCTTCTACGCATATCTCGCACTTGTCGAGATTCCTAGTATCGGATTTAGGAATAATATTTAGGGTCATGAGTTTCTTAATAGAATTATAGTTCACCTGACCTACTCTTTGGTGCCAAGTGATCTAAGACTCAATATTTAAAATAGTAGAAGAAGGATTGAATACATTCAATTTAAACAAACCATCACAAAGAAATCATTTTCCAATAAAATTCATTCCCTTGGTGATTACAACCTTATTGGACTCAAATACAAGCTTATAGCCCTATTGGACTAATAAAGACCCACTAATTAGATTCCTCTTAATCTCCGGAACGTGGTGGACTCCGCGCAGGGTTAGGGTCTTCTCCGATGTCAGCTTCAGGTCGATCCGTCCTATCCCTAGCACACGAGCATCATCATTGTTCCCCATGATTACAGCTCCTCCACTTGAGACCTGATAGGTGGAAAACAAAGATTGATCAGAGTAAATATGAATGTTAGCTATTGTGTCAATCCACCAATCAAATGCTTGAGAGGTCATGTTAACTTCAGGGGTGAAGAGAACAGACCTGAAAGCAGTCCCAGAAGAGCCAGCTCCAGAGGTCACCATGTTGACTTGGGAGCCGTGTGGCATTGGACCATTCCTTCATGGATTTGGAGGTGGTGTTGTCTTCTTGTATAAACATTGGTTGGCCATGAGATTGGTCCGACCGCAGTTGTAGCAGCAACGCACTCCTTCCTTCTTTTGGTCCTTGGGATGGTTTGGGTTATGATTTTTATGGTAGGGCTTCTTGGTATATGACTTAGGCTTAGAGTGAAAGTGTTTCTTTTGGAACTTATGTCTAGGTTTTTGGAATGGCTTGGATTGTTGACCCTCTATGTTGTTGACCTTGGGTTTGGATTCAGAAGATCCCTTTTCCCTGAGCCTATGTTGCTCCTCAATTCTAATAGAGTTTAGAACTTGAGTTAGGGTTAGGTCACCTTGGGTATGACTTAGGTGCTTAGAAAACTCGGACCAAGAAGCAGATAGTTTATCTATAAGGCAGGCTATTTGGAAGGTTTCATCAAGAGTGGAACCATTCGTCTTCAGGTGTTGGACTAGGTTCTCAAATTCATGAATTTGATCATTCATGGGTTTGGAGTCAATCATTTTGAAACTGTTGAAGTCTGACGCTTTGAAGCGTTTTACTCCAGCATCATCTAGGCCATACTTACACTCTAGGATATCCCATAGGTCCTTAGGGTTTTGAATGGTATAGTAGATATCATATAGTCTATCAGATAAGGCCCCTAGGATCCTATGAAGGCCATGGTAGTTGATTTCTTCTGGGATCCTAGTAGGAATGCCAGAAGTTGGTTCGAGGTCAGGTTGGGAAGTAGAGGCTCGGGTACGGTGAGTTTGACTAGACCCACTAGATACTCCTGGTGTAATTTCACCTATGGCTGACAATAACCCAAAAGTGGTTAGCCAGAAACGCATCTGGTTTTGCCACCTCTTGAAGTTAGACCTGTCAAACTTCTTGGTTTTGGCACTAAAGGTTTCACGGTTTGGTGAGATCATTTCGGATCAAAGAGAGGAGTTGAAATCTGTGGATTGAAAAATAGTTTTGTCAATTTCAAAGCACAATGTATAGATTTGACTTTCAGAAGTCAAAATGAAACTTTCAAATCCTAACGGCCAGATGGGCTCCATGTAGGAGGTGGAGCAGTAGGCTCGCTCAAATACCAAGCTACTTTGGGCAATTTAATATCGATTTGTCAAGCCTTTCTAGACACCGTAGGCAGTGGAATATTCCAATGACGATTTTTAGTCTTTTCTATAATCTATGCTTTTAATTAACTTTTGTAGAAATTAATTTTACAAGTAATAACTACCGTGCAACTTTTAAAGACTAATGAGCAAGCTACGATAGCAAATGTAATAAAGCTAACAATTTATTTTAGTAAGCACAAGTGGAAATGATAAATATTTCTTTTAGCTATGATGAATGATTAAATATTTAATAAATTTCTTAGAATGTTGGAAATCTAACCGTTCTATACTAGCAAACTTAGAAATTAATCAAATTCTTAATATTAAATGATGTGTTGTTTAGCAACTATAATATTTGCAAGCAAAAGCAAGTCACAATATTCTTTTAGAAATTGTTTGCCAAGGCAGAGCGGGTTCTATGGAACCATCATTCACTTTGCCGAACTTTTCTAAAAGAGATAAATAATCTATCTAAATAATCTCTAATTATTTAGGTTTCTCTGTTAGATGCAAATCGATTAATTTAGATCTAATGATAGGACAAGGGAAGAGTTAGAAACTCTAGCCTGTGGTCGAAGCGCGCTAGGCACTGTCCCAAGAAACTTATTGCCCCCCTCGTGCGGGTCTCGTGGCAATGGTTCTCGGAGATACGACGACCCCGATCAGGTGACCTCCTTCTCGTCGGTATGACACCAAGAAGGCTTTGCGAACCTCGTACAACTTGCAGGAATCCAGCGACTCAATGAACTTCTCGAAGCAGGGAGGTAGCACCGCAGTAGAGCTTTGATTCGAGAGAAGGATTCTTCTCGGAGCAAGGGGGCAGCACCACAGCACTACAACACGAGAGAATGTGAGAGGGAGAGGCAAAAATTAGAGAACAATTCCGATATTCGGACTATGCCTTCTCTATGGCTGCACTGGGCCTTATATAGGTCTCGGGCAGTTAATAGAGGGCTGAAAGAGGGGAGCGGTTCATGGGCTGCGATTAAGTCCATTAACCCCGCACGTTACAGCTTGCAGAGAGCCTGTCCGTAACGGCTAGCATGCAGCGCTTCTCGCGTAACGGCTAGTGTCCCAAATAGAAAATAATAAATGGTGGAGGACTTAAAAGCAAAAAACAAAAATAGGGCAGGTGCGGACCAGCTCATTTCGGAGGTGCTATCGTGTCCGGGTCTGCGGGCGCACACACACGTGTCGCCAAGCCCATGCCCATGCCCAAGCCCAAGCCCGGCCCGGCTCAACACGGCACGGCACGCACACGTGCGCGTGTGTGAACTAGTGGAGCCCCTCCTCTAGTGTGATGACTAGTGGGAGGAAGTGGGCAATCCTTTTTAAGTTGGTAGGGGATTTCTCCCCTTACCGATATGGAACTAAACACTTTGGGTTTTGTGTGGTTTTCAAACACACACCCAACATGAGAAACTCCAAAGGAATGCTAAGTCCAAAATTGATTAAAATAACAAACTGAAGGTTGAGTGTCACGCCCCAGAAATCTGAAGACCGATCCCTGGGGTGTGAGGTGAGAAAAGAAGAGGATTTTGGGTTTGGTCAATTAATTACACCAATTTGGGTTTTCACAGGGCTTCTACGCTCTCTAATATGAAAAACAAGAAGGAGGGAGAAACAAGAGGGGAATCTTTTAAATTTGATTTTTCGAAAAACATTTTTATTAAAAAGAAAAGAAGAGAAATATCAATAGAGATAAGACATTATCTAATCAGCTCGACCTTCAAAAGTCCTATCCTTTCAGTATGTGTGACCTGTCGGTGCCACTACATACTGATAGGAGTCTATCTGAGGGAGCACAAGGCTCAAGCCTCCTACGGCTAGCCACGTAGTCTCATCCACTCCCTAACACTCAGGTGCACCAGTATAGGATTCCTATCTACAGGGTTAATCAATTTAGTCATTTATATGCACTTATATTTTCATCATGATCTATCCTAGGCTTGGGGCCTTGAGGAGAGGCCTGCCCAAAAGAATTCAGCTGGAACCATTGCAACTACAACCATAGAATACTAACTAACTAATGAAAACTCTTATTCCAAAACAATTACAATAACTGAAGCGAAAGGACTACAAGACTAACGTACTAAGTAGAAAGGTGACACTGCAACTCTAACTCCGCCTCTGAACTCCTACTGCTACTCCTGAGCCTCCGGACCTGCAACTGAGCCTACTCGTGGGAAAGAGTAGCCCCCAATAGAAAATTGGGAGATTAGCCAAATTAATGGATAGTGACATCCTAATAGTCTTTAATAATATGAGACAACTAATCTTAATAAAATAAGATAAGATCTATCAGTTCTAGTAGAATCAAAGTTTGCAGAATGAAACCTAAACCTATCAGTAGTCTATGTTCACATGCAATTCCTACTGTCACTGGGTTATCTAACATAAAGTCCATTCAATGTTCTACAGTATTAAAGAACAAACTAAATAAGACATTCATTTAAAGTCACGAGATCATCATGTGAACAGTCATACAATTCTAAATTCATGTACAGATAAAACACACTCTATCAAAATGTGAACCCCGGATATTTTGTTCATCCTGCCCCCGGTCGGGCATTACTATAGGGCCTTTTATTTCGATGTAGAGGGCCAACTCTCTCGCCGTGCATCCACCAACACCATGCACTAGTCACCCAGATGATCATAAGGGGTTTCCCGTCTTTCACGGTGGAGCTCTACCGCCCAACTTGCTTTACTATGGGGACTTCAACTCCCCGGGACAGGGTTGCTAGGCCAATCCCTACTCGAGGGCACCTCCTATTGGCTTTACCACAACCCTTGCCCGTGACCCCTAACCTACTTAACTTCGGCTGTACGCGCAGGGTGGTTCACGGCCCTTGCGCGCACGGGGTCCCTACCTTCTAACTAGGTAGATTCTCATATAACATCTTTCAACATATATACTGAAGCTACAAAAGGTATATTTAATGCTTAACAATTTCCAACAATTTACCCCTGGTCCCGTACTCCTCTCGCAACCCATGCGACATAATAAATCAATAAAGTAAGACACTCATCCCAGTGACCCGTGTGCTAGGGTTGCCATACTCCTCTCAGGAGGGTGGGCCCCGATAGTTATTAGTTATTCAATTTATTGTTTAATTTAAGGGAATCCTAATTACGGTGTCCATGCATACAATCAAAAGCAATCATTATTATTATTATTATTATTTTAAGCATGCGTCGCCGGACTCGCGACTCCGCATGCAAGGCAGGGTCCACTTGATCACATGCGACGATGCCCGGCGGGGCCCGCATGCAGTGTCATGGACACCTACCCTTAGTCATTCTCATTTCCCACTATTAAAGACCATGCAAGGGTAGTAAATGTCACCTGGTTGTCGATCGCACACGACTCCGGCTTGCTAGTTGCTTCTGATCCGTCTCCGCTGGATCACCACGATCAAGGTCTGATAATAACCACAGCTCCGCATCTCAACTCTATCGATTAAAACATAAGAGTCAACGACGAGGGTTCTATGCCAAGGATAGTCGGGCACCCTCGATAGGGGACCAACATTGAGTCGACAACACGTAAATCCATACGACTGAAGAACTCGAACCTAAACAATACGAGGCCAATCAAGTAAACAGAAGCTAAACCTACTCATCGAATCGGGCTCGAAGAACCCTTTCCGATGGTTCCAGTTTCGCTGGAATCCGACTTCGGTCGGATGGTTTCGGGTCAAACCACGTAGAACCGATAAAACCGATCGCATGGTTGGTTCACTAGGGTAGAAGAGGTTCTAGGGTTATATTCTAGGTTTAAAAGGTAGGGCTCAATGTTCTGAGCACAATGCCGCTGGTTTCGTCCGAATCCAAGTTCGGACGATGAAACGGCGGTCAAACCACGATACCGCGATAAGATTCGGTCCAAGGATAAAACAGGGTATTAAACAGTACAATTACTATTCTAGACTATGACCAACAGGTAGGAATTTCCGAGCCGGTTCATCCAATTCCGAGTTCGGACGGAGAAATGGCAGTCGAACCAAAATTCACTGGTTCACTGGTCTGGTTCAGGTGAACCAGACCGGTTCACTGTTGGGCCGGGTCTGCTGTGCACTTAAGCGGGTCGGGTTGCAGTGCAGTCGGGTCGGGTTGCAGGGCTAAATGGTTCGGGTCTGGGTTTTAATTAAAACCTGGGAAGTTACTATTTTGCCCCCCCCAATGTTCATCTTCTCCACGAGAACAGCGGGGGGGGCTGGTTCTGTGCACCGGCGGCCGACGGGAGGGGCGGCCTGGAGCGCCGGCGAGCGCTCGACCGACCTCTCCCGCACCACCCCCACGGAGGAGGCGCGGTGGGAGGCGGCCGGAGCCCTCGTCGGAGCCCCAAAAGCTTGGACGGCGGGGTGGGTCGCGCGGGGTCTACGGCCGGTGGTGGTGCGCCGGGGAGGGGTTCGGTGCGGCGGCGGTGTCCGCCCGTGCGGGCCGTGGCAAGGGAGGAGGAAGGGGGTCGCGGAGGAGATGGGAGGAGGAGGGGCTGACCTGGGGGTGTAGGTGCGCTCGCCGGTGCTCCGGTGAGGGGCGGGTCGGGGTGTTCCGATCCTCTCCCTCCATCTCTTCTTCTTCTCTCTCTCTCTGTCTCCCGTTCTCTCTCTTCTTCTCCCGTCCTCTCTCTCTCTCTCTACTACGTCCTTCTCTCTCTCTCTCGTTCTCTCTCTCTCTCTCTCTTTTTCTCACGTTATCTCACGTTCTCTCTCTCTTCTTTCTCGTTCTCTCCCTCTTACCCGATCGGTTAAATAAATAAGGTGATGAGGGCACGTGGTTAAGATAAGTAGGGCTGGGGAGATAGGGTCGGTTAAGACCTCCTACTAAGGGGGAGGGGATAAGGAATGAAAGATATAGGTTTATCGTCCCCAAATCTTGCCCAATTAGTCTTATCCGAATTTTGGATTTCAAACGACTGGGGAGGGAGATCAAAAGAGCTTAAACTATGCTAGGAGATCGGGAGGTAGGCTCTACGGCTGGTCGGGCTCGGTCCCGAGCCCTGAACCGGGCTCGGTTGGAATCCGGGTGCGATTCGTCCATCAACCGGGCTGAAAAGAATAATAGGTCGTAACTATCAAACCGGAAGTCGGAATAGGGCCCGAGAGGATTCGTTGGAAAGGTCTCGACAACGCAAACGTGTTAGCGCTTGGTACATAATTTTCTGACTCCTAAATCTCCCGAAAAGAAGGAAAGACTCCAAAACTTAAAATAGCAATAACTATTCACCCAGGTGTCGGATCGACCCTAACTCAGGCTCATTGGAAGGCTCTCTCAGAGCCTCATCTAACGTATCTTGTTTCGTTACGATCCGATCACCTGATCTCTTGCAAGAAATAAAACAGCTACAGCTATCGACCAATTATCGCTTTTCTAGGGTTTACCTGCCGGGCTGCCGAAACTGGCTGCGCATACACATGATCGTTGCACGGAACGCACCATCATGAAATGCTCGAAGTTACGGAGAATGTGAACGTAAAACATCTTATAGGTTTACGATCCATTTATTAGGAAAAAGCCCAAAGAAAAAGTCTGGCTGTAAAAAGACGAAACTAGCCATGGAGGATTTCTATTATTCTCAAATCTAACACCACAGGTGTTACAACCTACACACCTTAAAAAAAATTTCGCCCCGAAAATTCAACTACAAAAATCATATATACGAGTCCACTCATCTCTACTACCAAAACAAGAACATTATAGCAATGAAAAGTTAACTATAACGAGTACGAAGATCATCACTAATACTGCCAACAAGAAAGCCAAGTCACTACACCTAATCTTACTAAAAGAAAACCCTGATCCTCTACTATTCACAATTCTACTCTCTCTACTAACCTAAACATTATACGAATCGACTCTCATAATTATTAGAATAGAAATGAACCACCAAATTCTCGCATCGATCGCGAATACGAGTTTTGATTTCCATTTCCCATTCTAAGCATTACGGATTAGACCAAAATCATGAGTTCTGATCATTAACCCTGCCTAGATAAAGGGCATCCCCCTTATTAGTACTACCGAGGGGTGTCCTCCTCGGTAGGCTAACTACCAAAACTCATAGATTCAGAAACTTAAAATGCACTCAATTGTCAGTGCTGATATAAAAGGTATATCAATGTATATGAGTGCCCATACACCCATATATAATTTATACTTTTGGTATCGACTCTACAATCATAGCAATGTATACTACACATATGCGCCCATACACATATGCTTAAGTACACATTCCAAAATGATTTGACAAAAGAGATGCCTCAACTAGTACGCCTAACGTGTATCTAATACTAAACTAAAATCCTATAAGATTCCTATGAGATCAACACCTATACTAACCGAACTACCAATATTGCTCAAGGAACTAAAGAACAAATGCCCAAAAAATCTATTTCTCAAGTGGGTCCAAACTAGATAGCTACACTCTGACAATAGATAGTCATCTTATTGGCTCACTCCAAGACGAAGGGACCGATTCTAAACCAGAACTATTTTGAGTTGACTGAAGAAACTACCTACTAGAAAACTAATGGCCAACTAATATTGACTGAGCAGATCGATACCAAGTACTAAATTCTACCCTAAACTAATCATCGAGATAGTTAGACGGAAACCTCGCAACCATACAAAAATAAGAATAAAGGACCCGAGACAAAAAGAGACAACTTAGAAAAAGGACAATTGAGGAAACTAGCACAATCTTAACATTAATTCTAAGAACTAAAGGCAATCACTCAAAAGAAACTGAAGCAAACGAAAGTTACTAGAATCGAATAATGATTGAAAACAAAGCGAGGTGAATCAGCAGAATAATGATCATTCTTAAGAGTCTAACTGATAAGATAATCTCAAATTTTATAAACGTAGGCAATCCATTTGACATCGTCGCTAACATCTTTCTAGTACTCAAATATCTCAATTCTATCTTAACGTCACTGTCATCTGACCAGTGCGCTCTCTCCCGCGAGTTCCAATAAGAACTGCGAAACCAACCGCCAAAGCCTCCGAAGAGTCATTGCGTAGCCATAGTATGTCCTCTACCGGACAATCATCACCACCGCCAAAGTTCCATAGGAACAGTGCGTACTCTTTTGCAAGAGTCACTATCAAGGTATCCCGTAATCTACTAACCAAGGGAATTTCCAACTATCACCTGAGATTTCTATCTCCTGATGAACTCATTGAAACCACTATCCCCAAGAGTCAACATTATTACTCATAGGATCTATTACAAAAAACACAGAAGCTCTACACCAAGCTAATTATAACCCACGATATACCAGAGAGATCTGACAAGAAAACTAATCTAATTATTACATCTATAACGAGATAATGGACAATCCTAAAAACACCAACTAGGTCTCTAGTACCAATGGTCAACAAGAATCAAAAAATCCTAAAACACCAACTAAGTCTCTAGTACTAAGGGTCAACGAAGATCAAGGGATCCTAAATACTGACTAGGTCTCTAAATACTAAGGGTCAACAAAGATCAAGGAATCATAAAACACCGACTAGGTTTCTAGCGCTTAGGGTCAACGAAAAAAAACAAAACCAACAAAAGAGCAACCTCACAACCATGCCAGATAAACCATCAAGGATATACATCCTTCCAGATATATTCAAAGACATCCATTCCAAAACCAATCAACCAAAATTACTAACTAGAGTTGAATATCTAGTCCTTGGTCAGCTCCTTACCACTAGAAAGTTCAAGAGAATCCATATTAGAAGACTCCCAATCTATACTTTGATATACACTCAAACACTATACTTCTGCCTAGAGATCAAGAAACACCACCCTTGGTTAAGATGTTCCACGTGGCTCCTTCTTAAGAACTATCACCCGAGTTACAACGACTAACTCTAAACCTAAACATTACAGCACATCAGAGTTCAAATACAATCATACTCACACGACATATAGATTGATTCACAATTCTCGATCAATCAAAAACTCAATCATAGACAGTTCTTAGTTACAGATCAATTCCTCAAACAAAACCAGTTCTCCAAGTATGATTAACCCTAGGTCCTTATCCTTAGAAATAATCGCTATACCGCCACTAGCTACTACGATAATTCTATCGACTTAATATCTATTCAAACTCTAGAAAACATTCTAACACCACTAGAGTCTAAACTTTCCGAAGAAAGAATAGCAAAACACGAACCACATCCTAACAAAACCCCTAGGAACATATCCCTAAGCTCTGATACCAGCTGTCACGCCCCAGAAATCTGAAGACCGATCCCTGGGGTGTGAGGTGAGAAAAGAAGAGGATTTTGGGTTTGGTCAATTAATTACACCAATTTGGGTTCTCACAGGGCTTCTACGCTCTCTAATATGAAAAACAAGAAGGAGGGAGAAACAAGAGGGGAATCTTTTAAATTTGATTTTTCGAAAAACATTTTTATTAAAAAGAAAAGAAGAGAAATATCAATAGAGATAAGACATTATCTAATCAGCTCGACCTTCAAAAGTCCTATCCTTTCAGTATATGTGACCTGTCGGTGCCACTACATACTGATAGGAGTCTATCTGAGGGAGCACGAGGCTCAAGCCTCCTACGGCTAGCCACGTAGTCTCATCCACTCCCTAACACTCAGGTGCACCAGTATAGGATTCCTATCTACAGGATTAATCAATTTAGTCATTTATATGCACTTATATTTTCATCATGATCTATCCTAGGCTTGGGGCCTTGAGGAGAGGCCTACCCAAAAGAATTCAGCTGGAACTATTGCAACTACAACCATAGAATACTAACTAACTAATGAAAACTCTTATTCCAAAACAATTACAATAACTGAAGCAAAAGGACTACAAGACTAACGTACTAAGTAGAAATGTGACACTGCAACTCTAACTCCGCCTCTGGACTCCTACTGCTACTCCTGAGCCTTCGGACCTGCAACTGAGCCTACTCGTGGAAAAGAGTAGCCCCCAATAGGAAATTGGGAGATTAGCCAAATTAATGGCTAGTGACATCCTAATAGTCTTTAATAATATGAGACAACTAATCTTAATAAAATAAGATAAGATCTATCAGTTCTAGTAGAATCAAAGTTTGCAGAATGAAACCTAAACCTATCAGTAGTCTATGTACACATGCAATTCCTACTGTCACTGGGTTATCTAACATAAAGTCCATTCAATGTTCTACAGTATTAAAGAACAAACTAAATAAGACATTCATTTAAAGTCACGAGATCATCATGTGAACAGTCATACAATTCTAAATTCATGTACAGATAAAACACACTCTATCAAAATGTGAACCCCGGATATTTTGTTCATCCTGCCCCCGGTCGGGCATTACTATAGGGCCTTTTATTTCGATGTAGAGGGCCAACTCTCTCGCCGTGCATCCACCAACACCATGCACTAGTCACCCAGATGATCATAAGGGGTTTCCCGTCTTTCACGGTGGAGCTCTACCGCCCAACTTGCTTTACTATGGGGACTTCAACTCCCCGGGACAGGGTTGCTAGGCCAATCCCTACTCGAGGGCACCTCCTATTGGCTTTACCACAACCCTTGCCCGTGACCCCTAACCTACTTAACTTCGGCTGTACGCGCAGGGTGGTACACGGCCCTTGCGCGCACGGGGTCCCTACCTTCTAACCAGGTAGATTCTCATATAACATCTTTTAACATATATACTGAAGCTACAAAAGGTATATTTAATGCTTAACAATTTCCAACAATTTACCCCTGGTCCCGTACTCCTCTCGCAACCCATGCGACATAATAAATCAATAAAGTAAGACACTCATCCCAGTGACCCGTGTGCTAGGGTTGCCATACTCCTCTCAGGAGGGTGGGCCCCGATAGTTATTAGTTATTCAATTTATTGTTTAATTTAAGGGAATCCTAATTACGGTATCCATGCATACAATCAAAAGCAATCATTATTATTATTATTATTATTTTAAGCATGCGTCGCCGGACTCGCGACTCCGCATGCAAGGCGGGGTCCATTTGACCACATGCGACGATGCCCGGCGGGGCCCGCATGCATTCTCATTTCCCACTATTAAAGACCACGCAAGGGTAGTAGATGTCACCTGGTTGTCGATCGCACACGACTCCGGCTTGCTAGTTGCTTCTGATCCGTCTCCGCTGGATCACCACGATCAAGGTCTGATAATAACCACAGCTCCGCATTACAACTCTATCGATTAAAACATAAGAGTCAACGACGAGGGTTCTATGCCAAGGATAGTCGGGCACCCTCGATAGGGGACCAACATTGAGTCGACAGCACGCAAATCCGTGCCACTGAAGAACTCGAACCTAAACAATACTAGGCCAATCAAGTAAACAGATGCTAAACCTACTCATCGAATCGGGCTCGAAGAACCCTTTCCGATGGTTCCAGTTTCGCTGGAATCCGACTTCGGTCGGATGGTTTCGGGTCAAACCACGTAGAACCGATAAAACCGATCGCATGGTTGGTTCACTAGGGTAGAAGAGGTTCTAGGGTTATATTCTAGGTTTAAAAGGTAGGGCTCAATGTTCTGAGCACAATGCCGCTGGTTTCGTCTGAATCCAAGTTCGGACGATGAAACGGCGGTCAAACCACGGTACCGCGATAAGATTTGGTCCAAGGATAAAACAGGGTATTAAACAGTACAATTACTATTCTAGACTATGACCAACAGGTAGGAATTTCCGAGCCGGTTCGTCCAATTCCGAGTTCGGACGGAGAAATGGCAGTCGAACCAAAATTCACTGGTTCACTGGTCTGGTTTAGGTGAACCAGACCGGTTCACTGTTGGGCCGGGTCTGCTGTGCACTTAAGCGGGTCGGGTTGCAGTGCAGTCGGGTCGGGTTGCAGGGCTAAATGGTTCGGGTCTGGGTTTTAATTAAAACCTGGGAAGTTACTGTTTTGCCCCCCCCCCCCCCATGTTCATCTTCTCCACGAGAACAGCGGGGGGGGGGGGGGCTGGTTCTGTGCACCGGCGGCCGACGGGAGGGGCGGCCTAGAGCGCCGGCGAGCGCTCGGCCGACCTCTCCCGCACCACCCCCACGGAGGAGGTGCGGTGGGAGGCGGCCGGAGCCCTCGTCGGAGCCCCAAAAGCTTGGACGGCGGGGTGGGTCGTGCGGGGTCTACGGCCGGTGGTGGTGCGCCGGGGAGGGGTTCGGTGCGGCGGCGGTGTCCGCCCGTGCGGGCCGTGGCTAGGGAGGAGGAAGGGGGTCGCGGAGGAAATGGGAGGAGGAGGGGCTGACCTAGGGGTGTAGGTGCGCTCGCCGGTGCTCCGGCGAGGGGCGGGTCGGGGTGTTCCGATCCTCTCCCTCCATCTCTTCCTCTTCTCTCTCTCTGTCTCCCGTTCTCTCTCTTCTTCTCCCGTCCTCTCTCTCTCTCTCTCTACTACGTCCTTCTCTCTCTCTCGTTCTCTCTCTCTCTCTCTCTCTCTCTCTCTCTCTCTCTCTCTCTCTCTTTTTCTCACGTTATCTCACGTTCTCTCTCTCTTCTCTCTCGTTATCTCCCTCTTACCCGATCGGTTAAATAAATAGGGTGATGAGGGCATGTGGTTAAGATAAGTAGGGCTGGGGAGATAGGGTCGGTTAAGACCTCCTACTAAGGGGGAGGGGATAAGGAATGAAAGATATAGGTTTATCGTCCCTAAATCTTGCCCAATTAGTCTCATCCGAATTTTGGATTTCAAACGACTGGGGAGGGAGATCAAAAGAGCTTAAACTATGCTAGGAGACCGGGAGGTAGGCTCTACGGCTGGTCGGGCTCAGTCCCGAGCCCTGAACCGGGCTCGGTTGGAATCCGGGTGCGATTCGTCCATCAACCGGGCTGAAAAGAATAATAGGTCGTAACTATCAAACCGGAAGTCGGAATAAGGCCCGAGAGGATTCGTTGGAAAGGTCTCGACAACGTAAACGCGTTAGCGCTTGGTACATAATTTTCTGACTCCTAAATCTCCCAAAAAGAAGGAAAGACTCCAAAACTTAAAATAGCAATAACTATTCACCCGGGTGTCGGATCGACCCTAACTCAGGCTCATTGGAAGGCTCTCTCAGAGCCTCATCTAACGTATCTTATTTCGTTACAATCCGATCACCCGATCTCTTGCAAGAAATAAAACAGCTACAGCTATCGACCAATTATCGCTTTTCTAGGGTTTACCTGCCGGGCTGCCGAAACTGGCTGCGCATACACATGATCGTTGCACGGAACGCACCATCGTGACATGCTCGAAGTTACGGAGAATATGAACGTAAAACATCTCATAGGTTTATGATCCATTTATTAGGAAAAAGCCTAAAGAAAAAGTCTGGCTATAAAAAGACGAAACTAGCCATGGAGGATTTCTATTATTCTCAAATCTAACACCACAGGTGTTACATTGAGACATCACAAGTTTGATGGGATTGTTCACTTGTGACGTCTCCTTAGAAATCTGTGAGTTGAGATTTCTAGTCCTACAACTTTTTATTGTGATAACCAGAGTGCCATACAGATCACTACCAACCCGGTTTTTCACAAGAGGACGAAGCACATCAAGCTTAATTGCTATTACTCTCGCCAGAAGTATATGGGACTCTCTCTCCCCTTCATTTTCGCCGAAGAGCAAACCGTTGACTTCTTTATGAAGTCGCACCCACCTTTGCGCTTCCAGTTTCTACTCAACAAGCTCATGGTGCATGATCCACCTTGAGTTTGAGGGAGGCTGTTAGAGATATTGTACAACATATATATCTTATACACTGTATGGGACATATACCCACTTACCTATATATTGGGCCACTGCTCTAATGAGAAGTATTAGATATAGAATTACTATTAGTCCCACCTTAGTTGTGGTATTGAAATGGTGTGCGTTCTCTCCTTATATAAGGAGAGATAGTCTTATGTAATGATGTGAGGTGAGATAATACAAGGAGTTTTCTTCCCAAACCCTAGGGTCTCTAGCTCCCTCTCTCTTCGTAACATGGTTTCCGAGCCATGTTAGGGTTTCAGAGACCCTATTTTTGGCCTCGGCCTCGCCAGTCACCACCAGCGACCTCGTGGAGGCCGGGTATAGTAATTTTTTTAGCAAGAAGCCTCGGTCCCCTTCGTCTTTCTTTCTCTGATCATTCTCTGCTCATGATCGTGCGGTACCCTTCTGCGATCGGTGAACTCCCCCCTCTTCTCGGTGATCGGTCCCGAGCGAACCCCCCCCCCCCCTCATTTGCGAATCTAGTATCCCGAGCGCTCCCTCCCCCCTTGAGATCCGGAACCTTTTACGCTTGATCCCGATCGAGGTCGCCACCGTCGTGATCTGCAACTCCCTCGCATGATTTGCCCGGCCACCAACCTCCGTCCTCCGTGTGATCTGACCGGCCGGCAACCTCCGTGCAATCACGTTATCTGCATCGCCAAGATTCGGATACGGCCCTATCTGTTGTCTTTTTCCTTCCCCGTGCTCTCCTCTCGAGTGCCCCCCCTCCTTCCTTCTCCCTGCGAGATCTACAATCGTTCCCGCCTTATGCGCTCAAACCCCTATGCTCCCTTGCTTCCACCAACCGGTCTCCCCTGTGCAATCTCCATCGGCGATACAATAGCCTTCCCCCATCTCCTCGGGAGTCGGTGATGGAGGGGGCTCGGATATCCCTTCTTATGCTGTGCCGATCATGATCCACGCACCGAGATCTCGCCATCTCGTGTCGTGTGCTACACGATTTCTACACCTCCACGATCTTCACGTCATGCGATCTCTGCCACGACCTCCTCTTGCCTCCTTTGTTGTACCTCCTCCCATGCGGATCCTGTGCGACTCCTTTCTATGTGGTTCCGAGTTACTCCCCTTATGCCTTATCTCTCCCGAGCAGCCCCTTCCTGTGTTCTCTCCTGTGCAAGTGGATCCCGTTCCCTCCTCTTCCTTGAATCCTGTGCGGCCCCCTCCAGATCTAGTCGTCGACATCACCGGATCTAGACCAGAGGTGCCTCGATCTTATCCCCTCGGGCTCCGGTGAAGCTCCGTGAGACCTCACTGGATCTGGACCTATATGATCCGGGCAACTGGTGATCCTCTCAGACGGTGATTAATCCACTGCGACCGGCCTCATCTACCTCCTCCCTTGCGCCGACCATCGCCAATCTACCTCCTCCCTAGTCAGATCTCTCTCACTCTCACTCACTCTCTCTCTCTCTCTCTCCCTCTCTCCCTCTCTCTCCCTCTCTCCTTAATTCCCTCTTTCTTTAATTCTTTCTCGTTCTCTCCTTAATTCTCTTCTCTCGGACTCTATTTTCTTAAAACCGATCATAGTCTCTTGAACTCCACTCCTCCCGCACCAGTCAGATCTCTCTCCGGACCTGACTCGCGGCTGGTTCTCGTGCCGGATGGATCTCCCTCGTGCCAGATGGATCTGCAGCGCCTCCGATCTTGTCTGCACCTACCACGTCAGATGGATCTACAGTTTGTCCGATCCTGGCTGGATCTCTCTCCAGATCTGAAAGAGAAGTGTCTACTCCTTTCTCACGTTGCTTGGATCTGGTCCTCTCTGCTGCGCCTGGCCGCCCGATCCTGGTCATACCGTACCTGGCCGCTTGTCTCCAGCTTGACTCGGTACGCCTGCAGCCTGCCGAACTCCACCTTCCTCGCGCTGACCACTGCCTGTGCTTTTCTGGTTCGGCCGCATGCGCCCTGTGCCCTTACCTCTGTCAATCCTCTTGCACTCTGCTGGTCTGCCTGTGCCCTATGCATTGTTGGTCTGCTTGAGCCTTGCGTTCTGCCGCTTGCCTGTAATTTGCCGGTCCACTTGCGGCCTACGCCTTGCGCTCTGTCGGTCCGTCCGCCTACGCCTGCACTGCCTTGAGCTCTATCGATCCAACTGCCTGCACTTTATTGGCCTATCTGTGCCTTGCGCACTACTGGTCTGTGCCCTGCACCCTTGCGCTTTGTCGGTTCGCATGCGCTCTGCACTTGCGCCTTGCGCCCTTGCGCTTTGTCGGTTCACCTGCGCTTGCACTCATGCCTTGCTGATCGAGATCTTCTCCTCTCTCTCTGATATCTCTCTCTGGTTGGATCCTCTCTCTTTCCGATTGAGATCCTCTCTTTTTCCGGTTGTCTTTATCCTCTCTCTTCTTGGTCACACGGACGCTTGGATTTCCTCTCTTTGATACTCTTGTGTCGGTTCTCGGATTCTCTCTTTCTGGTCGTGCGACCCTATTAGAGCTTTGACTCTATCCTCTTTTTTCCTGGTCGCATGGACCCTTGGATCTTCTCTTTCCGACCACTCTTGTGTCGGCTCTCGGACCCTTGGATCTTCTCTTTCCGACCACTCTTGTGTCGGCTCTCGGATCCTCTTTCTCCCTAGTCGTGTGACCCTATAAAAGTTATGTCTCTATTTCTCTCTCCCTCGTCTGTGATGATTGAGATCTTCTACGAGGTTTCAAGTGTTTGCTTCGACCGAGTGCTTGCCTCCTGTGAGGTCTCATGCATCCACACCTTTCTTAGCTGATCTCTCCCCCTTCGGCTTTCTTCATTGCCGGTTTCTTCCGCTCCGATCCTTAGTGATCATTGCCAGTTCCCCGGTTGATCTGCTTATAGGTTGGCCAGGTTTCCCCGATTGTCCTACTTGCAGGTCAATCGGATTACCAGGACGACTTGCAAGTCGTTCTGACACTATTTTTATTTTATAGTATAAAAATAAGATATTTGATGTAATTTTTCTTTTTTCTTTCTTTTATTAAGCAAACTGATGTCGGTTTAAACTTTACATCAGTTTGACGGGGGGTATTAGATGTAGTATTACTATTAGTCCCACCTTAGTTGTGATATTGTAATGGTGTGCGTTCTCTCCTTATATAAGGAAAGGTGGTCTTATGTAATGATGTGAGATAACACAAGGAATTTTCTCCCCAAACCCTACTCTCTCTCTCTCTCTCTCTCTCTCTCTCTCTCTCTCTCTCTCTCTCTCTCTCTCTCTCTCTCTCTCTCTCTCTCTCTCTCTCTCTCTCTCTCTCTCTCTCTCTCTCTCTCTCTCTCTCTGTAACAAGAAGATTCATTGCTTCTCTCCAAAACCATAGTCTCTCTCTTGCTTATGATTACTCTCTCTCTCTCTCTCTCTCTCTCTCTCTTCGTAACAAGAAGATTCATTGCTTCTCTCCAAAACCATAGTCTCTCTCTTGCTTATGATTACTTGTAACATGGCAAAATATCGTTACCGTATAATCCTTTTTTTGAGTGGAAGTAAATTGTAGTGCTTCTGTGTTGTGAGATGTATGCTAGCATGTGAAGCAAACTTTGAACTGCCCATGCTAGTTGCTTAGAGCAACTTCAACAGAAATCACTACAGTAACTCCTTAGCTATTGTGGTGACCCGGTCGGCCAATATCCCTGCTCCAACAGGCACCTATGAGGGCCTCGATTGCTGCAAGCTTCGATGAACCTCGCTTCATGTGGCGAGCAATCACGCCCCGCTAAACCGTGGGCATCTAGCTCACGTCAGCGGCGACAATGAGCTCGAAAGCAACTTTGACATGTGATCACATGAAAACAATGGGCTTGGATTAATTAACGGCTGCTGTGTTCACATGAAAACTCTGAAACTCGTTCCATGAGTTTCTGCTGGCCGACAAGGTTTCAGAGTTATTGTAGCAACTATAGGAGCTCTTAATTTTTTTATCACCTAGTAGAAACGCACTAATGGATTTCAAAGTTTACAATGGGATTGGACTACTGGGATTCGATCCACATATATATATATATATATATATATATATATATATATATATATATATATATATATATATATATATATATATATATATATATATATAAAACGGGGTATGAGCTGACAGCCCATTTGCCTATTTGGGCTGTCAGCACACAGCCGTCCGATCAAGATCATCAGCTCTCCATTAAATAAATAAAAAAACACCGTGTCTGTCTCTCTCTCCTTGTCGATCGCGACCACCCTCCCCTTCCCCTCCCCCTCCGGCACCGGATCCGGCTCCCCCCTCCGACCCCGGTCCCCTCCGGCGCCCCGGCAGCACCCTCAGAGGCCTGGCCCCCCTCCCCCGACACCTGCGCCCGTCTCCGGCCCGGCCGCCGGCTCGGCGCCCACCTCCGGCCCGACTGTCCCCCGGCACCGGAGCCCTGCGCCTGTCTCCGGCCCGGCCCGACTGTGCGTCGTTCGCCGCCCCCTGCGCCTGTCTCCGGCCTGGCACACGACCCCGGCCTGCGCCCGTCTCCGGAGGTGGAAGGGAAGGGGCTGCTGCCGCTCGCGAGACGAAGGTCGGAGCCGGGCTGCTGGTCGGAGGTGGGTCGCAGGGTTGAAGCAGGGGGCTGCCGGAGGTGGATCGCAGGGTTGAAGCAGGGGGCTGCCGGAGGGGAGCGCTGCCGGAGGTGGAAGGGAAGGGGCTGCTGCCGCTCGCGAGACGGAGGTCGGAGCCGGGCTGCTGGTCGGAGGGGGCTGGAGGAGGGGGCTGGAGGTGGGGGTGCCGGAGGGCCGTCGGGCTGGTCGGAGGGGGTGCCGGAGGGCCGTCGGGCTGGAGGTGGGGTTGTCGGAGGGCCGTCGGGCTCGTGCTCGAGATCGAGAGAGAGAGAGAGAGAGAGAGAGAGAGAGAGAGAGAGAGAGAGAGAGAGAGAGAGAGAGAGATGGGTGACAATTGTAAAGATTTTTTTTTATTATTAAATGGACAGTTCGTGATGGGGATCGGAGGGCTATTAGCTGACAGCCCAAAGTTGCAAATGGGATGTCAGCTCATACCCCGTATTCTATATATATATATATATATATATATATATATATATATATATATATATATATATATATATATATATATATATATATAGAGAGAGAGAGAGAGAGAGAGAGAGAGAGAGAGAGAGAGAGGGATGCTAGGGTGCGGCGTGCGGTGCGTGCGGCGCCGCACCGCAGCCGTCTGATGCACTGCTGCAGTGCGTGCGATGCACGCAGCGGTGCATCAGACGGCTGCGGTGCGACGCCGCACGCACCGCACGCCGCATTTTAGCATTTCTCTCTCTCTCTCTCTCTCTCTCTCTCTCTATATATATATATATATATATATATATATATATATATATATATATATATATATATATATATATATATTTGAGAAATACTATTCAGCTCGAAGGTTTTTTTTATTTCGCACAACCCGATTGACGTGGCAACGTGCAGCTGGTGGTGTAAAAGATTTAAATGCTGCTAGTGGGTTTCAGCCACCAGTTGTATGCTACCAAGTCAATCGGGCTGGCAGAATCGAAAAAATCTTTGGGCTGAATAGCATTTCTCATAAAAATTTTCGGGGTGCCAATAGAAGTGAAAGGAGGCAATTGTGGCTTAATTGAGTGTAGTTTGTTTTTTTCTTGGATTGCGTGTGGGGACAATAATCATTCGAGGTCAAGAGAGTGACAGCAGGTGTGATGAGGGATTTGGGGGTGTGGTGGACTCACACGCAACAATTTTTTTCAATGATTTAGCTCATTTTGATTGGTTAATTATAGGGGTTACCTTCGTGTCAATTTTTGTGTGGAGTACGATGATACCATTTCCGCAAAATGTAAGCTCAAATGGAGTTGCATTTTGCCATCGAGGTCTCGTTCCTGTGGCAAAGCACATGTCCCCCATCCGACTTTTTTTTTTTTTAACTAGACCGGCCATGCGATCAGAGGACATGGTGCTAGAGCAAGAGCTCAAAAATGTTCGAAGGCCGAAACAGGGGAGGCAGCAGCTACTATTTATTAACTTCATAATCCTGTGAACATGACATCAACGGTTAGGATTCACACACACAAACAAGGCACAACAGCTTTGAGAAAAAGTTCACTCCATACCGGGAGTCGAACAGGAAACCTCTCCAACATAGGAGAGAGGACGTGTCACCAAGCTAAGAGCCCATTGGTATCCGACTTGCTGTGTGTGTACTCAATCCTGTGGGTCTACCTCCTCGTTTTTGTCGTAGTTTGTTTTATCTTTTTGGAGGACTTATCTCTTGCTTTTGTGGCAGGTTTATCGGCCTCTCATGTGAAATTATTATATATAGGGAATGATTGACCCTTCCCTAACTTGTGCTTTTAAGGACTAACAAGTATGCATTGACAGTGAGATCCATCCAAAACAAAACGAATGGTCCTTTGGATATCCTTATTTTAGAGGTGGGCCCATAGAGGGGGCCAAATGGTCAAAAAATAGGGCTTCATGAAAAAAATTCTTGTAAATTTGTGGGTCAAATTAAATATTCAGCCCTAAAATTTTGGGCAAACCAAGGCGTAGAAGCCTTGCCAAACTAATTAACATTGACTGAGACTTTTACATGAGTTTCCCTCTATATTGCATGTAGCTTTATTTTAGGGTTTAGATGACAAGTCCGACTCTGCTCCAATGATGAAAATAACCAAACGTTCACAACAGTGGACCCAGAAGTAGAAACCACAATCCACAAGGGTATTTTTGTCATAAGTGGGCAACGAGTATATCATGGCCGCTGCTTCTGCATCGCATGGCTGTGATCGTTACCGGTCTAATTTCTCAAAATTTTATTTTTTTTAAAAAATAAATCTAGGATTTTATCTGTTGAAAAAAAATTAGATCATGTTTGTAATGTGGGGATACCTATCACGGCGCGCCACACTGAGCATTACGGTGGCCCAGGGGTGGCAATGGGTCGTGTCGGGTCGGGTTCGTGTCAAGTCTAGTTTCGAGGTCGTATCCAAAATCCCTAGACTTGGACCCGACCTGTTTAACTAATCGTGTCTAGATCCTAAACCCGTACCCGACCCGTTTATAAACGGGTAGACCCGATAAGATCCGTTAGACCCGTTTACCACACGGATTTATTTAGTTGACCCGATCCGACTAGACCCGACATAACCCAATAGACCTGCTGATACTATATATTACATTATCGGATTGCGGGTAGACCTGACACGACCCGTTGAATTTTAAACGAGTCTTCCCAGATCTACCGTGTCCGGACCCTAAACCCGGACCCGACCCATTTATTAAACAAACGGGTCTATCGTGTCGACCCGTTTATGACTTGAACCCGTTTAGCCTTGACCCAGACCCGCTAACTTAATGTCGGGTCGTGTCGGGTCCGAAATTGGCAGCCCTACGGTGGCCCCAACACTACACAAGGCACTGGTAAATGGCCAGCGGTCTGTTCTCGTGTGGAAGGGCTCAGGTCAAACTAAAGGGGCTAAGGCCATAGGTGATATTGACATTCCAACAACTTCTTAATGTGTACAAGGGGAAACCAAATTTTGACCAGTCCCCCCAGACTTCTATTTTTAAAATTGGCAGCTAAAGGATGGAGTAAAGCTGTAGGAAAATTCCAAAACCCATGGGAGTTCAATTCTCCTCCAGTTGGTCGCGCCGGTCGGTGGGCCTGGCACGCATCATAGTTAGGGCTGCAAACAATCCGAGCCGAGCTTTGGCATGCTTGAGCTTGTTTATTTACTAAACGATCCTAAACTTCAGGCTTGGGCTTGTTTAATAACAGAGTCAAGCCGAGCTTTGACTTCAGGCTAGGCTACATTCAATTAGTGGTCGAAAAAGCATGTGAGGTCCATTCAAAGCATTTATGAGCCAAATCACGAGCATGCTTAAACAAGCATGTTCACGAGCACAACCGAGCCGAGCTTTGGTTTAATTGAGCTAATAATTGAGCCTAAACTCTAGGCTTGAGCTTGACTAGTAACCAGTTACCGAACGAGCTTTTGTCGAGCTTATTTGAGAGCAGCTCACAAACAGCTTGGTTCATTCGCAGCCCTAATCACAGTCACAAGATGGCTGGCGATACCCAAAAATGAATCGCGCTCCAGCTGATTGCGTGCTATGCACACCGACCCACTGACCTAGCCCGACTGACTGGAGGAGATTTGAACTCAAGCCCATGAGGGCAATGCCTTTCTCTGCAACAATCTGTGACTAGTAAGAGAGAGAGAGATTATGAATCTCTGAATAAGGAAAGACGGAAGCCCTTTTTTTTTTTTTCAATCATTCAGTGTGGCAGAAACCCTAACAATCAATAGCAATAACAACACACTTTCAAAATGGAAAATAAAATAGTACTTACAACCCAAAAGAGAGCAAAAAAGAAAAATTCCTTCATGACCTCGTGCCTTCAGATACGATAATTGAGGCCAAACCAGGTCAGTGTATATCCTACCCATGAGTTCATGCTGTAAACCAGTAAGCAAAAGAGCAAGGCGGGGTGGTCGGCTCGGATCAGCTAAGCTCATGACCACCACATTCTATCTGCTGTACTCAGGTGTTCATGGTTGGCTTCAGAGCCTGCGAGCCCAAGCCAAGCCATGGCTGGCTCCCCTCCGACTTCACAGCAGCACCGTTCGCTTCATACGGAGCCTTTGCATGGATCCTGAATTTTTTTTTCCAAGGTTAGTGTTATGAGGTTTTAACTCGGGCGATATGTCCGATGAACAAATTGTGGGGCAATAAATTACCTACCGATCCTTTCTCTTCTCGAGGAATCGATGGAGGGATGCCTTTCTTGCCATGGGAAGAACTGTCATTCAAGAAAAGGAGAAAAAAAAATCTCAATCATCGGAAGGATTGAAAAGAAATTAACTAGTTGATCATGAATCAAGTTATCAGCATAAACTACAATGAAGATCAGGGAAGAATGGCTGTTTACATGAAGCACTGGGCTGAGGTGGCCTCTGACCCTGGGCATGGGACTGCGGGGCCGGCGTAGGGTTACCGCATGTGGGCGCAAAGTTTGAGCCTCCAGGAGTGGAATTATTTGGGTTCTCTCCTGCAGCGGCGGAAGGAGGCACAAAGCCAAAGTTTTGGGTGGCAGGACTACTCTTGCTTGCTAGCTGCATCAGATCCAAGGCCTTCTCCGCAGGGAAACTGTCAAACACCAACACCTTCCCGCCGTAAAATATCGTCAGCTGTGCCTTCTCTTGCTTCCTGCAAAAGGACCCATAAAGAAGATCAGAGCATGCTTCACAGTCAAATTAATGCTCGATGAGGAGCAAATAGATTCTATTTTTTTTCCAGGTTAATACTAATTCATGGGTTTAACCAATTCCTCCGTGTTTGGTTGCAGAAAAAGTTCTGCAGAAAAGAATTCGGTGGAAAGGAAACGATAGGAAAGGAAAAGTGCAATTTCTTGATACTGTGGTTGTCTTGAAAAAGAAAACAAGAACTTAATTTTTCATTTTCTTTCTCATGTTTCTCCATGCTTTGCCATTGGCGTGAAAATTCTTGTGGGCTTCTGATGGAAAACTAGTTTCTTGAGAAAAAGTATTTTCTAACCAAACACGCATGTCTGCAAGAAACCATACTTCTTTTCCTTTCCTATGTTTTACCAACAACCAAACACAAAGAAATTGGTTTCCCCATAAATTGTACCTTTTTTTATTGTACATTATTTGTTTACGAGCTAATTTGGTGGATATACAAAAAAGGAAAAGGAAGTACTAGTTTTCTTGCAAAATTGGGTATTTGGTTAGCGAGAAAGTATGACCCCTACAAGAAAATACTTTTGCACAGAAAACAGTTGTCAAAAGGGCAAAAAAAGTTTTCTTCCAAGAATAAAGGGAAACACATTAAAAGAAAATAAAAATAAAATAAAATTCTTATTTTATTTGCTAGGCGGTCAATATAGTAGTTAGAAATTCACTTTTCCTTTCCTATCATTTACTTTTCTTCCTTTCTAATGAATTTCTTTCTTACACAACTGGGCAACCGAACAATGCCAAGTAATCACTTCATGGAAACAATGGATGGTGCCCATAACTCCAAGAATCGAATATTGAAAATCCATGGTCGACCCTCAAATAATAGAACAAGCCACATAAGCAAGGCATTAATTTTTGGTAAGTGTACTGAATTGGAAGTTAAGGTTAATAGTTATAAAAACTATCAAAAAGCATAACACCGTTCTGAGATAGCCATTGAAAAAATATTTGTGAAAAGGGATTTAAAAATGCAACCTCTTAAATAAGTGGAAAAAAAAAATCATTGTATATGGATAAAAATAGAGTTTTTTGTATTCACCTCCTTGATAAATATTGATATTACAAAAAACACCCCCACTTTTAAGTTTTATGAATAACCCTCTAGCATTTATGACCTTTAGTAAACGTCCCCAAGGGGATTTTTATGTATATCATAATGTAGCCATGTGTGGTTTTTTACTAAAAGTCAGAATTTGCTAGGGGGTATTCATAAAACTTTAAAAGTGGGGGATGTTTTATGTAACACTGTAACAGGAGGTGTATGCAAAAATCCCATAAAAATATAAATAGGTTACTCTACTGAAACAAACTTAGGGAAATCATGGTACGTGAATATCCTCATTTTTTTTACATTAGCAGGTGTCCCAAAAACTTTTGGGAAAAAGGACCCACTTCGGGTTCGGACTACTCCCTTCGAGAATGCCCACCGACCCACTCGAAAACATTTCAACAGAACCATAGCTTTTTCTTTTTTTTTTGAGATCAGCGAGTGTCCCAAAGCCTTTTAAGCAATTAAACCACTCAATGGGGGAGGAATCAAAACCACAACCTCTTCACCCAAGCATCAATTCCTTTACAAACAACCATGGAATAACATATGTTCAACACTTCTACTCATCGTTTGAAATTTCGTTCAAAATATTAAAATTTTGTCGAAATATTTGGTTTCAATCGTGGGCAAAACGAAACGGAGTTAGAAACTTGGTCCCCTTTCGATTTCGATAAAGTTTTAAAATTTCATGGGCATTTCGATCATTTCGACGAGATTTTGACCAAAACAGTGGGAGTTCACCAAAACCACATGATGTCCTCCAGTTTGGTTGTTCACTTTGCCGAAGTTTCGGTCGAAATCTACTTGATTTCATCCGAAGTTGCCAGATCTCGCCGTCGGACTGGCCGGATCTCGCTCCCAGATTTCGCAGGATATCATCCCCGAATTCATCAGATCTCGTTGGATTTACCGGATTTCGCAGTCGGATTTATCGGATCTCATCCCCGGATTTCTCCTTTTTTTCCTACAAGTTTACTGGTATTTCACCTTGGTTATCATGGTACAAGCAAACTACAGTGGGTTTGATGTGTGTTTTCTTCATACAATTCATGTAAATATGTATACATAACTATAAAAGATTTTAATTAAAAGTTCAAAAAAAAATCCAGTGAAAAATCATTTTATGACGATTTTAAAAAAATTTCACCGTTTCTACGAAAATTTCGATTTGGGCTTGGATCAAAACCAGTCACAAAATGGAAGTTTAAAGTCATGGTTCTACTTTTTGCACAAGTCGAGGGTTCAAAACTAGCCTTAGGAGAAAATTGGAGGTTTCCATATATACTAACCCTCTTCAAGCTTGGTATAGAACACATGGCCCATGAACTACATCACAACACACGCGCGCGCACCCGCACCACCATGCCATGGCACAGCCGCGTTGCGATGGATGCAGGTCGGGTCTTTTTTTTTACTTTTATTCTCTTCATCGTTCCTCTTTGTTGACGGAAATAACAAGGTTGGGTACCTTGAGACCATGTACACTAACAAGATCTACAGCCTAAGAGCTCCCCGGTTAGAGATCTATCTTTGGGAAAAGTTAAGATCTTCTTTTTCCAAGGCTTACTTAAGATCATGTAAACCGTCTAGTAAAAATACACTGAAACAGAGAGGCCTTCTTCTCTGTTTTCGTGAAATGTCTTGGGCTGAGGGCCTGAGGCTGACTTCACCTCCTTGGAGTTGTGCTGACAGGAAAGACTACGCTCTTCAACCCATCAACTGTTTTTCTCCCCCTTTCATTAAAGTACTCATGTCATCTCGTTAATTAGGGCTATATGCTTGTAATTTAATCTCTCATCATATTGAAAGTTATATGTTCACGATTGAATAATTTGACTCATGTTTATCTTGACAGCGCATGCTCACTGTTTAGTCACATAAAATCAGTGATTAACCCATAATTATTTGTGTACTATCCAACAGTTATATGCCAATTTTGATTTTTGTTGGGGAGGTTAGGTTTCAGGTAACAATTCCATCTTAACAGAGAAATTGATTGATAAAAGAGTGTGCTTGTGTGCAGACCTGACACTTGCCGCCTCACAGGCATCTTCTGAGGGGCCAAATCCGGTGCCCTGCGGGAACAAGTTCATAGATCTTGCAGCGTTTCGTTCCAAGCCGTCATCCTTAGTCTCCGCGACGTTCGACACTTCCACACCCGGCAGCAAGACCATGGTGGTCGGCGGCCGGTATGTCTCCGGTTGGCCTGAGATATATAAGAAAAAAACCCGTCAGTATCAAGAGAATTTCAAATCTGGAACGTCTTCAAGGGGCACAAGATTCTTGGTAGCAGAGAGCAAAGGTGAAAGATTTCCTTCTTTTTTTTTTGAGAAGAAACATGAAAACCCCACAAACTCTAGGATGCCTGCAATCGCATGTCTAAAACCTCAGATCCTGCACTCCTAACGACTGAGGATCTGAATCTCAAAAAAGAAAAGAGAAAGAAATTCGGAAAAAAAAGAAGAAGAGCTCACGCGAAATCTCAGATCTGTAATACAAACAATTGCAGGATTGAAAGAAACTAAAAAAAAGCACTGAAATTGCTAATAGATTTTTTTAAAAAAGGGGAAATCCGTCACGATGGGGAAAAGAGAAAAGGAGTTGAACCTTTCGCGGCGGCTTCAACAGCAGGTCGAGTTGCGGCCATGTCGAGGACGAGATCGCCGAGTCCACCTTTCTCCTTGATGTACTGGCTCAAGAGGCTGCAGGTGACGGCGAAGCTGGATTTCTCGCCCCACCTCTCCGCCTTCCGCCCCATCTCCGTCATCTCCTCCCTCACCGGCGGCGAATCACACGATCCGATCAAAGGGAAACAGCTCACAAAACAAAGGAAAAGAAAGACGCCTCCTAGGGTTTGCTTCTCTCTCTAGCTCTCTCCCTCTTCCTCCTCTTTCTCTCTCTTTATCATCCCTTCAACCTTTCCCCTTTGTTTTTAATTAGTCGCCTTCGTCGCTGGTTCCGGGTGTCGGGATTTAAAACACGTGATTCTCGTTGAGGAGGAGAAGGGGTGCAGGCGGAGGGAAATAAATATCCAAATTAATAATTAAATAGGAGAGTTAATTCGTGAAAGGAAGCACGAGGTCCGTTCGGTGGACAAAGTCCAGCGCATCACCAAGGACAGGAGGATAATAATGAAGTACAATTTTTTTAGGTAACTTGCAGTAAAACCCCTGTAGTTTGACTGATTATCAGTTTCGCTCCTCAAGTTTAAACTCCTACAACAGCCCCCCTTTGTTTGAAAAATCTTACAATTACAACCCATCTAAATGACCCCTGAGGCTTATAAAAGGCTTCACTCCCAATTTCAAAGGGATTTGACTCTGCTTCACTGATGATCTGTCTCTCCTTTCCATCGCTCACGCTTTAGGAAGAGACACGTGGTGCATCCCATTTCAATGGCCACGATTGGACCATGGGATTAATCATAGTGAGATGACAGTACCACGACCAACTGCAACCCACCATCGGTTTGTCGTCGTCCGCCCGTCGCCGTCGACCACCAGCGAGCACCTCCCACCGTCGACGCCACCCCGTCGGCCACCACCCGCCGACGTCGTTGTCGGCCACCACCCCTACCGACCACTGGTTGCCCGCCTTGTCTCGCACCACCCACGATGGCCAATGGGGTAGCGTGGGTGGTGGCCAGCGGCAATGGCAGTGGGTGGTGGTCGATGGTGTGTTGGCCATCGTGAAATGTTCTGGCGCACATGGGCGTCGCCTTTCACTGTAGGTGATGTCTTTACAGTGAAAGGTGCCAGCGCATTCTACTGCGGCCCGCAATGAAAGCGTCGGCGACCGCAGTGAAAGGCACCGGCGCCCGCAGTAGAATGCGTCGGGTGGTGGCCGATGGGGCAGTGGGTGGTGGCCAATGGAGCAGTGAGGGTAGTGGCTGTGGGGGAAATTTTTGTACTGTCTTGATCAGAGACTTCGCCCCACAATTCTTGATTGAAGATGATTTGTAGAGTTAGAGATTAGAGAATCGAGAGAAAGATGGATGACAAGGGGAGTTGTTGTCGAAATTCGGTCTTCCGACCTACGTCTCCGGGCAAGAGGTACCACCTGATCTTCACTATAATTTGAGTAAATGAGGGGTGAGCGTTCTCTTGACATGCCAAGAGAAGCATCGTACAATGGGGTTGCACGGAGCAACTAGAAGAAAGCAAGAAGAAGAGTAGAGAGCTCTGGCTCTAGGATCTTCTCCTCCTCTACTCCACTGACCAACCCCCCAACCCCTTTTTTGAATGCCATGGGGGTCCTTTTTATAGCTGAAGTCTGTGCTGAAATGACAATGATGACATGGCAGCACTGAGGTGGCGCTGGTCCTAGGCCTCCTCGATGGGTCACTATTGAGCCGTTGTCTGAGCCCAATAAGAGAGGGCTTGATTTGCAGGCCCTATAGAGCAGATCCATAAGCCTGGGCTGCCTACTTGAGCCGTTGCGCGAGCCCATAAGGATCTGTTCTGGTCCAGTATAATTTTTGCACCTACTGTGTCCAGCGACGATGGCGGTGGGTGGTGGCCAATGGGGCGTCAGCCATGCCGAACTTACCTTCGACTCTCATTTCTTTCATTTCTTTTACTATTTTTACATTACATCCATCCAATCTTTCATTTAAAACTACGGGAGGTACTGACTTCATTTTATCCTTGTCTTTAAATGATCTCGTAGAGGATCACCCGAGGATCACAATGCCTCCAGAATCACTAAATTCTGATGAGAAATGAAGAAGTTACACCGTATCGAACATGCCTCGGCTCTCATTTCTATATCTCATTTCTTACTGCCTACCACCGCCACCGGCCATCGTCCGTTCGCCACCGGCTCGACAGCAATGACTCACTAAATACTTTACGCTATGTCAAGACGTCGGGGCCAAAAAATGATAGCATCCCAACGATCTTCAGCAACAAGAGGTGGTTGAAGCGAGAAAAAATTCAAACGGAAAAGATAAAAATGCAACAGACTTTTTATTTATTTTGTTTAGACTTTAAGGGTAAAATGATCATAAAAATGCAACAGCTATTCGGAAGTAACATTTGGCACGTGTTGAGCGCTAGAAAAGTAATGCAAAAAGCAACCAGGTCTATTCCCACCAATACGACAGAGTTGGGGGCCATTTTGGGGAAAACTTCTGCTAAAAATACAACCGTTGTATGGTTTTCAAACTAAATAGAGGTATTTGTAGGGTTTTAAACAAGAGAGGGTGAAAGTGATTAGGGTTACAAATGAACCAAGCCGTTCATGGGTAGCTCGCGAACAAGCTTGTTAAAGGCTCATTCGAGCTTGTTCGATTACTATTTGAGTCAAGCCCAAACCTAGAGTTTAGGGTCATTTAATAAATAAGCCAAGCTCAAACATACTAAAGCTTGACTCGGTTGGGCTCGTGAACATGTTCGTTTTAGCCTTGTGAATAAGTTCATAAAAGGCATGAGTAAGCCAGATATATATAGTTCAAGATTTGACGTCTTAAGTTTACGATCAAGCTAGATAAGAGCATGCTCGAGTAGGCTCGTTTATTAAACAAATGAAGCTCAAACAGATCAAAAGTTCGGCTTGACTCGATTACTAATCAAGCCAAGTCCAAGTTTGAACAACCAATTTTTTAACCAAACCAAGCTCAAACAGACCAAAACTTAGGTTGGCTCGGCCCGTTTGCAGCCCTATTAGTTTTAAATGACCAAACTAAACGGGTCTATGTATAATTTATCCTTTCTCTAAAGGAGTAATGAATTATATATAATTATTATAATACTAAAAGAGTGTGTGTAAAGCAAGACGGCTATCATTGCATGGTGCCACGCCACTACGGCATTGGTTTCCGTGGACACGAGGGTTGACGGTGACCACGTGCAAGAAATTGAGTCTGTGGGGGCAGCGGGAAACGAGCACAAGTGTCACCGGGTATGGGAAATCAGACACGGAACTACATCCACAAATAATGGGGAAACGCTAATTTAAAAATATAAGGGTTATTTTGACTTTGCCTCCTAAATTTTGCCTTGAATTAGACTTTACCCCCCATAGTTCATTAATTAGACTTTACCGCCCAAAACTAACTGCTCCGTCAACTCACCAGTTAACAGAAAGGGTGAGCTGACGGAAAAGAAATTAAGTTTTGGGGGCTGAGCTGACGGAACAGTTAGTTTTGGGGGGTAAAGTCTAATTAATGAAAAGATGGGAGGGTAAAGTCTAATTCAAGGCCAAATTTGGGGTGCAAAGTCAAAATAATCCAAAAAATAAGGGTTATGTTGACTTTGCCCCCCAAAATTTTGCCTTTAATTAGAGTTTACCCCCCATACTTTCATTAATTAGACTTTACCCCCCAAAACTAACTGTTCCGTTAACTCACCATCTAACAGAAAGGGTGAGCTGACAGAAAATAAATAAAGCTTTGTGGAGTACGCTGACGGAACAGTTAGTTTTGGGGGGGTAAACTCTAATTAATGAAAGTATGAGGGGTAAAGTCTTATTCAAGGCAAAATTTGGGGGGCAAAGTCAAAATAGCCTTAAAAATAAGGGAAATTTTATTCATACCCCAAAAATCTGTAATTAGCCCCCGTATCCCTAGCGTTTCTCAATAACTTACTCAACAATCCTTTAATACCAACAATGCCTTTTTTTTTTTTGTACCCCAAACCCCAAAGCCGCTGCTCAGCGTCTTTTGTACCCCCAACCCAACCCAATGTTTGTTTAAACTTAGCCCAAGCCCAACCCGTCGGGTTGGCCGGGTTGTGCGGGGTGGGTTCGGGTTAACCCGCCCAAAGTCGGGTTGGGTTCGGGTTGTCCCGCCCAAGTTGTAGCTAGAGATGGCAATGAGTCATGTCGTGTCAATTTCGTGTCGTGTCCAAAACCCCTAGACCCGGACCCGATCCGTTTAACTAATCGTGTCTATATCCTAAACCCGTACCCGACTCGCTAATAAATAGGTAGACACGATAAGACCCGATAAGACCCGTTTACCAGCCGGATCTATTCAGTTGACCCGATCCGACCCAATCCGACTTGACCCGACCTGACCCGAAAGACCCACTGGTATTATATATTATAGTATTGGATTGCTGGTAGACCCGACCCGACACGACCCGTTGAATACTAAACGGGTCTTCCCGGGTCTACCGTGTCCAGACCCTAAACCCGGACCCGACCCATTTATTAAACGGGTCTATCGTGTCGACCCGTTTACGACCCGAACCCGTTTAGCCTTGTCCCAGACCCGCTAATTTCGTGTCAGGTCCTGTCGGATCGAGGAGAAATAATTCGGGTCGGGCTCGGATTAGCCCGCCCAAATTCGGGTTGGGTTCGGGTTGGACTCGGGTTGGGTTCAGGTTGGCCCGCCCAAGTTGCGGCTCTACTTGTGCCTTCAAGTATCAGCCAACTGCATGAGGTTTATTTAAGAGGGGTGTATTCAAGAATGCATATAATTGGGGTATATTTAAGGGGGTATGTGTTTGATTGGGGTATAATCAAGTTGGGGCGGGCCATTTAACTGGGGTGTATTGAAGGTGGGGTGGAAGGGGGAAGGGTATTTTTGGGATAGGAATGGGGTATGAAAAAAAAAATGGGGTGTGTTCAAGTTTGTGGGAAATGGAGGCTAATTATAGATTTATGGGGTATGAATACAATTTTCTAAAAATAATAATAAGGGGAAACGCCGGGGAATCCTTTCGGCTGCTGTGTAACGTGTCCCGTATTGTTTTCTTCTTTTGGTGCTTTGAGAAAGAAAAATGTTGTTCAACCGGAATCGTTTGTCCCGAGTGCTCAGCATCCAAGGGCTGAGTACGATTCACTGGTCGGGGCTTGGTACATCGGATGGCTGTGATCGGACACGTCACTCTGGTTGACCACT
Source organism: Chamaelirium japonicum (assembly GCA_947650365.1). Lineage (NCBI taxonomy): Eukaryota > Viridiplantae > Streptophyta > Magnoliopsida > Liliales > Melanthiaceae > Chamaelirium > Chamaelirium japonicum. The sequence continues at coordinate 10,980,697 of OX393558.1, forward strand.
CGGGATCGATTCTAGGGGACAAATAGTATTTTGCTTTCAGCACAGATGCCCCTTTGGACCACAGATAAAACGCACGGTTTTCTTGCAAATTCTAGGAAACTCATTGACAGTCAATGTTACGGAACCAGTACTGATCCCGTGAAATGCATGGACGGCTGTGATGTATTAAGCGGAAAAAAAAAACACATTCCATTAAATAAATAAAAAATACTTTGCCTTCTAGTAGCTTCACCCAAAATCATTCAACTTCCTTAATTTTTATTTTTATTTTTTTTGTGCCAAACATGTTGGATGTGTGTTTGAAAACCACACAAAACAATAGGGGTTTAGTCCTATATCGATAAGAGGAAAAATTCCCTACCAACTTATAAGGGATTGCCCACTTTCCCCTGACTAGTCATTGTATGCGCAAAAAAAGATCCGGGTCGTTTTTATTGCAAACACACGAAGACTACAGAGTGCCGGGACCCGGGGATTCGGGGGTGGTGAGCCGGGTGCGGCGAATATTTGATCAGAAGATTTTGGGAGAGATCCCCTGGAGGGTCCCTTTGATCAGCGTCTCCACGTGGTATTCGTGCGAGAGCTCTGAAGGGGTTGCCCAGGACAGAGGTCTTTACAGGGTGAGGGTTTTTGAGAGGCTAAGAAGTATCCGCCGTTGCTTTGGTCCCTTCCGTGCTTCACGCTTCCTCGGCTAGGGGGTTTTCGGCTTCGTTCCTCGGTCTTCGTGTCTTCCTCGCTCCTTGCTTGACTTCGGCGTCCTTGATCGTCGGTTCAAGGCGTCGATCATGCTTTTGGCGTCGGTTTTGGCTTTGGCTTGGCTTTTGCGTGGCTCTGGCTTTTGCTTTGCTTTGGTGCTTGCGCTTGGACGTAGACGGAGGGAGACTTGTGATGCTTTCGTTCTTCCGGACTTTGCGTCGTATCGGCTAGAACATGCAGTGCTTTTGCTCGTGACCGGCGTAGTCGCTTGGCTTTGGCACTTGCGTTGCTTTGGCGCGGGCTTTACCGGGGCTTTTGCTTTGGCTTATTGCGTGGACTTTTGGCTTCGGCGTCAACTCGATCTTCTTTTCGAACGGCGGTGGCTACGTCTTCAATACTTCTGACTTCCTCGACGGTTTAGGTGTCGGCTAGACTTTTCTTCTCCTCCGGGCTTCTTTGGCGTGATCGGGGTCGAATGGTATCTTTGAAGACGACGAAGGTGGCACCGATCTCTATGCGACGGTTATAGCATCGGCTTTACTTTGAAGACGACAGGTGTAGTGACGCTTCAGGTGTTCCTCTCCAAGCTTTCTTCTTCGTGGATGGAGTGGAGTTTGTCGAAGGCGACGGGTGATGACGCTTCGGTCTTCTTCTCCGGGCTTTTGGGCTTGATCGGAGTCGAAGGCTTATTGGAGACGACAAGGTGGTGCCGCTCCGATCTTCTTCTCCGGCCTTTGCTTCTGGCATCTTCGGAGTCGAAGGGTTCTTCTTCTCCGTGCTTTCTTCGTCGTGCACGGAGTCGAAGGCTTGATCTTCTTATGCAAGGGTCTTAACTTTGATGAGGGCTTTCAATGGACAAAGCCGGTCCTGAAGGGATAGACTTGCCTGTGACTCGTGAAGCCTTGGGTCGATGAAGAGCGCGTCTCCTCTTTTGCAGAGCTTTCTCGCTTCGTCTTCAGCTTTCGACCTCCTCGACAGTTTAGGTGTCGGCTAGACTTTTCTTCTCCTTCGGGCTTCTTTGGCATGATCGGGGTCGAAGGGTATCTTTGAAGACGGCGAGGGTGGCACCGATCTTCGTGCGACGTTTGTAGCGTCGGCTTTGCTTTGACGACGACGGGTGTTGCGACGCTTCAGGTGTTCCTCTCCAAGCTTTCTTCTTCATGGATGGAGTGGACGTTTGTCGAAGGCGACGGGTGATGACGCTTCGGTCTTCTTTTCCGGGCTTTTGGGCTTGATCGGAGTCGAAGGCTTATTGGAGACGACAGGGTGGTGCCGCTCCGATCTTCTTCTCCGGCCTTTTCTTTTGGCGTCTTCGGAGTCGAAGGGTTTTTCTTCTCCGAGCTTTCTTCTTCGTGCACGGAGTCGAAGGCTTGATCTTCTTGTGCAAGGATCTTCACGTTGATGAGGGCTTTCAATGGACTAAGCCGGTCCCGAAGGGATAGGCTTGCCCATGCCTCGTGAAGCCTTGGGTCAATGAAGAGCGTGTCTCCTCTTCTGCAGAGCTTCCTCGCTTCATCTTCAGCTTCTGACCTCTTGAGCCTTCCCCCTTCCCCTCTATTTATAGGTGAAGGGGGAAGGGGAGAGATATGGGAAGTTTATTTGGATCCCTTTAATATCTCTCCTATAACTACCCAAGATTTATTCTTCAATTGAAGAGGGGAATAAACCTTTATTTGCTTTCCTTTTCTGGTGGGGTAATTATGGCTCAATCATTTTTTGAATCTTGTGTTAGAATTGGTAAGGTCTACAGCTCGTAAAAATCTATAGTTTAGCTATGTATGATTGATAATATAGGATTGCATATTGGTACGTACCTTAGTACGTGTTCTGATTATAGAACAGAGAGCCATGGCTACATGGTAATCCACTTGAGTGGGAGACTCAAGGGACTGGTCCCATGTAACCTAAATAAGTTCGCAGCTTTGATTAGGGTTGGTCGCCTTATCAGGATAAGCTGTTGGGATGACAAAGCGTGGGTATCTCCACCACGGTCATTACCAGGCAAAGTGTCTGTGGTCGAACGGAACCAACACGGTGCACAGATCGGTGAGCAGACACCGGTGCACTAAACCGTGTTTCTGCTTAGGGTAAAATAGTCCTAAACCCTGAGGAACCATGTCTGGTGGACTAACCAGTTGTGTGGTGCTTTGACGCACCAATGTGTGAGGATCCGGATGCAGTGATCCAAAACCACGGTGTACTGGGTTACCCGGCTGGCGTTGCATCAGCGTGTCACTCCTGCAGGCTATCCACACCCCTAACGGGAGGTGCGTTCCTTGGTCTGACCTATGTCGTATTAAACCCTGGCTAGGTGGTCATCAGTTGGACTGGTGACGGATCCGGTTGCTCGGAAGAGTAATTGAAGGTACGATATATGTGGTCAACCTGGAAGGAACCGAGTCATATGAGCACTCGAGTCTGACGGTATTCTCCACCGCTCGAGTTGCATCATGGCACCAGATAGAGGGACAGCGAGTTTACCATACTAAGCGAAGAGCAGGGGTATGAGGGAGAACTTAGTAAGTCCGAGGGAATTGGAGTACAGCCTGCGTCGCACTCTGGGTGGCTACGCAGGTTAACTCGGACTCAGAGGATCGATGGTACACTCGAGTAGTTTGTCGATCGAGTCTAAGTTGGAAGCCATGAACCCTGGTCCCTGAAGGTTCCACCTTATCGACATTATGTACGGTTCTTATACCATCTACTCGAAACACAGAACGTAGTTAGAGGAAGCGAGAAGTCCAAGCATACGCTCCGTGAGTGCCTTGCACTAGTGCACGGTAGATACGTAGCTACGTGTGTGCACTAAGGGGAAACCCTAGTTTAGTGCAGAGACGCATGTAGCAATTCCTTGTCATAAGTGGACTTTGCCACATAGGTGCGATGCACCGGGACATGTTGCGAGTTGACTTCACTAGGGGCATCCTATGGGAACCTCAGAGAATAGTGAAATCACTAGTGCACTTCACTTATGTGTGCCTTGCAAAGTCTCGTACACGAGGAACGACCAACTAGTCAAATAAGGGCGTTTTGGTTATACCATGCGTCACTATTTACTAGGGGGGCCGGTCTTAAGTGGTTAGAGACTGGTCAAGGCCGGCCCTATTGGTTTCAGGAGGTTGTTGCCTCCGATGAAAGGGCCGATCATGAGACACAGAAAACGGGCTAGTTTTGATCGTTTTCAAAACCAAAGAAAAGATAGAGATAAAGAAGAGATATATAGGAAGAAAGTTTGAATCATCAATCCTATCCGTACTAGGCTTATCCATAAGGATAAGGCCGGCCCTATATAAGGAAATAGGAGAGAGGGGGGTCGCATTGGATGGCCATGCAAGCCCTAGGGCCGGACCAAGCCATGGGGAAACCCTAGCTGCCCCCCTCTTCTCTCTTCTTGCATCTCCTCTCTCGTCTCTCTCTCCCTCGCTTGCGCCATTGGATGGCGACTCATCTTCCTCGCGTGGTGTTTCGTAAAAGAAGAAGGCTCGTTGTATGGAGGCACTCAGAGATCCATCGACGAGGTATCATGCATCGTGTGAGATTGGGTGAACTAGAAGGCATCTCCCATAACCTTTTTGCTGTCCAGAATCTGCCCAGATAATCAGCATTGTTTCTGCGATTCTGAGAGTTACATAAGTCCAAATGAGGTGAAACTTGTTGCAAAAGTTGCGTCTCTAAGTGGGTACCTACAGTCCAAATTTCAGCCAAATCAGAGTTCGGAACAGAAAGTTATGGCCATCGTACCGAAGCTATATCGAGCAGATCCGAGCCCGTATCCATCGACAAAGAAGAAACTTGTCGCGGTGAAAGAATTCGCACGCAGGTATGATCTCTAACATGTAGATCTAGCATAGATAGAACATGCATACATGCTCGATTGTTCTTTCGCGTTAGATCGTCATTAGGGGTTCGCGTAGTTGCCATGCTAGATTCATACACGCATATGTAGATCGTTTCGATGAAAATTTTGATATGTAACACACTCCGCTCACGGTCTTCGGACCTTCCAATTGCTTCCGCTGCGGGCCTCTGCCATGGATTTATTTCCAACAATAGGCATCAGAGCATGCTAGTGGTGTGCGTTTCATGTTTTTCATGAAACCGTCATGTGTGCGCATGAATAATATGTGCTGCCATCGGGGTTCTATGAGTAGATCATGCATAGTATATTTTGTATGTTCTATGAATTGTTCTTGCAGGGCGTCGTTTCTAAAATTATTCTGGATATGTGATTGCTTGCTACCGGGGGTCGGACCCCGTGTTAGCGAATATTGTCTGGATGTTTTTTCTTCTGTGTGTGGATAGGTTTTAGAGCCGTAGTCGGGCAAGTGGTGGAGATTCACCACCCTTGATTCTCAGTCTTTTTGCTAGATTTGTTTTCTTTTTCGTTCTAGAAAATTGTGTACGAGCGAGCACTTGCTCGAAGCGTACTAGAGCTTTTTCGGTTACAGATTGAAGAGGAGAACTTACCGTGGAGATCCACCACCAGGAGGACGAGCGAAACCTTGGAGGATGATGGCGATCCGGCGAAGCGTACATGATGACGACAAAGGGCAAAAAGCATCAGGAGATCATATACAGAGGCTTGCACCGGATCGAGGAGCCTTGCGAAGGAGACAGAGAGCCTGCGCTGTGCCAGTCAGGTTCAGGGGTCGGACCCTGAACTTGATTCAGTCGTGTGGATTGTTTCTTTCTTCTGTTCTTTATATTTCTGTAGAGAACCCCGATGCAATAATTTGATTATCTGTGTTAGAGGGATGCCCTTTCCCCTCGGGTCCTAGCGACCTTATTAGGATAGGATTCCACTAGTGACGCCTATTATTTAATTGACCCTTGATGATAGCATAATTCCTCATATTTGGTTATGCCACCATTAGGTCAACACCCGATTAGTCGGGTGTGCCTATTTGGCCAGCATCGAAACCTATAATGAGTTGGAATTCTACTATGACATCATTCGTCAAATTTATAAGCGAGGCGCCATGGTAGTGACATTTTCTGTCAGTTTGATCTTAGGCTAGGCTCCAGAGCATTAGTATGATAACTAGGTTTGCAGAGCATCGATGTTCTTGAGATATGTAATGTGACCCTTGAGTGGAGAAATCCACTTGAGGCAGGGACTATGATATTCCGAGATCGATTAATGCTAGGCGAAAGGCTTGAAACGCTAGTAGGAGCACGGTATGACCAGGGTCTAGTGTATAGGTTGTCGTGACCTTAGTGTACACTCATACTTGCATAAAATAACCCTCAAACTTAATAAGGGATGCAAAAGAGGACTTTTAGAGATCCCCTGGCCTCCACGGCCAATCACTTTGTGCTTGGGTGGGAGGGCATAACTCAACAACCCCCTCGGAAGAGAGTTGTGTTTTTCCATGCCAAACAACTTAGTGATCTCCCTTAAGATATGACGATTACGGCGTCAAGAGTTCAGGCTTTTACTCACCCTCGTGGGGGCCGTTAGAACTTCCGTTCCGTAATTGCCTAGGCTCATGGTTAAGCATCCGAAGTACACGTGAGGTATCGTATTCGTTGAGAAGACAATGGTGATCACGTGGTACTGGCTAAAAGATAACCATGGTTTATCAAATCCCTTAGCTGACAGATTTGGATAGGATCAAGGAAAAGACCCGTGTAAGCGGAAGACCTGCACATTGCCCCCTCGGATAGGTGTAGCCGATTCCGAGATCTTACATACATGGTTAAATTAATCCATAGAGGTGTCTTCGCTGTGAGGGTAGCGCTGATATTTGGATATAATTAGCTTGTTTTAAAAATCCATAAAATAAGTTTTTTTGCATTCATTTTCATTCAACCATATAGTTCCCCTATCCGCTATCCCATAAGAGAACCAGTTATCGGGTCTCCAACTACGTAGAGCGGAAGCGCTTTCTTTAGCTTATACATAGGGTAGTAAACGTACATTGGCATGTAATCTAAATATCCTTGTACTAGACCTAATGGGTCCAGATATCACTAGGGCACTAACTAGGGCATATGATGACTAGCGAGAGTCTGAGGAGATGTGCAAGTTCTGTGTCATAGCAGACTTGCGGACAACTCTTTAGAAGCAAGTCAGAGATATGCCGGGTCTTCTCAAATAAAGTTTTACTTGCATCAGATGTCTGCTAGGCGAAGTCGGTAGACTCATCGCTTATCCACTAAGATACTTATCGGTACCGAGATGTCAGTGGGTATGCTTGTTCGGGAACACATCTTTAAGTTCCAGATCGAACTAGATTCCAAAGACATGGTGCCAGATGACGAGGTGGTGGAAGACGTCTGTCTTGCATCCTTGTCTGGAACCTTTGAAGGCGTTATCAGAGACTTTAGTTTTAACAAGTTAGAGATGATAAACGCAGAACTTCTAAGGAGATTTTCAAGAGACAAAGGATGTGATCAAGATTAAAGGCAAAGCCTTTAGTGCTTAACCTAGGTCTTCTTTAGAAGGACCAAAGGGAGTAACTTATAAGAGATCGAAAACTATTCTAGTACAGAAACTGGTGTGGACTCCTAAGTCTAGTGACGCCAAGGACGGAAGTGTTTCCGCTGTGGCAAGAATAGGGGGTATTTGAAGATTGAGTATAGTCTCAGGGTGTTAGGGGTAAAGTTGCTATCTAGTAGCAATTCTTCTGTTTCTTGGAATGTAGACTTCGGGTCTACAGAGATTCAAGGAAAATAGAAAGCTACTTTATAGTAAAGTGATCCTAACATAGGTACTGATGCTATAAGCCACTGTGGATGCTATCAGATATGTTATCTTAGTCTTTACCAAATAAAGATTTTGATCTTTAGAGATTTCGTTCTGTTTCCTCCTCGATAAATGAAGTTTTTTAGTTTTAGACAGTACTGTACGTGTGTATCTTAAACTAAATTGATAGCTTCATAGTTAGAGGAATAGATCAAAAAATCGTTTTGTATTTATTCCTAATTCGGAAATAGATTTCATGACAGCTGCAGCGTCTAATTGAAATTCATCTAAATCCTTCGGAGAAGCTATCCCATTTGTGACCCCTCTGATTTAAATATTCCGCCTTAGATAAATTCAGAGATAAAAGAAGGTCAAGTTTCTGTTCACAGATTAATCGGAGATCCTTCTAACCTATGAGTATTATCTGGAAGGCAGAATAACTAAAAGGGCCGCTAAGATATTGGTGTTAGTTATTTTTGACGTCTATGGTTCCAAGAGTGTCTAGACGATAGAAAACTCTTCGATTTAATTGAAGGAATAATTCACTATCGGACGAGTTCTATAGGATCCTGAGGGAGTATGGGATTATCTCCTAGTTAAATGCTCCAAGGATGACACGTCAGAATAAAGTCTCCGAGAGAAGAAATCAGACTCTGTTTGACATGGTCCGTAGTATGATGAATATTGCCAAGTGTACTACCCACCTTTTGGTGGGATTGTACCTTAAAACAATAACTTATATCTGAAACTATCTCTCATCTGGATTAGTGTCTCAAACCTAGAAGAGAGCTATGGTCTAAGCGAAAGCTGACACTATAGTGTCTCGAGATATAGGGTTGTCCAGCACTTGTGCAAAAGGACAAGAGGGATGAGATAGAGATGAAGTTCCAGGTATATCTGTTTATAGGTTATCCTAGGGAGGCATAAGATGGACTATTCTATGATCTTGAGGTTTGGAAGGTAATCGTTTCTATAAACACCATCTACCTAGACTAAGATTATATTATAGACCATAAGTTTATCAGTAAGGTAGTTCTGGGTGAACTACTGGGTACTGGTAAAGAGTGCGCATCTAAAAACGTAGTGGGAGTAGATGATACAGAAACTAGTATACCAGGTACTGTAGAAACAATTCACTTTTGTACCACCACCACCTCGTCGTTGTAGGACCATCAGAGCTCCTGAAAGATACTATGGAGAAACTTCGATAGTTAATCCAGAGTTTCAGGAGGATGATCCCTAGAGCTACGAAGAAGTAGTGGGAGCTTTCTTTGTACCACCACCACCTCGTCGTTGTAGGACCATCAGAGCTCCTGAAAGATACTATGGAGAAACTTCGATAGTTAATCCAGAGTTTCAGGAGGATGATCCCTAGAGCTACAAAAAAGTAGTGGGAGCTTCCGACAGCTCTGACTGACAAAAGACTATGGAGGCAAATTTGCATCAATGTCCCTTGGAACAGTCTTGACGCTTATAACACTATCACCCTTCAGGGTATAGGAGGTGTATAAGAAGAGCACCCGGTTAAGACTTAAGTAGCTAGATTAGTTACCAAAGGAGAAGGGATTGACTATGTCAAAACCATCTCACTGGTAGCTATGCCTAAGTCTATTTCGGATCCTCTAAATCCATCACAGCCCATTATAGTTGGGAGATCTGATTGATGGATGTCAAGATAGTTATTCCCTAACGGGAATTTGAAAAGGACATATGGATGATGCAGCCCCAGGTTTGTGTCAGTAGGTCAGGAAGATATGGAATGCAAGTTGCAATGATCCATTTATGAACTGATGCAAGCATCCATGTTGGAATATCTATTTTGATCAAGGGAATCCGATCACACGGATTTGATCAGAATGAGGATAAACCAAGTTGGTTCAAGAAAGGTGAAATAGCTACAATGGTGTTTTAGTACTTTACGTTAATGATATTCTACTGATTGAAAATGATGTAAGAATATTGTTTATGGTAAAGGTTTGTAGTCATCACAATTCGATGTGAAAGACCCTAGTGAGGCGAGTTATGTTCTGGGAATCAAGGTAACTTGAGATAACCAGAGCAATGTTCTCTTGTTGTCACAGGCTACGTATAAAGATAAGATTCTAGCCAGATTCGATTTACGAGGCTAGATAACTATTGCGCAGCAGGATTCATGGGTCGGTTTCAGTCGAACCCGGGTCCAGATCTCTGGACTAAAGTGAAGGGTATACTCAAAAGTCCTCATCTAGTGAGGATTATGAGTTAGCTTGCACTTCACAGGTCCTGATATCGATTGGCCACACAGAGTCTGACTTTGGTGTCAGATGTGCGTTCCAGAGAATCGATTTCAAGAATTATTTTTATCTTGGGCTTAGAAGCGGTAGTTGGTAGAGTATGAAGAAAGAATGCATCATAGACTCTACCACAGTGGCTTAGCACGTTGTTGCGTGCGAGGTAGTATATCAAGTGGTAAGGCTTAGAAAGTTCTTAGAGAACTTGGGACGTGTACCAGAGGCTCAGTTATCTGTTGTTGCAAACAGAAGAGCGGTAAGCAAGGTCCAAGGAGACTAGGCACCGCCGTGAGGGAAAACCCATCAAGTACAAACTCCAATTGATCTGACAATTATAGGAGGAAATACAAGTAGCGGTACTGAGGTGGAATCTACAGACAATGTTGCCAATTTCTTTAGGGAATTCCTGCAAAGGCTTTTGGGCTGCATGTAGAAGCTACAGAGCTCAACACCGTTATTCCTCGTTAGACCTAGTGGGAGATTGTTAGAATTGGTAAGGTCTACAGCTCGTAAAAACCTATAGTTTAGCAATGTATGGTTGATAGTATAGGATTGCATATTGGTACGTACCTTAGTACGTGTTCTGATTACAGAACAGAGAGCCATGGCTACATGGTAATCCACTTGAGTGGGAGACTCAAGGGATTGGTCCCATATAACCTAAATAAGTTCGCAGCTCTGATTAGGGTTGGTCGCCCTATCAGGATAAGCTGTTGGGATGACAGAGCATGGATGTCTCCACCACGGTCATTACCAGGCACAGTGTCTGTGGCCGAACAGAACCAACACGGTGCACAGATCGGTGAGCAGACACCGATTCACTAAACCGTGTTTCTACTTAGGGTAAAACGGGCCTAAACCCTAAGGAACCATGTCTGGTGGACTAACCAGTTGTGTAGTGCTTTGGTGCACCAATGTGTGAGGATTCAGATGCAGTGATCCAAAACCACAGTATACTGGGTTACCCGGCTGGCGTTGCATCAGCGTGTCACTCCTGCAGGCTATCCACACCCCTAACGGGAGGTGCGTTCCTTGGTCTGACCTACGTCGTATTAAACCCTGGCCAGGTGGTCATCAGTTGGACTGGTGACGGATCCGGTTGCTCGGAAGAGTAATCGGAGGTACGATATATGTGGTCAACCTGGAAGAAACCGAGTCATATGAGCACTCGAGTCTTACGGTATTCTCCACCGCTCGAGTTGCATCATGGCACCAGATGGAGGGACATCGAGTTTACCATACTAAGCAGAGAGCAGGGGTATAAAGAAGAACATAGTAAGTCCGGGGGAATTGAAGTGCAGCCTGTGTCGCATTCTGGGTGGCTACGTAGGTTAACTCAGACTCAGAGGATCGATGGTACACTCGGGTAGTGTGTCGATCGAGTCTAAGTTGGAAGCCATGAACCCTGGTCCTTGAAGGTTCCACTTTATCGATATTATGTACGATTCTTATACCATCTACCCGAAACACAGAACGTAGTTAGAGGAAGTGAGAAGTCCAAACATACGCTCCGTGAGTGCCTTGCACTAGTGCAAGGTAGATGCGTAGCTGCGTGTGTGCACTAAGGGGAAACCCTAGTTTAGTGCAGAGATGCATGTAGCAATTCCTTGTCATAAGTGGACTTTGCCACATGGGTACGATGCACCGGGACATATTGCGAGTTGACTAGTTGACTTCACTAGGGGCATCCTATGGGAACCTCAGAGAATAGTGAAATCACTGGTGTACTTCACTTATGTGTGCCTTGCAAAGTCTCGTACACGAGGAACGACCAACTACTCACATAAGGGTGTTTTGGTCATACCATGCGTCACTATGTACTAGGGGGGCCGGACCTAAGTGTTGAGAGACTGGTCAAGGCCAGCCCTATTGGTTTCAGGAGGTTGTTGCCTCCGATGAAAGGGCCGGTCATGAGACACAGAAAATGGGCTAGTTTTGACTGTTTTCAAAACCAAGGAAAAGATAGAGATAAAGAAGAGATATATAGAGAGAAGGTTTGAATCATCAATCCTATCCATACTAGGCTTATCCATAAGGATAAGGCCGGCCCTATATAAGGAAATAGGAGAGAGGGGGGTCGCATTGGATGGCCATGCAAGCCCTAGGGCCGGCCCAAGCCATGGGGAAACGCTAGCCGCCCCCCTCTTCTTTCTTCTTGCATCTCCTCTCTCGTCTCTCTCTCCCTTGCTTGCGCCATTGGATGGCGACTCATCTTCCTCACGTAGTGTTTCGTTGAAGGAGAAGGCTCGTCGTATGGAGGCACTCAGAGATCCATCGACAAGGTGTCATGCATCGTGTGAGATCGGGTGAACTAGAAGGCATCTCCCACAACCTTTTGCTGTCCAGAATCTGCCTAGATAATCAGCGTTGTTTCTGCAATTTCTGGAGCTATAGAATTCCAAACGAGGTGAAACTTATTGCAAAAGTTGCATCACTAAGTTGGCTACCTGCAGTCCAAATTTTAGCCCAATCCAAATTCGGAACAGAAAGTTATGGCCATCGCACCGAAGCTATATCAAGCAGATCCGAGCCCGTCTCCATCGACAAAGAAGAAACTTGTCGCGGTAAAAGAATCCGCACGCAGGTATGATCTCTCACATGTAGATCTAGCATAGATAGAACATGCATACATTCTAGATTGGTCTTTCACGTTAGATCGTCGTTAGGGGTTCGCGTAGTTGCCATGCTAGATTCATACACGCATATGTAGATCGTTTCGATGAAAATTTTGATATGTAACGCACACCGCTCACGGTTTTCGGACCTTCCCATTGCTTCCGCTGCGGGCCTCTGCTATGGATTTATTTCCAACATCTTGCACATAAAGTCGATGGCGACCCGGCTCTTCTTCTTGTCCGTCAGATCGAGGGATCGGCGCAGATCCATGCATAAGTAGAGGTCATACGCAACCTCCCCCCGCCATGGCGGTCTTTCTTTCATTTTTCTTCTTTTCTTTCATTTTCTTTCTTTCTTTTCTTCTCTTTCCTTTTCTTTCTTTCTTTTCTTTTCTTTGCATGGCCGACCACCCCATGAGGGGTTCGGATCTCTAGTAGGGTTTGGGTGGGCCCCACTTAAGGATGGGCCCACCCAGCCCCTTGTTGGGTGTGAGTGGGGTAGGTCCGAGTGTGTGTCAGGTTTGATTCCGAGTCGGTGCATGCGAGTCAGGTTTGCCTCCGCATTGGTGCATGCAAGTCGGGTCTGGGTCGGAGAGCGTGTCGGGTTCGCCTCCAACTAGGTGCATGCGAGTTGGGTCCGGGTCAGACACAATTTGTGTGCCTACAAGTGCCCCCTCAAGGATGAGTGCGCTGGCGGAAACGTGTAGGGTTTATGCACGTAGGGAGAGTAGAGCACTTGTCTTTGATTCCTTTTGTGGACAGGGTTGGGGGCTTTTTTAAGGGCCCCTACCCCGTTCATGCAACACCTTGCTCTTGTGAAGGCTCCGCCGGCTTTTGGAGACCGTCGTCGGAAGAGTGCTAGCAGCCTGGGGTTGCACGCGACTTGCTCCGTCTTTCCGGTGTCGTCTCTTTCGTCGGCGGCGGTGGCGATGGTGCGCGACTTGAAGATTATTACGAAGGCGGGCTCGAAGCGGCGGGGCAGTAACGACCGCGACGAGGAGGACGGAGGAGCACGGCTGAGGTGTTGACCGCCTTCTTCTTCCTCTATCTTCTTCTTCTTCTTCTTCTTCTTATTTTCCTTCTTCTTCTTCTTTTTCTCTGGTTCTGGGCTGCGGAGGCAGTAACGGTAGCGGCGACTGTGGTGCACACGAAGGCCGGGTAGGGGCGTAGCGGCGGCGCTGGCGGGCGGAGCGGCACGGGGCGGCGGCAGCAGGATCGACGACCGAGCACGGGGGCAGCGGTGGCCGGGGCTGTGCGCGCAAGGGAGGTGCGCAGGCGGTCGGAGCGGCGCACGCGGCGCAGGGCAGTGAGTAGGCTCGGCGGCCGAGCGCGGGGGCAGCGACGGCGGGGGCTGTGCGTGCGAGGGCGGTGCGCAGGCGGTCGAAGCGGCGTGCGTGACGTGGAGCAGCGAGCAGGCTCGGTGGCCGAGCGCGGGGGCAGTGGCGGCTGGGGCTGTGTGCGCGAGGGCGGTGCGCAGGCGGTCGGAGTGGCGCGTGCGGCGCGGGGCAGGCATCGCACGTGGACGGCGCGAGCGGCGTGCGACGGGGCGACGTCCCCAGGCGGGTCGGAGCGGGGCGCGGGGGCCGGGAGGCCGCGGCCCCGATTCGAGCGCTCCCCCCCCCCCCCCGGCCGTATAGGAGAAGAAGGAGGGGGGGGGCTGTGCCCCCCCCCCCTTTCCTTTTGTGTCGGATGCCTATTGGGGAGTGGAGCGCGGTCCCCCCTCCCTCTCTTTGTGCGGGCTTCGATGGGAAAGGGCTGTGGGCCCCAGCTGCTGATGCTGATGCCCTTTTTTTTTGTCTCTGTTTTATGTTCTCCCCTTTTCTGCCCCCTTTTTTTTTTGGCGCCCTCTATGTCGGTCGGGTGCGGAGAACAACAACAGCAGCGGTGCATGGCGTATGTGCTGTGGTATGGTAGCATCCGGCATGGGCGTGGGATGCGATGTAGGGGCGGGCCGTGGCCGGAGTGCAATAGCGGCGTACGACGCGGGCGTGGGACGAGGCGGCCGACGGTGTGACTTCGAGTCGGGGGGCCCCGATCGGGTCGGAGAGGGGACGCAGTGGCGTGAGCCGGGCGGTCCTCCTGACAGGGGGCTGTGGGCCCCTCGGTTTTCAATTGTGAACCCTTTTTTTTCGCATCTTCCCCCTGCTTGTTTTGACTTGCTTCCCTTCGTGACTCTTCAGGATCCGAGTTTTCGAGGGTTTGACTTCGTCGGGGTGGATAGCTGAGGACTTCTCCGATGGGAGTAGGTGCCTTCGCTTCCCCCTTACTCGGGTGTACCGTTACCGTAACTCGAGGAGAGAAGACCTTCTATCGTTGCTTCGGATTTTTATCCATGAGTGCATCACAGAGGATGGAGTCACCGACGCGACTTGCGGGATGCCGAAGCTGAGCGAGAAAGTCTACACCGACGAGGCGATCTCCATGAAGCTCCTTCGTCCAAGCTTGAGTACACCTTTCTACCATTGTGATGAAGATTTTGTGCCCACACCGGTAGTTGCTTCAAAGATCTGCTCCCGCTTGACCCGATGGGGTACCGACTCCTGGCCTCGGGGGGACGTCCAGTACCTTTGCGGTTTTTGTGAATGGATGAGCGAGCTCTCCGAAGTCTTAGGGGCGGAGCCTGAGATGAAGTCGTTGGCTAAGTTTCTAGTGCCAGCTCGTTGAGAATATAGCCGTCCTGAGGAAATGTATTGCGCTCTTTGTGAACTCTAGTGCCCAGCTACCAACACTTTTCTTATTGGAGCGAGAGAAATAGGGATCTCCCTCCGTGACGTTCATATCATTTCTGGATGCCCTGAAGTGCGGAATTATTATCAAGAAGAGGTTCCAGCTTTGAAGGACTTGCTAGATAGCAGCTTTGCCCCGATCTCCTGCCTTCTTTTGTTTAAGGCGTACGCCTTTATTGCAGTGCGAGATCAGTCGGACCGGGTTTGCCCTTCCTCTTGGGTCAACTTCTGGTTCAGAGGTGAGTACAGGTCCCCGGCACCTTCAGCTCACCCGATATTGAAGGTTGCTCAGATGAAGAGGCCTCCACTGCGTTCTTTTGTGAGACCTATTGAGTCCTTGGCCCGAGTGAGGCATTCAATGGAGGGAAAACAGAGCCCCTGGGAGGTCCTTGGTCTAAGACGTGACAGCAAGGAGTGGTGGGCAGTTTACTGAGCCGCCGGGCTGGCCGTCTTCCTTTGCCGATTAGTGCTTCCCTGTCCCGGCGATGTCATCCGTCCAGGGACCTTTCTTGCAGCCTCCCAGATGGCGAGGGGGGAGCTTTTCAATCTGGCTACGGTAATTTTATGCGCCTTGTACCAGGGGCTGAGTGGTACTTACTGGAGCTTGTCCAGCTCAGACAATGCCAAAGGGGAGCTTGGCCGGTCTAATGCCTTTGGACCTCTACACTATCTGTATGGCTGGACGGCTCTTCACTTCCCAAAAGGGATCTTCGCCAGACGTGGGCATCCAGCCGACCTGCCCTTCTTGCCGGGCGTAGGAGGAATCTTAAATGCTTTTATCAGTTGGGAGCGCCCGAAGGAGTGTGCTCGCACTCTTTTGCGGAGGATGGGAAGCACCGACTTCGAGTTTTTGTCAGGTCGACGGTCAACGACAACGAGGAGCTCTCGGACGGCTTGTATTGGAATTTGGTCAGCTGCCGCCTCGGCTATTTGGTTTGGCTTCGGGGGGGTATAGTGGATGTGGAACAGTACTTTCCTCACCGCTTCGCTTGTCAGCAAGGATTTCGGCAGGAAGTTCCCGGTATGCCTCAGCGGTTGCAGGGGTGTATCAGCCCGCAGGAAGGTTATTACCTCTGGGCTTCTCTTTATGCTCGACTGACTGGTGGCAGCTTCTTCCCTGGGACCAAGTCGGGGTTTCGGGATGCCGCCACTCCAGGCTACTACAAGTGGATTGAAGAGCGAGTATCCCCCTTGCTTGCGAGTCTCCCGATTGACATTCTGGTGAGCAGATAGTTTAAAAATTTCAGCTTTGATCCTTCGGCGAGAGTGGAGGATCGTCGCCTCCAATTAGGGATTCAGAGGACCAAGAAGAGTTGCAGTCGTCTTTCCAGTGCCCGTCAGGTTCCCTCTACGGTTTTCGTGTTAGAAGCCGACCTCACTAATGCCCCCGAGCCGTCCTTTCTCTCGAAGACCGCTGTTGAGGGTGCCTCGCCCAAAAGATGAAAGATGTGCATTCCCCGTGGGATGACTTCGAGGGTTCCTTGTCTGGTTGAGGATGTCGAGGAGCCCGACCTTCTAAGAGATGAGGTGATCCCTCCGTCTGAGGCGGCTTCGTCCGATCTTGCAGGTATGAAGTTCTTCTTATTTTGCTTCCTTTCCGTGCTCAGGAGGTTCCATTATGCTGAGTAGTGTGTTTCTTTTAGGCAGATTCTGTTATAGTGGTGGAATACGAGACAAACTCTTCGAAGGCATCTCACGGGCATTCATCTACTGGGGCCGCGCAGGAAGTGCCTGGGGAGTGTGGGCTAGACGTTCCTCCGGATGATCTGGATCTCCTCAGGGTTTCCGGGAAGAACTTTCCTAGTGGTGATATCGATCTGGATGGCATCAACGTCGAGGCTTTATCTTTTCACAAGGAGGCCAAAGTTTCGAGTGTCGACAAGCGACGTTCCCCGACTATCGTTCTCTCAAGCTTGGTGGAGGAGACGATTGTTGCAACAGTGGCGGCAGTTTCCCCAGTTTTGTCGGCCTTGTTGACGAAGGCAGCTCCCGTGGCGCCCACAGTGGAAGGGAAGGTTTTGCCCACGTACTCTGAGGCACCTCGTCCGAGTTTAAGGTCGAGGAGCAGAGTTTCAGAGTTTCTTCTTGCAAGTTGTCGGCAGTACATCAAGTCGATGCTGGAGCCATTTCAAGACGCGGGCTTTGGTGCCCTCCAAGACTGGTGGTCTACCGACGGTGCAGAGTTTTGTGCGAGCCTGGAGGAGTTCAAGGTGGACAGTTCTTCTTTTGTCGCCCAGATAAACTTGCTCGTGATTGACAGCGAGGCTTATCGCTCCCGGCGGGCTCTACTGGAGGGGAGTACTCCTTCTGAGTTGGCGGCCGCCGAGACGAGCTTGTGTCAGTCAGAGCACCAGCTTGCGGAGGCCGCTTCCAATCTGTCGAAGGCTTAAAAGAAGATAGAATCGGTGCGTTCCTTGCTTTGGTAGGCAGGGTCTCATTTGGAGCGAGCTGAGACCGTGGAGAGTGCTTTGAAGGCGAGCTTCCTGAAGCAGCAATCAAACTTGGCGACCCTTCGTGAGCTTTTGGCTACACGTCCTTTGGAACTTCAGCGAGTGGAGGCTTCTAGAGAGGAGTTAATGTGCCGCCTTCGAGCTTTGGATACCTTCTTTTAGCTGCTTCTCGTCTTGTCGTTTTGCATTGTAGTTTTCCTTTAAAACTTATACCATGTACTGCCTTCTCTTGGATATCTGATAACATCGCCTTGTTTCGCAACTTATTTGCATGGACCATTGTTGGCTTTTTCTTTTGGTAAGACTGAACCTAAAGTGATTTCTCAGGCTGCCTACGTACCCCCCTAAGGGGGATCAAGTCGCACATAGTTCTTTTTTTTTTTTGCAAGGGGTGTGGCCTTTCTTTAGGTATATTACCTTTTGAGGTACTTACCGTTGATAGGGCTGAGCGTGAGCCCTTCTGGCGTGGTGAGGAGGTAAGCGCCGTTGGAGTAGACTTCTTTGACGGAGAGCGGTCCATCCCATTTGGCGTCGAACTTCTTTCCTCCTCGATGCGAGAGAATGATTGGGCATTTGACTGCCAGCACCAATTCTCCTGTTTGGAAGGATCGAGGGCGGATCTTCTTGTTGAAGGCACGAGTCAGTCTTGCCTGATAACACTCCAGACGTTGCTGAGCTTCGAGGCGTCTTTCATCCAAGGCCTCTAATTTCGCTTGGCGGAGCTGGGCGTTGTCGTCGCTGGTGAGGCCTTCCTGGATTGCTATCCTGAGCGATGGGATCTGGAGCTCAAGTGGAAGAACGAATTCTACTCCATAGACGAGGGAGTACGGAGTTTCTTGCGTTGGAGTGCGAAAAGACGTTCGATAGGCCCACAGTGCATCGCCCATGCGTTTATGCCAGTCCTTCTTTGTCTTCGAGACAGTTTTCTCCAGCAGCTTGCAAAGAGTCTTGTTGAAGGCCTCTACCAGACCATTGGCCGAAGCATTGTACATCGTCGAACACTTCTGCTTAATGTCATACTTGGCACAGAATTGGCTGATAGCAGCATTTTTGAATTGCTTCCCATTATCCGTTACGATGTAGCGAGAAGGGACTCCGTATCGGAAGATGATGTCATTCTGGATGAAGCTGATGACGGAGTGCCTTGTATCTTCCCATAGAGGTATTGCTTCAGCCCATTTGGAGAAGTAGTCCGTTGCTGCCAGAATGTAGAGATGTTGCTTGAATGACTTGGGCAGGGGGCCGACAATGTCGAGTCCCTATCCATCGAAGGGCCACGACACGATTGTTGGATGCAGAGGCTCTGGTGGTTGACGGATGTAGTCTCCGTGTAGCTGGCAAGCATGACATTTCTTTGAGAACTCTAAGCTGTCCTTAATTATGGTAGGCCAGTAATAGCCCATCCTCCTAACGTGAAAGTGAAGCTTTGGATCGGACTGGTGCGAGCCACAGATTTCAGCGTGTACTTCTTTTAGTGCTGCTTCTGCCTCTTCCTTTGCGAGGCACCTCAGGAGCGTGCGATCGTAACTTCGGCGGTACAGCTTGTTGTTGAAGTAGTAGAACTTCAGAGACCGTCGATGAATGTCAACTTTGCGCTTTGGATCATCGGGGAGTTTACCACGGATGAGATAATCCACAAAAGATTGCCTCCAGTCTTGCTCTTTAATTTCGAGGACGTGCACCGCGTTTGCTTGAACTGGAATTCCGATAGGGCCTTCTTCTTTGGTGATCACGATTCTTCTGTAGACGAGGACGACGAGCTGATGTTCTTCTGGAAATGGGAGTGTAGCCGCCAAGTTTGCGAGTGCATCAGCCTACTGGTTGAGGTTTCTGGAGACGTGCTGAATAGAAGCAGCCTTGAGTTTGCCAAGGAGTTCCAAAGCTCGCGCGTGTAGTGGCACTAGGTCTTCTTTGTTGACTTCGTATGCCCCCAAGACTTGCTGGATGACTAGCTGAGAGTCACAGAAAATCTCGAGTCCCTGAAGCTTCATATCGTTGGCAAGTTCGAGGCCGATGAGTAGAGCTTGATACTCTACCACGTTATTGGAGCATGGTTTCGACAGTAGAAATGAGAAGGGCAGTATCTCGTCATTTGGAGTGACGAAGATAACCCCTGCTCCAGCTATGTCTTGTCTTGCTGCGCCGTCAAAGAATATTTTCTAGGAGGGGGCGATATCGATGGAGAACACTTCTTCGTCTGGGAGATCTTCTGACAGTTCCCATTCTGCCGAGAGGGGATATTCTTCGAGAAAGTCCGCGAGAGCTTGCCCTTTGACTGCCTTCTCTGGCACAAAGGTGATGTCAAACTCAAGGAGTAGTAGTGCCTACTTCGTCAGACGTCCGGAGAGCACTGGCTTTGACATGATGTATTTGAGGGGGTCGGCCTTTGAGACGAGTTTGATGGTATGAGCCAGCATGTAGTGTCGTAGCTTTTTCGTGGCGAAGATGAGTGCCAAGCAAACCTTCTCGATCGGTGAGTAATTTAGCTCTGCGCCGATGAGAATGCAACTCGAGTAGTAGCACGCCGTCTCTTTGCCCAG